>OY740783.1:62254237-62938460 GCA_963514005.1 Raja brachyura
AAGTCAATGTTCATACCGCTGGGGTGTAAGTTACCCAAGCGAAATATGAGGTGCTGTTCAGCCAATTTTCGCTGGGCCTCAATCTGACAAAGGAGGAGGCCCCGGACAGAAAGGTCAGATTGGGAATGGGGGGGGGGGGGGGGGGGGGGGGAGAAATGGCATGAATTCACAGTTTTATCCTGCGCTACTTAATCCAAGGGCGAGTGGACAGATGGACGAAAGCAACGATCATAGAGTGGAATAGGTGACATTCCGGGTCGAGACCCTTCTTCAGACTGAGTCAGGGGAAAGAGGAACAAGAGATATAGACGGTACCAAGGACAAATGAATGGAAGATATGCCTATACCTCCTGTTTCCCTTTCCCTTGACTGTCAGTCTGAAGAAGGGTCTCAACCCAAAATGTCATCTATTCCGCTATGATCATTGCTTTCGTCCGTCTGAGAGAGAGATGCAAGAAAGCAGCTATGATATATAATACACAATAAACTACATTATAAATACATAATAAACAAGTTATGCATTCTTGTACTCTTACATGGGTATGACCACACATACAAATCCCCTCCCCTTCTTCCCAACCTCAGGTCTCAAGGACCTTAGAGTACCCCTAGTTTCTAAAACCCATTTCCGTCACTGGTCGTTGATGATGCTAGTTACCTTTTGAGGCAGTGCCTATAGTCCTATAGATCACTTCGATGGTGGAAGGCTACGACCCACGATGGACCGAGTGGTGTCCCAAATAGTCCTAACCTTATTCAGTCTCTGTGAAAAGAAAAATATATTTCTTGTCACTTTTATTCTTTTCCCAACTACATTCATTCCAGGACCCTTGTTTCTTCCTCTCTTCCAACCCTCTCTTCTAACTCTTGTGTCCAAGGTCAAGAATCATAGTTGCTCCAATCCCTTCAGTAACTAAAGTCTTTCAACATCTGTCCCTATACCTCCCTCCTCGACTATGTCCAAGGACTCTGACAGTTTTTTCAGGTGAGGCAGAGGTTCACTTGCACCTCCTCCAACCTCACCTACTGTATTCTCTGTAGCAGATGTGGACTCCTATATAGTGGCGAGACCAAGCGTAGGCTTGACGATCATTTCGCTGAACACCTCCGCTCAGTCTGCCTAAACCTACCTGGTTGCCCGGTTGCTAACCTTTAACTCCCCCTCCCATTCCCTGACTTTTCTGTCTGACAATGGAGGAGGCCCAGTGCAAATTGGAGAAACAGCACTATCTTCAACCTTGACCATGTTAATTCATATTTCTTTATCAACTTAAGTGAAATATTCACTGCCAAAAACATGCAGGATAAGATAGTGGCAGAAATAAACAAATTAATGTGTTTAAGATTAGACGAGAAACTTATAGCGTACCGGTGTGTAAAACATTCAGGTTCATTTCCTTGTGCAATCTTTACGGTTTTGTATTGATGTTGCTCCTGCACAGTTTAACTCTTGGAACTGCAGCAGAGGTGGAGGCAGATGTCTCAGATCCCTGCTTTTATTGACATGCTTTGATTCTGGAACCCATAGGAATTTCACCTTAGCCTATTCACTTCGCCTCTTCACTCTGGCGATAGGCTTTGTCATTGGGATACAAGGCAGAATGTGAAGTATAATTCAGGGGAAGGGAAGGAGAATCACTGTGAGCAAACCCAGACTTCCATGTTTAGTTTAGTTTAATTTAGAGATATAGTGCGGAACCAGGCCGTTCGGCCCACCTAGTCCGCACCAACCAGCGATCTCTGCACACTAACACTATCGTGCACACACTAGGGATAATTTTCCAATTTTACCAAACCAATTAACCTACAAACCTGGATGTCTTTGGAGTGTGGAAGAAAACTGGAATTATACACATAATTCTGAAAATAGACCAACGGTGTGCCACTGAAATCAGCTAGATTTGGGGTAGAGCTATTTTGTACAGATTTCTGAGTAACTTGGCTTTTGTCATAAAATACGACTCGTCATTTTTCCAAATATTTTTTTCTCTCATCTGTGCTTTATTTGATGTAAAATTCCTCAGAATGTCATTAGTGGGATACATTGCAACCTCATTGCTCTGAAATTTGAGAGTTTTAATTAGTTTGCAGATCAACCATCCTTCACTTTCCTCAAAACCGTGCTATTTAACAGGCTAACCCTCAATTCTTTATTCTCACTGAGAGATTAAATCATCTGGTGCAGGCTAATTTAGTTTATTATTATCACGTGTCACCGAGGTACAGTAAAAAGCTTTTATTTTTGTGCTATCCAGTCAAAGAAAACTCTATACATGAGTACATCTATACATGAAAAGATGGGGATCCTTCTGTCTGAAGAAGTGTTTTGGCCCGAAACGTTGCCTATTTAGTTCACTCCATAGATGCTGCCGCACCCACTAAGTTTCTCCAGAACTTTTGTCTACCTGAGAACCTTCTTCCCTGTGGCTATCAAGCTGTATAACTCCTCCCCCTTCTGTCATAGGGTAGACTGACTCCCCTCCTTTCCTCCCCCCCCCCCCCCCCCCGCCCCACTCCTTCCTTTGCACATCCCCAATCCTTTCCATTCGTCACTTTAATTTCATGTTTCATGTATTTTGTGTTTTTATGATTGTTGGCAGATCAATTTCCCTCCTGGGATAAAGTTCAATCGTAATGTATTGTTCAATTAAGCTTTGCACAATGCACAGATAAAGGATAAAGAGTGCCACATTTAGTGCAAAGATGCTCAGAGCAATTTACGTACTTTCAGGAATCGGAGCAGCATTCTTCCTCTGTGTGAGTGAATTAGAAGTCTTATAGTAAGAATGTGTCAGGTTATCATTACATACATGATGGTTTTCAATTTCCCTTGACTTCACAACCACAAGGGTGAATAATTGTACATGGGTGCAGGAACGGATTTCTGACACCTGTTAGCTAGGAGCTCAGATCACCCCACCTCTGAAGGCTTTGAACACAGGGGTTCCTGTTTTCTCCAGGGGTGCCCTCAGCTGTTAATTATGAGATGGCAAGTGTTTACTTTTTGCCCTTCCCTAACGCTGGGTCCTTGTTCATCAGTAAATGAAAGTAAGCATGCAGGTACAGCAGGTGTGAAGAAAGCGAATGGCATGTTGGCTTTGATAATAAGAGGAGTTGAGTATAGGAGCAAAGAGGTCCTTCTGCAGTTGTACAGGGTCCTAGTGAGACCACACCTGGAGTATTGTGTGCAGTTTTTGACTCCAAATTTGAGGAAGGACATTCTTGCTATTGAGGCAGTGCAGCGTAGGTTCACAAGGTTAATTCTCAGGATGGTGGGACTGTCACATGCTGAGAGAATGGAGCGGCTGGGCTTGTATATTCTGGAATTTAGAAGGATGGGAGGGGATCTTATTGAAACATATAACATTATTAAAGGTTTGGACAAGCTAGAGGCAGGAAACATGTTCCCGATGTCCCGATGTTGGGGGAGTCCAGAACCGCGGGCCACAGTTTAAGAATAAAGGGTAAGCCATTTAGAGCGGAGATGAGGAAACACTTTTTCACACAGAGAGTGGTGAATCTGTGGAATTCTCTGCCTCAGAGGGTGGTGGAGGCCAGTTCTCTAGATACTTTCAAGAGAGCTAGATAGGGCTCTTAAAGATAGCGGAGTCAGATGATATGGGGAGAAGGCAGGAATGTGGTACTGATTGTGGATGATCAGCCATGATCACATTGAATGGTGATGCTGGCTTGAAGGGCTGAATGGCTTACTCCTGCACCTATTGTCTATTGTTGCATGTTTTATTATAAATTCAGTGAGGAAGGAGACCTTTGTGTAAGTTATACCATAGATGAATGACATCTAGCCTAGTGGAGTTGAATTAAGGGGGCAGAGTAAACTACCTTCAGCTCAGAAGCTACCTTCAGGAGTGAGGCACCTGCTATTGCTACATGTCTTTGTGATATTTTGCACTACACTGCTGAGAACTATAATGTGTACTCTGTACCTTCCCCTTTGTTCTTCCTATTGTACGAGCATGACTTGATTGTATTTATGTAATGGTATTATCTGATCTGATAGGATAGCATGCTAAACAAAGCTTTTTACTATACCTCAGTAAACATGACAATAGGTGCAGGAGTAGGCCATTCGGACCTTCGAGCCAACAACTATTTTGAGATAGTCGAGTGCATAACATAACTGAATTTGCCATCCCGGGAATTAACCTTGTAAACCTGTGCTGCACTCCCTCAATAGCAATAATGTCCTTTCTCAAATTAGTGGATGAAAACTGCACACAATACTCCAGGTGTGGTCTCACTAGGGCCCAAAACAACTGCAGAAGGACCTCTTTGCTCCTAGACTCAACTCCTCTTGTTATGAAGGCCAACATGCCATTCACTTTCTTCACTGCCTGCTGTACCTGCATACTTACTTTCATTAACAATAATAAACCTAAATTTAAACTGCATATCAGTGATGAACATCTGTGTCCAACAACAGCAATACTTACAAGCCAGCATCTTTCTATTATGTCTAGCAACACATCCTGCATTATGACACCAGCATGCCATTAAGCATGCACACTCCGTCTCCCTTTGTCCTGTTGCCACATCCAGAATCCATAACATTTTATTTGCAATGACTCTTGGAACCATGGGATTAAAATGAGCTCATGTATGATGTCATCACGTCTGTTCATCTTAATTGGGGGGAAAATTAAGAAATAATAAATCAAAACAGTTGCTGGATTAAAAACCCACTCATAGATAACTGCACTGCTTTTTCGGTGTTTCCATATTACGAGACCCATTCCCAACGTCCCCAGCTACAACACTTTGCACATCTGCTATTTTAAACCATCCTTTCCTTAACTACACATACTCTTCACATATTCAATAGTCAGGACTATCCCCTACTCCGAATTCCTCAGTCTACGCCCCGCATCTGCACCCAGGATGAGGCTCTAGATGAGGCTCTCACCAGGGTCTCCTCTTTATACGCTCTCACTTCCCATCCCCTCCACTCGTAACAAGGACAGAGTTCCCCTTGTCCTCATCTTCCACCCTACCAGCCGTCACATACAACAGATAATTCTCCAACATTTTCCCCACCTCCAACGGAATCATACTAATGGCCTAACCTTCCCATCTCCTTCCCTTTCAGCTTTCCGCAGAGACCGCTCCCTTCATAACTCCCTAGTCAATTTGTCCCTTCCCACCGAAACCACCCCCTCCCCTGGTACTTTCCCTTGCAACCGCAGGAATTGCTACACTTGTCACTTTACCTCCCCCCTTGACTCCATCCAAGGACCCAAGCAGTCTTTCCAGGTGAGGCAGAGGTACACTTGCACCTCCACCAAACTCATCTATTGCATCCACTGCTCTACATCGGTGACACCGAGCGCAGGCTTGGCGATCGCTTCGCCCACCACCTCTGCTCAGTTCACATTAACCAACCCGTTCTCCCGTTGACTTAGCACTTCAACTCTCCCTCCCATTCAGAATCCAGCCTTTCTGTCCTGGACCTCCTCCGTTTCCAGAGTGAGTCCCACCACAAATTGGAGGAGCAGCACGTCATATTTTGCTTGGGTAGTTTACACCCCAGTGCTATGAACATTGACTTCTCCAATTTCAGGTAGTCCTTGCTTTCTCCCTCCTTCCCCTCCAATTCCAAACTCTCCCACAGGCTACTCTCTACGCCTCTTCCTTTCTTCTTCCCCCCCCCCCCCCACACCCCCCCACACCCCCACATCAATCTCAAGAAGGGTCTCGACCCAAAACGTCACCTATTCCTTCACTCCATAGATGCTGCCACACCTGCTGAGTTTCTCCAGCATTTTTGTCTACTTTCAGTAACCCAAATTCAGTTGTGCTATGTACTCAATTTTTATGGTTTAATTAATGAAACATTAGTTGTTTTCAATCTCAAAGTCTTTAGAGACACGAGTACATAGCCTCAAATAATGACAATTATAGAATTTTTGGTATTAATAACAAACAAATTTTCAGTTTGACAAAACCATTTGATCAACACTTTTAGAGGAGAATTAAATTAGAAAAATCAACAGACCTTGAAATAGTTGCATACATTATTAATAGGTGCACACATTACTGCAAAGAATGTACACAATCAGTCGTATATATCTCTGCAAAGCGCAATATCAAGCTGACAATTGAATGTACCATATTCAGCAAAAGATTGGTACTGGGATGGCAGTATAGCTTTACAAAACCTGCAAGTTGGGAGTGGAATCTTTTTTTAACTCAATTTGTACCCCGTTGGGCTGTGCTGCTTTGTCTGAGTAGCTCTGGGGTTTCTGAAAGGAAGTTTACTTTAGCTTTGTGTCTATCAATTGTAATCTGATCATTTTGGTTATGAACGTACAAAAATGCAGAATCACACGTACACATCCAGCAGGAAATACAGATTTGTCCTGTCCAATAGTCCAGCTGTTGTATTATTAAAAAAACATTGGGCTGTACAGATTGAAAAGGATTACTGTTGCTTGTCTCAAACATGCCAGGTTAAAGGATTCATGAATCCTTATTCAGAAAAGGCAAGGAGGCTGCAGTCAAATAATATGTTGCATTCCATATAGCCCTATGTTTAATGGGGTACATGGTGTTGGAGGTACAAATGAGCTTTTGCCCCATAAAATGGGGGTTGCACACATTAATGACAAAAGGGTGAACATTGGATGGAAAAAATTAAAGAACATAAAGAAACGGAAGACGTTCTTCGATACCGATAACGTGAAGTTGCTTTTTAAAAGATACATTTATTTGTCACATGTAGCAATTGGTACAGTGAAATGTGTGGTCGACATACAGCCATACGAATAATAAAGAGCACAGAACACGATAGTTTTTAACACAGACATCCCCACACAGCGGGATCAAAGTTTCCCACTGTGAGGGAAGGCTCCAAAATTCAGTCATCCTCCTCTGTTGTCCTCCTGTGGTCGGGGGGTCGTGAACCCCCCGCTGTCGTCGCTACGGGCGGCCTGATGTTCAGGCCCGCTCGCCGGGGTGATGGAAGTCCGTTGGGACGGGAGGAGATCCTCAGCGGCTTTGACATCCGAATCGACCACCTCCTACCGGAGTCCGCGGCTCCCGAAGTCCACAGGCCGTGCTGGGCGGATATTCAACTCTGGCGGCCCTCGGCAAGGGGATCCCAGGACTCCGCGATGTTGGTCAGCGCCGCCTGCGCTGGAAACTCTACAAACCACAGCTCCGCGATGTTGAAGCAGCAGGCCCAACACTCCGGAGCTTCAAACGGCGATCCAGGTAAGCAATCGCCCGCTCCGTGATGTATCCAGCGCTGCACCGCTGCTGCTGAAGCTCTGGTCCGGGACTCCAGCAGGAAAGGCCGCTCCAATCCAGTTGGTGGGCCGTGAGGAGGGGTGCGAGGATGCGACTCAGAGAATAGTGGCGTCCTCGCCAGGAAGTGACTGGGAAACGGTTTCCCCCTTACTCATCCCCATCCCCCACATAGAAAATCTAAAGAAATCTCCAAAAACTTTTAAAACAGACTAAAAATAAAAAAAAGACAGACAAACAGACATACTGTAGGCAGAGGCTGCCATTAATGCGGCACCCCTAGTGGAATTTTGGGAAAGAAAATCAATACTGGGTGACAATAAAAAACCTCTTTGCTCATTTGATATTAAAACACAATTGGGTAATCCAATTTAAACAGATTGTCACAGGGTTTACATATTCTTTCAGAAGCTAACATTTGGCTTATGTTAGATAGCTTCTGATGGTCAACAATACATTTTAGTAAACTGGATTATAAATGAATTTTCACAATTATTTTCTACTACAGGCCATCGTTCTTTGAACCCAGGTTTTGTTAAGTAGCAGCCTTGAAAACCATTCAAATCTAAAAGAAACTCTTATTTAAATGTTAATAATGAAGAAACCTTATTTTCCTGGTTAAAGTTTCAGGAATGTCCTATTATAATGCAGAGAGATATTCCACATAGGGCTCAAGACTTGTTTCAGAGATAACATCACAAATAATCCTGATTTTAGACATTAGCTGGTGGCAAGATCATGGTATCTGACTGATTTGATAGTTGAAAGTATATTCATAGCTGGATTACTAAGGATATTTTGCTTTCTACCAGAACGTATGGAAAATAAACAATCAACCCTTCCTAAAATGCCTTTGAAACCGTTAGTACATATGGTTCAACAGCTCAGCATCACTACGAGAAAACAGGATGTAATCTTGAAAATCAAAGTGACATATTAAATATGTGGAAATGTTTGATCCAGTCTCACTGGCTTATAGCAAAATCACACTGCCAGACCAACATTGGAGGAACAACCAGCTGCCTTCTTCCAACGGTTCAAGATACTGCAATCCACAGGGGTGGATGCAAATACGGGAAAAGTAATGTTTTTGGGTTTTTTTTAACTTCTTTATTAGAAGTACTGTACATTACAATGATATAAACCACAAATAACATAATACATTTCATGTACCACTTCTTATTTTAAACTTTAAGAAAAAGAAGAATAGAGAAAATTAGATAAGATAGTAAGTGCATGAGAGAATGATCAGGAAGAACCCGTAGAAGAGTAAGACACAAGAAAGAATAAAAAAGAAAACCAAAGGAAAAGAAAGAAAGAAAAGAGAAGATAGAAAATATAAGAAAGTAAGATAAGATAAAAGGGATGTACCTACTTCGTATCTTTACACACCCCTCACCAGGACTTGATACCATTTAATTTCCGGGTTGTGTTGCATCCTATGCTTGTAATAAGTCGATAAATGGAGACCAAATCTTTTGGAAATGGTCTGATTTGCCTGCTAGTAGGAATCTCATATCTTCGAGGTGTAACATTTCAGACATATTTGAAATCCACATTTTTATTGTTGGTGTGGGAGCATTTTTCCAAAATTTAAGTATGCTAATGTGCATTGCTACTTCTCTAAATATCTCCAGTCGAGTAGAAAAGTGAATCCTAGAATTATTACAATGGAAAAAAAGCCAAATGATGCTTTTAGTCTGTGCTGACTCCTTGCAATGTACCACAATCATCTCCATTATGCCACTCTTTACCCAGAGCCATGCTAATGTTATACTTCCAATTCCTCATGTCACCCTTGATTTTTCACCATTCACTATAAATCTGTGCACTCCTGGGAATGCTTCTGTGTATTAACCCTATGTTGTTCTTAGTTCTTTTTAACATAATTAGCTTAAAATATTAATTGTGCAACCCCCATTGTCCTCAAGTAGGTGATGAGAGCCATCTTCTTGAATCGTTGCAGACTTTTTGGTGTAAGTCCACCTGCACTGTTCAGTCGGGAAATACAGGTTTCAGACTCCATAACGATGAAGTACTGACAGTATAGTTCCAAGTCTGGACAGCATCTAACTTGCAGGGCAACATACGGGTTCCCATGCACCTGATGACCTTGTCCTTCTGGTGACAGAGGTTGCTGTCAGAGAAGCTTATTTTCATTATTCATAGAAGAGCAGTATATTGGACACTTTAGCCAAAGTGCCAATATACTTTGGCATATACTTATGTTGGAGGGAATTGCGTGCTTATTGATTGGGCTACTTAATCCTGGGTAATGTCGATCCTCCTGACAATAGTTGCTGCTGCACTCATCCAGGCAAAGGAGGGGGGTTATTCAATCTTGATTCTGACTTGTGCCTTGAAAATGATGGAAAGCCTGTGGGTGTCAGGAGGTGTGTCACCCATTACAGGCTTCCCAGCCTCTTTCAATTAATTAAGGTTTTGAACACATCTTGATTCTCTGGTTTGAATTTATTGTTGAAATACCTCATCCCTGACACCATTGTGTATTTTCTACATGCTTTCTAGTGCCTTCATATCTTCCTTAAAATTCAGTGACCAGAATTGCTCAAACATGTGCTTTATGCAGGTTCACTGTAATCTGTTTCTTCTCGCACTCCATGCTTTTACTTATGAAGCCGTTTGCTGGATTAACAGCTTTCACAACTTGCCTCTCCTTCTCTAAAGATTTTGCACAATCACACTGAGGTTTCTTTCTTTCAGCATTTTAGTTTAGAATTTTACATATTATCAATGTTGTCTGCCAGTGTCAAAATATGCCATTTTTTCCATTTCAGGTTGAACTATCTTTGAACCTGGAATGATGAAAATTATATCACAGGTCTGCAAAGGTCCTTCTTTGATTACTTTTGAATACGACATTGAAAACATCCAGCAAACGACGTGCAGAGGCAGAAGGCCAAAATGACTGTTTATGTGTGGTATCTTTTGAGAGATCACTCCTGCAATATTGTGCCATACACAGTGTTCAATGCCCGGGCCTTGGGTGATTGCTGCACTTGTTTGCCATTGAGAAATAAGCGCCTTAGATGGTAATGGTGAGTGGGTTTGTGGAATGGATCATGGAAAGATCAGGATTATGAAGGTCAGGTTGATGCATTAGGGGTGGGCTTATGCATTGCAAATGTGGGTGGTTATGGCTGTGGTTGAAGGTTGACTGTGGGTTGCACTGGTGGTGTGAAGCCTAAAGGAAGAGCAAAAGATGGGTTGGCAGATTTGAATTTAAAGAGGTTGTGCAGCCATTCCCAACTGTTGAACTCACAGGCAGGTGAACAGCAATGGTGTCCAGGTATTTATGCAAATATAACCTGCATTGAGCACAGACAAAACATGCATGAAGGAATATCATGGAATATACATGCCTTGGACTGCACATATGTAAGTGGCATTATCTACTAACACCCCACCAGTGCCGGAAATCTGAAAAGAAAATAATGAATTTAGGAATAGCATCTATAACTGTAATATAGATAATTTATCATTAACATTTATTCCCTGAGTGACCGATAATATTAAAATGTGAGTTAAGTTCTAAACTTTTGTTCATAAAATGAACATACCTCTCATTTTGAATTTAAAATGTGGAGATTTATTTTCTTTTACTTTCTAATTCCAGCCATTGCATTTATTGCTGTGACCCTGATCTCCTTTACTAACAAAGAAAAGTAAAGAGGATCAATAGCTGGCAGAGACTGGAATGGAGCAGAATGATTCAACTAGCAAAATAAATTCCTGCATTATAGATTTTGTTATGGTGAAGGATGAATATATTTAACAATCATCTATAATACGTATGCTTCCACTAAAGTTTCACTGGACCGATATGAAATTCTGTAATATTATATGAAGCACAATTCTCAATGGACTAACAGCAGTGTCAAGTTGCAAGTGTATTTACAGCTGGTCAAAGGTGAATAGTTTGGACTGTAAAGCTAGACCCGAGTTACCTTGGAGTTCTGCTTGATTAATTTTTGGGAGGGAGAATAAATCTGGCAGGATTGTCAGAAAGATTTATCTTTTCGGTACTTTATCTGGAATTGATTTCCTTTGTCAGGAGTCTGAATGGTGCGATATTGTCATGGAGCAGAGTATGGGGTTGGCAGAAAATGATTTAGGAATCAGGCAAGCTGAGGATATAGATAAATGCTGAATATAGTGGCTTAGGTTTAAGTTTAGGCTTATTATTGTCAGGTGTACCAAGATGCAGTGAAAAGCTTCCAATCAAATCAAATAATATTATACATCAATGAAAATAAGCCAAAGTCAGGGTCAATAGAAATAGTGAATGGAAAGATCCAGAGTGCAAAATTGAGCATCACTTTATAAATTCTATTTCCAACATGGCAGTTGAATAAACCAACAGACAGAGAAGAAAACCCAATGTCCAAAGGTGGAACTGGGAGCACTTGAGGTTAATCTGTTGAAGGTGGGTGGGCAGGATAAAGGGTCAGAGTTTTTTTGCATAAGGAGAAGCGCGGTTTCAGGTCTGGAATGAGAAGATGGCCGTTGGAGGTGGAGTGTAGTGAACTCATTTACTGCAGCACGCAAGAGAGAGAGGCCACGATCAACTTTGGGGCGATGTGGAGAGGGTGCGAATCAGAAGACCACCTTGACTCGGTGGGGGAATAACCATTCCTCCTGACCCACCAGATGAGCTAAAAACAAGAATGACTTGTGGAAGTGGCATTTCCGTTCAGTCTTTCATTTCTTGATTTCCAATCCTCTGGGAAATAGTAAAGCAAAAGTGAATTTTTAGAATATGCTCGCATTTGCAATGTGGGGCCAAATTTAAATGCAAGTGAATTGCCCTAGCTTCCTATAATATAACATATGCATGCTGCTGTACAAAAGATGACAGACAAGTGTAGATTGTGTACTGGGCATAACCTCCCTGATTAATCTTTAATGTCACCAAACCTTGCCCTATCACAATCAAGAAGGAATGGGCCCCTTATTAATTCTTGCTCAATGGATTTGCTCACTCATACTAATCTACTGTGCAGGAAAAATGCTTCAAACCAGGCAATAAATAAACTTGAAATAATATCAATCAATTTCGAACATCTGTGCTCACAATCTAGCCTTTCCATAAATTCCCGTCTCTTTTAACATTACCTTCAGATTGTTGGTGCATATATGAATCCAAATGTATATTTATTTAATACCTTGAGCCATGTACTCTGCCTCCACATTAGGATGTGTCTTTGGATCCCTATTAGGCCTCAATTTCAACATCTTTCTTCAAATGACCTCCTTCTCTGCTGTAACATCAACAATTCTATGATCTCTTCCTACCTAGCCTCTTACACTTGGAATTTGCAATTGATAGTCCAGAGTCAAGAGAGAGTCAAGGGTGGTTTATTGTCTGAAGGAGGGTCTCGACCCAAAACGTCGCCCATTCGTCCTCTGCAGAGATACTGCCTGTCCTGCTGAGTTACTCCAGCATTTTGTGTCTATCTGTGGTTTATTGTCACATTCCTGAAATGGAACAATGAAATTCTTACTTGTAGCAACACAGCAAATATGTAAACATAGTTCTCAGCAGACACCATAATAAACAACAAAAATAAGTTCAATAGCTGGATGGTTGGCGGGTTTTTCCCAACCTGCCCATATACATAGTTCTAAGTGGGCCCATATGGGAGTTACCCTGCACACTGGCATCTTTGCAAGCTGGAAGGTCATAATGTAAGTCTGCACAAATGATGATTTGATGCCTTGACTGTTATCTTGAAGTTCAAAATGCAACCATAAACTTCTCTAAATGCATTAAATGGCAGGAAGGTCCTCCAATATATGTAGTTACAAAAGATATCAACCATCTGCAGGAAAGTAGTTATTTTTTCTTCAGATTTATACATTTTCCATAATTGTTGTAGATTGCTGAGGTCCACCGGAAAGAGATTGTTCAGGTCCACCAGAAATTGTGTGACAAGTGCGGAAAGACATATTCCTGATCCGAAGCTTCTACATAAACCAGTTATTCTGAGAGATGCCTATATTAACATGCTGTCCCCATAGACTGGGCTGAGAGAATGAACAGAAGGCACACAGAGCTGGACAAGATGCTAGAAAAGAGTGGAAGAGCAGCGACAGAAGTATTTCAGCAAGGGGCTTATCCCTCAGGGAATAATTCCCCTTCCTAAACCTCAGGAAAGAACAATGTATGAGATGCCTGCAGTATAACCTCACTGAGGTCTGTCTTATGCAGCAGCCACAACTGAAATTTTAAAGAGGGAGTAGATTGCAATGACTGACAAGGTAGCCATGGCAACAACCTTTTATTTTCCTGCCTCCTTCTAGGCTGGAACTTGTAATATTAGTTTCTGTTCCACTGCTGTCTGTGAGAGATCATTGGAATTCTACTAAACAAGATCTAACTCCATTTCATTCACAGGTATACAGAGCAAGCAAGCCGCTCCGCCATGGTTGCGAGCCTACTCATGGCGCTGGGTTAAACCATAAGAGATGGGAGCAGAATTAGGTTGTTTGGCACATCGAGTCTGCTCCGCCATTTGATCATGGCTGACCTGTTTTTCATTCTCAACCCCATTCTTCTGACTTCTCCCCTTGACCTTTGATGCCCTTACTAATCAAAAATCAAACAATCTCTGCTTTAAAAATTCCCAATGACAATGAATTCCACAAACTCACCACCGTCTGGCTAAAGAAATTCCTCCCCATCTCCATTCTAAAGGCACGTCTTTTTATTCTGAGGCTGTGCCATCTGGTCCTAGACTCTCCCACTACTGGCATTACTGACACTTCTTTGGAGACACCAAGTTGTCTCTGGGATTTACTGGAGACAAGAGATGATACATGAGATATATCGCTGCATGGAAAATTCATTTTGTTGTGCCTTGGTTGGTGCATGTGATGAATAAATTTGACTTTGATTGTGACCACAGCCCAGAATCTCAAGGTCCATGCTTGGTGTGCTGCCTTCATTTATTAATAGCCGGCAGTTCAGCCACCATGGCAAACAAGCGGCAGGGCTATCAGTGAAGCTGATGATCCCAGTATATCCATGTGCAGAACATGAGAACCATGTTGCTACACTCTGAATGCCTGTAGAACTGGGCAGAATAGGTATCAAGATTCCTAATGGATTGCTGCACTTTGTTCAACCTCACCATTATGATGCCCTTATCACGAAATAGCTCACAAATTGCTGAGAAACAGGATCATGAGGAGAATCAGGGATAAACAGAGGAGGAGGAACATTGCCTCCTCTTAGCAGAGCTGGCATAGAAAGCTCACTCAACAGCATTACCTGTAAATATGATTCCAGTTGCCCTTTGCTGTATTTTCTGAAATCCTGTGAAATGTTAGTCAGTTTGTCACAAAGCAAAAATAAAATTACCAAAACAAAATATTCAAAATCAAATTTATAAATGTATAGCATATTGCATGAAAATGTAACCAATTCTTTCTGTACTTCATCGCATCATAGTTGTCTGTTCCTATGCTCTTAAAGCTGTGCACCTTCAAGGAAGAAAGCTCTGAAGATGACTGGGTAAATTGCTGAGCCTGGAAGACCAGGTTGTGCATTGCAATCTCACTGCTCAGGAAACTCATCAGATCCCTACCAATATAATAATCCAGAGGGCGACACAGTAGTGCAGCAGCAGAACTGCTGCCTTAGAACGCCAGAGATCTGGGTTCAATCGTAACAATGGGTGCTGACTGTATGGAGTTTGTACATTTTCCCTGTGAACGCATGGGTTTTCTTCCACATTCCAATGACCTGCAGGTTTGTAGGTTAATTGGCTTCCGTAAAGTCGTCCCTAGGCTATGGAATAGAACTAGTGTATGAGATCTCATTGTTGGCATGGAGTTGCTGGGCCGAAGAGTCCGTTGCCATGCTGTATCTCTAAAACTAAAAACTAAAACAGTGCCAGCAGTTTTAACTTGCATGGCAGTCTGAGCCTCACTTGGACATTGAGTTCCACAACATATCAAGGATTTAATTGCAGATTTCTTCAGCCTTATTTTGTAACCTAAACATCGAATGCCCGATCTTGGGGTTCTGCAGCTATTGGCTCTATGTGTTTGCATCCAGTCAAAGCATTGCAAGCTTAGCACTGTTTAAAATAGAAATTATTCAAATGAGTTGGCAGGACAAGGTGTCATCCAGAATACTTGTAATGAAGATGAGAGGCCGTAGTAATGGGATGCAGATTTGGTTCACTGACAGGATTAAAGTTTAGTGATGATGTATGTTTTCCCATACTGGAATATCATTCTTAATTGGTTAGTTTTAAGTCATGTACACTCAGATTTTAAGAACAATGCAGACTTCTGTGTAGGTAACAGTCTTATAGAATTTGAAAGGTGCGGGCATGCGGGCAGGTGGTGAGTCTCTGGAATTCTCTGCCACAGAAGGTAGTTGAGGCCAGTTCATTGGCTATATTTAAGAGGGCGTTAGATGTGGCACTTGTGGCTAAAGGGATCAGGGGGTATGGAGAGAAGGCAGGTACGGGATACTGAGTTGGATGATCAGCCATGATCACATTGAATGGCGGTGCAGGCTCGAAGGGCCGAATGGCCTACTCCTGCACCTATTTTCTATGTTTCTATGTTTCTATGCACAAGATGCATAGTGCAGAGAGGCATGAAGAGATGAAGTGAAGAGTATATATTGCACAATGTTGTAAAGTATAGATAAGCACCGCGACCTCGGTCCGTATAAACCAATGGATTATTAAATCTGCCATGTCAAGTCCATAAGGTGATTTAAACACCGTTTGGCTGCTTGTAGTAATGACTATTGCCAGATTTGGAGCACAAAATATGGTTGCTGTTTTATACCAGGTTTAGCATTTTAAACTGGGAAAGAAATCATTGGCACATGAACATGTCATGGATTTGTAAATAAAGGTGAATGTGCAAAAGTTAGGACTGATTTTATCATGCCCAAACCACTCCTCTCCATCTACATCTACTATCACTGTGATATAATCCTTAAACTAAGTTTTTAGATTGGGATGTTGGAAATTATAGGAGTTTAATGTTCCGTGGCATTTGGGGAGCCCATGCTTCTGAGTTCTCTCCTTCCCACTGACTCTGAAAACAGACATCAATAAATAAAGGACTTCAATTAATGAAGAAATACCAAAACGTGCTGAAATGCTAAAATTTAGCAATTGTACAGTGACTTGGTGCTGCAGCTCAAAGAATGAAACAAAGATGTTGCAGGTACAAGTACTCAGTTTAAAAGGCATTTAGACAGGTACTTGGAAAGGAAGGGCATGTTGGGATCCAGTCCTAATGCAGGCAAATAGGATTAGTGCAGACGGGCATCAGTCAGCATGGGTGAGGTGGGCCAAAATGACCTGTTAATGTGCTGTTCGATTTGATGATTATATGGTCTAAGAATAAATTTTACTGTTTATTATTTCATATTCATCAAGACGAGCAATTGACTCTTTGGTTCCCAGATTAATTAATGTATCTTTCTATCTTGATCTCCCATTTATATGTACACCTGTTTTAAAAAAAAGAAACGTTTATGTTATAAGGGCATCCCTGACATGGCCAGGTTTCATTTATTATCTTTGAGGGGATGACAATAAGCTGTCATCCTGAATTGTAGCAACCAATCAGTTGGTGTACTCCCACAACTAGGCTCTAGACCCTAGAGACCATTAAATAAGGCAATATATTTACATGGAGAATGGGTGGCCAGCAAAATAATCTGGATGTGGCATTGTTCCTATGGCTACCACCCTTGAAAGTAGAGGTCATGGATTTGGGAAGTGTTGTTCAATAGCTAAGGTGAGTAATGACAGTGGATTGTGTGGATGGTGCACATTGATGGTGGATTGGTACTCCTTCAGTAGTGCAGGGAGTGATATTGCTTGTCATACCAATCAAGTGGGCTGCTTTGTCCTGGATAATGTTAAGATTCCTGAATGTCGTGGGGGGGGCAACACTGATCCAGACAAGTGTAGAATATTCCATCGCAACACTGACGTGCCTTTTAGATGAAGGAAATGTTTTGGAAAGTCAGAAGATTAGTTGCTTGCTACAGGATACCAGACTCTGACCTTGTAGCCATAGTATTTAGTTGATTGATGTTATCCAGATGTTGATAGTGGGGGACTTAGTGATGGCAGTACCAGTGAATGTTGAGAGTTTGCGGTTAGTCTCCTTCCTGTTATCAACCCATGCCTAGGTGTTTAGTTCTTGCTCAGCATGGACTGATTCATGATGTTTGACAAAAGTCAAGAATGGAAAGCTTATAAACTTTTCTTCCTCACTCAATTATGGTTCTCCAACTGCACACCTTTGTTGAGCACAGAACATAATTTAAACCTGAGATTTCCCTAACTTGTGTGCTTCAGTGCTACTGCACAACATATAATGAGGCAGAAGGAATTTATACCTTGATATTTAAAATACTATTGTAACATAAATGCAGGAAAAAAAATTGTGATGACATTGTGCACTAATTTGGTTATAAATTGGGTACTTTAAAAATATTCCTACTGCTTGTAATCCAATTACAATATAGCGAAAAACTTGGGCAACAGATCAATAGTGAGCAGTCTGCATGAGTAATATTCTTTTATCATTGCTATTTATTAGCTCTCTATGTGAAATGAACCCTTCTACAAATCAAAATTTGGCTTTGTGCTCCTCTTCTTCTTTCGTGTGGCGTGCACAGCCTAAAGTTGTAGGACAACTTGTTCGATCTGATCTTCTGTTTGTGCACGTAGAGTTGATTGCATTAGTCGAAACAGGGCGGACCACGTGAAGGTTGCAATCTTCCACCCTCGGCTTTGAGGTGAAGATGGGTGTATGGACTTACCTGTAAATTATAAATTAAGAGTCATCTCATTTAATTTTGAGTAAGCTCAAGTAAGTTGACAGACTAAGTGGCCAATCCTGCCCTTACTTTTCCAGATTCATATGTCTTTCTAATGTACCTTTACTCACAATGACAATATTTTACCTATGCCTTCATCTTCAGATGTAACAAATTCTACTTCAAACAATCAATTTCTGTGTTTTCTCTGTATTCTAATTCCACACCGAGTATGCCTATGTCTTTGATCAAAATATCTTCTGTCCACATGCAGTGTCCTTTTGTATGCCATTTGCAAGGGACTTACTTTTGACTAAAAAACGAATTCTGATATGAAATTCAAAACACCATTAACATGAAATCAAAGTGAATAATAAATGGAGACCTACATTTATTTAACTACCATCAAGCTATGACTGCCTCCATGGGGTTTGATTAGTGTTCTGGTTTGTGTTCCCAGCTTTTTGGATCAGCTGCAACTTTTTTTGCAGAACAGGTTCTGAATTTTATAGGTTGGCATGTATGGGAATTAAAACATGCTGTAGAAAATTAACAGTGCACATGGGAATGTGCTTATTACCAATTACACAAAGGATCCTTTCAAGTGTTTTCATAAGGAAAAATTGTGGAGCCTAACTTTTAAAAGAATTCTGACATGTTCCTGGAAGTTAATAAATATTCCATTAATTAACTTCCACACTTTAACAAATACAGATAGTCAGTAAATTAAATCTATTGTTTAATTTGCTCCAAAATGTACAGATTGATGAGTTAATAGATCTATGTTCATTATAATGATGTTGGTGCTAATGATGGGTTTGCATATGTATTTGATTTTAATAGATGTAAAATATTTTTAGGTCCTTCTTCAGTAATTAGCACTGATGATGATTCGGCCAGTCCATTGCATCACGTAACTAATGGCAGCAACACTCCATCCTCTTCAGAAGGTGGCCCTGATGCAGTTATCATTGGTATGACAAAGATTCCGGTGATTGAAAATCCACAGTACTTCAGGAATTCCCATGGATTACTCAAACCCGACACTTGTGAGTACCAATGTTTTGCAAAACGTAAATGGTTGTAAATGGATGTTTGTGGATGGGCATCTCAGCCAGAGTGTAATCAAGTTCGCAGTACAATGCACCTGAAATGAGTTAAAATTGAAGCAAAACAATGTGGCAGAATTGTAACTGCGATTTGCACTTGAGTTTCTGGTTTTAAAACTTTATCCTTGTAAACTAGATTTTTTCACTAAACTGGCCACTCCCACAATTGAATTAATCAGCATTCTGATTTTTCACTAATTGTACCAATGGTATGTCCCCAAAGACATTTAAAGTCTAAGATATTTTTGGGCATAAAGAGAAAACTCCAACAGGATTTTTGCAGGGAAACAGAATTTTGTTGGGAAGCAGACACACCACCTCCAAAACTCCCTGAGGAATTAATCTATCTTTATATCACAACTTTATAAAGATTTTGGAATGTGCCAGTACAGTACTTTTACCATCTAATTTCCGTTTCTTTTGAGCTAGCAGAAACAAAATTAGTAGGTCTATAAAACATGATGCCCGGCAGTAAAAGTGGTAATTCTCTGATTTATCTTTGTTCATTTGGTACAATAGGAAAGAGAGAGCGAGGCGTAGACTGGTGAGATGTTATCATTTTTTTTATTGTGCTATAACATTTTTCTTGTATTATATTATAAAATGAGCCACACAATCAAATTTGTCAATTTATCAAAATGCTGTCTTTTCAATACATTCAAATAAGCAAACGGCACATTAGGAAGTACAAACACTGATAGCATACACAATGCAAAGACAACTGGTATTGTCCTTTGATGTGCATAACATTTTCAGTGGAAAACATACCCATAAAGTGCTGGAGTAACTCAGCAGGTCAGGCATCACCTCTGGAGAACATGGATAGGTAACGTTAAGGGTCAGGACCCTTCTTGAGACTGATTCAGTGGGCCGCTGATCAGGCTACACTTTACTCCATGCTGGGGAATCAATCAACATTTATTTCAGCTGGTATGTTATAGCACATTGTTTCCATGTCTGGTAATAACCTCACGTTTTTCTTTTATGTGATACCTACTATGATTTCTTGTTTTGAACAATTATAAGATTTTCCCCCACACTGGAACATTTGAAGAAAAGGAGCAGGATGTTGTGCAACACCTGGATTTAAGTATAAGCGCAACAAGTGGAGTCAGAATAAATTACTGTGTTTTAAAGGTGCAGCAATATGTTCACAAAGTAGAAGGTACACCAGTTCTAAATGTTCCATCTGTGTTTCTCTGTATCCACTTATTGCACTGGTGTTGCCACTATACTGTAAAAACAAGGCCAGGGTGAATGAAAATCTTGCCAGAAAACAAGTTGGAGTTTAATTGGAGGCAGAGAATTCCCCACTCACAACTCTCTGTGAGAAAAAGTGTTTCGTCATCTCCTAAAGGGCGGAGGGCAGTGGAGGCAGGTTCTCTGGATGCTTTCAAGAGAGAGCTAGATAGGGCTCTTAAAGATAGCGGAGCCTGGGGATATGGGGAGAAGGCAGGAACGGGGTACTGATTGGGGATGATCAGCCATGATCACATTGAATGGCGGTGTAGGCTCGAAGGGCTGAATGGCCTACTCCTGCACCTATTGTCTATTGTTTATTGTCTGGATTAAAGGATATTAGCTATAAGGAGAGGTTGGCCAAACTTGTTTTCTCTGGAGCGTTGAAGGCTGATCGGAGACCTGATAGAAGTTTATAAAACTTCTCCCAGAGTAGAATTGCCAAAGCCTTGCGGGCACAGCGTTAGAGGGGGAAAGGTTAAAAGTAATGAGTAGTGCAAGTGCTTAGAATGGGATGATGATGAAGGCAGATATTAGAGCAGCTCCCAAGAGGCTTTTAGATAAGCACATGGGTATGCAGTGAATGGAGGGATATGGAACACATGCAGGCAGAGATTAGTTTGGCATTATGTTCGGCACAGAAATTGTGGTGAGAGGTCCGTTCCTGAGCTGTTCTATGTTTTAAGTGTTGTTTACGCTCTTGATAAACTGAGATATTCAGAAATGTGAGCTAAATTTTCTTGCTTAAATTAATTTCTACATTTTCTACTAGCACCAAGTTTTCAGAGGTGAGTGAACAAACACTAGATTATAACTCCTAATGTTGATGCCTGCACTTTTTTCACAACAGAACTGGATCACAGTTCCCCATGTTATTTCTGTCCCTCCTGGCTTAATAGGAAGTTACATTTGCTCTCTTTTAATTTGCTGGATTTGTTTGTGAATCTCGGGAATTTTGGACGATCATCACTTAAAAATCCACAATATTAGCACGTTTAAATGCAGGCTGAAAGGTCTTGGGGATTTGTCATCTTTTAGCTCCCTTAATTTCTTCCAATTTTTCTTTACTACTA
The DNA here is from genome assembly GCA_963514005.1 of Raja brachyura. Next base: position 62,275,753 of record OY740783.1, read on the forward strand.
TTAATTACCTTAAGTTCCTCATTGATATTGCATCTCACTATTTCTGATGATGTCTATTTTGGCAGATGCAAGACACTTGTTAATGAATCAGCTATTTCTAAACTCATCCATATAAATTAACCTGACTCAGCTGCTGATGGACTTCATTTCTGCTACTGACTTTTTAGAAGATTAAGAAAACTCTTGCCATCTGTTTTTATACTTTTTTTTGCTATACTCACATATGAATCCTTTTCAATCAGTATTTGTATTACTTTATTTTGAGTAATAAAATTCCACTGAACCTCCAATTTATCTTTCTGCTTTGTAATATTATTAGCACTTTTAATTTACTATGGATGAAGTCTTTAACTAACAAAAATGTTTATTTTTCATTGGTTTTTATCATGCATTAATTGAAAATTATATGTATCGGTAGATTTTTGCTGTTGTATCATTTGCAGATGTTTTTTCTAATTTTCCATCTACTTTAGACTATTCTCCCCACATTCCTTTTGTTGTCTTCATTTAAATTTCAGACACAAGATTTCATTGAATCGTGTCCCTTGAGCTCACTGTAAAAATTGTATATTTGATCACTCTACCCCAGAAAATAGCTTGCAATCACGTTACTAATTCTGCCTCATTAGAGAAGACAACCTCTAAAGTAGCTTGTGTTCAAGAAGAAACTGCAGATGTTGGAAAATCTAAGGTAGACAAAAATACTGGAGAATTTTTGTGGCACGCACACCCCCATCCACATTAACGGTACGGAGGTGGAACGTGTTTCTAGCTTAAGGTTCCTGGGAGTCAACCTCTCCGACGACCTCTCTTGGACCCACAATACCTCAACTCTGATCAAGAAGGCTCACCAGCATCTCTTCTTCCTGAGGAGACTGAAGAAGGTCCATCTGTCTCCTCAGATCCTGGTGAACTTCTACCGCTGCACCATCGAGAGCATCCTTACCAACTGCATCACAGTTTGGTATGGCAACTGCTCTGTCTCTGACCGGAAGGCATTGCAGAGGGTGGTGAAAATTGCCCAACGTTCCTCGCTCCCCTCCATTGAGTCTGTCCAAAGCAAGCGTTGTCTGCGGAGGGCGCTCAGCATTGCCAAGGACCTCTCTCACCCCAACCATGGACTGTTTACCATCCTACCATCCGGGAGGCGCTACAGGTCTCTCCGTTGCTGAACCAGCAGGTCCAGGAACAGCTTCTTTCCGGCGGCTGTCACGCTACTCTACAACGTACCTCGGTGACTGCCAATCACCCCCCCCCCTCCCCCCCGGACACTTATTATTATTTATTCAAATCATTTGCTGTGTCGCTCTTCCAGGGAGATGCTAAATGCATTTCGTTGTCTCTGTACTGTACACTGACAATGACAATTAAAATTGAATCTGAATCTGAATCTGAAACTCAGCGGGTGCGGCAGCATCTATGGAGCGAAGGAAATGGGCAACGTTTCGAGCCGAATCCGTTCTTCAGACGGATGCGGGGGGGGGAAGAAGATAGGAAGAGGAGCACTCCCTCTGACTCCTCACCCTTTCTTCTTCTCCCCCCCCCCCCCCCCCAACCCTGCATCAGTCTGAAGAAGGGTTTCGGCCTGAAACTTTGCCTTTTTCCTTTGCTCCCTAGACGCTGAGTTTCTACAGCATTTATGTCTACCTCTAAAGTAGCATGGTTTGTTCACGGTTCCAAAATATATTTGTCCAGAAATGTTTTATGGTTATGCTTCTCATATGATACGCATTCGTAATAAGGTGGACGAGTTGAATGTGCAGATAGCTATTAATAACTATGCTATAGTTGGGATAGAAACATAGAAACATAGAAATTAGGTGCAGGAATAGGCCATTCGGCCCTTCGAGCCTGCACCGCCATTCAATATGATCATGGCTGATCATCCAACTCAGTATCCCGTACCTGCCTTCTCTCCATACCCTCTGATCCCCTTAGCCACAAGGGCCACATCCAACTCCCTCTTAAATATATCCAATGAACTGGCCTCAACTACCCTCTGTGGCAGAGAGTTCCAGAGACCCACCACTCTCTGTGTGAAAAAATTCCTTCTCATCTCGGTCCTAAAGGATTTCCCCCTTATCCTTAAGCTGTGACCCCTTGTCCTGGACCTCCCCAACATCGGGAACAATCTTCCTGCATCTAGCCTGTCCAACCCCTTAAGAATCTTGTAAGTTTCTATAAGATCCCCTCTCAATCTCCTAAATTCTAGAGAGATTGCCTCTAGAGAGGGATCACGGAGACATGGCTCCAGGGGGACCAAGACAGGGAACTGAACATCCAGGAATATTCAATATTCAGGAGGGATAGACAGGAAAGGGAGGTGGGGTAGCGTTGCTGGTGAGAGAGGAGATTAATGCAATAGAAAGGAAGGACATTAGCTTGGAGGATGTGGAATCAATATGGGTAGAGCTGCGAAACTCTAAGGGGCAGAAAACGCTAGTGGGAGTTGTGTACAGCCCACCTAACAGTAGTAGTGGAGTTGGGGATGGCATCAAACAGGAAATTAGAAATCCGTGCAACAAGGGTAAAACAGTTATAATGGGTGACTTCAATCTACATATAGATTGGGTGAATCAAATGGGCAGGGGTGCTGAGGAAGAGGATTTCTTGGAATGCATGCGGGATAGTTTTCTAAACCAACATGTAGAGGAACCAACGAGAGACCAGGCTATTCTAGACTGGGTATTGAATAATGAGGAAGGGTTGGTTAGCAGTCTTGTTGTCCGGGGCCACTTGGGCAAGAGTGACCATAATATGGTTGAGTTCTTCATTAGGATGGAGAGTGACATAATTAAGTCAGAAACAAAGGTTCTGAACTTAAACAAAGGTAACTTTGAAGGTATGAGAAGTGAATTGGCCAAGATAGACTGGCAAGTGATTCTTAAAGGGTTGACAGTGGATGTGTAATGGAGGGTATTTAAAGACTGCATGGATGAACTGCAACAATTGTTCATCCCAGTTTGGCAAAAGAATAAATCAGGGCAGGTAGTGCATCCATGGATAACAAGGGAAATCAGGGGTAGTATAAAAACAAAAGATGAAGCATACAAATTCGCCAGAAAAAGCAGCCTACCAGAGGACTGGGAGAAATTCAGAGTTCAGCAGAGGAGGACAAAGGGCTTAATTGGGAAAGGGAAAATAGATTATGAAAGAAAACTGGCAGGGAACATAACAACTGACTGCAAAAGTTTTTATAGATATGTGAAGAGAAAGAGATGAGTTAAAACAAATGTAGGTCCCTTGCATTCAGAAACAGGTGAATTGGTCATGGGGAACAAGGACATGGCAGACCAATTGAATAACTACTTTGTTTCTATCTTCACTAATGAAGACATAAATAATCTGCCGGAAATAGCAGGGGGACCGGCGGTCAAATAAGGTGGAAGAACTGATTAAATCCAGGTTAGCTGATAAGTTGTGTTGGGTAAATTGAATGGATTAAAGGCCGATAAATCCCCAGGGCCAGATAGTCTCCAGAGTACTCAAGGAAGTAGCCACAGAAATAGTGGATGCATTAGTGATAATTTTTCAAAACTCCTTAGATTCTGGAGTAGTTCCTGAGGATTGGAGGGTAACTAATGTAACCCCACTTTTTAAAAAATGAGGGAGAGAGAAAACGGGGAATTACAGACCAGTTAGTCTAATATTGGTAGTGGGAAAACTGCTAGAGTCATTTATTAAAGATGGGATAGCAGTACATTTGGAAAGTGGTGAAATCATTAGGCAAAGTCAGCATGGATTTACGAAAGGTAAATCATGTCTGACGAATCTTATAGAATTTTTCGAGGATGTAACTAGCAGAGTTGATAAGGGAGAACCAGTGGATGTGTTATATCTAGATTTTCAGAAGGCTTTCGACAAGGTCCCACATAAGAGAATAGTATACAAACTTAAAGCACATGGTATTGGGGGTTCAGCATTGATGTGGATAGAAAACTGGCTGGCAGACAGGAAGCAAAGGGTAGGATTGAACGGGTCCTTTTCAGAATGGCAGGCAGTGACCAGTGGGGTACCGCAAGGCTCAGTGCTGGGACCCCAGCTATTTACAATATATATTAATGATTTGGACGAGGGAATTGAATGCAATATCTCCAAGTTTGCGGATGACACTAAGCTGGGGGGTAGTGTTAAGTGTGAGGAGGATGCTAGGAGGCTGCAAAGTGACTTGGATAGGCTGGGTGAGTGGGCAAATGCATGGCAGATGCAGTATAATGTGGATAAATGTGAGGTTATTTACTTTGGTGGCAAAAACAGGAGGGTAGACTATTATTTTAATGGTGGCAAATTAGGAAAAGGGGAGATGCAATGAGACCTGGGTGTCATGGTACATCAATCATTGAAAGTAGGCATGCAGGTGCAGCAGGCAGTGAAGAAAGCAAATGGTATGTTAGCATTCATAGCGAAAGGATTTGAGTATAGGACCAGGGAGGTTCTACTGCAGTTGTACAGGGTTTTGGTGAGACCACACCTGGAGTATTGCGTACAGTTTTGGTCTCCAAATCTGAGAAAAGACATTCATGCCATAGAGGGGGTACAGAGAAGGTTCACCAGACTGATTCCTGGGATGTCAGGACTTTCATATGAGGAATGACTGGATAGACTTGGTTTGTACTTGCTAGAATTTAGAAGACTGAGGGGGGATCTTAGAGAAACTTACAAAATTCTCAAGGGGTTGCATAGGCTAGATGCAGGAAGATTGTTCCCGATGTTGGGGAGGTCCAGAACAAGGGGTCACTGTCTAAGGATAAGGGGGAATTCCTTTAGGACCGAGATGACAAAAACATTTTTCACACAGAGTGGTGAGTCTCTGGAATTATCTGCCACAGAAGGTAATTGAGGCCAGTTCATTGGCTATATTTAAGAGGGAGTTAGATGTGGCCCTTGTGGCTAAAGGGATCAGGGGGTATGGAGAGAAGGCAGGTACAGGATACTGAGTTGGATGATCAGCCATGATCATATTGTATGGCGGTGCAGGCTCGAAGGGCCAAATGGCCTACTCCTGCACCTATTTTCTATGTTTCTATGATGATCAGGTGGAAGAGACCTAAGAACCCCCGGTAGCTAACAGACTGAAGCAGTGAGATCTGAGAAGAGTGATCTTTTCAGGTTGATAACCTGTAACCAGTGGAGTATCAAAGGGAGCAGTGCTGGGACTGAGATGTGTACCAGTATTACTTATGGGTTGGAGAAAGCAAAGAAATGAGTAATAACCACATTTCCAGCAGGCTAAAACAGTTCATGCTGAGATATTGATAGAGTAAGTGAACAGGCATACATAAGTTGGTAAATGGATAGTGATGTGAAGCTGTTCATTTTAGTCAAAAGATTAAAGGAACAGAGTATTATTTAAATGGGGAAATACTGCAGAAAACTGCATTAGGAGGCATTTAGCGGCCTTGTATACAAAACACAGAAAGTCAGCACACATGTGGGGCCGGTAATAGGGAAGGCTAATTGAATTTTGGCCCTTATTTCAAAGGGTTTGAAGTGGGTTATATACTGTAAATTTCTGAAGCACCATTTTTTCAGAGATCGATAAACAATCATCAGACTACAACCCCCAACATTCCACATTAACAGTTCTGATTCGCCATCCTAATGATACAGAGCACTGCAAACTGTGGTTACTGTATTTAAGGAGATATTTACAACATTGGAGGACATCCAGAGTAGGTTCACTATGGGTTTACTTCAGTTTAGTTTAGTATTGCCATGTGTACTGAGGTACAGTTAAACATTTTTGATTGTGTGCTATCCAGTCAAAGAAAAGACTATTCATGAATATAATCAAGCTGTTATCAGTGCACAGGATAAAGGGTACAACATTTAGTGCATGATAAAGTCCGATTAATGATCTCCAATGAGGTAGACGGGAGGTCATGACTGCCTCCTAGTTGATGAGAGGACCTTTCAGTTGCCTGTTAACTGCTGGGAAGAAACTATCCCTGAATCTGGAGATATGCATTTTTAAACTTTTGTATCTCTAGGGGGGAGAAGAGAGAGTGACTGGGGAGAGACTGATTATACTGGCAGCCTTGCTGAGACAGCGTGAAATTTAGATGGAGTCAGTGGAAGGGAGGTGGATTTGCATGGTGGTCTGGGCTACATCCACAACTCTGCAATTTTTGCAGTCATGTATGGCACTGTTCCCAAACCATGCTATGATGCATCCTGATAATATCAGGATGCAACACAGGTGTAAGGTGGGATAGTTAAATAGGGTGGGACTCTGCTCAGTGAAGTTTAGAAGAAGGGGAGGTGGTTTTACTGAAATATATGACTTTCAATGGGATTTAAATCAAGAATTGTCCAACGCAGAGTAAAGAGTGGTGAATAGCATGCTACATTGGGTTTGCTAAAACATTTTGATATGTTCTCTCCAACTTTTGACCTTTCAAGATCTCTCAAGCCTTTCTCAATCCTTGTTCCAACAAGGACACAGCATATCCTTTGCCTACTCCCAAATACTGACAAATCACTTTCTAACCCTTGCCCTCCAATTGAACGATTCTCTGACTACCATGAGCTGGTTCCCAACTGTTGCTTCATGATATACACTCTTTGAAATGGTGGGAATTTGCAGAGCAATTTCTACTGCACATGGTATCTTGGATCCCAAATGTTGTTCAGTTGGGTCAAGCTAAGAATTGGTAAATTTGTCTTGTGGGCCATAGTTTGGATATTCCTGGTATTGACTGTCCAGAGTTTCTTAGTCTTCTAATTAATCTTGGAATAGAGTAATCATAGTCCGATAATCCTGATTAAGGTTTCTGATAGCTTCATAAACCATAGCACCAAAGACCAAACAGTCCTTGTTTGTTAAGGTTGATACCATCCCTTAAAGTATCAACTTTAATCTCACCCACAGTTGTGGCTTATGTTACATCAGTTAGCAAAACTTTGCATTAAATCAGTTCTCTATTGCTATGACAGATTGTCACTTTAATGTGCGGGGTCTTTTCATTTTCTATGAAGAAAGCATCCTTGAGTGACATTAACAGCACTTGGTTTATTGTGCTTGTGTCATGCCAAACATCTCAAAAACCTTCAAACAATGAGTTACGTTTGAAGTGTATTGACTATTATGAATGTAAACACAGCAGCCATTTTCTTCTTTATATTAGCCAAGATATATGCAATGACTCTAAAATTAGAAACATGTCCCGAGGTACTCCATAGATGAGCAACTGTAAAAATTGAATTTAAAAAAGCACATGGCAATGGGTTGAGTGACTAATATCTTGGCAAGGGCAGTGGATTTTATGCAGTGCTTCCAAGGAAGAGAGGGAGATGGAAGAGCATGGGAAAGATGAGGTGATGGAGTAATTTTAATCAAATGGCAAGACTTTTGTGGGAAATCACAAGTAATTCAGAACTAGACATCAGGCATGATGTCAGAAAACTGAGAGGCCAAGATAAGAGAGTCAAGAGTGGTTAATTGTCATATGTGCTGGGAACTGGACCATGATGTTTTACTTGTTGCAGCTTTACTGGCAGATTAACGCAAAGCACAACACATAAATATACCATAAACAATAATACAATAAATTATCGCTTATACTAACTAATCGAACCATAATAGTGCAGAAACAAGGAACTGCAGATGCTAGTTTGCAAAGAAAGACAAAAAGTGCTTGAGTATCTCAGCAGGTTAGCAGCATCTCTGGACAACATGGATGGGTGACATTTCAGGTCGGGACCCTTCTTCAAACTGATTGTGGTGGGGAGGGAGGGATGAAAACTAGAAGTGAGGGGGAGCAGAAGAAAGCTGGGCAAGTAATGGGTCGGTGCAGGTGAACGGAGTTTTGATGGGCCAGAGATGAAAATACAGAAGCTGTGAGAATGAAAATTTGCCAAATAAGAAGCTAGAGGAAGGATTGTAAGTTGAAGGGGAGGGCGGTGGTTGGGGGTGGGAGGGGGGGGGGGGGGGGGGGGGGGGGGGGGGAGTGATAGGTATAAGTCCAGGTGGGGTGCAGGGGAGCCTCAGAATCGCTTTGGGCCACTTGACCTCCCTTACAGGAATGTTTTCCAATCATTTTCAGTGGAACAGAATAGCAAAGAGGAACACAGAATTAGTTAATGTTGATTTATAAAAAGTAATTTTGAATATGTTTAAGATTTTTTTACAAGCTTTATGTTTCTGAAAAATGTAAAATGTATTGTTTTAATAATTTGAGCTGTTTTTAATCTTTATTAGAAACTATCATAGTCATTACCAGCTAAGACGAGGGCTGTGATTTAGCTGGCTGCCAATGTATTTGCCTGTTTTGACTACTGGGTTTGTACTGTTCACACCTCACCCTCCCAACTCACCTTGTAAACCCAACACTTTGGTTTTCTATTGTGTCTCAGAGAGCTCTTTCACCATGAGAGATTGGGCAGTCAATGGGCTGCACTTTTCTGCTGCTGGAGCTGTCGGGCGGATTTCTTTTTTTTCAAAGTTAAATTTTTATTAGAGGCATGTACATATCATATCATAGTCCAAACCACTGCAAACTTTGTTAAACGGTTACATATTAAATATCCAGGGTTCCAGGGACCCCACTACCAATGTAGCTGGGGTCTTCATTTATCGATTACAAATTAACATTGACTCTAATTATTATTTTTTTTAATAGATAGAAAAAATAAAGAGATAAAAAAGAAAATTAGAAAAATAGAATAAACTATCCATAATACAACTTGCGAGATAGGTCCGTAGGTCAGAGAAGGTAACAATTCATCTAGTCCTGGGTTTGAGCTTCAGTCAGGCCTCCGCACCGGCCCTTTCGACCCCTTCAGATAATCTATGAACGGAGACCATATTCTAGTAAATAATTCTGGTGTGTCAATTAAGACAAATCTAATTTTTTCCAGATTTAAGGTCGGGTGGATTTCAATGACATCCTCTTTGACTCACTGGAATCCTCAGGTCCATATCTGCTTAAATTAGTGAAGGAGCATTTGAGATGACATTGAGAAAATTGAGTCAATTTGTTGAGAGCACCCGAAGCTTATATAGGGGAAGGGGAAAACTAGAATAATCATTGGATAGCTCTGATTGCTTCACTACAATTATAACAACAATATACGCTTTCCTGGAAAATATTGCATCTTCAGACTGTGGCAAAGCTAGGGTGAAAATCTGCATTTTCCGAAATCCGAAGGCCAAGCATAACATTAAAGCTATCTATTAAAACCCTGTTTTAATATGTCAATAGAAGTGAGCTTGGTTTGATAAATGTGCCTGCAAAACATGTGGAGACAGTTGTATATGGAGCTGTTATTGATGATGAGAAGGAAAAACGAATTTCAATAACACTGTGACTGCACTCCAGAAAGATCCAGAGCAAAGGCAATATTTTACACAAAATCAATTTACTCCATTAATGCAAAAAAGTCCAATATTGCTTTTCAGAAGACTCTGTTTTATGACTTTTAGTCTGAAAATTTCAAGCAAACATAGAATTACTGAAGATAAATATATGTTAATAGAATATGGTTGACAACATTGAGAACATAGGTCATTATCATCCTAACGTTCGTTAAATCTGTCACCAAGAAATTGAAGGGAAAACATTTAGCTTTTAATTTCCTGAAAATCATTGATGTGCAAATCAAAAAAATGCTTGACTAAAAGAAAGCATCAGAAATGTTCTTCTTGTTATGTGCTGCAGCCACAGTTCTCTTTTGATCAGAAACTTATGTCATTGACTATAAATCCCGACCTTTTTAACTTCACGGCATTCACCACTCTGCGTCACTTTATTTTTTGGGGCTGCGGCATGCAAAAGAGAGTTGATTCCAAAATGAATGGTTAGTGATTTTGTACCCACCTAAATTGTGACAGCATGATTTTCCATCTGTTGAAATGTAGTCACAAAATGGGACAGTTACCCAGTTTCTATGTATCAAATTCCCATTTCTTAATAGTCCAGTTACCTTCTTGTCCTTGAAGGTTTAACTCTCCATGCTTCTTAAGCTATAACAGTTCTTGACCTCATTACTTCTCTGACTTTAGTTAAAACTCCTCTAAATCTCGGAAGACCCACATAATACCTTGCTCTTCCTAATGGCATTTCCCTTCTTAACAACTTTCAACGATGCATAAAGTTTCTCCCTTATCTAGGTGATCTGCTGGCATTTAGATAAAGTAGCTTGCCCTAGATGTCTTCTTATTGTGGCTTTACCACTCCAGTGAATGTCCTATGGGCTGGTTACATTAAGCTTTTCAATTCATGCAGGTATTTACAGTGGCAGGGTGCAGCATGAGTGCTGTGCTTGCGTAAAGGAAGAAAGTGTTCCAGCAGGCGTGGTGTCATATCAGTATTATAGAGTCACAGAGTGATACAGTGTGGAAACAGGCCCTTCCGCCCAACTTGCCCACCCTGGCCAACATGTCTCAGCTACACTAGTCCCACCTGCCTGCGCTTGGTCCATATCCCTCCAAACCTGTCCTATCCATGTACCTGTCTAACTGTTTCTTAAACGTTGGAATAGTCCCAGCCTCGCAGCTTGTTCCATACACCCACCACCCTTCGTGTGAAAAAGTTACCCCTCAGATTCCTTTTCCCCTTCACCTTCCTTTTCCCCTTCCCCTTTTCCCCTTCACCTTGAACCTATGTCCTCTGGTCCTCAATTCACCTACTCTGGGGATCTACCCGATCTATTCCTCTCATGATCTTGTATGCCTCGAAAGATTCTCCCCCCCCCCCCCCCCCCCCCCCACATCATCCTGCACTCCAAGGAATAGAGTCCCAGCCTATTCAACCTCCCCCTATAGCTCACACCCTCTAGTCCTGGCACCATCCTCGTAAATGAAACTTTTATCGATATGTGAAGAGAAAAAGATTAGTTAAAACAAATGTAGGTCCCTTGCAGTCAGAAACAGGTGAATTGATCATGGGGAACAAGGACATGGCAGACCAATTGAATAACTACTTTGTTTCTGTCTTCACTAAGGAAGACATAAATAATCTGCCGGAAATAGCAGGGGATCGCGGGTCAAATGAGATAGAGAAACTGAGTGAAATCCAGGTTAGCCGGGAAGTGGTGTTAGGTAAATTGAATGGATTAAAGGCCGATAAATCCCCAGAGCCAGATCGGATGCATCCCAGAGTACTTAAGGAAGTAGCCCCAGAAATAGTGGATGCCAGTGATAACTTTTCAAAACTCTTTAGATTCTGTAGTAGTTCCTGAGGATTGGAAGGTAGCTAATGTAACCTCACTTTTTAAAAAGGGAGGGAGAGAGAAAACGGGGAATTAAAGACCAGTTGGTCTAACATCGGTAGTGGGGAAAATGCTAGAGTCAGTTATTAAAGATGGGATAGCAGCACATTTGGAAAGTGGTGAAATCATTGGAAAACGTCAGCATGCATTTACGAAAGGCAAATCATGTCTGACGAATCTTATTGAGTTTTTTGAGGATGTAACTAGTAAAGTGGATAAGGGAGAACCAGTGGATGTGTTATATCTGGACTTTTAGAAGGCTTTCAACAAGGTCCCACACAAGAGATTAGTATATAAACTTAAAGCACACGGTATTGGCGGTTCAGTATTGATATAGATAGAGAACTGGCTGGCAGACAGGAAGCAAAGAGTAGGAGTGAACGGGTCCTTTTCAGGATGGCAGGCAGTGACTAGTGGGGTGCCGCAAGGCTCAGTGCTGGGACCCCAGCTATTTACAATATATATTAATGATTTGGATGAGGGAATTGAATGCAACATCTCCAAGTTTGCGGATGACACAAAGCGGGGGGGCAGTGTTAGCTGTGAGGAGGATGCTAAGAGGCTGCAAGGTGACTTGGATAGGCTGGGTGAGTGGGCAAATGCATGGCAGATGCAGTATAATGTGGATAAATGTGAGGTTATCCACTTTGGTGGCAAAAACAGGAAAGTAGACTATTATTTGAATGGTGGCCGATTAGGAAAAGGGGAGATGTAACGAGACCTGGGTGTCATGGTACACCAGTCATTGAAAGTAGGCATGCAGGTGTAGCAGGCAGTGAAGAAAGCAAATGGTATGTTAGCATTCATAGCAAAAGGATGTGAGTATTGGAGCAGGGAGGTTCTATTGCAGTTGTACAGGGTCTTGGTGAGACTACACCTGGAGTATTGCATACAGTTTTGGTCTCCAAATCTGAGGAAAGACATTCTTGCCATAGAGGGAGTACAGAGAAGGTTCACCACACTGATTCCTGCGATGTCAGGACTTTCATGTGAAGAAAGACTGGATAGACTCGGCTTGTACTCTCTAGAATTTAGAAGATTGAGGGGGGATCATATAGAAACTTACAAAATTCTTAAGGGGTTGGACAGGATAGATGCAGGAAGATTGTTCCCTATGTTGGGGATGTCCAGAACAAGGGGTCACAGTTTAAGAATAAGGGGGAAATCTTTTAGGACCGAGATGAGAAAAACATTTTTCACACAGCGAGTGGTGAATCTCTGGAATTCTCTGGCACAGAAGGTAGTTGAGGCCAGTTCATTGGCTATATTTAAGAGGAGTTAGATGTGGCCCTTGTGGCTAAAGGGATCAGGGGGTATGGAGAGAAGGCAGGTAAGGAATACTTAGTTGAATGATCAGCCATGATCATATTGAATGGCGGTGCAAGCTCGAAGGGCCGAATGGCTTACTCCTGCACCTAATTTCTATGTCTATGTCTAAACTTGGCTCGGAACTCTGAACATTAATATCCCTCCATCTGTTATTTGCACTTTATTAATTTATTAATTCATGTGTGTATTTACGTATATAATTGTAGTCAATGCCTTCTATGTTCTGTTGTGCTATGCAAAGAAAGATTTTCATTGTCCTGTCAGGGACACATGACAATAAACTCTTTTGACTTTTTTTGACTTTTTCACCTTTCAAGCTTGACAATATCTTTCCTATAACATGGTGCCCAGAACTGAACACAATATTTTAAATGCGGTCTCACCAATGTCTTACACAACTGTAACATGACTTCCCAACTTCAACTGACTGATGAAGGCCAATGTGCTAAAAGCCATTTTGACCACCTTATCTACCTGCGACACGACCTTCAAGGATCCATGCACCTGCACTCCTAGATCCCTCTGTTCAACAACACTCCCCAGAGGCCTACCATTCACTGTGTAGGTCCTGTCCTTGTTAGATATCCCTAAATGCAGCACCTCACACTTCTCTGTATTAAATTCCATCAACCATACCTCGGCCTACCTGGCCAATCGATCCAGATTCTTCTGCAATCTTTCACAACCATCTTCACTATCTGCAAAACCACCCACTTCTGTATCATCTGCGAACTTGCTAATCTTGGCCTGTATGTTCTCATCCAAATAATTGATGTAGATGACAAACAGTCTCATATGAATGTAGGACATAAGGAGCAAGATTAGATCATTCAGCTCTTCATACATTGATAAGTTCATAAATTAATGTGATAAGAGCAGGATTTGACCATTTGGCCCATCAAGTCTACTCCGCCATTTAATCATAGCTGATCTATCTTTCCCTCCTAACCCCATTCTCCTGCCTTCTCCCCATAACTTCTAATGGCAGTACGAAGTTTGCTAGTATGTTTTTAAGATATCAATATTCAATATGACTCATTATCCCTATGTAAGTACATGGTAGCTCAAAGTAAAAAGTATTTGGAAAAACAACATCAACTAGTTCAGCTTTATGCACTCCACCACCGACTTCCTTCAAAAATTTAAATAGACTTGATTCTCCTTTCATAAATCCACGCTGATGCTGCCTGGCCGTATCATTATTCCCTAAGTGCCTTGCTTCCATTTCCTTGCCTGATGTCAATAGAATTGAACATGCTGGAATAGATTCCATCATTTTCTTCTCTATTGACATCAGGTTAACTGCCTGCCATTACCTGTTTTCTCTCTCCTTTCTTAAATTATATATATATATGTTTTTATTTAAAAAATATATATATATTAGAAGTAAAAACATAATAAAAACATTTTATTTGTTGTAGTCATACATTATTAATATTGTTTGTATTATCAATTGTATAATAATTGTACTATATATTTTTAAAATTTTTATATAGATAGAAAATAATAGAGGGAAAGAAAAGAAACCAAAAAATTAAAAAAGAATGGAATAATAAGCTTATTATACATCATTGGAGATATGTCCGTGGATTATAAAATGTAATTCTTCATCTAATCCTTGATTTGGGTTTCAGTCAGGTTCTCGTGCCGAACCGGTTTGCCCCTTCAAATATTCAATGAATGGAGACCATCTTCTAGTAAATAGTTCTTGTTTGTCCATTAAGACAAATCTTAATCTTTCCAAATGTAGGGTCTCCGACATTTCCATAGTCCACATTTTAATTGTGGGGGTTATAGTGCCTTTCCAAAATTTTAATATTAATTTTTTCCTAGTTATTAAACTGTAATCGATAAGGTTTCTTTGGTTTGCTGTAAATAATTGATTTATTTCTAGTATTCCTAATATTATTAATTTTGAATCGGGGTCCAATTGGATATTGACAACTTCCGAAATTATCTTAAAAATGTCCGTCCAAAAATTATTAATTTTTATACAACTTACAAATGTGTGCGTTAAGTTAGCCTCTGAGTGCTGACATTTTTCACAAATAGGAGATATGCTTGGGAAAATTCTATTTAATTTTGTTTTTGAATAGTGCAATCTATGTAATACTTTAAATTGTATTAAAGAGTGTCTAGCATTTAATGAACAGTGATGTATACGTTGTAAGCTTTCGTCCCATATTTCTGGCCCTATTGTTTGGCCTAGTTCATTTTCCCATGATTGCCTATATATTTCCGTCATGGGTGCATCATTATCTAATAGAATATTATAAATATAAGATATCAATTTTTCTGTGTTAGGGTGTTCAAACACTCATCAAGAATTTCTGTCTTTCTATTTCTATAGTCCTGTGTATTTGATTTAGCATAGTCTCTAAGTTGTAGGTATCTAAAGTAATCATTTGAGTGAAGCCCATAAATTTGTTGTAGTTCCTGAAATGAGAGGAATGTACCTTTCCTATAGAGATGACCCATCTTTGTAATTCCGTGATTTTTCCATTGTAAAAAACCCTTATCCATCATTGAGGGTTTAAATGTAGCATTGTTTACAATGGGAAGAGGCAGTGTTAAATTATCCAATTTTAGTGTCTTTTTCAATTGTTTCCAAATGCGTATTCCACTATATATTATGGGGTTTTCACTATAGGTTTTTTTGCTTAGTTTAGTAATAGCAAATAAGATCGACCCAATTTCAAAAGGTAAACAGTCTTCCTTTTCCATTTTTAACCAATCTGGTTGTTGGTCCAGTTCTTTCAACCAAAAATTCATATTTTTAATGTTAACTGCCCAAAAATAGAGCATAAAATTCGGTAGTGCTAAACCTCCGTTTATTTTTTTGATTTACATCAGTGTTTTTTATTTATTCTGTGGTTCTTATAATCCCAGTTAAATTTGGTGACTATAGCGTCAACCTTTTTAAAAAATGTTTTTGGGAGATATATTGGGATTAATTGAAAGAGGTACAATAATTGCGGGAGAAAAATCATTTTTATTGCATTAATTCTACCCAACATTGAGAAAGGTAATGTTTTCCAATATAAAATATTCTTATGTAATTTGTTCAATAAAGACGGAAAGTTAAATTTAAATAAATTTCTTAAATTATATTGCTGGTTTATTTTGCTGCTTTCGTTCTGTGGGAACTGTCTCAGAATCTCTTCCAGAAATTTGCCAGTAAATCCACCATCTATGTAACTTCCTCCTTCTTCTTCTTTCGTGTGGCGTGCACAGCCTAAAGTTGTAGGAAAACTTGTTCTATTTGATCTTCTGTTTGTGCACATCGAGTTGATTGCATTAGTCAAAACAGGGTGGAACACATGAAGGTTGCAATCTTCCACCCCACTTCCTCCTTCAAAACTCTGGGATGAAGATCATCCGGTCATTGCGATGTATCGATCTAGAAAGTTCCATTAAATTTTGCTATACTTTTTTTTGCTCCTGCTAATTTCTTCAAGCCCCTCCTTTAGTATTTCTGTGACACAGATTTTATCTGTGAATGTGGAAAATGCCAGAAAACGATATTTAAATTATCTGCCATTTCTCTATCACCCTAAAGGTTTATAGTGTGTAGGAAAGAACAGCAAATACAGGTTTGTACTGAAGTTAGACACAAATTATGGAGTAACTCAGCAGGCCAGGCAGCATCTCGGCAGAAAAAGGATGAGTGACATGTCGGATCGCAACCCTTCTGACCCGAAATGTCAGCCATCCTTTTTCTCCAGAGATGTTGCCTGACCTGCTCAGTTATTCCAGCACTTGTTTCTATCTTCACTCTTAAGGTTTATCCGAGGACCTGTTATTTACTATTGTAGGAGTTGCAGGCAGAGTTGAATACCATGAATCTCTTCCTGTTCTCACCACAGAAGGAAATCACTGATATGGTTGCTGAGAATGAGTGGCTGATGATAAGTTCTGGAGGAATGCTTGCAATAAAATCCCATTAATTTAATTGTCTCCAGTAACTA
This sequence comes from Raja brachyura, assembly GCA_963514005.1. The sequence goes on from OY740783.1 coordinate 62,292,261, forward strand.
CTTCCATCAATTCTAGCCACTGGAAAGTTGTTCATTTGACTTTCATTGACCTACGTTCTGCTTGTACTTCTTAATTTTTTATTGTGTTGTATGATATCTTGAAGTCAATGACACTTCCAATCAATGTAGCAATTGTGCATGCTGATCAAGACTATTTATTGCAAGGACATCTGCAGCCAATCAACTGAGATGATGGAGGTGGTGATGTCAGTGAGATTTAATGTGCCATTCTCCTTTGAAGATAATTTTACCGTTCCATCTTCTTTGCTTTAAATTCTGTAAATGGGGTGCAAAAAATAACCTTTTGTCAAAAAACATTACAAATGAAGAATAGGTGCCTATTTTAAAATACAGTAAAAATAAAATAATAAGTCTTTTAGATCATATTGAAACTGTCAGGATTTTTTTTAACAAATAAGAGGTATTGTATGTGAAGGCGATCCTTTAGTTTATGTTTGGCATAATGGCGCAGCTGGTAGAGCTGCTTTCTCACACCTCCAGAGACCCGGGTTCGATCCCGACCTTGGTTGCTGTCTGTCTGCATGTTCCTCCTATGACCACGTGGGTTTCCTCCAGGTGCTCGAGTTTCCTTCCACATGTGGGTTTTGACGTTAATGGACTTCTGCAAATTGCCCCTAATGTGTAGGGAGTGGATGCAAAAGTGGGATAACAGAACTGGTGTGCACCGGTGATCAATGGGCAGCGTGGACTTGGTGGGCAAAAGGGCCTGTTTCCAGACTAAATCTTTCAAACAATTCAATCAATTCAATGTGTAGAGTTATCCAACATCTTGTCAGATAGAAACATGATATATCAGCCACTCGGTGGATCTTGGCAATGGGTGTGAGAAGAGTCTGATATGTAAGTGGCAAGCATTACAACAGTGACTATAAATCCAATATCAAGAGGGAGGTTGGCAAATAATCTACTTCCTGGCTGGCCTGGACTCATTTTCCTCTCTCTGCAGTAACTACACCAACCTTGACTCAGCTTATCTAAACTATTTGTCTGTGGGCAATGGTCTCCAAAATATCAGTGGCAACACTGATTTTCTTGAGATCTTGCTAAAGCTGTTGCTACATCAGACCATTCTTCTTCAGAAGCTGACCATGGAAGAAAGCTTACAGCCAATCATCTAGACCTTGGGAGTTTATTATATTAAGTAACTCACTTAAGTGTTGATATTTCATTGTAAATAAAAGTTACCTGCAGATGCTGGAAATTTGGAAATCTGAAATAAAATCAGGAAGGCCTAGAAATATTCAGTAGATCAGGCAGTATCAGCGGAGAGAGTTAATGTTTGAGGACATTTATCAGTATTGGCTGCACTTCACATTTAAAGACAGAGCATGAGCAGGATGTTTAACATTACAAACAAATCCAATTCTCTCACCTGTGTAATTTGCAGCAGGCTGTGGTCAGGAGCAGGATACAGACCTGATTTTCTTCTTCCCCTTAACAAAAGTGAAATAATTTAACAAAAGAGAGGAACAGATCGGGTAGATGCACAGAGTCTTTGCCCGGAGTAGGTGAATCGAGGGCCAGAGGATATAGGTTTAAGTTGAATGGGAAAAGATTTAGTAGGAAACTGAGGGGTAGCTTTTCAGACAAAGGGTGGTGGGTGTATGAAACGATGCCAGAGGAGGTAGTTGAGGCAGGGACTATCCTTAAGAAACAGTTGGACAGGTAGATGGACCAGACAGGTTTGGAGAGATCTGGACCAAACACAGGCAGGTGGGACATTCTCTGGATGCTTTCAAGAGAGAGCTAGATAGAGCTCTTAAAATAGTGGAGTCAGGGGAGATGGGGAGAAGTCAGAAACGGGGTACTGATTGGGGATAATCGGCCATGATCACATTGAATGGCGGTGCTGGCTCCAAGGGCCAAATGGCCTACTCCTGCACCTATTGTCTATTGTCCATTGACTAGTGTAGCTGGGACATGTGGGCAAGTTGGGCCGAAGGGCTTGTATCCACACTGCATCACTCTATGACTCCATGACTAAAAGTGCATTGTGATTTTTCCAGTCACTTTTGCTGGAATCAAGAAAATTGGAAATGTCAGCTGATTGAAATTGAACTAAATAATTCAATCTCATATGGTGCAGATTTAGCTGGTCTTAGCTGAGGTACTGCTATTGGTTTAGTATCAGTGAGGTAGATTTTCTGGCTCTAATACTAACTACTGATCTTAGTTGGAAGGATATGTTTTCAGATGTAATGGAGTGCAGAATTTGAACTTAGTTGCGATGCCTCTGCAGCCATGTGTCTGTCAGGAGTATGTTTGCAGTAAACCAGCATACTGTGCATTGGCTGGAGACTGGTTTTCACGAGAAATACATTGTTGATAATGTAATAAATATGAATTACAGAAGCTGGTTTTTAACCTAAGATACACGAAATGCTGAGATTCTCCACCATTTTCGTTTGCCTTAGATGTCACCTATCCATTTTTTGCAGAGATGCTAGCAGACCTGCAGAATTACTCCAGAATTTTGTGTCTATTTGTTGGTAATATTTTTGGTTCCAAAGGAGTCGGAGGAAGTTTTTCATTCTCCATTCTTGTGTGGAGTACACGACCCAGCTTACACATCTATAAAGGAGGACACAAGCCTAGACTCCTTTGTGATCAGGGTTAGCTGTTTGTTATTCCAAATACATGAAGTACAATTTCGAAAGGTGGTAGAGCCTTTGATGATTCTCATTTAAATGAACCTATTATGGCAAAGTGACCGGTTAATTTGAGATGGCACAAGTGGTCTATATGGGCTTCTTTATTGGCACATGGTTTGGACAGACAGCACAATGGTAAAGAATTGCCTTTAAAACTGAACTCATTGATTTAATGCAAGAGGGTGGTAATATAAAGTCAAGAACAAAATATCTAAAAAATATGTTATTTTTAAGAAATTTGCAGAGAATATAGTAACATATTACAGTGAGTGAAATATCTTATCTAGCTAGTATAGCAATCTCAAAAGGCCATAACTGTGACTTAATATCTTGTCGGGTATTTTTATAACTTTATGTGATGTCTACTAAATTCTTTTCAATCATTTTTAAATGAAGATCTTATTCATTTGTAACCCTGTGTTTTCAAAGCTGTGGACTGGATGAGTAACTCAGTGCTTCCCAATGGTTGGGATTTGAGTTGAACCTCATCGCGCTATTTGCTGCGCCAGGTCCCTGGCTGTCTGTAAATGAACCCCAGGCCAGGGTTGGCGAGGGATGCATTTGCAGCTTCAACGGCTTGTTGACATATTTTTACTGCCTGAACATGATGTTTATAGCTCCATAAATATGAAATATTGAAGACCCTGGACCCTGCAGCAATCAATTAATACAATAATAACAAAATTGCTCGTCTTCAGGGAAAGGGAGATGCATAATATTGATGGAAAAAATATTCCAGCTTTGTCGGAGCTGGAGACCAGCTATCTGAGCTATATGTTTCCATGTTTTAAGATCATGGGTTGCAGCCTGCCTCTGAGATTGTGGAGTCTATAAATGTATATTCAATTGCTCAGTCCACGGAGTAGGTTTAAAAATGAGTGTTCAACCAAGCAAGAGAAATTATGGTTTTACTACTTATTATAACACACAAGGAGACCTCTTGCCTCTTGCCTTTGTTTCTTTTTGGCATTAATGAGTCATTTACAAATTGCCAATTAACTGACCAATCCCATTTTGTAGTGTGAGAAGAAACCAAAGCAGTGGGGGGAAATCCACTCGGTCACAAGAAGAACATGCAAACTCCATACAAACAGTACCCATGTTCGGGATGAACCCAGATTGCTGGAATTTGTATCAAATTCCCTCTTCCTTGAGCAGGGTTTCCTTGAGCAATGATTCTTCCATTAACAAGCAATTAGTAGAAAATCAAGAGTTATTTTTACAAAGGTAAAATATCATTTTTTTTTTCATTCAAATATAATAATACCCTGGTGCATCTAAAATCCAGGGGAGTAACGAATGCTTCTATTATTATTTTTCTCCCATCTTTCCTTCTTTGCCAGGAAACTCACTCCTTGGCAGTTTAATGTATTAACAGTAACTCACCAAAGTGTTGATGTTTCATTGTAAATAAAAGTCACATGCAGATGGTGGAAATCTGAAATAAAAACAGAAAGCCTAAAAATATTCAGCAGGTGTGGCAGTATCTGTGGAGAGTGTTCATGTTTCAGAACAGCGAACCATTTTCAGAACTGGCTGCACTTCACAATTGAATCCAGAGATTGAACAGTAGCAGGATATTTAACATTATAAACAAATCCAATCTTCTCACCTGTAAAATATACGTTTGTAATTTGCAACTGGCAGTGGTGAGGAGCAGGATCTAGGCCTGATTTTCTTCTTCTCCTTAACATAAGTGTGGTGATTTCCCAGTCTTTTTGCTAGAATCAAGAAAATCGGCGGTCAACTGATTGAAACGAGGACTAAATAATTCAGTCTGATTTGGTGCGGATTTAGCTGGTCAGAGCTGAGATGCTGCAATTGGTTTCAACACCAGTGAGCAAGACTTCCTCACTTTAATTACTAATTGCAGATCTTTGCAGGAACAGGACATTTGCTTGTAGATGGAATGCAGAGACCCAGCTTTGATCCAGACTACAGGCGCTGTCTATACGGAGTTGGTACGTTCTCCCTGTGACCGCGTGGGATTTGTCCGGGTGCCTCAGTTGCCCCCAATATTCCAAAGTCATACAGGATGTAGTATGTAGGACAGTGCTAATGTACAGGGTGATCACTGGTTGGCACAGACTCGGGGCTGAAGTGCCTGTTTCTGCGCTATATTTCAAGATTCAAGAGAGTTTATTGTCATGTGTCCCAGATAGGAATGAAATTCTTGCTTTGCATTCAGCACAACAGAATATTGCAGGCATAAATAATACAGAACAGATCAGTGTGTCCATATACCATTGTGTGTGTGTGTGTGTGTATGTATACACACACACACACACACACACACACACACACACACACACACACACACACACACACACACACACACACACACACACACACACACACACACGCATATAAAGTGCAGTAGGCTAATTAAAGTTCAGATTTTGTATGAATTGAGTTTAATAGTCTGATGCCTGTGGGGAAGAAGCAATTCCTGAACCTGGTTGTTGCAGATTTCAGGCTCCTGTACCTACTACATGAAGGCAGCAGAGAGATGAGTGTGTGGCCAGGGTCCTTGATGATGCTGCCAGCCTTTTTGAGGCAGCGACTGTGGTAGATTCCCTCGATGGTACGGAGGTCAGAGCTGATGATAGGCTGGGCAGTGTTTACAACTTTTTGAAGCCTTTTCCGCTCCTGGGCGCTCAAGGTGCCGAACCAAGCCACGATGCAAACGGTTAGCATGCTCTCTACTGTGCACCTGTAGAAGTTCGAGAGAGTCCACCTCGACATACCGATTCTCCGTAATCTTATCAGGAAGTAGAGGCGCTGATGTGCATTCTTTATGATTGCATCAGTGTTTGGGACCAGGAGAGATCTTCGGAAATATGCACGCCCAGGAATTTGAAGCTCTTGACCATTTCCACCATCGACCCGTTGATATAAACGGGACTGTGGGTCCCCATTCTACCCCTTCCAAAGTCCACAATCAGTTCCTTGGTTTTGCTGGTGTTGAGAGCCAGGTTATTGTGCTGGCACCATTTGGTCAGTCGGTCGATCTCTCTTCTATACTCTGACACGTCTCCATCAGGGATACGTCCCACAACAGTGGTGTCGTCGGCGAACTTGATGATGGAGTTTGCCCCATGACCGACTACTTATTCATGAGTATAGAGTGTAAAGTATAGTATTATTAGTATAATGAGTATAGAATCTAAAGTCTAATGCCTAAAAAGTAACGATAGATGAGAGGAAATAAATCAAGGTGTTTTTTTTCGAAAACCAAACTTCATTTATAATAAAAAATATGTGCAAAACAAAAACTATGCAAAAAAAACTCTTCATACATTCAATAATGTCATACTCGCTAATGTTTACCCCTGTTTTATACCATACACTGTTGCTTCCCACGTGACCCCCTGGGGTGATATTCCTTACTTTGTTTAAGGGAAGTCTCCACCGGAATCTACCCCTCAACGTCCAGTAGTGAAAGGGCCCTAGACTCTGGTCCTTCACATTGGCTGCACCAATATTCAGGGTGTCCTTCAGCTCGGGTCTTGCCGTCTGGGCTGGGCCAGCTTATGCAGTGTGGTGTTGAGCTTTTCGAATGTTGCAGAAACTGCATTCATCCAGGCAAGCAAGAATATTCCATCATACTTGTGATTTGTGTGTTTTAGATGACGGAAAGTGTTTGGGAAAATGTGTTACTCACTGTGAAATACCCAGCCTCTTAGCAGCATGTAGCATATATATGCACCAGGGTGTTTATGGTGGAAGATTTGACAGCTAGTGTTTTTGAATGTCACGTGGAAGTAGTTAAGTTCTCTCTGGTTGGAGCAGGTCACTGGCTTTGGTTAGTGTGGTACGACTTAAGAAATCTAATGTGTAGGATAGAACTGCATATGCTAGTTTAAACTGAAGATAGACACAAAATGCTGGAGTAACTCAGCGGGACAGGCAGTGACAGTCGTGCCGAGTGGCGTTTTGTGCCAAGATTTTCTGCAGTCTGAAGAAGGGCCTCGACTTGAAACATCACCCATTCCTTCTCCCCAGAGAGGTTGCTTGTCCCGCTGAGTTACTCCAGCAATTTGTGTCTATATATGGAATCTAACTTTACTTACACCGAACCCTAGCTCTAGTTCTCTGACAATCTACACTGTGAAAGCTCCATTAAAACATCCAATTTTAGGGCTTTCCATCCAAGGATCTAACTTCAATATATTTGCCCCAATCTTACTCTGAGCCTTTTCTCCATTCTTGGCCCGGACGTTTCCCCACTTATTGTTCTGGACCCAGCCTGGCAGCAACTCCAGCTCCTGATTTTCCTTCCCACTGTTCATGCTACAATAATGTAGCAAATCTTGAGTATAGCAACACCAGTTCTGGCCACAGTTCTGTATCCTGTGTGACAGTGTCAGGAAAAAACCTCCTGTTCAGGACAGTAGCCAAAACAAGTCTTACTCTTTATTTTCCTCTCTTCGATATCCTCATTCTTAAGATCTTGTTTTTACCCTCTTTTTTCTATTTCTTTCTTTCTCTCATGTGCAGTCTCTCGCTTGCCGTCCTTGCAGTAATAATTATCCATAAAATAATTAAAGTTTTTGGCTGCCCAATGATATAGCCCCTGAATCCGTCTCCTGGTGCTTGTGGGCAGTGAAAGGAAAATAAGTAATAGATGTAAAAAGAAACTGAGATATTTGGAATGTGAAATGGGAAGTATATATATCAACAGTGGTCAGACTTATATTAGTGAAGAAAAAGGCAAACAATGATTCTAAGATACAATGAGAGATCCATGTAAAAGGGGAAAGATGCAAAGGAAAAGGAAGACTGAAGAAGAGAAAACACAAAAAAAACAGAGATGGTGAAAGGAACAAATGAGCAGCTATGGAAAGAGTACAACAATTTCAAAGAAATGTTCTCTGAGTAATGCTGCAGGTGGTTAATTGGTTGATTCGCAAGAAATTATGTAGTGGAGACTATATATAAACTAGAATGTAACCTTATCTGAATGACATGGAAACTATTGTTATAGAATAGATATTTGTGTTTTACATTTTGGTTTCCTTAGCAACGTAAGGAATATTTTTGGATTATTCAGGAGGGAAAACTTTGTTTCAGCAGACTGTGTTTCTGCTGATATTCTGGAAAAAAATAAACGTTTATGGGCATAGCTTTTAGATGTACCTTTAAAGAGTTATAGCAAATGTTGTCAATGTTGCTAAAATCATCAAGATGCCGCTGTACATTTTTCCTTCTTTCTCTTCAACTACAAATATAGTGCTTTTAAAAGGTGCACAATACTCTTACTTTAGCTCAATGCACTTAGATGTTTCTAATTTTAATTTTGTAAATGAGATAAACACTATAGCATGGTTCATAACATAGAGCAGTCTTGCTGAAGGGTGACCATTGGTTTAAACTGGCCTCATTGGATGTGGTTAAGGCAGCCTACAATCCTGCCTGAGGTGTTTTCCAAAATGGAGAATGAATGAGAAGCAAAATGTTGCAAATGTTGGAAACCTAAATAAAATAAAAACAGTAACTGCCAGGCATGGTCTGGTAAAATCAAGTTTTAAGCTGATTAGGGCGGTGGAGTGGTGAGGTGGGTGGAGGGAATTTGGGGGGGGGGGGGGGGGGGTGGGAATGTCAGGGAAAGTCTGTGATAGGGAGAATTTTAATAACAAAAAGGGGCGAGAACAAAATGAAAGAGGGTGGTTAAGAGAGTAATAAGACCAAAGACTGTTCGGAAGGAGATGTGTTTGGGAGATATTTATGCAGCAAGTTACATGGTTGTTGGTGTAGCAAGCATAAGTCCTGGGATGTCAGGACTTTCATATGAGGAAAGATTGGATAGACTCGGCTTGTACTCGCTGGAATTTAGAAGATTAAGGGGGGATCTTATAGAAACTTACAAAATTCTTAAGGGGTTGGACAAGCTAGATGCTGGAAGACTGTTCCCGATGTTGAGGGAGTCCAGAACAAGGGGTCACAGTCTAAGGATAAATGGGAATTCCTTTAGGACCGAGATGAGGAAAACATTCTTTACACAGAGAGTGGTGAGTCTCTGGAATTCTCTGCCACAGAAGGTAGTTGAGGCCAGTTCATTGGCTATATTTAAGAGGGCGTTAGATGTGGCACTTGTGGGTAAAGGGATCGGGGGTATGGAGAGAAGGCAGGTATGGGATACTGAGTTGGATGATCAGCCATGATCACATTGAATGGCGGTGCAGGCTCGAAGGGCCGAATGGCCTACTCCTGCACCTATTTTTCTATGTTTCTATAAAAATCTCAACTACATTTAGGAAAGCTTCCAGGCATGAGGTTGACATGCATTGTTGGGAAAGTTATTTTGCGTTTAATCATTCTTTGCCCTGATGGTCATCAATGATCCCGTGCAAAACTGACCACCATCAGGAAGTTAAGGAACCATGGCTGTACAAGTAGTCCCAGGGACCTTCAAATGCATCCTTACCATCTTCCTACAGGTTTCAATTCCAACAAGCCTCTTGCGAAAGCTGGTGAATCATTTGTTAAACTTGTAGATCAGGATCTGATGAGATCAGTGAGGTTTTGATTGATTGAACAATATAGCATGGAAACAGGCCCTTTGTCCCGCTGAGTCCACGCCGACCACCAATCACCCGTTCACACTAGTTCTATGTTATTCCACTTCACATCCAATCTCTAGGATATTAGGGGCAATTGTACAGATTTGTAGGCAGGTTAACCAACCTACAAATCTGCACGTGTTTGGGCTGTGCAAGGAAATCAGAATCGGAAGGAAATCGGAGCATCCAGAGAAAACCCAGACGGTCACAGGAAGAACGTACAAACTCCACACAGAGACCACCCGAGGTCGGAATCGAGCCTAAGTTTCTGAGGCTACCAGCTACAACACTGTATAATCCACAGAAATATTAAATCAGCAGTATAGGTCTACTCCACTGTCACATTTAATGGATGCTGCTGCAGTACGATTACATTCTAAAATTTGTAAGGCTGTAATTTTGAGAATGGGAGCAATTTACTGCATGATTACACAGATATGAATCCACCTGGTTAAGTCTGTATTAAGTTGACTAAATTATGCCATTTCTTTTCCATAATGCATAAACGGTATCAGGTTTAGTATTGAATCTGCTAACTTTTTTTCCTCCTAAATTCACAAGAACTGGTTTACAACTTAACTGCTGTAAACATCCCTATGGTTGATCAGCAATCCAGAATTGGAGAGAAAAAGTAGGGAAGGAGCTGTAATTACAGGCTTGAAAAGAAAGCCATATAATTATTCATGGTATATAATTATTATCACTTTAAAAAATGTGGATGAATTTGTGATCTGGATCGACCAAATGAGCTGTGATCTCAGTGATAAATTGACTGATCAAAGAAATGTTTGAGGATCAGAAAGCAGATTTGGCAAATTGACCACAAAAATTCTAAAGAACAATTCACCAACAAAAAATTGAACGTTTTAATTTTTAAGTTGCTTCTTCTCTTCTTGGATTCTAAAATAAGGTTTAGATTTATTATTGTCATGTGTACTCAGGTACTGTGAAAAGCTTTGTTTTGCATGATATCCAAACAGATTTGATATGCTATACAAGTATTCAGACCCCTTCACGTTTTCCACATTTTGTTTTAGAAACATAGAAACATAGAAAAATAGGTGCAGGAGTAGGCCATTCGGCCCTTCGAGCCTGCACCGCCATTCAATATGATCATGGCTGATCATCCAACTCAGTATCCCGTACCTGACTTCTCTCCATACCCCCTGATCCCTTTAGCCACAAGAGCCACATCCAACTCCTTGAATATAGCCAATGAACTGGCCTCAACGACCTTCTGTGGCAGAGAATTCCAGAGATTCGCCACTCTCTGTGTAAAGAATGTTTTCCTCATCTCAGTCATAAAGGAGTTCCTCCTCACACTTAGACTGTGACCCCTTGTTCTGTACTCCCCAAACATTGGGAACAATCTTCCTGCATCTAGCTTGTCCAACCCTTTAAGAATTTTGTAATTCTTAAGACTATTATGTTACAGCCTTGTTCAAAAATTGATTGAATTCATTTTTTTTTTCATCAATCTACACACAATACTCCATAATAAAAAAGTGAAAACAGGTGTTTCAAAATTTTTGCAAAGTAATAAAAAATAAATAACTGAAATATCACATTTACATAAGTATTCAGACCCTTTTCTGTTGAGACACCTTTGGCAGCGATTACAGCCTCAATTCTTCTTGGACATGACGCTACAAGCTTGGCACACCTGTATTTGGGTAACTTCTAACATTCTTCTCTGCAGATTCTCTCAACCTCTGTTAGGTTGGATGGGGAGCGTCGATGCAAAGCTATTTTCAGGTCTCTCCAGAGATGTCCGATCGGGTTCAAGTTCGGGTTCTGGCTGGGCGACTCAAGGACATTCATAGACTTGTCATGAAGCCACTCCTGCGTTGTCTTGCCTGTGTACTGAGAGTCGTTGTTCTGTTGGAAGGTGAACCTCTGCCCCGGTCTGAGGTCCTGAACTCTCTAGAGCAGGTTTTCATCAAGGATCTCTCTGTACTTTTCTCCGTTCATCTTTCCCTTGATCCTAACTAGTGTCCCAGTTCCTGCTGCTGAAAAACATCCCCACAGCATGAAGCTGCCACCACCATGCTTCACCGTAGGTATGTATTGGCAGGTGATGTGCGGTGCCTGGTTTCCTCCAGACATGACACATGGCATTCAGGCCAAAGAGTTCAATCGTGTTTAGGTGACTTTTGGCAAACTCCAAGCGGGCTGTCATGTGCCTTTTACTGAGGAGTGGCTTCCGCCTGACCACTCTACCATAAAGGCCTGATTGGTGGAGTGCTGCAGATATAGTTGTCCTTCCAGAAGGTTCTCCCATCTCCTCTGGAGCTCTGTCAGAATGACCATTGGGTTCTTGATCACCTCTCTGACCAAGGCCCTTCTTCCCTGATTGCTCAGTTTGGCCAGGCGGCCAGCACTATGAAGAGCCCTGGTGGTTCCAAAGTTCTTCCATTTAAGATTGATGGAGGCCACTGTGCTCTTCGGGACCTGCAATGCTGCATAAATTGTTTTATACCCTTCTCCAGATCTGTGTCTTGACACAATCCTGTCTTGGAGGTCTACGGACAATTCCTTCATCTTCATGGCTTGGTTTTTGCTCTGACATGCACTGTCAACTGTGGGACCTTATATAGACAGGTGTGTGCCTTTTCAAATCATGTACCATTAATTTAATTTACCACTGGTGGACTCCAATCAAATTGTAGAAACATCTCACGGACAATCAATGGAAACGGGATGCACCTAAGCTCAATTTTGAGTGTCATAGCAAAGGGTCTGAATACTTATGTAAATGTGATATTTCAGTTATTTCTTTTTAATTACTTTGCAAAAAATTCTAAACACCTGTTTTCACTTTTTTTATTATGGGGTATTGTGTGTAGATTGATGATTACAAAATTGAATTTAATCCATTTTAGAATAAGGCTGTAATATAACAAAATGTGAAAAAAGTGAAGGGGTCTGAATACTTTCTTAATGCATGGTAAATACAATTGTCAAACTCAAGTACAATAGATATAACAAAGAAGAAAATACAGAGTGCAGAACATACAGTGCCCTCCATAATGTTTGGGACAAAGACCCATTATTTATTTATTTGCCTCTGTACTCCACAATTTGAGATTTTTAATAGAAAAAATCACATGTGGTTAAAATGCACATTGTCAGATTTTAATAAAGGCCATTTTTATACATTTTGCCATGTGGAAACTACAGCAGTGTTTATACATAGTCCCCCCATTTAATCTGTGCGATGGACAGGGCTACATCTACAACTCTGCAATTTCTTGAAGTCTTGGGCATAGCTGTTCCCAAACAAATCTTTGTTGCAACCTTGCAATATGTTTTCTATGATCCATCTATAGAAGTTTGTAGGAGTCGTTGGAGATTTGCCGAATTTCCTCAGTCTCAGAAAGAAGTAGAGGTATTGGTGTGTCTTTTTGGCTGTTGCATCAATGTTGTTGGCCCACAACAGATAGTTGGTAATGTTAACACCAAGGCACTTGAAGCTCTCAACCATTTCCACTTCGGCACCTTTGACGCTGATTGGTGCATCCTGAACTTAATAACTAACTCCTTCGTCTTGCTGACATGGAGGGAGAAGTTATTGTCCTGACACCATGTTACTGAGTTCTCTATCTCCTTCCTGTGCTCTGTCTCATCGCTGTTCATAATATGGCCCACCACAGTGGTGTCATCTATATACTTGTAGATGGAGTGAAAGCTAAATTTGGCCACACCATTGTGAGTGTAAGGGAATATTGTTGAAGATCCTGAGGGGGTGCCAATTCCTAGGTCCAGGAGTTTGGAGATGAGTTTGGATGGGATTATGAAGTTGAAGACTGTGCTATGGTCATTATATGATTTAAATGTTTACCAATATTAGCAGATTTATTAAGTTAGCTGATTAATGTTTTGTGTTATATTCGCCTAAAGACATTCTAGACTGTACTTTAATACATAAATTCATAAGTTCATATGAACTGCCTTGTTTTCATAAAAAAATCTTTTTCATAGGGGATTTTAAGAAATCCCAGTAAATTTTAATAGACGGAGAGTTAAATTGATGTGCTGGAGGTCTTTAGGGATGTCAATGCAGTCAGAGATTATTGAGGTTGAAACAGTACAGCAGGATGGTATGGTCGGCTCTGGTCACGGGTCTGTGGTGTGGTGGGAATAAATGGAGGAAGCAGTTCTCAAGGAAACGGGGTCCCTACCTGTCCCTATCTATTGCCTCCATAGATGCTGCTTGACTCGCTGAGTTATTACAGCACTTTGTATTTTGCTCAAGATTCGAGCATCCGCAGTTCCTTGTTTCTTTAAGACATTTGGTTTCACTTGAACATAGATTTGGCAGAGATGGTGATCGCCTTCTGCATCTTGGGTCATTGGTTTGTTGTTCACTGGTTCCTCTGCACGTGGATGGATCCCTCCTTCATTGTGTAACAAGGCTGAGTACAGCGAATTGAAAAGGTACAAATTGATGAAGCGTGCAACCAGATTAAGCCAAGGATTCTTAATTTAATTGAAATGTTTTCAATAAGAACATGTCTTCATGAATGTATAACATAATTACAATTTACAGTTTACAGAGATAACATCTACGAGAACCCTTCTAAAATATAGCAGTTGCTAATTTACCTCTGACAATTAGTTGCTATGTACATTTAATCAGATGTTTTGATGGGAAGCGTCAAATTAATACAAGACAAAGTACAATCACTTTCTACTCCTTTGGTATTATCACATAGATATCTGAAGACAAAACAGTACACGGATAGAGAAGGTCAGTGGCTGAACAGTGCCATTTGCATTTGACTCCGTATACATTGTGCAGGATATATGCAAATTTTTTGTTCTGGTCGAATCAGTTTGGGTGAGAAGAAGATTTAAAAAATGTAAAAGGACACAAAGTGTTGGAGTAACTCAGCAGGTCAGACAGCATCTCTGGAGAACATGGATAAGTGATGTTTCTGGTCGGGTCCCTTCTTCAGTCTTAATTCATACCACCTTAGGACCTTTGAAAGACCCCTGTTTTTTGGCCGATGGGTAATTAAATCTTTCTTTTGAATTGATTGAAGCAACAGGAGAACATATGGCAGTGCACTGAGTATCTGTTCTACTCAATACTGCTGCTTGGCAACAGATTCTGGCATTGTCACTTTGAAAGCTTGAAAGCTCACACACTTGTGAATGCGTGTGTGTGCGTGCACACCCCACACCCTCCTCCTTGGTGTGTGTTAATGTTTCTGTGTGGGTAAAAGAGAGAGAGCAAGAGAAGGGGGGGTCCCAATTAGAACCTGCAAAGAAGGCTGAGATGAATGGGTTTAGTTTATTTGAATTAAATGCAGTCATCCTGGTCTACCAAATTGCTTGTCTTCATCCAGTATCTGCCAGCAGTTAGTTTGCTGAATACCTCACATATGAAAACAAATTACTTTCGAAATTGGTCTTTAAAGTCATTCTCAATAATAAACTGGATTATATTTATTTAGGAAGAATGAGAATCCAATTTATTTATTCAGCTGGGACTGAAAGGGTGATTTATTAACATACCTCAAATATTAAGGAAAGCCTTCATACAAATAGGGAGGGTAACACCGTGACTTTATATGAATTATAGAATTAAATATAGTTCATGTAAAGAACTTAAAGTGTTTTGTGTGCACTTGTCAGATGCATTAAATACACAAAATATGTATTTATTGTGTTCCATAAACCAAGGGGAGGAAACAGCATCTCTGCTTTTTCAAAGGCTTTTCCGTCTTATTATTCCCGCAAGACTAGAGAGCACAGCAAGCATTGTAACATGCCAAAGACGGGTCTAGATTTTGTGGCCATCAGCAAAGTCATCTTGATGCAGATTCACACACATCTTGTGACGAGTTTGCTCTTTACGAGGTTTCATTGCACCCTGTAATACCAATATTACTAATGTTACTAAATGCCAGCAATACCAATGTCAATAAATTGTCTGAGAGACCAATCACATTGACAGCAAAAGGTTGACATTCCCTGCTGGACTCCATGGGTGGAATCACATTTTTCCACAGATTTTCCACAAAATGCTGGCAGTTCTTAGTGAAACTGCTGGCAAATCACTGCAAAATTTCAGAATATTTCTGATCCCATGCAAGTAGAAATCTCAAATTTCCTGAGAGGTGCTTGTCACGATTATTTAAACTGTGAATCCACCCATGGAGTCCAGCAGAAAACCTATATTCTTCACTGAATTAGATCTGACCCAGTTCAAACAATCTGCACATTTCACAGGACATGGCAATCTCGTATATTGTAAATATAAATTTGTATGTAAATATAATTTAATTTGTAAAATAGTGCAAATATAATGCGTATTGGTATCTTTTAACTTCGCTCCATTAATTTGAATGCATTCAATTGTTTTTAAATGGTTTAAATATATTTGTGTATTTTTTAACAATATGTAATAACATGATCAAATTGTTATAGTTTGTGGATTATTTTTCAAGTTTGTGTATATCAGAGACACTCACATCATTCAAAAGGCTTTGACAGTTTACAGTCGGGAAGTCTGGGCATAATTGAGCTGTCAACACATTTTTGTGGGTGAGACTTGTTAATAATGGCCAGAAAGCCTTGGAGATGAGGCTGGATCCAATTATGTGGACCAGGTTACTGCTAGATGATCTGGTCCAGGTAACTGTCCAACCATCAACTTCCTTCCACAAAATTACATTCACTTGAGAATTTCCATAGACAGCAATCCAGGAAGGATAAAGCAAAATTGTTAACTAATATTTGTTTTTAAATATTTTAGAATGTGAAAAAAGGTTGAAAAATAAGAATAAGGGGAAAAAAGAAATATTATAGGTTGACATTTTAAATTATAAAAACAATAAAAATCCATTGGGAAAAACCTGAATGGACGAGTATTATCCGCCAACTAATCTCACCTCCACACATTGGCTCTATTTGAGTCAGAGGAAATTACTATCCAGAGGAAGTAAAACCAGCAGCAGATAGTCTTACATATGTTTCATATTAAGTGAATTTAACTTCCATAAAGAATTTGCAATATTTAACTGAGGGAATGGGAATCTACACAGATAAGTAGTTTTCAGGGCAGGAGGATTTGTAAAATAGTAATTACGTCTTATATCATTGTGAAAAGCAAATAATTTCAAAATATTTTGCAGCATGATTAGTTCATGAATAGATAATGTTTTTGACAATTTGCTGAATGATTTTGATTGTTGTGGGGTGCTGTGGGAATGCGCGATAAATCGCTGGCATCAATTATGGGAATTCCAAATTGAAGCCGCCCTGCTTGAAATCTAAAGTTGTTGCCAATTTCACCTTGTAATCACAGCAAATGGTAGCCATTTCCCCATCATTAGAAGCTTAAACAATTCTCTTTTGGTACAAAGGTAAATGTGCAATATTGATTTGGCTGCCTCAATGAATTAGTTTTTTTCCCATTTTACACTATTATTTCAATGTGTGTCCAGTGAGTTTAACAGAAAGGGATGAGGAGAAAATCCTCCTTATTTGCTATTATAACATTTCATTTTAAAAGTTGGAGAAATGGGCACAGAAAATGTTACAGAATGAAATTTCTATTGGCATATATGTATATTAAAATAATGAATCCATTCCATGGAGCAAAAATCAAATCACTCCAGTAATGTTTGTTTTTAATATTTTTATTGATTTTCTGAATATGTGCTTCACACCTCTCCAAACTGTGCGTCTTCCATATCAGATAATCAAATATTTAAATATCCTTTATACTTGCCTCAAAATATTTGGAAAATTTTCCAAGGAATTCAAATTGTTTACAGCAATATTAATAGTAATGTTCTTACTTCAACAGTTGTTCGAAATATCAAACGGCACAACATTGTATTGAAGAGGGAGTTGGGTGAAGGCGCCTTTGGCAAGGTTTTTCTAGCTGAATGTTATAACCTTTGCCCAGAAGAAGAGAAGTCCCTGGTGGCAGTGAAGGTATATCACTATAGCATTTCAATTATTAATTTATGGTTTGGTCTGCAGTTCCCTGTGATAAATGCTTGTCTGTCTTTTAGCCTCAGTTATATTTTAGGTTAGACGGTATAGGATTAATGCAATGTCAAAAGAGCATGATACATGATCTCACCCTTGATTTAAAGTATGGCCGGATTTCATATGGCAATGACAGCAGGACAGCTCGGTAAAACCAACCATGGAAAATATAGGAATCTGATAACAGAGTGATGGAAGCCCAGTCGATTCTACGGAGTTCACTACTTCACTCTGCCTACCGAGTGGAAATTAAACACCAGTACACTTCCTTCAGTATTCCTGCTTACGGTGTGAATTTTGTTTTACATTGTACTAAATAAATAATTCACCAGCCAATC
The DNA here is from genome assembly GCA_963514005.1 of Raja brachyura. The sequence goes on from OY740783.1 coordinate 62,309,841, forward strand.
TATATATTGTACCATTTTTATTTGTCCTATGATGTTACATTTTCCATTGTACCTAACAAAATTTACTGACCCAATGTATTTTTGACTTTATATTAAAATAGATTATCTACTTGAATTGCTTAAGGACCATCTTTTTTATAAAGGACACCTTCTAACATTTTCATGTGCATATCCGTGTGATATGCAAACGCATTTTAGCAGCAAACTAAATTATTGATAGAACAGGAACCTCCTGTGGTGTACTGTATGGTGACAATATACTGTTTGAGGTCTACTGCAGAATTATCAACAATGTGCCTCACTCATTAGAAACAAAAAGAGGCTTTGGGGATTATCTAACTGTAGTGGTTAGTGATGTGTGGTCTATGCATCTGTGATACCACTGTTGTAACAGCTTGACCAAGTTTTAGAACTAAAGCAGTAAGTTACATGGAGCAAGCAAAATAAATTGCAGAAAAAAATTGATATGGATCAGTTGACTATATTCTGATTACCCCTGCAAACGTTTTGGCTCCATTGGCAGTAATCTTGTTAGAGTCAGAAAGTTGTGTATTCCATGTACATGCTTTGACTTGAGCACATGCTCAGTATTGGAAGAGGTGCTATTTCTTCAGATGAGGTCATATTGACATTTTATCAGCCCAACCCAGTGTTGTGTTTTCCTGATTGTTAAACATTCCTTGAGAATACCTGAAGGAAAGCAACGAGTTCTGGCCATCCTTATTAATTCAGTAGATATTACTGATTAATTGGTTATTCATTACATTAATGTTTAATGAATCTTGTGTGTAAGACAACAACCAGATTGATGAGTGGCAAATTCACCTCCACGTAATTTGTTGCTGGTGAGACATTTCTGAAAGATGTGGTAAAGCAATATAAAGTGCTTATCTCCTCATCATTCAGTTCAATGTTCTTTGATATTTTGTATATTAGTTGTGGTTAATGTTGAGAAATATATTGCGCTTCAAGAAGCAATTTAAAAATACTGAAAACTCCAAAGTAATAATCATTTTTTTAAAAAAGGTTCCAAATTGACATAAAATAGCTACCAAGAGTTGTTATTAGATTCCTGTTTAATAATGATGTGTTTCACCCCAGTGTCAAATGTAATTGAATTTATTAGTAATGAAACGTTCTCAGTCTTGGTGGAATCATTAATGGCATGTATCAATCTAGCCCATTCCTTATTATGATCTATTTGCCAGATAGGGCAGCCAAATAATAATTTATGTAAACTGCCTAAGTCCTAGATACAAAGTGGTCCATGACACTCAAAGACCCCTCGAGCTATGCGGTATATTCAGAATTAAGTATCTTTATGTTCCCTGTTCAAAGTAAACATAAATGAATATTGACAAATGTTTCTGTATGTCAAGCACCCATTAGTTCTGAATGCATCCTTTATTTGGTTATTTGGCTAACTTTGCCAACACCCTGTCATTATGTCATTGTAAACACAAGCTCATTGTTGTGAATCCTACTGTTATTTCACATAACACAGACCTTGAAAGAAGCCAGTGACAATGCACGGAAGGACTTCCATCGTGAAGCAGAACTCTTGACCAACTTGCAGCATGAGCATATTGTGTCGTTCTATGGTGTCTGCGTGGAGGGTGACCCAATCATTATGGTATTTGAGTACATGAAGCATGGAGACCTCAACAAATTTCTCAGGTTGGTTCAAAACGCTACAAAACTTTCTATATTGTTACTACTATGTTATTAAGCATATGTTATGAAAGTAAGCATGCAGGTACAGCAGGCAGTGAAGAAAACGAATGGCATGTTGGTCTTCATAACAAAAGGAGTTGAGTATAGGAGCAAAGAGGTCCTTCTACAGTTGTATAGGGCCCTAGTGAGACCACATCTGGAGTATTGTGTGCAGTTTTGGTCCCCTAATTTGAGGAAGGACATTGTGCAGCGTAGGTTCACAAGCACGCTGTCATATGCTGAGAGAATGGAGTGGCTAGGCTTGTATACTCTGGAATTTAGAAGGATGAGAGGGGATCTTATTTAAACATAAAAGATTATTAAGGGTTGGACACGCTAGAGGCAGGAAATATGTTCCCGATGGTTACACAAAAAGCTGGAGAAACTCAGCGGGTGCAGCAGCATCTAAGGAGCGAAGGAGATAGGCGACGTTTCGGGTCGAGACCCTTCTTCAGACTGGTCAGGGATCAGGGAAACAAGAGATATAAACAGTGATGTGGAGAGATAAGGAACAATGAGTGAAAGATATGCAAAAAAGTATTGGTGATAAAGGAAGCAGGCGATTGTAAGCTGTTTGTGGTGTGAAAATGAGAAGCTAGTGCGACTGGGGGGGGGGGGGGGGGGGGGGGGGGAGATGGAGAAGGAATGTCAGGGCCAGAGGGCTGAGGGAGAGGTGGGGGGGGAGGCAGTCTGGGTTAACAGAATTGAGAAAATTCAATGTTTAAACCCAGAGGATGCAGACTCCCCAAGCAGAATACGAGGTGCTGTTCCTCCAACTTGCGGTGTTGATCACTCTGGCCGTGGAGGAGGCCCAGGACCGAGAGGTCGGATACGGAGTGGGAGGGGGAGTTGAAGTGCTGAGCCACCGGGAGGTCGGGTTGGTTATTGCGGACCGAGCGGAGGTGTTCGGCGAAACGATCGCCCAGCCTACGCTTGGTCTCACCGATGTAGATCAGCTGGCATCTGGAGCAACGGATGCAGTAGATGAGGTTGGAGGAGGTGCAGGTGAACCTCTGTCGGACTTGGAATGACTGCTTGGGTCCCTGAAAGGATTGGATGGGGGAGGTGAAGGGACAAGTGTGGCATCTCTTGCGGTTGCAAGGGAAAGTGCCCGGGGAAGGAGTGGAGCGGGAGGGAAGGGAAGAATTGACGAGGGAGTTGCGGAGGGAGCGGTCTTTGCGGAAGGCAGACGGGGGGAGATGGGAAGATGTGGCGAGTGGAGGGGTCACGTTGGAGGTGACGAAACTGGCGGAGGACTATCTGTTGTATGCGCTGGCTGGTGGGGTGAAAGGTGAGGACCAGGGGGACTCGGCCCTTGTTGTGAGTGGGGGAATGGGGAGAGAGGGCAGTGTTGCGGGGTATGGAGGAGACCCTGGTGCGAGCCTCATCTATAGTGGGGGAGGGGAAACCCCGTTCTCTGAAGAACGAGGACATTTGCGATGACCTGGTGTGGAACACGTCATCCTGGGAGCAGATGCGGCGTAGACGGAGGAATTGGGAATAGGGGATGGAGTCCTTACAGGAAGGCGCTCCTTCGCTCCTTAGATGCTGCTGCACCCGCTGAGTTTCTCCAGCTTTTTGTGTAACCCTCGATTCTCCAGCATCTGCAGTTCCTTCTTTAACAATATGTTCCCGATGTTGGGGGAGTCCAGAACCAGGGGCCACAGTTTAAGAATAAGTGGTATGGCATTTAGAATGGAGATGAGGAAACACTTATTCACACAGAGTTGTTTAAGAAAGAACTGCAGATGCTGGAAAATCGAAGGTAGACAAAAATGCTGGAGAAACTCAGCGGGTGAGGCAGCATCTATGAAGCGAAGGAAATAGGCAACGTTTTGGGTCGAAATCCTTCTTCAGACTGATGTGAGGGTGGGGGGAGGGGAGGAAGAAAGGAAGAGGTGGAGCCAGTAGGCTGAGTGAGAGCTGAGAAGGGGAGGAGAAAGTAGGGACTACCTGAAATTAGAGAAATCAATGTTCATACCACTGGGGTGAAAACTGCCCAAGTGAAATATGAGGTGCTGCTCCTCCAATTTACAGTGGCCCTCACTCTGGCCATGGAGGAGGTTTCGCTTCGCCGATCACCTCTGCTCGGTTTGCAATAACCAACCTGATCTCCCGGTGGCTCAGCACTTCAACGTCCCCTCCCATTCCAAATCCAACCTTCTTTCTGTCCTGGGCCTCCCCCCCCCCCCCCCCCCCCCCCAACATCAGTCTGAAGAAGGGTTTCGACCCAGAACGTTGCCTATTTCCTTCGCTCCATAGATGCTGCCTCACCCGCTGAGTTTCACACAGAGATTTGTGAGTCTGTGGAATTCCCTGCCTCAGAGGGTGGTGGAGGCCAGTTCTCTGCATACTTTCAAGAGAGAGCTTGATGGGGCTCTAGAAGATAGCAGAGTCAGGGGCTATGCGGAGAAGGCAGGAACGCGGTACTGATTGGGGATGATCAGCCATGATCACATTGAATGGTGGTGCTGGCTCAAAATGCCGAATGGCTTATTCCTGCACCTATTGTCTATTAATTTACTGCAGAAATAATACTCCTATTAGGTGAAGCAATGTACTTGCTGCACTAACATACAAATTAGTAGCATGATTAGCGCACTCAGCCCCTCAAACCTGTCTGCTGGTAATAAGATAATGTTTAGTTTAGTTTGGAGATAAAATTTTAAGATCTAATTTTAAGATCTATTCTGGAATCCCATCAATCCACAGCAACATTTAACCCTTTTGATTATCAAGAACCTATCAACCTCAAAACTTCAGCTTCTGCTTCCACTGACATTAAAAGAGAATTCCAAAGATTCACGATCTTCTGAGAGAAAATAATTTGCCTGTTTTTTGTCTTGGGCAGTTGACTTATTTTTAATTAGTGGCATGAATAAAAAAGTTTGGGGGGGCAATAACATACCAATGTGTAATTTCAGCCAAGATAAGGTAATATTTACAAGGGAGTCAAATTCAGATATTTCTCATATTTTCTTACAACATAGAAAGATTCCGTTCGGCTTGTTAGGTCTATATTTGCTCTCCTCATCAGTTGTTCTCCCCACGATTTTCCTTCCCATGCTCCATATGCCAAAATTCACTATTAAATTCTAGCCTATTCTGATGATCAACATAAAATACAAAGGATGACATCGGTCTTTAGTTATACCACAGAAAAGACATTGGTGAATTGATGCGCGGTTTGGCATAATACTCAATTGTGATTTCTATCGATGAGTAGTAAGACAGGCTGCTAATTATATACTGCCTATACTTGAATCATTATCCGAAAAGCAACTTCATTCCCTTGGTTTCTACGATCCCAGTCATTATCCTGATAACAATCACTGTTGGTGTAAATATCGGTGTTAAAAGTTTGAATGTCAAAATTTGTACTTAATGAAAGGGCTGATCTGACCATTTCTTAACTCAATTATTTTCTCAAACAATTGTTGGAAGTGGTCCAAAGGTATGTCCGAGAATGTACGATGAGTTAACACTGGAGAGCGAATGTTTACAAGGACTGAGGTATATGGGGAGCACTCTTAATCATTCTGTGTTCACAAGAAATATATTTTTTTAATTCTCTTGAACAAAAAATACAGCCTTTTGACAGTAGCTAAAGAATTCCCATTGAGCCTCCTTTGTTTTTGTATTTAATTTTGGCAAGGATGCTTAAATCATGAAATAGGGGACATTTGAGGGGACTTCCAGGGAAAAATAGTTTGACTCGGTATAAGGCCTGACATCTTTAATGTTTAGGTTATTGGTTGTCTATATTTGATACATCACACCTGCTTTACACCCGTAAAACTGCCAAAATTATAACTCATATTAATTACATTAATTAAAGTAATTTTCAATGAAATGTACAATAGTACATGCCATATTACCTTTAATCTGTATTTGGAGGTTTTCCAGAAACGATGCCTTGTACTCTTATAAAACAAAGCAGCCATATGCTCTTAATATGACAAATATTGGAATCCAAGTTGTGCGCCTACAAATGGAAAATTTATTTTAATGCAAACTAATAAACACAAAATATTTTCACAAACAATGCATACAGCTAGCATTGAAGGTGGTACATTCAAGTAAAAGTTTCTAAGCAAAATAGTGCATTATTATGTAGTATTCAACACTTGAATGTAAAATTCCAATTGAATTCCAGAGACCTGCAAGATCTTGGCTGGTGTCAGGTTAGGCCATTAGTCAAGCTTGTGTGTGGTGCAAAATTGGTTAAGCATTTCCTTCTACTTCACAAAGGGATTCATCTTTTTTTTTAGTGTAGTGAATTGATGATACAACCCAAACCAAGAAGTGTCTTGAAATAATGTTTCTTTATCACAGTGCAGCTCCACAAATTTCAAAAGTACAAATCAAAAGTACTTTGCTTTGGGTAGCTTGACAACATGAGTGTTATTATGTAAATGTAAAGAAATGCAGAGGTAATTTATGATGATGCCCCCAGGACTGGTGAATTATAGATGAGAGGTGAAACCATTGCGATGAGGTTGAGGTGGGGTTGTTTCCTCTGGAACAGAAATACCTCAGTGGAGGTTTAGCTTGTGTAAAAAAATATAAGAAGCCTAGATAGGTAAACATAAATCGTTTATTTCCCATTAAAGGGACAGAAAGTAACAAAGTGACATAGAATTTTAAGGTAAAACTCAAAAGTACAGAAAACCGAAATAAAAACAGAATATGGTGGAAACATTCAGCAGGTCAGGCAGCATCTGTGAGAAGAGAATCAGAATAAACATTTACTGTTTGTCTTTACAATGATGCTGCATGACTGCACTATGATTCCAGCATTTTCTGTTGTTTATATTTGTTGTTATATAGATGTTATCTTGTCAGAAGGATTGGTGGAGAGTTGGTAAAAATGAATCACATACAGCAAGTTGGAAAGATTTAAAATTCACTGCCTAAAAGCAATGTGGGGACAGAAATCTTCATCACATTTACAAAGGATCTGGACAACCAGATGAAAAGCCGCAGCCTCTGGGCCATAAACCAAGAGTGGGGAAATGACACTAATTATACCTGCTCTTTTTTTGCTAGCATTGGCACACAGTGGGTTGAATGACTTTGTTGTATTTATTTTTTTCCCTTTTATATCAATGCCATCTATACTTTAAGGAAACTCCTGCCCATGCCCTGCTGCTGAAACACAAAATGGGAGGATTATTTTTATTAGACTTGATTCAAACCTTGAATAAAATTTGCTTCCTTTGAACTTTCAATAATGTCTCTAATCCGTAGGAAACTGCAGGATGTGAGTAGGATGCCATTTATAACAGATGTTGCTCAGAAATATTAAAACATATGTTTCTTGACAGTGAAATAATGTGAGCCACTAGTTTCCACAGAACCAGTCTGCTCCTGACCTCATCTGTTTTGAGTCAAGCATGGGTAAAGGAGTTGACTGTCAAATAAGTGTGGCACAGATTCATGAGGACTTAAACCTTTAGATTAAGAGTGTGGATAGGAGAGACTTAATTGAGGTTTTTGGCATGGGTTTATTTTTTGCTGGAGGTAGTGGGTTGGTTGTGGGGATGAGGATAATGGTTGGGCTGTTGGTGGGGAGTGAAGTCATAATGAAAGAAGGCTGGAAACGTTTGTTCATGCCAGGTAACAGAATTTAAAAAACTCAGTTCAACTGAAAACAACTGATAGTTGTAAATCCGAGACTGCTAAATTTTAGCACCTCAATGTCACAAAAGATATCTTAGGAACATGCAGGTGGAGGAACTTGAATGGGAGAATGAATATCATGGAAGCAACTTTCTTTGCAATAGCCATTTCACCCGTTCCTGACCAGGGGTGGGAACAAATCAGTACCAGGACTGATTGCTCAGGACACAGAATAGAGCCATAGCAGCTGAAGGCACAGGCACTTCCAGTGGAAAGATAAAGAGTGCACAAAGGAGGAGCACAAATATTTTGGAGAGCTGTCAGTCACCGGGCCATGGACAGCCAACATTTTCCCAAAGAAATGTAAGGGGCCATGAGATGAAAGATTGGGTCCCCAGGGAATGATCATGTACAGAAGATAAAGAATAGCTTGCATTAACATTGAAAAAGTAAGATGCACAGATTGGTCAAGGGAATGACTGACATCGCAGAATAATGAAAGAAGGCTGAATAAACCCGTAATAGATGGTTTTAATATTTCATGTTTTCCCATAGTTCCTTATTCTTTTGGGTGTTAGTTTTTAGCTCCACCTTGGCTGACCACAGTCTACGGGGATCAGTACACCTTAGTAAAGTTGGAATGCATTTCATTTGGAAGTGGATGAAGCTGATGTTTTAGGCAGCTATATGGCCTGTACACCTGACAGTTTCTTTTCAAGGCTCTCTCTCAGAGCAGCTGTAGAGTCCCTTCAAAGGGAAATGCTAATTGAATAAATATTTAACAGGTGAAGTTGTTTCTTGTCTACACTACTTTTTACTCATATGAATGTATTTATGTAGCAGTTTGCAGTGCAGTGAATTGCTTTTACGTATTAGTCAACATTGCAAACACAGCTCTAGTTTGTGCATGGCTAGGTCTCACAAACAATAATGAGATGTCATCAAATAATCTGCTTAAGTAATGTAGGGTAAAGGATAGATATTCGACAAGATCAAGGGATATGGGGAGAAGGCAGGAATGGGGTACTGATTGTTGATGATCAGCCATGATCACATTGAATGGTGGTGCTGGCTCGAAAGCCCTACTCCTGCACCTATTGTCTATATATCTATGTATCTAAGATATTAGGAGAACTTCCCAGCCTTGCCATGAATGGTGTCCTGGAATTTAATGTATGATTGAAGTACAGATAAGACCTCATTCAATACTATAACATAGCTTAGAGTGCTTGAGTTTAAGTTTAGTTTAGTTTATTGTCACATATACTGAGGTGCAGTGAAAAGCTTTTGATGCATACTAACCAGTCAGAGGAAAGACAATGCATGATTACAATTGAACCATCCACAGTGTACAGATACATAATAAGGGGAATAACATTTGGTGCAAAATTAAGCCAGTAAAGCCCGAAGACAGATATTCTGATGAGGTAGATAGTGGTTCAGGACTGCTCTCTAGTTGTTGATAGGATGGTTCAATTGCCTGATAACAGCTGTGAAGAACCAGTCCCTGAATCTGAGGGTGTGCGTATAGCTGCAGATTTTCCATTTATCCTTAGTTGGCTGTCAGAGATTTGCTCTGCTTTGTGGTGTCTTTGCTCTGAGCAGTGTAAGAATCAAATACATTTAGTTATCTACCCCTGAGCAAAGCAGATATGAAGAAAAATTCTTGACGTCAAAGACATCCTATTTGTGATCTTATTCCTCATTCAAGATATATAAAGATTGGCTTAAAGTCATTAATGCTAAGTAAAATAAGCACAGAATGATGCAAAACAGATATTTCCAAAGTACATGCACATCTTCTTTGTTTCATTTATCCAGTAATTTGAAATGTCAAATCGACTAATGTCTTTTTATAAATAATCAATCAATATATATTTAAAAAATTGATTTTCTAATTTTGGCATGCCTGTATTGTATACGAAATAGTATCCTTTTGTAACTTCACTTTTCATTTTCAAAGTGAACTTGCAGAGTTACTTAAGAGTACACAAAACACAGATCTTCACTGACATGTGTCAGTGTGTCCAAGAGCAACATTTCCAATCGTTTAGGTCAAATGGGAAATTATAATAATTATACTGCAATTATAATTTCAATTATTGCCAAAGTCAGAATGTTCTATGACCTGCATTTCAACCATGCTTTAAATTTGATTCTAGTCCTGCATAGAAGATACTTACACAACGGAGAGAAAGCTTACAGCTATGCAAAAGAATGCTGGTTAACGATTATGTTTGAAGGTCATCATCAATGCTTCATGTTGCTTTGCAAATACTAATTTAGCTTTGTTGGACCTCTAGGTCTCATGGACCTGATGCTATATTCCTTAGTGATGGCCAGTGCAACAGAATGGCAGAGTTGACCCAGTCACAGATGCTACATATTGCCATGCAGATAGCTGCGGGGATGGTGTACCTCGCATCGCAGCACTTTGTTCACCGTGACCTGGCGACTAGGAATTGCCTGGTGGGAGAAAATTTACTGGTGAAGATTGGAGATTTTGGCATGTCAAGGGATGTGTACAGTACAGACTACTATAGGGTAAGTGTGAATGGTTATTTGGTTATAATATTTCAATTAATCTGTTGAACTATATTCACATTATAAATGGATTGTTTAACAGAAAATACTCTAGTACACTGAATCACTACCGTAATTCAGTAGCATCATTCTTCCTGTAGTAAAAACAATGTATGTAACATGCTAAGAACTGCAGAATGAAGTACAGAACATGGAGACATAATTTAAAGCTAGTTCCAGGCCATTCTGGTGCAAGTATTTCCTTAGGGAAGTTCTAATTCACAAAAGATTTATGGAAATCTCACATACTCTCCACATAAATTTATTGACAAAAGATTTATTGAAAAATACATATTAAGTGATGTGGTTCCATGCAAGAATGCAGAGTTAACATATGGCTGGATTCTGATTTTCTCAGATTTATTTAATATTTTAATAGTGGTGTATTTGCTTTAACCTATGATGTTTAAATTCCTACCATGCTAGAGCTTGTTGTGTACATTAAAGTTGTCCATTGTGATAGCTTTGTGACTTCACCACTCCCAACCCAATATAAATGGTAGGTTTTGCCAGGAGTTTCAATCCCTTGTGATCCTTTGACGCGGTGACTAACAGAGCTGTGTGCCTGATGCCTAACTGATTGTGATTTTTGGATGGAAATATTGAAGTTTTTCTCTAGATCACAGTTTATAGCTGTCACAAACACTGTTAAAAATAAAAACATATAACTACTATCCAGTCAGACAACCCATCTGGAATATTTTCCAATATAAAGCACTCTGAAAATACTCAAACTGAACCCTGATACGTTTATCTGGGATGTTTTATAATTAAAGTGGTTGCTCTATTCAGTTCATATTTTTTTCTAGATTGGTGGAAAAAAAAATGGAATCTTCCCATAGCACATAAAAAATATCACTATTCTGTCCCTTTACCCCCCAAAAAAATCAGCTATCATAGACTAATGGATTCCTGATTCTGGGCCTCTTTATATTTTCCTGTTTGTGTAAGCTAGCATTACAAATATAAAATACTACTCATGCTGGAAATCTGAAATAAAATAAAGGCACTGGAAATATTCAGGTCGTGTACACGCAGAAAGAAAAATTGCATTTCAAGTGGGCGACCTTTCATCAAAACTGAATTCAACATTATTCATTTTAATTAATGCATAAAGCAATCATTAAACCAAAATTGAAAAATTTGGAATTTTCCAGATATATGCATCAACAGAAAAGAAGGCAACAAGATTAATATTTAGGCATAAACCCTTAATGGTAACAAGCATCAATATCCTAGATCTATAGAAATCAAAATGCAATATGTGAAGATGCTAGAAGATAAAAAGAGAAGACTCAATATCATGGCAGGCTTGAAATGCCTTGTGATGGGGATAAAGCCAAGTCCGTAGTTGAAGAGAAAGGGGATGTCAAGGTGGTGATTAAAATACAGCCAGGGGTAAAACTGGTGAGGGCAGGGAAGAAGTGGGTCAGATGAAAACTCAACATTATTATTTAAAATATGTAAAATAACATGTGTCAATAAGCAAGATTGCGGAAACTTTGATGTTCACAGTTATGATAACAAGTACCTACGCTTGCTTTGCTATAGATCATGCTGCTTCTCCTCGAGACAAGCACATGCAAAAGTTGTGTTGATTATTTGATGGCAGTTGTAACTGTGATCAAGCCTGAAGATTTTTTTCCAAGAGGTGAAGCGTCCTATACCCTCCCAATATATAATAGACAATAGACGATATGTGCAGGAGTAGGTCATTCGGCCCTTCGGGCCAGATGAACTGATGTACATTCAATGTGATCATGGCTGATCATCCCCAATCAGTACCCTGTTCCTGCCTTCTCCCCATATCCCCTGACTCCGCTATTTTTAAGAGCCCTATCTAGATCTCTCTTGAAAGCATCCAGAGAACCTGCTTCCACCGCCCTCTGAGGCAGAGAATTCCACAGACTCGCCACTCTCTGTATGAAAAAGTGTTTCCTCATCTCCGTTCTAAATGGCTTACTCCTTATTCTAAAATTGTGGCCCCTGGTTCTGGACTCCCCCAACATCAGGAACATGTTTCCTGCCTCTAGCATGTCCAAGCCCTTAACAATCTTATATATTTCAATGAGATCCCCTCTCATCCTTCTAAACTCCAGAGTGTACAAGCTCAGCAGCTCCATTCTCTCAACATATGACAGTCCCGCCATCCTGGGAATTAAGCTTGTAAACCTACGTTGCACTCCCTCAATAGCAAGAATGTCCTTCCTCAAATTAGGGGACCAAAACTGCACACAATACTCCAGCTGTGGTCTCACTAGGGCTCTGTACAACTGCAGAAGAACCTCTTTGCTCCTATATTTGATTCCTCTTGTTTTAAAGGCCAACATGCCATTCACTTTCTTCACTGCCTGCTGCACCTGCATGCTTACTTTCATAGACTTATGTACAAGGACCACCAGATCCCGTTGTACTTCCCTTTTTCCCCAACTCAAAGCCATTTAGATAGTAATCTGCCTTCCTGTTTTTGCTACCAAAGTGGATAACCTCACATTTATCTGCTTTAAAGTTCATCCGCCATGCATCTGCCCACTCCCCCAACCTGTCCAAGTCACCCTGCATTCTCATAGCATTCTCCTCACAGTTCACACTGCCACCCAGCTTTGTGTCATCTGCAAATTTGCTCATGTTATTTTGAATCCAAATCATTGATGAATATTGTAAATAGCAGCGGTCCCAGCACCGACCCTTGCGGTACCCCACTAGTCACTGCCTGCCATTCTGAAAGGGACACGTTAATCCCTACTCCCCTCCATACCTTTACCATCTATATAATACTAAAACTCTTAGTCTTGTTTGTGGCTGTGTGTGTGTGTGTCAATCTGGTTTATTTTCCTATTTTCTTCCAAACGCTAGGCCACAGCCTTCCCATTTTCACACATTCTACTCACATTTTTCCCGTCGAGGCGATAAACATCTTCCCGTCACATTCCCGCCTATATTTCCAAACCTTTTCATTGTTTAAAGCTTTAAAAACAACTCAAACTCACCCATTTTGGAAAAAAAAAACGAGTGAGGTCACAATGCACACACAAGGCTGGACAATACACTCCGGGAGGGAGTGCTCGCGGTGATTGAGTAGTGGTGGCGGCTGCTGGCCGCCCCGTGCCCTGCAGCCGCCTGGTGCCTGGTGGGGAAGCTGCTGCCATGGGCCAAGCCCGGTGACTGCCTGGACTGGAGCCGAGCCTGGAGCTGGAGTGAGGGCCAAGCCCAGGGATTGCAATGGGGCCGTGACCGGTTCCAGGAACGAAGCCGCCGGTGGAACCAAGGACGAGCCTGGGTCCAGGGTCAGAGACGTTGAAGTCGGAACCTGTACCGGAGCCCAGGCGGCGACCGAACTGACAGCTGGAGGCTGCCGCTGGGACCAAAAACGAGCCTGGGTCTACAGCCAGGACTGGGTCGAGTACGAGAACCAGGCTGAGTTCCAGGCCCTGGCGCTGCTCTACGACCTGGGTAGGTCCTGGGGCAGGGAATGGGAGTGAGGGGAGGAGGATAAGGGAAATGAGGAGGAGGGAGATGGGTTAGAGTCTCTACCCCCTCCCTCTCTGCCCCTCTCCCTCTCTACCCCCCTCCCCCTCCCTCTCTACTCCCCTCCCCCTCCCTCCCTACTCTCCTCCCCCTCCCTCCCTAGCCCTTCCCCCTCCCCCTCTACCCCCTCCCACTCTGCCCCCCCTCCCGCTCTGCCGCCCCACTCTGCCGCCCCTCCCATTCCACCCCTCAACCTCTCTACCCCCATCTCTCTCTACGCCCCCTCCCTCTGTACCCCCTCCTCTCTACCCCCCCCCTCCCCTGCTTCTCTATCACCCCTCCCTCCCTACCCCCCCTCTTTCTCTAGGGAGTGGTGAGTATTGGGACCTATGGGTGAGTGGTGGAATATTGTGTTTGGGAACCAGCCCTCCCCTGTGATACATTGTGCCGCCCCCCCTCCCCGGCTCCGCATTGGGGGATGGGACCCAACAGGTCCACTTGGTCTAGTAATTTCTAATTTTCTTTTGCTCACAAAAAAATGATTGCGAACTGAACCATACTTTTATAAACAAGTCATTCACCCCAAATTGAAAGTTTACGGCGCATGTCTGTTTATTAATTGCTATCGTGTTTATATCCTGACAGCAAAAGTCTTGTGGTCTTGAATGGCTCGGCATGCTAAGACCAGAAAAACCTGATTAAACATTAGTCTTCTGTCTATTGCTTGATTATTGTTCATTCGCCGTAAAGATGGGTTAGGATGGTTCCCGGCCAGCTGGTGGGACTCATTAGGTTTTTGATTTTTAAAGCGGTAGCGGTACAGTTGCCAGTTTACAGTGCCAGAGACTAGTTCCATCCTGGCTATGGATGCTGCCTGTACATATTTTGTACGTTCCCCTTGTGAGTACGTGGGTTTCCTCTGGGTGCTCCAGTTTCCTCCCACATTCCAAAGTGTGCACGTTTGTTGGGTAATTTGCTTTCATTATAAAAAATCCCTTAGTGTGTAGGATAGTGCTAGTGTGCAGGTGATTGCTGATAAATTCTTCTGAAAATTGTCCCTAGTGTGTAGGGTAGAACTAGTGTAGGGCAATCACCGTTCGGCATGGACTCGGTGGGCATAAGGGCCTGTTTCCATGCTGTATCTCTAAACTAAACTAAATCACCACCTGAAAGTTGCCCTCCAAGCCATGCATCTATAATGACTTCTAAATATATTGTTGTTCCTTCACCGTCATCGGGTCAAAAACCTGGAACTCTTTCCCTCATAGCACACTCACACCTCAATGACTGCAGCGGTTCAGGAAAGCAACTCACCACAACAGGGGCAATTAAATATTGGCTTGGTCTGCAACACCTCATCCCTTGAATGGATAATAAAATTATTGAAGTTTCTTTGAAGTAGACCCAAATCCACGGGTCAAATGGCATTTATGATGGGATTAGCAAACCATGAATTTTACTGCTGTGATACCTAAATAGGGAAGTTCACCCAGAAGAGAATCCTTTGAAGAATAGTACTCTATCATGTTGGTGTATGACATATTGTTGGCAAAACCTATGAGTTTTCTAATCATCAGTGACATCTGCAGGATTAGATTAGAAATAAAAAGTATAAAAAGAAAGAAAAAGTAATTCAGCGGGACAGGCAGTCAAGATCCTTCTTCAGACCCGAAACATCACCCATTCGTTCTCTCCAGAGATGCTGCCTGTCCCGCTGAGTTACTCCAGCTTTTTGTGTCTATCTTCAGTTTATAACAGCATTCTCAGTTCCTTCCTACATAAAAAGCATGACTGCTATTCCCAACAGTAATGTAGTAGTTGGAAAGGAAAGAATTCCAAATCCTCACTCTGCACCTATTTATCCACATAGGTATTGTTTCATAAAGTGGTAAATAATTCAGCATCTGATCAGGTCATTGTAAACATTGTACATGCCATGCATTTTAAAAGATTGGAACTAAACATCATCAAGCAGAGGTTGGGTGGTGAGCTCTGGTGACAGGCTTTTAAGTGCAATGGAGTCTCTATGGTTGGAGAAAGTCATCGCAGTTATAGACTAACAACAGTTGCATAAACCATAATGTCTGGGTATTCGCTGAAACAAGGGAAGATGGGCAAAGGTGCCCTCACAAATCATTGCCATTGGAGTTGTCAAATGTGCAACTGTTGTACATGCTGTAATAATGAAGTAACACAAACGGAGGAAGGAGGAAATGATTTGTCAAGCTTGTGATTAAATTCACTACTTAAATTATTAGTAAATGTTGTTAATGCACAAGAGCTTCCATGTGTTTCTGAAATGCTGATGTTACTGTATGTTGTCCATTAAAATACATTCCCCTCATCCATGCCCTCAGAAATCAGCTGAGCCTCTAATTAACAGTCTTCAGAAGATCTGTAATTTATTTGTTCAGACAGCAGTTTCATTCCAAGACAATTACAGAATTGCAGATGTTTTTCATTTGATTTTTTTTCCTCCAATGTAAGATTGTTATCTTGATTTTTGCATCAAATCCTTAAGATCTTTATCCAGAAAGCAAAGTACTTTGGAGTTCCCAAAATCCTTGAATTTTGTTTTATCAGAAAAATACAAAATAGATTTTGGAGATAATACAAATACAAAACTAAGTTCACTGTGATTTGTACCTCAGTTAAAAATATATGCACTCATAAATGGGGTTGAACCAATAGAGAACCAAGAGTAAAGAGTGTTTTATTGTTTTATGTACTGAAACGGAACAATTAAATTCTTACTTGCATCTGCATGGTTTAGTTTGCAAAAATGATTTTGAGAGAGAATTAAACAAAAGTTTGGGATAGCAATAAAGTAAGGCAGAGGAGTTTTGATTTTACTCGTGTATAGTGCGATTTGACTGGATAGCATGCAAAACAAAGTTTCTCACTGTATCTCGGTGCACGTGGCAGTAAAAAAACAATACCAAAACTAATACACAAGGAGTCAGAAATGAGATGCTCTGCCTCGAGTGATCTGATACGATCCAGTATAACTTCAGCTACGAAATGGAAATAAATATATGGAAAATGAGAATTAAATTATTGAATTAAACAGTGTACAACTCAGAAGACACAGGGATAATGTTAACCAACTGGTGAAGATGAATTGCACAGATATTTATTGTTTATCTGGTATTTAGGCATCTTAAATTCTCATGCAATTGGAAAAAAACTCCCAAGAAACTAAAGCAATTTAATTTTTTTTCAAAAATATGAATTTGAATTTGGTGCAGCAGTTTCATGTGGAATTTTGTTCATATGCTGTGAATGTGATGTACAGTAATGTGTTATTTATGGAGCAGTTCTCATAACTGGCACGTTCTTGATATCAGCTCCCCCCCCCCCCCCCCATCCAATGGGTGATGGATGGCTGAGAATATACTGTACACAGTGCAACAACAATACGAGGGGCTAATGTACTCAAGAACAACTACTGTCATTTATTTAACATCGTCATGCAAATTAAAAGGCTGAAGGTTTACAGGAAGATTTATAAAATGTATCATATAGCCATGAATAATTTTAAGGAGTGCCTTAAAGGAAAAGAGGTAGAGAAACAAAAAAGGTATAGGATGTGAATTCCGGAGGCAGGCTGAAGTAAACAAAGGCAGAAGTCTCATAAGATCGTAAGCAATAAGAGTAGCATGAGGCCATTCTGCCCATCAAGTCTACTCAGCCATTTAATCATGGCTGATCTATCTCTCCCCGCTAACCCCATTCTCCTGCCTTCTCCCCATAACACTGACACCCGTACTAATCAAGAATCTATCTCTGCCTTAAAAATCCACTGATTTGGCCTCCGCAGCCTTCTGTGGCAAAGAGTTCCACAGTTTCACCACCCTCTGACTAAAGAGGGCTGTAGGACCAGAAGAGGCTGGCATAGATTGTGAAGGATGAGGTGATGGAGTGATTTGAAAAGTGAAAATTCTGAAATTGAAATGTTCCCAGAGTGAAAGCCATTAGTCGATCAGCAAACACAGGGAGGTTGTTGTTGTAAGCAAGCATGTGGCCAGTGGTGCTTTGAGTGAGGTGAAATTTGTGTAGGTTGAAATGCAGGCGAGCAGTCAGCAGTTTATTTGAATAGTCCAGGGATACGAAAAGCACGTAGACTTGTAATGTATCATCGGAGGCATAGAGCACAGATTTTACGTGGTGAAAATAGATCTGTACAAGCCATTCATACAATTACCACCGGAATAATATTCAAGCTTTGATTGTACTACAGCAGATGATAAGAAGATGTACACATGGTTTAAAAAGGAAAAGCAAATGACTGATGCAGTATAAGCATGTGCTTATCAGACACTGATGATCTTTGCAGAAGAGCTGGGGAATTTGTTCATGTTGGCTATGTAAGAAGAGATCAGCATGATAAGAATCACTGTGTCAGCCAACGCCAGGCTGCAATAGCTAGCGCCTGTGTTACTTTGTGAGTTCTCACAGCCCACAGCTTCAACTTTCTGTCGAGGGAAGGTTTTCACTTCCTGAATTTACAGGTGATGTGTGACATTGTACCAAGAGTCCCACCTATCAAAACCTTCAGCAATTGCTGTCAAGCTCTCAGCCTTTTCCAAAAATCTTCTTGAGCAACATTTACGGGGTTTTATATATTGATTGTTATTGTTTATTATTAATTATTGAGAACAGCACCTCACATTCCGCTCGGGTACCCTACAACCCATTGGTATGAACATTGAATTCTCCAATTTCAAGTAATACCCACCTATCTCTACTTTCTCTTCGCCCACCCTGCTGGCTCACACTCCCCCATGCTCACCATTTTCCCCATCTACTGCCCCATTACACTGTTCCTTTTGTCACCTTTGTACATTCATCTCACATCCCTTTCATCTCCCCATTTCCCATTTATCCCACCTCTCTCCACTCCTCCCTGTACCCTTCCACCCATCTCCTTCCCTCCGGGTACTTTACTTGTCCTCTTCTTTTCTTATCTGACACCCTTTTGTCTCCTTTTTACCTGCAGCCTTTGTCACCATCTCCACCCCTCTGCCAATTATTCCCCCTCACCTGTATCCACCTATCACTTGCCAGGCTTTACCTAACCCCAACCTCTCCTTTCCAGGCAGAAAATTGCAGGGAATTGTGGATGCAGCCCAGACCATCACACAATCTGACCTCCATTCCATTGACTCCATTTACACTTCACATTGCCTCAGCAAGGCCACCAGGATAATCAAGGATGAGTAACATCCCGGTCACTCCACTTCTCCCCTCTCCCATCAGTCAAAAGTTATAGAAGTGTGAAAATGCAAACCTGCAGATTCAGGGACAGTTTCACCCAGCCGTTAACAGGCAACTGAACCATCCTATTGATTGGACATTACTGAAATTTATCTTGCATTAAACGTTATTCCCTTTATCATGTATCCATACATTGTGGATGGCTCAATTGTAATCATGGGTTGTCTCTCCACTGACTGGTTAGCACAAGACAAAAGCTTTTCACCATACATTGGTACACGTGATAATAAACTAAACTCTGTTTCAACTCAGTTTTCTCTCCTCACTCCATTAGCCTGAACGACCATCCCCCCACCAGAAATGCATCTATCCATTTCCTCCACAGATGATGCTTGATCTAGTGAGTTCCCCCAGGAATCTGTTTTTTTGCTCAAGATTACAAATTCCAATCTTCATTCCCTTGGACAACCAAATGAGGTAGAAGACACAAAGTGCCGGAGTAACTCAGCGGATCAGGCAGTATTTCTGGAGAACATGAATAGGTGATGTTTTGGGTTGAGACCCTTCTTCAGACTTAAAAAGCATCCGTTGTTCGTTGTATCTACAACCAAAAAAGGTGGATATCCTGATCACCTATTGTGCTGTGTGGAGGCCTTTCAAATGTTCCAGTGTCTTGGGCCATAAATTGTGCTGAATTTGTGCCTCGGGAGACTATTATCCAAAACAGTCATAGGATGTTAGTTAACCCTCTGTGGAATTCTCTGCCTCAGAGGGTGGTGGAGACAGGTTCTCTGGATGCTTTAAAGAGGGAGCTAGATAGAGCTCTTAAAAATAGTGGAGTCCGGGGATATGGGGAGAAGGCAGGAACGGGGTACTCATTGGGGATTAGCCATTATCACATTGAATGGCGGTGCTGGCTCGAAGAGCCAAATGACCTACTCCTGCACCTATTGTCTATTGTCTAACCCCTCTCTAAGTGTCACCCATGTTAGTGATAAAGATACTGAGAGTGATATATCAAATCCAGTGATGTAATGAGGGTGTGGAAACATTGGAAAGGATACAAAAAATATTTACCAGGATGCTGCCTGGATTAGAGCATATTAGTTATGAGGAGAGATTGAACGTACCTGGATTGTTTTCCCAGAGATCTGATAGAAATATATAGAACTATGAGAGGCATAGATAGGGTAGATAGTCAGAATCTTTTTCCTCGGGTGGAAATGCGTCTGAGGAAGGGTCTTGACCTGAAACGTCACCTATTCCTTCGCTCCATAGATGCTGCCTCATCCGCTGAGTTTCTCCAGCATTTTTGTCTACCAAAGACTACAGGGCATATTTTTAAGGTGAGAGGGGCAAAATTTAAAGGAGGCATGTGAAGCAAGTTTTTTTACAGAGATCGGCAAGTGCCTGGTATGTTCTGCCAGTCGTGGTGGTGGAGCTGATTTGACAGTAGCATTTAAGAGGCTTTTTGATAGACCCATGGTTATGTAGGGAATAGAGGGTTAGAGATCACATTCGCTCAAAGGAGGGATATTGATCATGTGCACTTTAATTCAACATCATGTTCGGCCAGGACATTGTGGGCCGAATTGCATGGTCCTGTGCTGAGCCATTGTATGCTGTATGAAATCATAATGGCCCAAGGTTTCTGCAAGAACATCAACAGTTCTGCAGGAGAGGTAAAAGGGTACAGATGTTGGTATCCGGAGCAACAAACAATCTTCTGGAGGAACTTAGTGGGTCGAGCAGCATCTGTGGGTGGAAAGGAATGGTTGACATTTCAGATCAAAACCCTGCATCAATTCTTTAAGAACTTTTCATATTTTACCATAACTCCAGAACTTAGTAGAAATATGCTTGAATATAGAATCCCCAGTGTTCCTCACAGCCGATTGCTCCATTTCATTCTGTCTATGGCTTGGTGTTGAACTCCTCAAGGAATGACATGAACTTTCTGGACTTTCCCAGTAATTATCCACCTGTGGCAGTGTGGACAAAAGCAACGCAGGGAGACAAGTGTCAGGTAGTTTACAATTTGACCTAATTAAGTTAAGTTAAATATTTTTTTAGTCATACTATTTTTAGTTTTGAAGTTTTTGTTTGTTTGTGAAGGTCCAAGTTATTCAAACATTTTAAGCGGTTTGACAGCTTTGACTGTGGGTTCAGCCAGGGGCATGGCACACTAACTGTGTAACCAGTTTAGTTAGATTTACAAATGAAGGGTCCTGCACGTCGAAGCATTCATTGACCCTACTTTGGAGATAACGGGTACTACTAGATAAAATGCTCGAATAAGAGTGAGTTTTGCAGGTAGGAGAATGACAAATGTGAGTGGTTCACTCTTCCCAGCAAACTGGTCAATCTCCTCAGGGGCCTGATCCACAAATACCATTAATTGCTGACTACCATCTTCAGCTATTGTAACCAAAAATAGTTAATGATTTGAAGCTCATGTAGGAAAGCTATGCAACTGTATGATTGAACAGGGTTCATTCTGAATTAATATTTTGGACAAATGTTAAAAAAACATATTATTTCATAAATTACTGTAAAATAATATGAATTCAGGATGTAACTTCAATGGTTCCCTTCTCCTTCCCAGCATTTTTCCTGAACTAATTCTGTTTAGCTACGAGCTCTCATGGGGGTTAGTGTGATGTTGGTGCTGCAGTGAAGCGGTTCAGTGGACAAACAAGCAGGACATGATGCATACGTCTCAATCCTGCCTCGCCAAACAAAGTGGTGATATTTGTGACATCATTAATCCTAATTAGAGACAAATTCAATTCCTGTTGTTATGTTATTGGCTGTTTTATCTTAAAATAGCAGCAGTGTCAGACAGAAGCTAACCATTTTCTTTGAAACTCACTTGTGGAACATGCTGGAGATGTTAATATCGGGCTTTACGTATTTGGGGACCTTGTTTCCATGGCAGCAAACCTCAGCAGCTAGCAGAGGATATATCAATGAATTCAGAGAAAAGTCATTCTGTCTTTTCAACTAGTATGCTGTGTCACACCAGGGTACTGTGTTGTGTTGTTCAGCATCAGTAATCAGGTTTACATGCATGGGTTTAGCATGGTGCATAGATGCATCTAAATCTATTTTCTTTACCTGAATAAGTATGTATGCTTTTAGGATTGTTTTAAGGAAGGCATTTCTAGTTTCATATAACCACTTTGCATTTTGATATTTACCAATTTATAGCTGGAAGCAGCAAGTCTATTATTTGTGGGGGAATGTTACTCAGTTTTTTTAATGTGAATTATGATTAGGTCCTTTCGGCAGGTACATCAACACTTTTCATTTCTTGAAGTTCCTCTCATCTAATGCCATCCTAAGCTATATATTGAATCAGTCTGGTCCCGGCTCGAAGAAGGGTCCCGATCACTTATTCGATCCCTCAACAAATGCTGCCTGACCCACTGAGGTACTCCAGCACTTTGTGTTTTGTTTTATATTGACTGTTGTTTACACCAACATCTTCAAGAGCATTCAGAGTCACAGACTGTATCTAGTTGAAAGATGAGGTATTGTGGCTCGAATATATGTCCTCAAGCAAAACTCAAAGGTTTGTAGGACTCAGCAGGTCAGGCAGTATCTCTGGAGGGATTTAACAGATGACGCATAGGGTTGGGACCCGTCTTCAGACTGATGGAGTAAGGGGAGAATTTACTGGTGCATTGTCTACTGTTGGCCAAAGGCCAAGGGCAGGGAAGCAAATTGATCACTTAATAGAATATGAATCTATTTACATGATTGTTTCCTATAGTTTTGCTGCTTAGTTTCATGATTATTTTCAGGTTAAATCTCATCCTCCTACTGCAAGAAAATCAGAAAATGTAATCTGTTGGAGAGAATTATTGAGGAAAGTGTACATACACATAATGTATTGAATAGTATCCTGAGATGCACTTTTAATTAAAAATGAAGCAATGTAACACATTCCCAAGAAGGTAATGTACAGAGATAGTATAAGGAAGAGAGCAAAGTGGGCAGGAAGACATTGAGCATGTGTTACACATCCTGCCTAAATTTCCTTTCCATTTTCCAATTTGAGCAGGGTGAGTATGGCAGACCACCTACTGTATTTCAAGCTCCTTTGAACATGAACATCATCTTGTCAATGTCACATTCTAGTTTGTTTTTCTCAGGACAAGGTAGGAATAATGTCATAAATCTGTTAACTCTTACAGCAGCAAATTAGTCAGTTCAATTATGTTTGATGATTGTAGAAGAGTTGCTTCTCTTGAAATATTATATCCCAAATTTTCCATTACCATTTAGCAATGGTGCAAAAACAAATTCCTTTTGAAAACTGGCCAAAGTTAATTTAAATACATAGTTAAGGCACAATTTCAGTAAAGTACTTTTGCCATTTTCATCATAATAAATAACAAACGTATACATATAGACACAGTGTGAACAAGTTTCCCCTCATATTCCTATTCAACCTTTCCCCTCTCACCTTAAACCAATGTGGTGTAGTCCTTGATTTCCAAATCTTAGGAAAACGTTTCTGCGCATTCACCCTATCTATTCCCCTCATGATTTTATATACCTCTAAAAAATCACTCCTCACTCTCCAATGTTCCAAGGGATAAAGTCCCACTCAACATTGCCTCTGCTTATAAATCAGTCCCTTTACAGCTTAATGGCATTTTTCCCATTGCAGGGTGACCAAAACTGAGCACAATACTATAAGTGCGGCCTCATCAGCATCTATTACAACTGCAACATAATGCCCCAGCTTCTATGCTCAATGCCCTTACTGACAAAGACGAGCATTCCAAAAGCCTTCTTCGTCACCCTGTCCACCTGTGACACCACTTTAAGGGAACAATGTACTTGAGCTCCTTGGTCCCTTCATTGTACTACACTCCCCTGTCCACTGTGAAAGTCTTGCCCTGCTTTAACTTTGTAAAATGCAGCACCTTGCACTTATCTGCAGTAAACACCATTTGCCATTCCCCAGTTCATTTATCCAGTGGTTCAAGGTTCTGCTATAATTCTTGATAATCTTCTTGACTGCCTCCAATGCTGACTACTTTAGTGTCACCTGGAATCCTACTAGCCGTCCCTTGTACATTCTCATCCAAATCTTTGTAACAATAATGGGCCCAACCTGTACCTCATGGCCAGTATCGACCCCTGAGGCATGACATTGAGCATGGACCTCCAATCCAAAAATCTGTCTTCTTCCCTCCCCTCTACTTCATAGTATAAAGCCAAATATTTATCCAGTTAGCTAGCTTTCCCTGATCCTATGTGATTTAATCTTCCAGTAACCTACCACGTGGAGCCTTATCAAAGGCTTTGCTGAAATATAAACTACTTCTGCTGCACTGCCCTCATTGACCCTCTTGGTTATTTCTCAAAAAAATACATGATGGAAGATTTAAATACGTCATACTGGAGATTGTTCTGTGCCTTTATTGTTTGGAGTTACGAAGACATTGCAGGCTTTCTTAACACTGTTTGGGAAAGTTTCATAAAGAATAAGAACCTCGAATATGAAGTTCACAGTAAAACATGATTGGGTTTCCCTGTGTAATCCCATTGCTGAAGCTGACACTGCTGGTTACACAGTGATGTTCCCTACTGATGTGTTGCAACTCTCCACGGTTCTCTGGAGATTGCACAAAAGCTGTGAAATTTGAAGCCTGTGCTTAAAGGGACATAACACAATGCCAGCAACACTTCCAGTTGCTGGAAATTATGCTGCAGAACAAACAAGTCTTAGAGGGACCTCAACAGGCCGAGTACAGATATGCTTGGAGATTTTGAGGACTACAGCAAAGTGCTGCTGGTAGGAGGTTACCAAAGAGGTTACTGCTCTGTAATGTCATGAGTCCACTCATAACTGCATACACTCGTACACTGGGGCACCTTTTCCCTTTCTTACTGCTCCAGTGAGCTGAAGGAAAAGTAGACAATGTCTTTGAATTGGATATGGGCTGATTTCCCTAATTCAGCTTTGAGCACCAAACAGTGAGATGTGGCAGCCAGGAATGGTCCTTGTGCTAAGAAGCTGTGGATGTATCATGCTAACCTTTCTGGACAAAGCAGTCAAGAGTTGATTGGAGGTCATAGATCTCAGCGAGGACAAACAAACAGTTGTGACCTTTAATTAGCACAATTTTTGAGGGGAAGCTGAATTAGTAAAACCTATTTGTTCTATGTGTAATTAAAAGCGGTCATTTTTCAGAATGTGAAATGAAAATTAATTTTACAGATTAATTTTACATGTTGCACTATCATTAGCTCCATTTGACAGACTATTATGCCAGAGAATGTGTTGTGGGGAACAAAAGTCCTGTCAAAAATTAGGAGACAAATCCGGATAGGTGGTAAGATTCCCAGATAGGCTCAAGATTATTGTTCTCTGGATAAGGCCAATTTTCAATAGCATAATTGTCCTTTTATTTTTGAAAAGGTATAAAGGAGTAACTAGTGTGAATCTCAGAGAGAAATGCAGTAGATATGAACACAAACAGAACCAAAGCAAATATGAACTGAAATAAGATATTCATCGTCAATAGCACAAATGCAGCAACATATACTAAAACATGACAGATTGAAATGGTAATGCAAGTTGATGGAAAGAAGAGTTGAACAAGAGAGAATTGAATTCAGATATTTAATGATAGCATGTATATCTTGACCGCAGTCTGTAGATATGCTGAAAGAAAAAAAATAGGTAATCAAACAAGTTGGTTAACATTAGACACAAACTAAAATTACATAAACTACGTGAATACAGAGATGGTCATGGGTCTATTTGAAGTCTGAATGGCTGGCAATGTAAAATGGATTGAGCAAAGAAATGAAGGAGCCAGCCAAATTCCCAGGCTCCTTTTCTAGGTCTACTTGTGCTTGGTCTTTTGCATAATGCAGATTTTACCCACCATTGTCACTTACTCTTAATTCTTGGAAACTTGTAATTAGTTTATTTACTGAAAAGTGAGGGGTACTTGCACAATTAAATCAGAAGCTGCACAGAAATGAAATAAAGAATAAAAACAACCCAAAATGAAAAGAAAAGGTCAGTGCTGGTAAAACACTTCTACAATCCAGTAAATCTGGCACAAATGTCACAGTGTAAAAAAGAAAGAGGACAGTTTCAATATTTGTAATACGTGGTTTGGAATAATCTACTTCATTATTTATATAACTAATAATGAAATAATTTTAATAATGAAAACAATAATTTTTCTTCTAATTTTTTTTGTTGTGTAATTGCAAAATCAACAAGTGGTCATTTTTAAGAAACAAAACTAAAACTGTACGTGCTGGAAATCTGAAACAATTTTCTATGTTTGTTTAAAACTGACACTCATAGTTAGTAGATTTCTTTGCAACAATTTGGAATTGGACTAAAAGGAAATTAGATATCTCTGGCAGATAATGTAAAGGAGAATGCTAATAGATTCAAGAAATATATTAAGCAAAAAAAAAACTAGATAGAGAGTAGGCCAACATTACAAAAGAGGAGATGGTGGCATCTTGAAGTGCATAAAAGTGGATAAATCCCCAGAGTTTCACCAGATGTATTTGATGATATTTTAGGAAGCAAAGGAAGAAATTGCTGCAGTCGTCAGAGATTTTTGTATTTTTGTTGGCCACAGGCGAGGCTGATATTGTGCCTTTATTTAAGAAGAGTTGCAAGAACAACAAGGGAATTACAGGTCAGTGAGCTTAACATTAAGCCTGTTTCCGTGCTGTATGAACGGAAGTGTGAACTTAGTGTGAACTAAGTTCATATTGAAGGCTCCTTCAACTAAAGATAGAAGAATTGAAGCTAGTGGTAGATTTTCTCTAATGGCGGCACAGTGGCATAGCAGTAGAGTTGCTGCCTTACAACGCCAGAGACCTGGGTTCGATCCTGACTATGGGTGTTCTCTGTACGGAGTTTGGTCATTCTCCCTCTGACCGCATGGGTTTTGTCTGGATGCTCCGGTTTCCTTCCACACTCCAAAGACGTACAGCTTTGTAGGTTAATTGGCATTGGTAAAATTATAAAATTTCCCTAGTGTGTAGGATAATGCTAATATACGGGGTGATCACTAGTCGGCATGGGTTCAGTGGGCTGAAGGGCCTGTTTCCACGCTGTATCTCTGAAGTCTAAAGTAAAGTCTAAAAGGCTGGAGACTTATTTTGAGCTGCCACAATGGTTACAGATTTTCATGGCATTAGCGATTACCGTGCTGACAGACTGTTTCCGTTGATCACATTTGAGATGACCAATTCATTGATTGGGAATGCTTCAAATCTTTATCCCGTTCCTTGCCAAGGGCCCCCAAAGGTATGAGTCAATTCCAAAAGCCTTCTTGCAATGCCTACAGTTATTTTGAAGTGCTATTTCACTTCACTTGCAACTTGCCTCGTTTAAGGCATACTCAACTTTTATCTAGCTTATTGTAGCTGTTTGTGCAGTATGCTGGTGGGTGGGCTTTATGATTTATTATTCCTGTGCTGGTGATGTGTATTGTCATCTGATGGTAGGAATGTTCTATAAATCATCTATCGTCTCAATATAAAAAAATATTGTCCACTTCACTGATAGACAGGAATTTTGTACTCAAAAGGACACGAGTGCTGGAGCAACTCAGCAAGTCAGGCAGCATCTCTGGAGAGCATGGATGGTTGACATTTCGGGTTGAGACCCTTCTTCAGATTGACTGTAGTGGGGGAGAGGCAGGACAAAGCGTGGCAATTAATGGTCAACACAGGCGAGGAGGTGGGGGGGGGGGGGGGGATTTGACATGTAGATCATTGGAATTTTGTATTGATCCAGGCTTATTTAGAGGGTTGATAAAAGCTTTTCATGCACAGATTAACAATCTATGATAAATTGTCATTCATTAAGGATTCAAGGTAATAGAATTTGATCACTGCCTCAAGACTTATAAGCATTGTCAAGACTTATTGGTGATGACAGAGAAATAGCTTATCACTGATGGTGATGATCAGGGAAAACATCCTGCAAGCACAAAAGGGGTCATCTAAGAGTAGTTGCCCTTCTTTATGAGTACAGGATGTAATACTGTCTACAAGAAGATCATCGAGGAGTAAGTATTTCTTTTTAACTTGGCTTTTAGAATTTATAGAAAAATCAAGTTGGTGGATAACAAATCTTTAATAAAACTCTGCAGATCGAATACCATGACAATCAATGAGTAGAATATTGCAACATGTGGAAACGAGGAACTAGAGATGCTGGTTTACGCAAAAGAACACAGTGCTGCAGTAACTCAGCGAGTTAGGCAGCATCTCTGGAGGACATGAATAGGTGATGTTTTGGTTTGGGAGACTTCTTCAGACAGATATTGTGATGTTATTTTCTCCCATTATACTAAGACTAAGAGTACTTTAGAAAATGATCATAAATTCTAGTAAATGTTTTGAGTGAGTTTTATCTCTCTAAGGTGACCAGTCAGCAAGTATAAAAAATTGGGGCACATTTTCCCAGGGGGAGGGTGAAAGCTCGTGCCAGTGGAGATTGACTCCTGGTGTGGGATGATTGTGAGGGAGAATGGAAGAGGTTGAGCCCTGTAATGCAGGGTAGGAATGGCCGAGAAGGAGCATGAGAAAGGGAGATTCTGGTTTGGAGGGAAGGAGTGGAAAGGAAAGAAAGAATGGTGTGAGGCAGTGGAAGTGGAGTGAGGAGAATGAGTTCTGAAGTAAATATATGAGGCGGAAGTGAGGAGGGAGATGTTCAGGACGGTCTGAGGCAGTGTGGCAACATAATGGGTTATAGGTAGTCTATAGGACCCTCCAGTAGCAGTGTCTTTCTAAAATCGTCACTGAAAACTCTACACTTAAAAATCAAGGCAAAAGATATCCTGACAATTCTTTGATCAGGATGCAGATCATTACACCAGTCTTGGGCAAGTTCTGATATTATGGAGCCATCTGCCCACTCTATTAAACCCTTCCATTGAGATTACCATACGGAGATCCATAAAGTGATTCTGTAGAATTTGTTCTTTACATTCGTGTGCGGACGAGAGGCCGAAGCAAAGAAGTCGAAGCCAAAGAACCGAGTGGAAACGAAGTCAAAATGCCAATAAACCGAAAGATTACGAAGACGAAACGCCTAATAACCGCAAGGATGGGACGCCTAAATGCAAACTAACTGAAAGGGCGGGACGCCTAGAAGCCAACGAACCGAAAAGCTGCGTAGCCTACAAGCAAACTTACCGAATGGCCGCTCTGTCTACCTGAAAGGTGGTGACGCCTACAAGCCAACGGACCGAATGCCGCTCAACAGAAACGTCCAATAACGGACATGAGATTGCCGGGGGGCGGGACTTGTCAGCGATTGGTCCAGATCCCCGCGTCCATCACATCACTGTGAGGGCATGAACATTGTCCCACACCTCTGCTCCATCCGGCCCGCAGCCCGTGGGAGAGTGGGGGCTGTCCCGAGCGATGCGTCTCCACCCGTGGGAGCATCCCTCAATCACAGACCGCAATGCACCGCCATCGGACCCCAATCTCCACACCAGGGTGATTTCTCCCCCCCCCCCCCCCCCCCCCCGATCCCCTGACTTTGACACCCTCACCGGGTGATTCACCCCGGCCGCTGGGACAGACATTTTATTTATTACCGTCTCGATGTTTGCGGAACACACCTATCTCCCACGCACAAAACAGGCAGCATCTCTGGAGAGAAGGAATGGGTGATGTTCCGTGCTGAGACCATTCTTCAGAGTGCATCTGAAAGGTCTCGACCCGAAACTCCACCCATTCCTTCTTTCCAGAGATGCTGCCCAGTGAGGCTGCTGTCACACAGTGACCCATCCGGTCAGACTGCTGTCACATAGTGACCCAGCCGGTGGGACAATGTTCATGCCTTCACAGTGATGTGATGGACGTGGGGGTCTGGACCAATCACTGACAAGTCCCGCCCCCCGGCAACATCATGTCCGTTGTTGGATGTTTTTGTTGAGCGGCAGTCGGTCCTTTGGCCTGTAGGCTACACCGCCTTTCGGGTAGGTGACGTTTCGACAGAGCGGCCATTCGGTAAGTTTGCTTTTAGGCGACACAGCTTTTCAGTTCGTTGGCTTTTAGGCGTCCCGCCCTTTTGGTTAGTTTGCATTTATGTATCCCATCCTTTCGGTTAGTAGGTGTTTCGTCTTCGGACTCTTTCAATTTATTGGCGTTTCGGCCTCATTTCCATTCGGTTCTTTGGCTTCGACTTCTTTGATTCGGCTTCTTATCAAGAATCAAGATTCAATTTAATTGTCAATTTAATTGTCAATTTAGTTAAGGTACAGTGAAATGTGAGTTACCATACAGCCATACTAAGTAAAAAGCAAAAATACACACAGCACACAAAAATAAAGTTTAACAAAAATGTCCACCACTCTGGAATCAACATTCCTCACTGTGATGGAAGGTAATAAAGTTCAGTCATCTTCCTCCTTTGTTCACCCGTGGTCGGGGCCTTTGAACATTGCTGACAGTCCGCTGTTCCAGCCCTCTCGTCAGGATGATTGAAACTCCGACGTTGGGACGGATCGGAAAACTCCCTGGCATGGAGCTCCCGAGTCGGCCGCTTCTTACCGGATACCACTGCTTCACTGTGTTAAAGTCCACAGGCCCCGTGGTCGGAGCTCCAACACTGGCGATCCTTGGCAAAAGATCCCAGGCTCCGTAAAGGTAAGTCCCCCCCCGCACGTCCCACATAAAACATACCAAGGGACATTAAAACAAACATTCAAGATACTTAAAATAAGAAAAAACAGAGAAGGGACAAGACAGACTGCTAGTGAGGCAGCCATTATGAGGGCCACCTGGTGTCAGTTTGTTAATTGTGAAAGTAATGGTGAAGTTTAAATTTTAACTTTTGCTAGAATTGTCCTGAGCACTAGTTAAGCCTGGTTAAGTCTGTGCATGGTTATAATTGCCAAACCACAGGAAATATATGATGAGGTAGCAGATTTATGTGGATGTCACCAATCTTGGGAATTATAAATATATAAATGGATTGGCTTGGCTTGGGTTGTCTTCTGAACAAAAGAGACTGAGGGGAGATTTAATTATGGTGTATGAAATAATGAGAGGGCTGGACAGGATGAAGGGAAAGGACTTATTTTGCCAGACAGATCAATAATGAGGGGGCATAGCTTTAAGTTAATTGGTAAAGGATCAGAGGGGGGTTTAAAGAAAACAAATCTCCCGGCATATAGCGTGGGCCTGGAACTCAGTGCCTAAAAGGTACTGGAGCTGAAACTCCCTAACACATTTAAAAATAATGTGGATGGGCATGTGAGAGTGTGGCTTTGAGAGCTTGGAATGGAATATGAGTATGGGACATGTGACAATAAAACACTCTTGATTCTTGAATAACTCAAATAGCAGTATTTTTGTCAGCATAAACATGGTAGGTTGAATGGCCTCCTCTTGTACCATGAATATATATGATTTTATTACTTTAGCATTTCTGCTAATGTTTCCTTCATTGGCAGGAGAGAGCATATTATATGGCCAAATATAATCTGCATTCATTAGACTTTTTGTTCATCCATGTCTGCAATAAAAGCTGTCTATATGAATTTCACCCACCCAGTCAGACATCATTCTCAAAACAGTATCTTTTGTTGCAGATGTACATTTTTAATTGACAGACTCCAGATCAATAAATAGCCAGACAAATAGCCATATGCGCTTGGGCTGATCTTAGTTTGCTTGTTGCAAAATGACTCCGCCTCGTGGGAAACAACTCCTCCCCACTGAGAAAACAAACCCCAAATCTCATTCACTGAACGTCACCTGTAAGATTATATAAATGTGCAGTTAACCATAAATTGTGCTTTTAAGCTTCAGTATTGAATTCACCCTGAACTGTTGTTTAACATTTTCTGCCCATTGGAAGATGAAAACTTGTTGAGATTTTTACTGTTGAGATTGGTTGTGAGTTACAAAGAAAGTTACCAAAATGAGTTCTGATAAGCTTGAATACAAGTATGCTGATTTGTGAAGTATTAAACATTTTTCCTAAGGTATAACTGGGTAAGGGTGCTTGCAATGGACATTCTTTATTCACCCAGCACTGAGGCAAGTGAGTTCATCACACTAGGGTGAGCATCTGGAGCCAGCCAAAGCCAATCTTTTGCCTCTTTGTCCAATTGCTTGCCTAAAGTAGGGAAATGACTCTGATCTCAGAACAGAGGTTTGGACGTAAAATCTAGAACTCAAGTTCTGCTGAAAGTATGCCTGGTTTCTATCACTTCCAATTTGCTCTTCAAGATTAATACTGTTTTAAAGAACTAAATTACCTATATATCTTTATCTAGAGTTATAATTTGAAAGGCATCATTTCATTGATGCAATCCCTTTTAGTTTAGTATCATTCACAAACTCTAATCTCAGGCCAATATTTTGCAAATCTTGGCATGTCCAAGAAGCATGGATCATTATTGGGTCAGATCTCAGTTTAATCCCAGAAAACGGAGATTAGCAATCCCGCACCTCAGTATAGGATGGCATCAGGATGGCAAAGGTGAGAGATGCGTAGAATATGTATCCACCATTGTGACTCCTTTTCCACTCTATTCTGTAATCCTTCATGAGTCCAATTGCTCTTGCCCAATGTACCTTAATTCCAATCATAATACACTTGTTCCTCGATTCATAAAATGGATGCATCCCTGAAAAAATGTAATTGCATAAACAGCCAACATATTTGATGAAATACATTGTAGCAATTTTGAGACAATTTGGTTCTGTGTACTATTCATTATAACAAAATTTAGCTTTGAAGATTGATCATCCATACCCCAATTAGTCAGTGGCATTATGGCAAAAGCTTGTAAATCGACCATATGTAATTCATGAAAAAAACATTAATTAACTCTTCACTCTCCTAATATCCATTCTTTTCCTACCAGACACTTGAGCATAGGCATAGTCATAGAGGACATGTCTTTCTTTTTGCAGCCATTGGTGGCTTCTTCCAATGTCTCATCTTGAGACAATAATAACCATCATTTGAAAGAAATAACAAATAACAAACGTTTTACACTGGTATTGGCTTATAGTTTGCAGTGAGATTATTGTGAAATTAAGTAAAAGATTGAATACTGTTATCTGAGAATCTATGTGTTAGTTTACATATTAGATTTATGTGGGTTAGGCTTAATACGTGTCCAGAAATTAATTCTTGTTCAGTAGCACATTTAGCATTATCGAAGAGGGCAAAATGTTGATGCAAAGATGTGTACGATTTTATCAATTTTATCAATTTTAATACACAGGTCTGAGTTTAAATGACTGCTGTAAGATATTTCAACTAAATTATGAAGGGGCAATGAGTATGTTCATGGAGCAGCATTAATGATCTGACAAACTCAGTTGTTATTATGATTTTCTCAGATTTAATTCCAGGTATTCCGTGTAAGCAGTGCTAATGTAGCATTGTGGTGTGTGCATTAAAGGGGCTGTCCCACCGCGGCGACCTAATCTGCGAGTTTAGAAAAGTTTGCCCTGACTCAAACTCGCAGACTGGTCGACATGTGGTCCTAGGAGGTCGTATGAGGTCACTGGTACACTCCTTCATGCTCGAGGGAAGTTCCCGCATACTCGCGGCTTCAGTTTGGTCGAGGAAAGATTTTCAGCCTGTTGAAAAGTTTCCGCGAGTAAAGATTGGTCGGCATGGTTCTTTTGAAGTCGTAGTGCAGTGGAGTGGGGTTGCTATGCAGTTACAGGCAGTCGGGGGCAGCGTAGGCGATCTTTTACTTTGACCGGGCATTTTACTTGGCTCGTTGGAGTTTTCAGGACAAAGGAAAATCGACCGGTAAAGTAAAATGCCCGCTAAACGTTATTATAAGTTGGCTGTCTTCTTAAATGTGTCTCCATTCCTTCTCCCCCCCCCTTCTCCCCCCCTTCTCGCCCCTTCTCGCCCCTTCTCTCCCCCCTCCCCTCCCCCTCCGCTCCCCCTCCGTGCTCTCTAAAGGACTTACCATACATTGTGCAGCCGACTTTTACCTTTCTGTTCATCACAGGTGTGAATTTCAGACAAGCTCCCCCGCTATCGCTGGCCTCCGTCTTTGCGATGTGTTTGTGTGTGTGTGTGTGTGTGCGGTCGGTCGATCCAGCTCGCGGTTTCATCGCTGACGGTTGATCCTGCTCGAGGTTTTCCAGGCTAGTGCCCTGGAGCTTGAAGGTCGAAGACAGTCGCTGAAAGGTCACATCAGTCCCTTAACTTTTAAGCCGAGATTTTGGAACAGAATCTTCTTGGCAGCTCCACAAATCACACTTTCCTGATGGCTTTATATTGAGGTGACATTGTTTCTTTAAGACTAAATCCTGCTGAGATTCATAAAGGCAGAGAAGAATGGAAATGCACAACAAAATCATTCCCTGTAAAATTTATGTTACATTGAGTTTTACGACTAATTGTTTTTACTGGCAAGGTGTAGAAATGACACCTCAGTACGGGACGACCTAAACCAGTTGTACATATATTGTTTGGGAGAAATCGTTTTTTTGATAACTGAAGTTCTAACAAATGATTTTTGCACAAAATGGCTTCCAGCCCAGAAATGCTAACTTGACACTGCAGCAAATAGACAGACAATTCTTTCCATTCCTGAGATTCCTCAGATTTTATAACGTGTATTAAATGCAAGCCAAGTAGATTATCGATGAATTAAAAATAATTTCCCCTGGATCTTACAGAAGTGTCATTTACAAAGAAAGCCAGGCCAAAAGGTCAATTGATGTCTAGAGAATAGGGACTCATCAATTTTTCTTTCATATTCTTTGAAGACTAATTCATTTCAAACATGGGTCAGCATGACACAAACTAATTATATGATTGGAAAAATGAAAACAGAAAAAATCTTTTATAACAACAAAGAAATACACACAATATTATTTTTTATCATACTATTAGTGAATTAGATTTTGACTTCAACTTTATTGGAAAACAGAAGACTTAATTGAAATAAATTAAATTTGCCAAGTAAGTTAAAAATGACAAGAGGACTAAATAGATTGACTGCTGGGATAAGGTATTGTCTTATAAGGAAAGATTGAGGAGAATGTCCTGAACTGGAGTTTAGAATTAAAAGAGATAATCTCATCTCGTGAGTTTGAAAAGGCAGAGAAGATATTGGTTTTGTTTGGCTAGAGAATAAAGAATGAGGTGGCAACATCTGTCATTCCGGAGTTGGCCACATAGGACTGAGATGAGAAGAAATCTCTTATGTAGGCAGATTGCAAATATTTCAAAATACTCTATTCAAAACAGCTGCAGGTGCCCGCTAATTGATAATATTTAAATCTGAAATCAATTGACCTTTGGATTTGAAGTAAATCAATGAAATCAAGAGATCAAACATGAGAGTAGTTAAGGTTAGGAACCGGTTGATATGCAAATATATATTTGGAAATCAATGCTAGCCTCCTGATATGCAAATAAAACCTTCAATCAATGCTCCATCATTCCAGGGTTGAAGGTTGATATGACATTAAGCATCTCCATCCCATTGTATTACAATACGTTTGAAGTGAAGGATATCTATAAATACACTGAAAACACGTGCACTTCCACAATAAACATGCAGCAAAACTAAAGCAGCACCTAAGCTGTGTCTATTTTGCATTGTATTTTATACCAGGGATCTACATCAAGCCAAATTATAAACCCAAAGTGATTAAAATTCATACCCTTCTGGTTTGTTAACTAAGTTTGAATGTATGGATCGTTTGAGTTTGGAAACATATACCTCTTTTGAAAAGGTGCCACTCATTTTCACAAAGATTTTATATCCTGCCATTTCTGTGATATCTTATGTTAGGTATCTTCTTTGCATCATCCTCAATGTTGTAAAGTAATAAATTATATTTTTGAAGAATGCATTTTGCACAGTGGGCTGGAAATCTCCCTCGGGTTAAATTGCAGTTTACTATTTGTCATTTGTCACAAGAACCAAAATAATTATCCTTTTTATTTCCAAATATTTAATTAGTCGGATTTCTTCCAGGACTACTATTATGTTTACAGTCATTATAACCTCTACATATGTCACACTTCCCTCAGGTGGCAGGTGATATCCTAGTTGTTGTCAACATCATGATAAATGAGGATTTGTGTGAAAAGGTACACAAATTTACTATTTGTCATGATCCTTGCTTACTGTCACATCCATAGAACTGATAGACTGAATTAGGAGTACAATCAGTAGAATGAATAAACTTTTCTGAAACAAGTCAAATCTACTGTCATATGCACAAGTGTGGTGAGGTCCAGGTACAATGAAAATCTTGCTTGTAGCAACATCTCAAGCACGTAGACTCAGACAACACACAGGAATATAAATTATATATAAATTACACATACATTCTATAAGATAGTGAAAAGAAAATGACTGCAAAAATACTGAAATATTAACTCTAGCTTGGGATGGAGGTATTTGCAAATATACTTGTTCAAAGAAATTGTATTGCTGTAATCATTACAACTTTTACAAATGCCCAGATCTTATGATCTTTTCATTGCTGACTATCAAGCCTATTTAGCTATCTGAGATGTTCTCATCTTCATGATGTGATTCTGAAGCAGGTTTCCTCATGGACCAGAATTGCTGCTGTGTAGAGGCCAGGGTACAAACTATGAAATTGGGAACCGATACTGTGTCTTGTTCCCAAGGCGTTGCATTAGTGACCTGACATTGTACTGATTCAAACAGTGAGGTATTTAAACACCCACAGCATCACCATCTGACACTCATGTTGAATGGTTCCAGAGTAATTTTCAAACATTTGCAGTCATTATGAGCAGAGCCAGCTACTTGTAACAAATAAATTAGATTGGAAATGTTACATTTCCTTAACTCTAAATTAATTTTCCTAACTCAATTAAATTGCAGCAAATAAGAAATTTGGTGATTTCCTGATATCGTTTACCATCATACTTAGTGTATAACGTGCTCCATTTCCATTAAAACTCTGGATTTATTTGATGTTATCAGTAATGATGTGGTCACTCACTAGCAGGCAAACTCAGATGTGCCTGATCAAATCTAATTGTTTCCTGGCGCTGATTCAAAGTGAATCTGCGGTCATTTTCAGCTGAACAATCGAAAGTATAATCTATTTTCAGTTTTGGATGGAAGTAAAGGGCAAACGACACACATGGAGCAAAAAGTCTTAATCTTAGCAAAACCCAACAGACAAGGATGTTGCCAGGTCTCGAGGAACTGATATAGGGAGAGCTGGGCAGGCTGGGGCTTTATACGTTGGAGTATAGGAGCCTGGCCTTCTACAAACTTCAACAAGGCCACTGACTGGCCCTGGGCTGAAAGCTGTGTCTTCAAGTCAGCAAGGAAAGCTGAAGAACAAAAAGAGTAATGTTTGGCCAACTGGGAGGACAGTTTCTCCCTCCAGCAGGACAAGGATAGTTCTGATGATGGGAGTGGTTTGGTGTTTGGAAGATGAGTGGGGAAATGAAGATAATTGATGCGTTGATACCAAAAGGGCGGCTTCCATCAGATTTAAGGACAGCCATTAATATTTTAAACAATAAGAACTGCTGGTTTATGATTTACAAACAGTGCTGAGGCAGGACTTTAATTTTTAATGAATCTTGAGCCATTTGACAATTAATCATTCTCCAAAGGCTCAAGGCTACTGTACAGTATGAATTATTGCTGCATTTACATAGATATTCAATAGAATGAAAGAGGGTGATGTTTTGTCAGCTTAGTGTCTATCAACAAAACCAATTTTAAGTTTCTTGAAATAGTGTCATAGAGTAATACGGGTCTTTTCACCCAACTCACTCTTGCTGACCAAAATGCCCGTTTGGCCCTTTGGGACAATGGGATGTTCCAAGCATGTCTCATGCTAGCCCCATTTGTCTATGTTAGCCCCATCTCACCTTTTCTATCCACGCATCTGTCCAAATGTGTTTTAAATTTTGTTATTTTGTTATTATACCTCCCTCAACCACTTCCTCTGGCAGCGTGTTCCATATACATACCACCCACTGTGTGAAAAGGTTGTCTCTCTGCTTACGATTACATCTTTCCGCTCTCATCTTAAATCTATACGCTCTTTTTTGATTCTCCAAACCTGGAAAAAAGACTGTGCATTCACCCTATCTATGCCCTTCCTGATTTTATATACCTCTATTAGATCACTCTTCACTCTCCTATGCTCTAAGGAACACAGTCCCCAATCTGCCCAGCCACTCCCTACTTAGTTCCTTGAGTCCTGGCAACATCTTCATAAATCTTTTCTGTACTCCTTTTGTGTCTTTCAGTTTAGTGTCATTATTGCTTTTGCAGGGTGACAAAACTGAACACATTACTCCAAGTGCGTCCTCACCAACGTGTTGAACATGATGTGCTAATGCCCTGACTGATGAAGGCCAGCATGCCAAAAGCCTTCTTCACCACCCTGACTATTTATTACATGCAACTACATACTTGTATTTTAGATGCTTTGATTGTACATCGCTCCCCAGGGACCGACTGTTCATTGGAAACGTCTTATCCTGTTTTGCCTTCCCAAAACGCAACACCTGACATTTGTCTTCACCAACACGAGGTCCAGTGCTGTCCTGTGTCCAGTAGGGTCCTCTATACATTGCTTATCATCCAACTTCTTATTTTTCTCCTGGATGCATCTGTTGCCAATCTAATTCAAACTTATCCAACTAGCACTAACAAATATCCCTATCAGGATATTACTTGCCCCTTTAGTTCAGGTGCAACCTATCCCTCTTGTACAGGTCACCTTTGCCCCAGAAGAGATTCTAACAATCCAAGAATGAATCCCTGCACCAGTTCTTCAACCACACATTAATCTGCCTTATCCTTCTATCTCTGCCCTCACTGGCAGGTGACACTGGGAATGATCCAGAGACCACTCCCCTTGACGACTTGCCATTTTTTTATATTCTCTTTTCTAATTCTCAATATTAATTCACTCTGCGGGATCTCCTCCCTGTGTCTACCATGTTGTTGGTACCAATATACATAACGACCCATAGCTGCTCACCCGCCATCTTCAGAATTTTTGTAACTGCTCAGAGACATCCTTGACATCCCAATGACAGAGACACCCCGGAGGCAACACATCGTCGTGACCATGGAATCTCCAGTCTGTCCCTAAACTATTATATTTCCCATCACCACCACTCTGTCTGATGCCTTCTTCCTGCTGTGCTTCAGAGACATTCATAGTGCCACAGACCAGGCTATTGCTGCTGCTCTCTGAAAGGGCATCCACTCACCCCCCCCTCACCCCCCCAAAACAGTATCCAAAGTGTGGGGTATGCCAATTCTTGGGGGAAATGGCTGTAGGGGAACTTCGGTCTCAACCCAAAAAAGTCAGCCTTCGGTCTCAACCCAAAACATCACCCAATCCTTCTCTCCGGAGATGCTGCCTGTTCCGCTGAGTTACTCCAGCATTTCGTGTCTACCTTCTCCTTTACCTCTCCTGGTTGATACCCCATTACCCGCAACCTGTACCGTAGATGTGAGCATCACACTGAAAAAACCCTATCTATGATGCGCTCAGCATCCTAGATGATCTTGAGTGTACCCAGTTCCAGCTCCATGTCACGGTCAGCCAGGAGCTGCAGCTGGCCACACTTCCCACAGGTGTAGTCACC
Source organism: Raja brachyura (assembly GCA_963514005.1). The sequence continues at coordinate 62,349,079 of OY740783.1, forward strand.
AGGGACACTGGATGTTTACCTGTCCCCCCACATCCTGCAGGCGGAGCATACCACTGCCCTAACTGCCATCCCCACCATACTAAGTCTGAAGAGTATGAAGAGTATGAAGTTAAAACACTTTGCCTTTTCTCACCTGTACCTCTACTCAACTCCGCACCACAGCTTTACCGTTTATTAATCAAACTCTGCACACTTTTACAATGGCCACTCCAAAACAGCCACTCTGCTAAACCTTGGCTAATTTTTATTTTGAAACTAACAACCCGAATGACTGCTTTTAAAATCTCCACATTCTTCACAGCTCTGCAATCTCTTGGGAAACATGTCTTTATGTTAAAATGTTTAATTTATATTATAATTTCTGTTTATCCGGAATAAAATAAAATTGAATAAGTTGCATAATATTTGAATGATCAACAGTTAAATAGAGAGCTTCTGAAGATCCGCGTGGCGATTGTGATGTGTGATTAATCTCTGTTGCTGATGAATATGAATGCATGCTAACTTCATGCTGCCTGTTAATTATATAGATCTCTTCATGCAGCCTGTATACCTGTGCTGCTCATTGGTTCTCTGCGTCAGCAGGAAGCCAGTGTCATTAGCAACTTGCATGATTAGAGCAACCTTAAGCTCCATGAACCTCATAGTGGAGAAGCATTAAGCCCAAAACAGGTGCTGCAAGACCTTCTCCATCTAAATCTGTACAACGGGATGGTTTAGTTTAGATATAGCATGGAATAGTTTAGATAGGCCCTTCAGCTCACTGATTCCACACCAACCATTGATCACCCATTCACATTAGTTTTATGTTATACCACTTTCACATCCACACCCTACACGCCGGAGACAATTCATGCGGCCAATTAATCTACAAACCCGCATGTCTTTGGCATGTGGGAGGAAACCGGAGCACTTGGAGGAAACTCAAATGGTCACAGGGAAAACGTGAAAACTCCACACAGACCGCACCCAAGGTCAGAATCAAACCCAGGTCTCTGGTACTGTGAAGCAGTAGCAAGACCAGCTGTGCCACTGTGCTGCCCAGTGGGTGGAATGGAGGTACAATGTTCTGCAACTTCCCTTAGACGTCTCCAGATATGCAAGGCAACAGGAACAGATTGCTCCAGAGTGAAATGTCAGCAGGGGAGGCCCATGCACCAAGATGCAATTGCTGAACTAAAATTCATAACTTTACTGCACCTTTACTTAATTAGTGCTGTTGCAAGCCTCAGACACATCTGTCAGCTTGCACAAATTGTGTGTCATTCCACCATTCAGCCACATTTAACCAGTGAAATGTACTGACACTTGATTAGTACAGGGGGGTCAGAGGTTATGGGGAGAAGGCAGGAGAATGGGATTAGGTAGGAGAGATAAATCAGCCATGATTGAATGGCGGAGCAGACTTGATGGGCCGAATGGCCTAATACTGCTCCTATCACTTGTGACCTTATGAACTTATGACACACCACTCTTGCAGAAGAACATGGTGCACAACTGCCTTTAGGAGGAACTAACTGAAGAGGAATGGTGTGCTTGCATATCCACACAGGGAAGATGAAGGGGCCATGTTCCATATTTCCCTTATCCCTAATCTTCCTGACTTACAAGCTGCAAATGGAATACGCATGCACCTCTTCTTATCCGGTGCATAGCACAAATAAACATTCACCACTCAATTCCTTTGTAACCTCAGCACAATCCCACCTTTTACCTTTTTAATTTCTGATACTAAAGGGTGGTAACCTGTTAGGTAGGGGTGTAAGAGAATAAAGATGAACGGACACCATCAGCACATTTCATGCCCCTTGCATCAGCTCAGTCATTAGCACTGCAGGTAATTTAAGACTGGCATAAGAACAAGATCGATATGCAGCAAACTCAGGGCAAAAGTGATTTTCAGCCATGGAATGAGGCAACACCAGGGCAGGTGCCAGTCAATTCTACGCCAAATAACCGATAAGAAATGAATGGGTCAGATGATTTAAAAAAGATTCATGATCTACGTTCAAAATTGTTCATACCTTGCTTGCTATGCTCGATAGGAAACCTTGACATTTAGTGTCAGAGATACAAGGAAGACGTTATTACAAAGGTGGCAAGGTATTTTTTGTAAAGCTTGGTGCCCAGACTACCTTGTACAGAACTATATGTAGCAGTTAAAGGCTGCTGTCTCAACTTCTAAAGCAGCAGCAGCCACCTAACATTAGACCACTGCAGTGAAAGCTTACACTGTGGCTCCGATTTTCAAAGGGCTACTGGGATGGTGAGTCAATAGCCCAATGGCTGTCCAGCCTCAGGATGACAATATCCACTCTCCCACCATTGCCATTGTGTCAATGTCCTTCCCATTGTTGCCCAACCAGCCTGTCCAGCTGCAGACTGAAGCCACGACTATTGCCCAAAGTTTCTTGATGTTAATGACCATCTGGAGCCTCCACTACTGAAAATCAGCAGCTCTCTTAACAGCCAGGACAGGGTTGGCTAGTACCGGTTTGGTGCAATGTAAGAAAAAAAAAGCCGCATGGAAAACAGGCATTATTAATTACAATGTTCAATTTTTTGCTTCAGAGCAAGATTTAATTTCCTTCACTGGCAGAAGCTGTTGGGATAAATATTCGCTGACCACTGAAATATAAGCTGAGAAATATTTTCCACCTATATTTATTTTTTTTAGATAACATATAAAGGGGGAAATTGTTGGGAACATATACTTACATTCTGCTACAGGCTTCTGGTTGCTAAAGAATTATATTATGTAATCACACATCAAAGGGATGTCCTTGCATTCACTTAACTGCAATCTACTGACAACACATTCCTGTGGACAGTTGAACATTGCTCTTGTTGCCATAGAGATTTTTCTTATGTTTTGAACCAATAATGAGATTCTTTTGGGAAGGTTTGTGGCATCACTATAAACTCTTTGTTTGAGTTAAATGGCAATGCTGTGGTGTTGTTTCTAAATTTCACCACTGATTTAATTAAATGCTCTAAATCCATTACACTTCAAACACAATGTATGAAAAATGAGAAACTAAATGAGAAACTCAGTCGAAATCACAGTTCTAACTGCTAACTTATCAAATGGGAAAACAGACAAGATTTTCCTCCTCCCCCCTTAAACACTGATGGAGTGGCACCAACCATGACTACACAAAGGGCAGCTGGCCAATAACTTTCAGATGACTATGGAAACAGTAATATGAGAAATATAAGTGAGTGAAACGTGGAAAATTATAAAAGACAAATATCTACATTATGTATATACATTGCCGCTAATCCATAAAAACATTGCTTATTGATTTATGACCACTTCTAAGCAAGGTGAACGATTGCTATCTCCAGATTTTGCATGTTCTGCTTCTAATAACATGCTATTATGAAACTGTCTGTTCTTAGTACAAGGGAGGATTAATGTGTGTGCAGCAATGCTCTGATACTATTCCAAGCTTGTCATGGCGATATCATGTTTGTTTCAGACCCAAAGCAATGACAAATGTATTATTTAGTGTCGGTAGGAGAAATTTAAGAAAATCCATTAAAAAAAATGTTACTTGTCCAACCAAATGTCGTGAATTTGCAGCGATGTTGTTTGGCTAAGTGAACTTCAACCCATTGCTCTGACCTAATATTGAGAGCTTCGCATTTCCAGCCACGGGTAAGACCTTACACAAGTTTTCAAAATACATTGCTATTTTGCAGAGCGATGGATGCCTGGAACGTGCTGTCACAAATAGTGGTGGAGGCAGCTACGATAGTGGGATTTAAGAGGCTTTATTATAGGCATGTGGATATGTGGGGAAACAGAGGGATGAGAATCATGTGAGGGAAGAAGAAACTATTTAAACCTGGCATAATTTTCAGGGTGGACATTGTGGACTGAAGGACCTATTCTTATGCTGTATGTTCTATGTTAATAAAATAAATGACTTCACAGGATAATAACTTTGTAGAAATGGTATTACTCAAGGGGATCTGGTACAAAAGATGAGTTGAGGTGGGAGCAGACATGATCATATTGAATGGTAGGACAAGCGTGAGGTGGTGAATGACCTGTCCCTGCTTATATTTTTTGTGTCTTTTTGTTAAAGTGATGTACATCAAAATAGATTAAATGTTTTAACTATGGTCCAAATAACTATGGTAAAATGTCCTGACATGGTATTGATATCAGTTGTACTTCAGGCCTGAGTGAGCACTACCGTTTCAAGCTTCTGTTTTCAATACATTGAGTGATTGATTGAAGGATGCAGCATGGAAAAAGGCCATTTGGCCCATTGTATCCATGCCAACTATTATCACTCGTTCACGGTAGTTCTTTGTTAACCAACTCTCATATCCACTCCCTGCTCACAAGGACTAAGGCCAATTAACCTACAAACCCACACATCTTTGGGATGTGGGAGGAAACTGGAGCATCCACATCCGTGATCACGGGAAGAACATGCAAACTCCACATAGAGATCAAACCTGGGTCTCTGGCACTGAGGCAGCTGCTCTACCAGCTGTGCCGCATTGATTTCTGTTAATCATTCATTCATATTGACATTAATTTTCTTATTTTTCAGGTTGGTGGTCACACAATGCTCCCAATTCGTTGGATGCCCCCTGAAAGTATCATGTACAGGAGATTCACCACTGAGAGCGATGTCTGGAGTTTGGGTGTGGTGTTATGGGAGATCTTTACCTATGGAAAACAACCTTGGTATCAGCTGTCAAATAATGAGGTTTGTATAGAACTACAGTCACAAAACTGTTGTTGTTTAATACTACTTCTCAATGCAGCACAGCAGTTTCTAGGATAGTGTTTCTGTTTACTCGTATATCTCCTGAAACATAGTGGATTTCTTTCCATGTAATAATGAAAAATTGTGGGTCAGCCAGTATCTTTATGTTTAGGATTATTATAGTTGGACAGCCAGTATCTTGAGGTTTAGGTTTGTTTATTTTTGTGGGACAGCCAGTATCTTTTGATTTATGTTCATTTTTATTATAATGATACAGATATAAATATCTTTAGGTGTATGTTTAGGTTTATTATAGTGGGACAGCCATGATCTTTAGATTTATGCTTGGGTTTATTATAGTGGTCCCGCCAGTATCTTTAGGTTTATGTTATTATAGCTAGTATCTTATGGATAGCAATGGGAACACTTCAAGAATTGTTATTTCTATATTTGAATCTACAGAAACTTTGAGTGTGAGAGAACGGTGTAAATACGAGACATATTGGCAACATTGTAATCCAGAGAGGAAAAGTGAGCAATGATTGGAGCTATATTATTTTGAATATGAACAACAGAAAAGGGAATATGTTTAGTGCCCACTGGAAGTTAAGATGCAAAATAAAGTGATAGCAGAAGCACAAGTATAAGGAGCCTCAACAAAGAATCAAAGGAGAAACTGATGGTTGGATTATGGCCTTTTGAAAACTGCTGAGATAGTTAAGTGTCTGGCCTGTGTTGCATTTAATGTTACAGTTGATGTTTAGAAAAAATATGTTCTGCAATGTGGTTATGAACAGTTAAGGTAACAATTATCAGACAAGATTAATCCAAATGAAGCTTGTTTGGAAAAGTGATTCATAAAAAAGTCAATTTAACATTTTGTATGTGAGAGGACTAAAAGAATTAGTACATTTTTGTTTAGGTAAATCTAAGAACTGATTATATAAATGTCTATATAATCGTATTTATATTAATAGTTAACTAACAATATGATTTACTGTATGATTTATATGGATTTGTTTTTTCAAGGGGAAGCTATGTAATGTAAATGAATATGTGTTGTTTTAAAACTATGCGCACCGTGTGGTATAACTATTGAAAATTATCATACTCTGTTGTTAGTTGCAAGCAACTCCATTAGTAACCAACAACTCCGTTGTTAGTTGATGTTTGCTACTTTTAATAAAGGATTTTCTGGTGGTAGCTCTATCCTTGTATTTACCTCGGTGACAAAAAACACAATATCTCTTAAAGATAATACAACAGTAACAAATTCATGCTGCTGCTCATCCTAACGTTCTCTGATGCTATCAACAGGTCATCGAATGTATCACACAAGGCCGTGTTCTGCAGCGCCCTCGGACCTGCTCGAAGGAGGTGTATGATCTGATGATTGGTTGCTGGCAACGTGAACCACACATGAGGCTCAACATCAAGGACATTCACAGTCTTCTCCAGACTTTGGCAAAGGCCTCTCCAGTATATCTGGATATCCTTGGTTAAGCCTCACTCTGACAATTGTAGGCGTGCTTGTGTGTGTGCGAGAATGTTGCTGCATTTTGAAGAAACATGCTCTGATCCCTGACAGTATTAATAGCAATGAGAAGAAGTTTTAAAGAGCAACATGTCAAAACTTCTCCCTTTGTAGTCAACCTATTGACTTTGAATTTTATCATATTTTCTCTCAAATTGATCTTGCTTTTTGTTAATTTGTAACTCTGCCTAGGTGCAGGCCTTAATCTAACCGATTATTCTGCTGAAGACAGTCAAAATTCCTCACTGCAATTAACAGTGACTCCTAATGATTTGCCTTTGATTTGGATGAAAAAAGGGAAGAACAGATGACTGTGAATCATAAACTTTCAGCTGCAAAACAAAGAAAGGAAAAAAATGTTCATTCTACTACACCAATGCTGCAGGCCATGAATAAATATTATCCGAAATAGAGGAAGTATAAAGGGTTATGAAAAACTATTTTAATTCGGAGAAGGAAGGCATAATATCATGATGTACTGCATACTAGTAACATAATAGGCTTCAATTTTGCCAATGGACTTCTTAAACCTGTCCTTGAAATATGGCAACATCTGGCCACCCAATTATACAGAAACCTTTCCTGGCTTTTTGCATTTTTTAAAAATTTATTTGCATTGGGCGACATGTCTCACAAAGAAGCAAGTGCAAGACAATAGTTTGCTCTGAACTGGGCATCCAGAACAAAGTGTGACTATAATTACATAAATGTGGCCTCCAGATGGCTTTATGGGCTTTAGGCTGGAGCTCACAGTAATATTAATTTCAGAGTCAAATACTGAAGGTGATTGACTTTAATAACACAGCACTTGTAGTTGTCTAGGCAAAACATCAGAAAATATACTTATCCTAAAACATTTTCCCCTTTTGGTATGTGAGCGAAATATAATTGTGCATGAAGCTGATCTCATACTATATGTACAAATGATCGCTCATATCTTGTACACATTTTAGATGTAGAATGTTATCCATAATGGTGTTACATATATTTAATTAGGAACCATGTTGAAGGTCATTAGCTTCTGGAAGTAGCCTTTTGCTTTTGCAGTATAATGGGATATTAGAAATGCAGAGGAATTGAGAAATTTATAAAGATCACATAATCTGCAAGGAGACAGTGAAATTAAGACCTTAAGGTAGACAGAAGTGAAACTATAATTAACAAATAATAGCCATCACATTAAACCTAATACTGGATTCATTGTCTTGTTGCTATGGTATCTCCATTCTTAGCATTCTTTGCTTGCTTCATTTTTTTTTTTGCTCTGACAATATTCTGACAGAAATGCACTGTAATCGTGTGTGCATTACAGTCAAGATGCTTGGTTGATGGCTCATGCCTCGCTTGTTGACATATTAATCTCAGTTATCAGATGATGTTGGGGAACCGTGGGGTAGATTTCATATCTGTTTGACAAGTTCATGCTAAAGTGAGCACCTAATGTTTCAAAATCTAACATTTTCTCCTTTTTAAAATATACTCCCTCTGTGAGGGATCACAGTTGTAATTTGTAACTGCATTTGGCAACAAAGCATGCATTGCTCTTAGGATTTATCTGTTCTCCCATTTTCTCATAATAACTAGAGGAGATCAGTACAGAATACCCATTTGCTTTTCTTTTTAAAAATTATGCCAAATATTTAATAATTTAATACATTTTTGCTTTGTTTGTATATTTTATTTAAAAAAATTATTTATTGCAACTTCAAATCATTTAATTATTTGTTTCATTAAGTGTAATCACCAAAATAATGTTGTATATTTTGCTTTCTGCCCAACAATTCATCTGATATTTGGCAAGTTATTTAAATTGAATTCTTATTAACAAGACTTACAGTACTTCAGAGATATATAAAAATTACTTAAACTCCGCGTGTGATTGGTAGCCTAATAGAAAATGTTGCAGATGTTATTGAGATGAGATCTGTGTATTTTCATTAGGAAAATCATCAAGGGATTTGGAACAAATTAGAGCAAATTGTATTGAGGTAGAGATAGGTCATTGGATGATGGAACAGGTTGAGGGATTAAATGGACTATTCTTGTTTATATGTTCCAATATTCTTTTGTATCTATGATCTGGAGGATGTGCCTTTCATCTGCTTTTAGATTTACTGCCAATTATGCTAGTTGTAATCTTAGTACTGATGTACTAAGACTCAGAACTCAGTGAGTTTTGTTGTAATTTCAACTTACTGTATTATAATCTTGAATACATCAAAGAAAACGTTTTGCGAAGGTCAAATCTTCTGGCCATTTGAGATGTTGATGCCAATCAAGAATATATTAGCAGTTAAGCTGATAAAATCCCAGTTTATTGTTACATGATGCTGAATGCTACAAGTTATTTTGGTATTCAATGTGAACAGCAAACACAAATGTAGAAAAGTCCTTAATATTAAATATTTACTGTTGAAATCGCAAAATACTTTGTGGGCATAAATTATGACGTTTGTTTTATATGATTTAAATTAAATTAGTAAATGAGAAAATTCAATGAACATTTCTGTAAATTCCGTAGATATTGAAGTGAGACATCATGACACAACACAGTTTTAGATTCATTACTGGCAGGTGCCATGCTTTACATTAAATGATTTAAACATTTTAGAAAGGTTTATATATTGGGAAGCAGAAGTTGTACCGATGCAATGATAGAAGGTGCATTTCTTGGAATGATAGAGGGTACTTTTTCACTGCTACCACCAGACAGCATGAAAAAACGTAAGCAATGATTACTTGATTAATAAACTTATCTTGTGATTTTGCTCTTTGCTTTGCATTTTGCATTTGGAGTGGGGAGAGAAACCAAGAGACAGGCACATGAAAGAGCATGGTAAACAAATGAAGGAGAACTCACATACATTAAAATGACGATATCAGGCATGGCTTTCAGTCAGGACAAATACAGGCCCAATGTCAATCAGCCTTGTTTTTCTTAATCATGTTTCTCTACAGTTGAAGGTCGGTGGATATTGCAGCTTGAATTTGTGACTTAGAGGTTGTGACCGATTCACCCTTCATTTGAAATCACTTGTTGCGTCAATAGCATTGGGAAGGAAGAGATTTTTGTGCCCATTTAGTTTACAAAGACCCCATGTACCAATCTCCTGGAACTGGAACTGGAACTGTGACCTGGTGGGTTTTTTTAAAATTCAGCTTGATGTTTAATATATATATAATTTCTCTTTTGAGTTTTTGTTCCTCTTATATTTTTCAGTTTCTCCTAAAAAACAGAAAATCTCTGATGACATTCGTGTAGTCTGTGTCTTTCCCAAAAACTGCACAGCTCTTAGGGTTCAGAAACTCTGGGATAGGAGTGAAAGGGTGGGAGTGCGTAGCAGACACCCCGTATATCCATTTCCATGGTGTGGTAGGTGGGCAGTGCCAACCGATGGAGTAGCTTTGAGGTCTTACACCCAGTTCTTACACTCAGCCTGATCTTCATTATTGTTGGTAATGGGCCGGAAATCCAATGAATTCAGCATAACGTCAGCAAGTGCATTATGTCAATGGGCAAGGATATTCCAATGGAATGCCGTTGCAACATGTGGAAGCCTGTGGAGCTGGGAAGATCACAAAATCCACCACAATTTAACATGTCTGGTTTTAAACAGCCTATTACACAAATGGACCCATGACATCTATTGCTGGAGCCTTAGCTTTTATCTTCTGTTGCAGCCTGTTGTACACTTTTCTTTCTTGAATGGTTTGTGAAGCACTTGGCTGATTTTTAGATGATGCCTAAGTACCTGTGTTATATATTTGTATGTTGAAATGTGAACCAGTTTCTCAAATTGAAATGGAAAGTTACTTGTGATACAACAAATTCAATGGAAAAATTCTGTCTTACAATAAACATTGTCATCAGAAAAGTATTGTATTTGATGATCTATTAATAATAAATTTAGACCACGTATTAGTACTGGTTATGTAATTGACACCAACATTTGTTGGCTATATCCACGGCAATGAATTGATCAAACATCTTATATGTGGCACCAGATCTCACATTATTTTGTTTGAACTTCTTTAGGATCACTTTGAAAACTGTCAATGCCCCCAAATGCATCTGTTGTAACACAGCTTTCTAAGTTGTTAACCCTTAAAATAGGTAATTGAGATGTCACACTGATCCTCCACACTGACAAGTCTCTCAGAGGTTCTCCCAACTGTTGGAGTGGAGGGTCAGCAGACACACCATTGACATTTTTTGCCATGTCAATAAAGTGTTTGCTGAACGTGAGCTTAAGTACAAGGCAGATGTACACATTGCAAGTTCTAGGAAATGATAATAACTTAGTTTGATGAATCAGTGATCAGGTCATTGCTGCAGGAAAGTGAACAAATAAAATCTCAAAAAAAGCACATAAACGCTATGCTCTGTGACACCACTGTTTTCTTTGTCTGAAGACCTGTCTGAAGAAGGGTCTTGGCCCAAAAGGTCACCCATTCCTTCTCTCCAGAGATGCTGCCTGTCCCGCTGAGTTACTCCAGCATTTTTGGAATCTCACTGTTTTCTTTGAGTTGGATCTCCTCCAGGATTTGAGACCATAGTTTACACTGACACTGATGTCCATCAGGGAGGGAATGCTGTATCATCAAAGATCATCTTCTTTGACATTAAACTGAGAAATGTTTGCCCGGTTTCAATTCATTTGAGGAATGTGAGCACTAAGGTGTAATTGAACTGAGGAAGCAGTCACAAGTCATCCAAATAGGGGGAAATAACAGATGTATTATTTCTTTATATGTTTTCAAAAAAAATGTTCACATAAAATAAAAATTAATGGGACTGAGGGCATCGGTAGATCATTAGTTAATGGGGAAAAATGCAGACTGGCAGGCTATTACTAGCAGTTCATTGCCTTGTTCTGCTAAGGTAAGTTAAGCGAAAGATAACTGGCCATTAAGATGTTCCTTTCCCTTTCATTTTGTAAGTAAAAATAAAAACAGAAAAACCGAGAAGGAGAAGCATTTACACTTATTCCAACAAGAGGTAATAGACCATGGGATTTTTATGTAACACACAAAGATGAAAGTGCTACTAAACTTCATCCCAGCAGTTGGCATCCTGCTGTGGATCAACATAAAATCCCCAGAAAGAGGAGGATAGTCTGGCTCGGCCATCAAGACGAGCGGAAACATCTGCAGCTAAAACAGCTTCCAAACTGCAGGTCTTTATATACCTAAATAATTGGACTTGATAAACATAAGCCAGCTGCTGCAAGTAGCAGCTCTGCAAACAATATCTATGTAAATAATTTTGAGGTAATGCTCATTCAATGTGGACTTCATTGAATCCGGATTAATTTCACCTGGAGCTTTTATTCATAAGTAATGGTAATGATTCAACCGGGTCGCACCTAAGTGGCCATTGATAACTAGGTCTTTGAGTGGTTTGTTCAGACATATTATTTGCCTCATTTGTTGCTAAATTCTGTCCCCAGAAACGGAATATGTGGTGGCTGCCAGCATGCCCAGGGTCTTCCCCTACTGGTGGCTCCCTGAGTGCCTGGGAGATAACACGAACACATGGAATAACATCTTGGTTTCACTTATTTCATTCTTGAATAAAGTTTCTTGTAACAAACTACAATTCATGTTTTATGGCCCTTAAACATCTTTAAAAGAAAGAGAATGTTAAAAAATGGGAAATACTCAAATCATGTGGCAGCCTTTGAATCCAAGTATCATTAGCAATACTTGAAAAAGAAATGTTGGGAATACCAAGTAGGCCAGGCAGCATCTGTGGAGGGAGAAACAATTAACAACTGAGGCTGATAATTTTGACCAAAATAATTCACCTTGCTGCCTGTATTTCAGTTTTCAGCAGCAACGGTATTTTGCTTTAGCATTATTAGAAATACTAGATAGATTTTGTAAAAATATCTGTCATCCATCATTACTTCACAGTGAGATTTCTTTGAATACATATAATGGTTCAATTTTCATTGCAAATCAAGCCACCGATGAGGGAGGTACAAGGGATCACTTCAACTTGCTGCCGCGAATAATCTCCATGAGCACATTCGACAAATATAGAACCACATGATCCTTATGCTCGGCCAACTGCAATTAGTTCTTTCCATCAATAGGACGAAGGAAATATTACAAAAAAAAAACATATGCTTTTGTGCTTAATGCCAGATAGTCCCATAGCAGGATGCATATTGCCAGAGGCAAAGTGGGTGACTTCTCAATCAGCACGGAGTCAAGAAACAAGGATCTATAATTATACATGGAGCCCAAATGGTAAAAGGCATCAATTAAGCAAACAGTCCTATCTACAGCGGTTAATGTGGTTTAGCTTTTTTTCCCCCAATATGCAAGGTTTTTGATTGGAGTCCAAAATAGTTGGGAAGCTTTCAGAACATTTATTTATTACTTGATCAGCCATCTGTAATTGTTACGAAGTAGAAGCAGGAGTAAGCCAGTCATTCCCTTGTGCCTTCACTGATATTTAATTATATCATGGCTGTTGTTTTACTTCTATACCACTTTCCAGTATTGACCTCTTGATTCTTTTAAAATCTAACATCTTATCAGTCTCATTTTTCGCAGGCGGGCCACATCTCCTATGATGCCAGGATAGATTGTATATCATTAATTACAATGACCTGGTCTTAAGTGTCAACCAAACTGGGTAAAGTGGATATGGACAGAAAAAGTTCTTCCTCGAAGGACATTGGGGAACCTGATCAGCTTTAATGATAATGGTACACTTTCATGATTTCTGCTCTTGATGTTAGCTATTTACTCCAGTTGTACTTAATTAGTTGTTTTTAAATTCCTCAGCTGCAATTGTGGGAGATGAGCTCAAGCCTTCAAAGTGAGCTGCTGGTCCAGTAACTCGACCACAATGCCACTATATCCTGGAGATACTGCCTGGTACTTAGTTTAAAACACATATGCTTTAAATTCACTGCATAAAACTCACTGCATAAAACTTTACACAAAATGTTCTCCATGAATATTGATTTTGTTATTTACTAAGATCATGGAATATAGGAATGACAGACTATGGAGGAAGTTATCAGTTATTTCCTGGAGCTCTGCAAATAATCCCACTCCATTGTTTTCCCCATAAAGCTGACAATATTTTTCTCTTTAACTTCTCACTCTCTTGTTTACTATTGAATCTCTTCAGGCAATGACTTCTAGGAAATCTTTCTGCGATTGATGAATGCTCTCATTGCCTAAAATTTCATCCCCAGATGATAGTGACACACACTATTACCAGCATCAATGAGTTGTTCTCTCCTCCCTAAATTCTGTCCATTCACCCAGGATGAAATTAAAGCCAAATGCTCTTTATTTCATCAAAGCCCTTCACAAGTGTCAACTTTTCCATTTAATCACCTCCTAGTCTTCCACCTGTTTTTTCCTGGCAAGGGTGTCCCATTTTCAGAATAGAGGGGAAAAGATTTAAGGCTTAAATAAGCAAGAAGGCTTCACTCAAAGGGTCATGCACCTATAGATGTTACTATAGAGGGCAGAAGGAAATGGATACATTTCTAGACACAAAAGGCATCAACGACTGCATGGTCAGAATGTCACATTGAGGTAAATGATCAGTCATAAAGTCGTAGAGATATGATAGAGATGCAGCAAGAAAATGGGCCCTTTGGCCCGCCAAGTCTGCACTGACCCATTTACACTAATCCAGTTTAACCACATCATTTTATCTTCTCACATTTTCAACACTCCCTCCAGATTCTGTCAGTCACAATTTACGGAGGGCAATTAACCTACCACCCTGTACCTCTTTGGAAAGTTGGGTGGTGGTGGGGGGGGTGTGGAATGAGCACCCATAGGAAAGCCATGCAATCACAGGGAGAATGTGCAAATTCTGAATAGACAGCACCTGAGGTCAGGATTGATCCTGAGGCAGTGAGCCAGTAACTTTATCCAATTTTGCCACCGTGCACCATAAGCCTCATAAACCTGACACGCTCACAAACACATTGATTGGCAGAGCAGGTACAAAAGGCTAAATGGCAAACTCTTGCTCTTGCTTTCGATGTTTCTATGAAATACATTAAAAGTGTTTAAAATATAATTTACAATTTGTTCAAACTGCCGATATTCTGAAAAGGCGATTTTTAAGCTTACTGACTTTAGAATTTCTTTCTGTGTGTCCCTAAATTTTTCATTTCCTATGTTTTTTCACAGTTGCCAAAATGGGTTCAACCTTGCAGCATGTGAAGGATAGTGAAATGAGCACTAACTAAATATTTTATATTTCTTATTTTGCTTAGCAAAGTATGAACTCATTAATCAAATGGTAACAATGAACCAAGACCACATATATTGAGGCCATGCTACAATCAAGCTACCTGGCTTCACCTTGTACTGAAAAAAGAATCAGTGTAGAAAAGCCCCAATATACTAATATCAGTCTGAAGAAGGGTCTCGATCCGAAACATCAACTATCCCTGTTCTCCAGGGATGCTACCTGATCTGCTGAGATACTTCAGCACTTTGTGTCTTTTTCTGATATACAGATATTATAATAATAATTTATTTTTTTTTAAGAGATTCCGCGTTTAAAAGGGCCTTTCGGTCCACCGAATCCGCACCAACCAGCGATTACCTATACACTAGTTCTATCCTAAGCACAGGGACCACTTTAGAGAAGCCAATTAACCTAAAATCCTGCACGTCTTTGGAATGCAGGAGACCGGAACCAGAGAACCCAGAGAATACCATCGTGGTCACAGGGAGAATGTACACACTCTTTATAGACAGCACCTGTAGTCAGGTTTGAACCCAAACGAGGGAGGAAAAAGTGGGAATATCTGGTTATGTTTAACGGTATATATTTTGATTTTATATTCTGCAGTATGAAACAATGCAAAGGTGTTTTGACCTTAGTATTAGGAATAACTGTAAAATATTGCGTGGTTCATTCTTTTTTCAGGTTTCTCAACTTTTCAGCATGCAGACTAAAAGAAAACTAGGTTATGGATTCTTGGTAGGAACTTATTGGTGAAACAGTAAACTTTATATAACCACTATAATGACTTTCACTGAATTACTTCTTACACGGTGAAACTAAGTAGCTCAAGTGATTGGGGTGTTGTTCTTTGATTACAGATTGGCATTCAACACAATCATCCCATCTAAATTTACAATCGAACGCAGGGAACTGGGCCTCTAATTGATCATCCCTAAGTAATTGGAACCTTGACTTTCTCATTGGCATCCCTCAATCAGTACGAATTGGCAACAACGCTTCCTCCACATTGGCCATCAGCACAGGGCACCTCCAGTGCTCAGTCCCCTGCTTTACTCCCTCTATACCAATGTTAATGTAGCTAGACCAACGGCATCTTAAATTTGCCAATGATACCCTTGCAGTCAGATGAATAATGGGTAATGGTGAGTTGACGTACAGGAGAGAGCTCGATAATTTGATTGAATGCTGCTAGAACAACAATCTTGCTATTAACATTAGCAAGAACAAGCAGTGAGTGGTCTCGACCTGAAACATCGCTTGTCCATGATATCCAGAGATGCTGCAAGACCTGCTGAGTTTGAAGACGGTTTCGGCTCGAAACGTTGCCTATCTCCTTTGCTCCATAGATGCTGCTGCACGCGCTGAGTTTCTCCAGCATTTTGTGTACTCTGCTGAGTTACTCCATCACTTTGAGTTCTTTTTATAGCAACCAGCATCTACAGTTTCTTGTTTCAAGAAGTGAAAGCCAACGATCCATGAATTTTTCCCCATTCGTAGGAAAAAAAAGGTACAAAATGCTGGAGTACTTCAGCGGATGTTGCAGTATCACTGGAGAACATAAATAGGTGACATTTTGGGTTTGGAGTATTCTTCAGACTGATTGTGGTGGGGTGGGTAGAGAGGAGGGGCTGGACAAAGTCTGGCAAATGTTAGGTGGATACAGGTGAGGAGGTTTTGGATAGGTAGATGGTTGGACAAAAGCCAGAGAAGAAAAGACTAAAGGTATAAGATAAGTGGAAGATGTGTAAATTGTGAAGCCAATGGTCTTAGTTTAGAGATACAGCGGGGTAACAGGCCCTTCGGCCCACCGAGTCCACACTGACCAGCAATCCCTGCACACTTACACTATTGTACACACACTAGGGACAAATTACATTTATACCAAGCCAATTAACCAACAAACCTGTAAGTCTTTGGAGTGTGGGACGAAACTGAACATCTCAGAGAAAATTCACATGGTCACAGTGAGAATGTACAAACACCGTTTAGACAAGCACCCGTAGTCAGGATCGAACCCTTGTCTCTGGAGCTGTAAGACACTAGCTCTACCGCTGCTCCACCCTGCTGCCCCAAGGGGCAACGGTACTTTATTGATATATGTACCAAGATACATTGAAATTCCTTTTTTGCACACAGTTCAGTAAAAATAACTATACATAAGCACAATCATAGTTCAGTACAAGTATATAGGAATAGTACATTACACTGAGTTAGTATACAATAGTCACCACATTTCTGGTTCAATTTTCATGATTCAAGCTTAAAGTTGTTAAAAATGTAAAGTCTTTAATTGGCCTGTTGTCCTGGCAGCATTGCAAGATTGAGCAGGCCAGACGATGTTATTGGTGTACTCCACCGTTGCTCCGCCTCTCTGTGCCACTGCAGGCCGTGTCCAATCCACGCATTTGGCCTTTTAGACCTGTGCCTGAACCAATTGAGTCGCAGGCTGCTTCAGGTCCTCCAGTAGCTCACTCCACCAATGCCCCGATCCAGACATATTGACCTCACGGCTACAGCTCCGACCCTGGTGCCGGGGATGCCTTCTACAGCCAAGTGGGACATAGAGAAGATGGGGGAGGAGGAGGGGATTTTTGGTAAGCTGCCTAAAATTGATGAATTCAATGTTCATAGCGTTGGGTTATAAATTACCCAAGCGAGATAAGTGGTGCTGTTCCTCCAGTTTATGTGTGGCCTCACTCTGCCATTGGAGGAGGACCAGGACTGAAAAGTCAGTGTGGGGATGGAAAGAGGAGTGCAAATGTTTAGCAATAGTCAGGATTGAACTCGGACCTCTGATGCTGTAATGCAACAACTCTACCACTGCACCACAGTGCCGTCCTTAGGATGCCCTTGTGATCTTAGGACATATGAAGTTCCTTGAGGTACCTGAAATGTACAGGCAATATTGTAATGTGGGAAATATAGCACAGCTAAGCCATTGCGGCTTGTGATTTCTGCCAACACAACATAATCTGCTACCATGCTTAAATGATCAGAATACATTTCAATTGTTTTTAAATTGACAAGCAGCAACGATACTGCTTGTTAATTGCATAGTATAGTGTTGCTAGGCACCAACCTCAGACTAGCAATAAATTGGCGGAAATCTTGCAGATATTTAAATGCACATGTTAAGAATAAAATATTATTTTCATCTGAAGTTATGCCTAGAAACTGCAAAAATGAGAACGTAGATGGAAATCCACCTCTCTTGGCCAGCACGTTACTATGGTCCTTACAAGGTACAATTGGAATGAGATTCAAATCTCATTTATGCATGAACAAGGATTGACCGCAGGGGAGGGGAGCACAGCATTGAGCCCATAGTCAGTTCCAAGTCAAGAGGAAACATTACAGAGCACGATGACAGTCAATTACACCATTAAATCATTTCCCATTCCGTCAGTAGATAATTACCTAAATTGCTATTTGCTGTGCCTGAAAGTGTGTTCGATTTTTCCAAAATGTTAAATATTACATTGAAGAATGGTTGGAATTGAGGGCAAAAATATCGTACAAAGTTCAAACATGTACTTCATGCAAAATTTGCCTGACTAAATGAATGGAAAATACTTGGCAATGTAACTCTGAACTTTAGAGCTGGTTGGATTCCATGACACGAGAATTTATAGGCTTCATCTCACCAGCGGTTTGGAGTGGAATTGCCAGCCTTTAGCTATTTAATCAGCAGAACACTATCAAGTGTTATAATTCCTAACCTACTGATATGTTAAGAAGGCCAGACTTGTCTGTTTGCTCTCATGCTGAGATGACTTCGATGAAAGAATAAAATGTACTTTACCTAAATTTTTGGCTTTGGAAATGACCTGTGAGGAGGACACAAAGAATGTGATAAGGAAAATAGACTTGTTAAAGGAATGGGCAAAATATTGGCAAATGAAGTATGATTTGGGAAATTTGAGTAGTACTCAATTTTGCAGGAAGAAAAGCATTTTAAAATGTAAGGAACTGATAAATGTTGGGAAACTGAGGGATTGGTTCTGCATCAGTATGTTAAAAAGCAATCGCGCTAATCATATGGAAGGCATATGGTGTACTTACTGTTATTACTAGGGGTTAGGCGTACAAGAACAGGAAAGTCTTGGTGCATTCATGTGTGGCTTTGTTGAAATCACATCAGAGCACTGTATATAGTTTAGATCACAGTGCAGAGGGAGGAATTATTTGCCTTTGAACCAGTTCAGTATATATTCACTGAATTTATTCCCTGAATGGGGGCACCTTACTATAACATGACAGTTATAGTGTTAGGCAGTCATACAGCACAGAAACAGGTTCTTCGGCCCACTTGCTCATGCAGCCAAGCTGCCCCATCAACACTCACCCACCTTTTTGGTCCATGTCCCTCTAAATCATTGCTGTCTCGCCATTACTGAGTCAAATTCCTGCAACTCCTCACAACAGAGAGAAAAGTACAATTGAAGAGAAAGATTTCTTAGAAAACATTTGATGTAAAGGCAGGAGGTGATAGCATGGAAATGCTGATGGGTTCTTCCGATTGAGGCATAGTGCCTGCTGGGCTGCGATTCCTATGGTGCAATACTGCTCCCCGTCACCGGCAGGCAGACTAGAAGAAGTCAACGATCAGCACCACCAACAGCACATGGCTGCCGGAAAATGTCGGCACTCTTGACCGAGCTGAGGCTACAGTCAAATGAGCCACAGCTGGGTCCAGTTAGTGGTTATTGGATCAACTCACATGTACCTTATCAGCCTGTTAAAGAAGGAACTGCAGATGCTGGAGAATCGAGGGTACACAAAAGGCTGGAGAAACTCAGCGGGTGCAGCAGCATCTAAGGAGCGAAGGAGATAGGCGACGTTTCGGGTCGAGACCCTTCTTCAGACTGGTTAGGGATCAGGGAAATGAGAGATAGGGGTGGAGCGGGAGGGAAGGGAGGAATTGACTGCTCCAGATGCCAGCTGATCTATATCGGTGAGACCAAGTGGAGGCTTGGCGATCGATTCGCCGAACACCTCCGCTCGGTCCGCAATAACCAACCCGACCTCCCGGTGGCTCAGCACTGCAACTCCCCCTCCCATTCCGTATCCGACCTCTCGGTCCTGGGCCTCCTCCACGGCCAGAGTGAGCAACACCGCAAGTTGGAGGAACAGCACCTCATATTCCGCTTGGGGAGTCTGCATCCTCTGGGCTTGAACATTGAATTTTCTCAATTCTGTTAACCCTTGCTGTCTCCTCCCCTTCCCACCTCTCCCTCAGCCCTCGGGCCCTGGCATTCCCTCTCTCTCTATCTCTCCCCCACCCAAGTCGCTCTAGCTTCTCATTTTCACACTACAAACAGCTTACAATGGCCTGTTTCCTTTATCATCAATACTTTTTTGCATATCTTTCATTCATTGTTCTTTATCTCTCCACATCACCGTCTATATCTCTTGTTTCCCTGATCCCTAACCAGTCTGAAGAAGGGTCTCGACCCAAAATGTCGCCTGTCTCCTTCGCTCCGTAGATGCTGCTGCACCAGCTGAGTTTCTCCAGCCTTTTGTGTACCTACCTTATCAGCCTACCCCTTATAAACGCTTGAGTTCCAGCCCAAGGGAAGAACAGGAAGTAAGCAGGGACAGGAAGGAAGAAGGGACAGGAAGAAAGAAGGGACAGGAAGAAAGCAAGAGAAAATGGAAGAGCCCCTATTATGTGTGCCTCTTTTCGCAGGCTTGGAAGAAGCCTGAGACCACCAGCACCTCCTCTTGAGGCTAGGGTGAGCTGCTGGGAAAAAATCCAAGATAGTCAGTGCCTCCTCACTGATGATGAAGGAACTGGCCCTTCTTGTGACTATTGTCGATCTTTATAAACAAACCATTACATGAGTACACCCTACTGTGAGTATCAGTATAGTCATTGTCAACCCGGTGTCATCTCCGATGTCACAATGGGCATCTGTGCAAAATGGAAAGGAAATACGGATCAATAACAAAGGAATAGAGGCACATGAGGAACGTTAATTCTTTCATGGGAAGGGAAACAGATTTGTAATCAAGATGGGGAGCAAGTTAATGCAAGTCTTATCCTCACAGAGAATATAGATGGTAATATTATAAACAACATCCTTTTATTAAAAGCAGAAATGGAGAAAGTAGACAGATGAAGATTTAAAAAACTGCAGAAAATAATCCGTGGCAAAAACATTTAGTCAGACATTGAGATATGCAATGGTGTTGAGAGATAACATTTGGCACAAAATGACTATGGTGATAATATAAAGAGGAGGCTGGAATGCAAATAATCTTTCGACCAGAAGCAATATCTAAATAAAAGTAATGGTTATCCATCGGTTTGACAGGTCACTTAAATTACGTACTGTAGATTCATCAAAGATGAAGTTGCAATACTTTTCATTATAGATGTATAAATTAAATTATTTGGACAAACATTTCCTGGATAACATCAAACCAATTTATTGCCTGCAGTTGACTTATCGAATAAATCAGGGCCTTTACTTTGTGCCTTTTCTTTGACATTTGATATATATCCTTTTTAAAAGCGGACTGCTAAAGCATTTCAGTAAAATCAGAAAAGGGACAAGTTATCTAAGAGTACATCAATGCCAGTATAATAAAGTAGAATAATAAGCATAGTAACATTGAATCGAATTTGTGGTAATTGTTGGGGACACTCTGGCTTTGTCTTTAAATTATGTTGAAAAACAGTATTTTAATTTATACTGTAAGCCCAGAGATCTGCATCTCAGTACGGTGGTTGCACTGCAGTTGTTTTAACTTTGGTTTTTGCCTAATCGTGGTCTAGTTTACTTAGAATTACTGATAATTTATTGTATATTTATTGTTGTGGTTGCGTGTAATGTGCCTGTAAAGCTCCAGCAAGTAGGGATTTCATTGTTCAGGTTCATATCCAGTGCATATGACAAATAAACACTCTCTTGCTTTCAACCATCAATAAAAACTAATCAGAAACAAATGACTGGTTATTCTTCAGGTCATTTAAAAGCATATTTGTTTTCTGAATCATTACAAAATACACGATAAATACACCAGGAATTGTCTATGAATGAATTGAAAATGTACCATTTGGTTTCCATGGCACCAAGAAATCCTTCATACATCAGTGTGGGAAATTAACACATTTGTGGTTCTGAAAGGACTAAAATTGTTCCCTTCTTTTATGTGTTTCAAACATGAAACAATCAAAATTTGGCTCCTACTTATTTACCAAATATCCCAAATGGAAAATAGAAATTTGTACTTTCATATATGTGTGTATGTTGCCCGTTTATTTGTGAAATATCCATAGACATTGAAAGACGCTAAAAAAAAGATCGTTTTATCTATGCAAAGCTGTTTTGCTAAATCAAATAATATTTTAGTAGAGCTGAAGGAAAATGATTTTGTGTTGAACGGTCTTATTACTGAACCAATAAATGCCTCTGTTAATCTGATAACCATGAAATGATTTATTTCTCATAACATTCTCTATCTTTGCCATCATGAAGCATTAATCTCATTCGAAATAAAGGATAAAATCAGGAAAACCAAGCAATCCATCCAGTTTAGTTAATAACAAGAGTTAGCACATCACATCTTCCCCTTTAAATGCAGATGTGCCACCAACGATGACTGTGGCAGACTTAAGATTGGCCTTCCTGAGTGTGAGTCTGCAGAAAGCAACTGGCCTGGATGAAGTCCCTGGCAGTGTGTTCATTGCATGTGTGATGAGTTAGCAGAGCTATTCACAGGCATCTTTAACCTCACACCACTCCATTGTTGGGGCCCCACCTGCTTCAATAAGACTGATGTCAAAGGAAAGTAAGATAACGTATCTTAATGGCACACCAACGCCTCTACCTGGACTCTGTCTATGGAACTAATGCGCTACAATGCTGAGAAATATATTCTGCACTCTATATCTTCCCTTTTGCTTTAACTATAGTACTTGAGTTTGACCTGATTGTATTTCTGTATAATATGATCTGATCTGATGGGATAGCATTTAAAACAAAGCTTTTCACCCTGACAATGATAAACCTAAAGCTAGATTTAGAGCATCCCTTCAAGCATGTCTCAGAAGAGACCAATGAAAAATTTATAAATTATTGTTTTGTGATAAATTTATGCATCAAGAAGAGTAGATATATTCCTCCAAATCCCACATGGATTTGCTCAGCTTTGATCCTCCATTCCACTGACCAGAATTAGCTGTGCAATCTCTCCTATTGTGTACCATTCTCTGACGTCCCTACTAATATCCTACTGCTCCTATCAATCCTACTAGTGCCCATTCTTACCTGCTCTGGAGGGGACCAGATTTCAAAAAAATAAGCGAGGCTTGGCCATTAAATCTGTTTGGGCTTCACTATCTTCATGATATATGCAAATGGGGTTGGTTGCGTACTCACCATCTACTGGGCCTGCCCTGTGATAAAATCCTCCCCAGAGGACTGTGTCTTTGAGTGATTGCAGCCTATGTACACAATGTTTCCCAATGTGCTCCAGGTCACTGACATGAACAGTGCACTTGCCAGTAAACCCTCAATGAATTTCCATTCTTCCTGATAATTGCAACTTAAAAAGCATTTGACAAGCAGTAAAAGTTAATACTGACTCAAGTGTGTCGCCATTCTTTTCCCATAAGAATACATTGAGGGCCATTCTGTTGGCCCTGTCTCCCATTGTATTGAGGCATAAAATCATTGCACCATAAGCATGAAATAAATAGAGGCACATTTCTCCATCTCCTTCCAGCATATGCGGGTAATCTTAACAAAATGTATTATTGCCTTTCCTGGTTCAACTCTAACTAGTTCAAATACTGAATAGATTTTTTTTCTCATTCAAAATGAAATGGAACGAATTTGTGATGAAAGAAACAAAATAATGCGGTATTTGCTGACAGCTAAATAAAAGTTTACAACAGTTCAGCGCTTAGATAATATCTAATAGTTACATGATGTTAAAACTAAGCCTGGCTTAATATTTTTCTGTTAAATATATTATTTGAGGCTATATCTTCACTTTATTCAAATTTGGTCAAACATGTAGTACAATGGTTTATTGTACACCCTTTTTGGGGATTTAACTAGAAACTAAATTACTGGAATTGTCAGGAAATTCCATTGCTGAGGTGAATATTTCCCTTGGCTGTTCAAGGGCTGACCAGCAATTAAAAAATTCTGCAATGCTCATATATTTCACCCTGTGCTATTACATATCATATTGCAGAAAGCGAGTGGCCTGCATTGACGCTTCAGAAATAATTAGCTTTGAAATGTTGCAGCTTTACTGCCATCTTCTGATTTTACTGATTCATTTAGATTCAAATGAAATGGAGGAGCTGAATAGGGAAGAATTCCACACTAACCACCTGCACCAACTGCAATGAAAATGTTCCTACTGTTTGACCAAACAAAAATGTTTTACATTCAATTGCTGAACATTTTTATACAAGTATTATATTGTCAATAAATACTGACCATGTTATTTGCACATGATTCATAGGGGATATCTGGATTATGGTTTAATACATTAAAATACTAAATACAAAGGTGTGGATAATCAGAAACCAGCATCTGGTAATTCAATCGCCAAATGGTTAGATGTGACACACAATAGAATTTTATAAGAAATCTAACCAGCTGTTCGTTATGTAATTCCTAAATTATGCCAGATCAATTCTGGCTTCTCCATACATATGATATGTATACACAAGAAGGTAACTGGTCATGGACATGGAGCTCAGTGGTGTTCCCTACACAGTTGGACATTGCACTCAATATATTTACTCATGTGTCCTTTCATGCAGGAGGTATGTTACAATGAATGTTTATAACAATGCCAGCTAAAGGGAATCATGTTGGTGGGTGCCTGGATCTCCTTGGATGCCCACTTTAAAAATATTACTTATCCATCTGCATGTAGTCTACCTCCATCAGTGGCTTCCTTGTGTAGGAAGGAACTGCAGATGCTGGTTTATACTGAAGATGGGCACAAAATGCTGAAGTAACTCAATGGGATAGGCAGCATCTCTGAAGAGAAGGAATGGGGGACGTTTCGGGTTGAGACCCTTCTTCAGACTGAGTCATAGAAGAGGGCATCAAGGGGAGACGGAGACAAGAGATATGGAGGGGTCAGGTGAGAAAACGACAGATCAAAGCAGGCGATGATAAGGAAATGTAGAATGGTTCATTGTTAGCTGAGGGGAAGGTGACAGGAGACATATAATCAATTGTATGTTACACAAAAAGCTGGAGAAACTCAGCGGGTGCAGCAGCATCTAAGGAGTGAAGGAGATAGGCGACGTTTCGGGTCGAGACCCTTCTTCAGAATCAATTGTATGTTTTGTGTGCCTTCCTTTCCAGCATCTCATTGCCTGACCCAGGATTGATCGTATTTATGCTTCTCACCAGTCCACTGTCAACACCTGACCAAGGCCCTATCATCACTCCAAATGATCTTGATCCACCCCATTGTTCCCACTCCCAAGATCATCATTATTTACAACCTAGTGAAGCTTTAGCCACTTTCAGTCTGGAGAACAGTTTAGCTCAAATAACTGTAATTACTTAAGGACACATGGAATTTATATAGTTTATTAAGGATTATCACCAATTAAAGAACAAAAGCAACATTGTCAGTGCTTCATATCAGTGATTTTCAATGCTGGTAATACTCAGCAAATCAGATTGCCCCAGTTAAGATTAATAACCTTTCATCAGAACTGGTAAAAGTGACAATCCACACTTGTTTTAAGTTCCAAAGAGGCCAGAGGGTGGAGGAGTCAAAGGTCAAGTCAAGTCACTTTTATTTCTATAGCACATTTAAAAAACAACTCTCGTTGACCAAAGTGCTTTACATTGATGGAGGTACTAACGTTATATAACAGTGGTTCATAGATTAAGTACATACATAAATACATACATATAGCCCTCCCTCAGAAGACGTCAAGAAAGGCTTGAGAGTAAAGATGAGTTTTAAGTCTTGACTTAAAAGAGTCGATGGACGGGGCAGTTCTAATGGGAAGAGGGATGCTGTCCCACAGTCTAGGAGCTGCAACCGCAAAGGTGCAGTCGCCCCTGAGCTTATGCCGGAAGTGGCGACGCTGTTTGGCAGCTGCGGCTCACCTGCAGTCCGTCTGTTTTTATTTTATTTTGGATTTTGTGCCTGTTTTTAGCGATTATTTTTGGTCTATTAGGTTGTGTATGTGTAGGGGGGGGGGAGTGTGGGAGAAACGGGGTTTTAGTCTCTCCCTACTGTCGTAAGGACACTTTTCTTGTCGTATCCCCCGTCACCGTCCGTCTGTGCTGAGGACCTAATGGCGGAGCTGGCGGCCTTCCAGCTTCCAGCGGCGGCAGCACGGCTTCAGAGTTTCAGCGGCGACCTGACGTTTGGAGCTGCGGTGCTCCAGTGGCGTTCCGGCGACCTGGCGTTGGAGCAGCGGTGCTCCAGCGTTCCAGCAGCGGGCCCTGTGGCGGTGTTCCGGCGTTCCGGCGACAGCGGTGGCGGCGGCCCGGTTTCGGAGGCTCGGCCGCGGGCCTGGTGGACAGCCGCATCGGAGGCCTGGATCTCCTCAGCGCAGAGGGAGAATAAGGAGGGATGAAGACAGAGACTCTAAGACTTCTGCCTTCCACCACAGTGAGGAGGTGTTTGGTGAACTCACTATGGTGGATGTTAAATTTGTGTTTATTGTGTGGTTTTTGTTATTTTTTTATATATGTATGACTGCGGGCATGAAATTTTGTTCAGACCGAAAGGTCTGAATGACAATAAAGGTAATTCAATTCAATTCAATTCAATTATGCCTCGACTGCGAGATGTTCAGTAACCCCAAGTCGGCCGATCTGAGGGACCTGGAGGTGGTGTGGTGGGTAAGCAGACTTTTGATGTAGGTCGGGGCAAGCCCATTGCGGGCTTTGTAGACATAAAGAAGGATCTTGAAATTTATTCGGAACCGCACAGGGAGCCAGTGGAGAGAGGCCAGGATCGGGGTGATGTGGTCCCTTATTCGGGTGCCCGTCAGGAGTCTTGCTGCGGCATTTTGGACCAGTTGCAGGTGGGACAGGGAAGATTGGCTGATGCCAGTGTAAAGGGAGTTGCAGTAGGCGAGGCGGGAGGAGATAAATGTGTGGATGATCTTTTCAAGGTCATCAAACTGGAGGAATTGTTTTATTTTAGCAATCGTCCAAAGCTGGAAGAAGCTAGCTTTTACCACGGCATTGACTTGTTTGTCAAATTTCAGTGCTGAGTCAAATATCGCGACAAGGTTTTTGATGTGAGGTTTGAGTAACGGGGTAAGGCTTCCGAGGCTGCCTGCTATCATTTTGATTGAGTCCGAGGGGCTGAGACAGATGACCTCAGACTTAGTCTCGTTTAGTTGGACGAAGTTCTGGGCCATCCAACACTTTATATCCACGAGGCAGTGGATAAGGTTAAGTAGATTTGATTGTTTTTTGGGCTTCAGGGGGAGATAGAGTTGTGTATCGTCTGCATAGCAATGGAAAGAAATGCCGTGCCTTTGAATGACTTGGCCTAAGGGGAGCATATACAGGGGAGAAGAGAATGGGGCCAAGGATGCAATCTTGTGGAACCCTGCAGCAGAGGCTAGCTGGGGAGGAGAAAGAGTTGCCTATGTTAGTAGAGAAACTCCTACCTTTGAGGTAGGAGATGAACCAGTGCCATCAATACCAACCCCATACCAGAGACGGTCAATTAGGATGGTGTGGTCGACAGTATCAAATGCTGCGCTGAGGTCGAGAAGGAGCAGGATTGCACAGTCGCTGGAGTCAACGGTGAGAAGTAAGTCATTATGTACCTTCAACAAGGCAGACTCTGTGCTGTGGTGGGCCCTGAAGCCTGATTGGAAAGTTTCCAAGATAGTATTTTGGTGAAGGTAAGGCATAAGTTGACTTAAACTTACCTTTTCAAGGGCTTTTGAATGGAAACGCAGTTTTGAAATAGGTCTGTAGTTGCTTGGCAAGGTGGGGTCAAGGTTAGGTTTTTTCAGGAGGGGCTGGACCACCGCATGCTTGATGCAGTAGGAACAGTGTCAGTGGCCAGAGAACTGTTGAAGATGGCGAGGATGCTGGGATCGGCTATTGTAATTACATTCTTCAGAAGGGCAGAAGGGATAATGTCGCTAAAGGTAATACTCATGATGGTATGGAGACCAAACATTGGCTGCACTGGCTCAGAGAGGGTGGGAAAGGTTTGTTAATTGCAACTATCTGTCTGGAGAAGGTTAAAAAAAAAACTGGTGATGAATGAGAATAGTTAGGAAAGATTAATAAAACCAATGCTAGAACTGTGAGATAATACCTTCTACCACTGGGAAGAATGAACAGGACCATGAGAACTGTTACCTTCAGGTTCAAGTACTACAGCTTGTGTTCGTCAACCATCAGGCTCCTGAACCATTCTGCACAAACCCAACCACAGCCCTATCTCAGCATCAAACGAATATGGACTTTGTATAAGATTGAACTATGTACTTTTGGTGGCATTATTAATGTTACCTAATATAACTGATAATTTATTGTAAATAATAAATAATAAACAGTTATTGCATATTTATTTGTTGTATTGTAAAGATGAAGAATTTTGTTGTTCTGGTCCTGGTGCATATAATAATTATACACTCTTGCCTTGATCCATGAGATATCTAACACAGCAGTTGCTGAAAATTAAAAGTAAAAGAGAATGCTAGAAATGCACAACTGGTCAAGTCTTAATAAAATGATTTTGCACTGTGGTGACATGTTGCATAGATGATAAACCCATAAAAATGTGCACCATTCATATTGTACCATTGTATAAACTGTCTCTTTTTGTTTTTTTGTGAAAGTCTTCTCTGTGCTACTATTGCATTCAAAACAGCTCTTCTGTCTGTTGCCTTAGATTTACAGGTTGTTGCTATATTTATTTTCCACTGCTTGTGTACCACTTGGACTCTTTAAATAATAATTACATTGGAAGTGACAACCTTTACATCAATAGCATAGATTCATTTTTGGCTGTCGGGGTCTGCCCTGTTGCTGAACCAAAGCTATGAGTGTCGTCCTTTACTAAATGTTACTGTTACATTTGAGGTTAGCAAAATGATTGAATTCTCTGGCGGTTTTGGCTGCCACTTCCATTGAAGTGGCCAGCAAATATGCCAAATCAAATATAAGGTCCTTTATGCATAACAGTTGAGCTTGAATTCATTGCTATTTTACACCACGCACAACCTTGCCGTTCAGTGCATGGTTAAGTACAATTGCTACTCTGCTATGTTATTATGCAGATATTCTGATGGTTGAGAAGCTAGCTCAGCTGCTATTGTTTCCTGAGCTGCCTTTAGACACACTGGGCCATACACCGATCTGAGTTTATTCTCCTCATATTCCCATCGGCTCCCCAAGATTCTACCACTCGCCCAATTGCATGGAGCAACTTACACTGGCCAATTAACCTACAACCCACAGGATTCTAGGATGTGGGTGGAAACCAGAGTCCCCGGATGAAAACCACACAATCACAGTGAGAGCGTGCATAGTCCACATGGTCAAAATGAGAGGTCAATACGAAACTCAGGTTGCTGAAGGTAGCAGCTCTACCAACTGCATCAATGAGTTCCTCGTAGTTAAGTCCAAAGTTTTTAAACTAACACTAAAGCTCCTGTTTGTACAATTAATTGAATTGGCATTGTTCCATTATTTCATGATCTTCAGATTATGCCACATATTCATGTACAAAAGCATTCATTCATTTCCTTTTAAAAAGTCGAGAGGAACACTTAACATATCATAGAAAACTTGTGGAGGTATTCCCATAGTGTATCATTTTGCTATGTCACTCAGGCCATCTCTTTTGTTAAAAATAGCAGAATGAATTACAATCCTTATGCACCTTCCCTGGAGGGGAATTCCCTACCCAATGATAGACAGGAGATAATAAGAGGGGAACAGCACTGCAAGTAAATCAGAGTTGGGATTTTGAATAAGATGAAACTGAGCGATCTAAAACACAAAGTGGTGGAGTAACTCAGTGAGTCAGGCAGCATCAATGGAGGGAATGGCCAGTTATTGTTTCAGGTCAGGACCCTTCTTCAGCTATATTACATATAACATACCCTATATAACAACTATTCTGTGTGCCATAATAAAAAATATGTAATAAAAAATAACCATGGACGGTGGTTTTTACTTCAGTCTGAAGAAAGATCCCAACCCGAAACGTCACCATATTCTCCAGGGATGATGCAGCCTGACTCTTTGAGTTATCCCAGCATTTTGTGTCTATCTTTGGCACACGTTTGTTTTGAAAGATTCTTACTTTCTAATTACACATGGGTTGTAAGATTGTTGAGTACTTGTTAAAATTATATTAGAAGACAGTTTAGTTGAGCAACCAGATGTTTTAAATTGGTCGGTTTATTTCTCGGGAATTTCAACCACATTGTTCATGATACATGTCAAAAGGCTACAGTAAGACCACAGGGTATCAACATAATGATCTGACTATTGGTATCCAAGGTACTATTCAATATGATTAAATTGTGTTTATTGGGTTTCCCTATGTGCGCATATGGGAGCTGCCTTAAATAAATTGCACGGAATCAAGATAATATATGATGAAAATAAATCAACCTTCTGTTTTACTTTCAAATCTGTTATGATCTGGAATAAGTTGTAGCAAATTTTGTTATCTACAGCTGCAGGCAATGATATTTATGTTACATTTTAAAGACATAGGAAAATATGCTGAAAGCAACTTCCCCTTATAGAAAATAGTGTCAGCCTCTGATCAGTCATTATTCTATATTGCAGTAACAGATCCAGTAAAAGCATTGCCTGTTACTGATGATCATTTAAATTTTATTGCCATAAGGTGAAGTACTTCACAGGAATGATGTTAATGTGATATAATGTCAAGGTTAAAAACATAAAAATTGGTTTCTTGGAAGCATAAATTATGTTCAAGAATTGGGAATTGCTAATGTATTGCTTATAATTTAGCTGCATGGAATAAGCAATTATGATTCGGTTAAAACCTCATTTTTTAAAGAACAACAAATTGTAACTAAAAGGACAATGCGGTGAGAAAAGATGAAGTACGAATGTAAGCTAGCCAATAATATAAAAGAGGATAGCAAGAGATTCTATGGATATATAAAATAAAAGAGAGACAAGAGTGGACGTTGGGCCTCTGGAGAACGGAGAAGTGATAACGGCAAATCAAGAAATGGCAGAGGAATTGAATAACTTTTTTGCATCAATCTTCACAGTGGAAGACACCAGTAGTGTATCTGCAATCCTAGACAGTCAGGGGAAGGAAGTTAGTGGTGTGGCGTGGAGCTTACAAAGGAGAAGGTGCAAGGAAAACTGAAAGGTCTGAGGACTGGACTGGATGGACTGCACCCCAAGGTTCTGAAGGAGGTGGCCTCATAGATTGTGGAGGCATTAATTATAACATTTTAAGAATCACCAGAGTCAGGAGTGGTTCCTGAAGATTTAAAATTTGCAAATATCACCCAGCTGTACAATAAGGGAGCAAAGCAGAAGAGCGGAAACTATACGTCGGTTAGCCTGACTTCTGTGGTTGGTACGGTTTTAGTCAATTATAAAGGATGAGATTACGCAATACTTAGAAGTTCACGATAAAATAGCCCGAAGACAACATAGTTTTTTGAAGTGAAGATCTTGTCTGACGAATCTGCTGGAGTTCTTCGAGGAAGTTAATAGCAGGACAGACAGAGGGGAGGCTATAAATGTTGTTTACCTAGATATACAGAAGGCATTTGATATGTTGCGGCGCATCAGGCTGCTAGGGAAGATGAGAGCCCATGGTTTAAATGGAAGATACTAGCATGGATAGCGGGTTGGCTAGATGGCAGAAGGCAAAGAGTTGCAATAAAAGGCGCTTTTTCAGGTTGGCTGCGAGCGACTAGTGGAGTTCCATAGGGGTCGGTGCTAGGGCCGCTTCACTTCATGCTGTATATTAATGATTTGGATAAGGGGATTGAAGGCTTCATGGCCAAGTTTGCAGGTGATGCTGAGATAGGTGTAGGGGCAGGCAGAAGGACTTAAACAGGTTAGGACAGTGGGCAGAGAAGTGGCAGATGAAATTCAGTATAGCAAAGTGTGGAGTCATACATTTTGCTATATGAATAAAGGCTTAGATTATCTTCTAAATGGAGAGAGAATCCAGAAATCAGAGGTGCAAAGGGACTTGGGAGTGCTGGTGCAGGACTCCCAAAAAATTAATTTGCAAGTCGAATAGGTAGTAACGAAGGCAAATTCAATGCTAGCATTTATACCAAGAGGGCTGGAACACAAAAATAGAGATGTAATGCTGAGGCTCCATAAGGCGCTGGTCAGGCCGCATTTAGAGTTCTGTGAGCAAATTTAGGTCCCATATCTGAGGGAGGATGTGTTGGCACTGGAGAGGGTCCAGAGGAGGTTTACAAGAATTATTCCAGGAATAAGTTGGTTAGCATATGATGAGCGCTTGCCAGCACTGGGCCTCTACTCGCTTGAATTAAGAAGGTTGATGGGGAACCTAATTGAAACTTACAGAATAATGAAAGGCATAGATAGAGTGGATGTGGAAAGGATGTTTCCACTGGTGAGAGAGTCTAGGACTGGAGGTCACAGCCTCAGAATTAAAGGGTGGTCTTTTAGAAAGGAGGAGTATCTTCTTTAGAAACATAGAAACATAGAAAATAGGTGCAGGAGAGGCCATTCGGCCCAGCACCGCCATTCATTGTGATCATGGCTGATCATCCCCTATCAATAACCCATGCCTGCCTTCTCCCCATATCCCTTGATTCCACTAGCCCCTAGAGCTCTATCTAGCTCTCTCTTAAATCCATCCAGTGATTTGGCCTCCACTGCCCTCTGTGCAGGGAATTCCATAAATTCACAACTCTGGGTGAAAAAGTTTTTCCTCACTTCAGTCTTAAATGATCTCCCCTTTATTCTAAGACTGTGGTCCCTGGTTCTGGACTCGCCCAACATTGTGAACATTTTTCCTGCATCTAGCTTGTCTAGTCCTTTTACAATTTTATATGTTTCTATAAAATATCCCCTCATCCTTCTAAACTCCAGTGAATACAAGCCTAGTCTTTTCAATCTTTCCTCATATGACAGTCCCGCCATCCCAGGGATCAATCTTGTGAACCTACGCTGCACTGCCTCATTCACAGGGATGTCCTTCCTCAAATTAGGAGACCAAAACTGTACACAATACTCCAGATGTGGTCTCACCAGAGCCCTATACAACTGCAGAAGAACCTCTTTACTCCTATACTGAAATCCTCTTGTTATGAAGGTCATCATTCCATTAGCTTTCTTCACTGCCTGCTGTACCTGTAAGCCACCTTTCAGTGGCCTCGCTGCACCTCCCCCTTACCTAACCTAACCCCATTGAGATAATAATCTGCCCCCTTGTTTTTGCTGCCAAAGTGGATAACCTCACATTTATCTATATTATACTGCATCTGCCACGCATCAGCCCAATCACTCAACCTGTCCAGGTCACCCTGCCACCTCCTAACATCCTCTTCACAGTTCACACTGCCGCCCAGCTTTGTGTCATCTGCACACCTGCTATATTAATATATATGTTAAACAGTTGTGGCCCCAACACCGAGCCTTGTGGCACTCCACTTGCCAATGCCTGCCATTCTGAAAAGGACCCATTCACTCCTATTCTTTGCTTCTGGTCTGCCAACCAATTTTCTATCCATGTCAACACCCTACCCCCAATACCATGTGCTCTAATTTTAGTCACCAGTCTCCTGTGCAGGACCTTATCAAAGGCATTCTGAAAGTCTAGATACACTACATCCACTGGCACCCCTTCATCCATTTTACTTGTCACATCCTCAAAAAATTCCAGAAGATTAGTCAAGCATGATTTCCCTTTCACTAATCCTTTTACTGCTATCCAAATGCCCCATTATTACTTCTTTAATAATTGACTCCAGCATCTTTCCCACCACCGAAGTCAGGCTAGCTGGTCTGTAATTCCCCGTTTTCTCTCTCGCTCCTTTCTTGAAAAGTGGGATAACATTAGCTATCCTCCAATCCACAGGAACTGATCCTGAATCTATTGAACATTGGAAAATGATCACCAATGCGTCCACTATTTCTAGAGCCACCTCCCTGTGGACCCTGGGATGCAGACCATCAGGCCCAGGGGATTTATCATCCTTCAGTTCCATTAGCCTACCCAATACTATTTCTTGCCTAATGAAAATTTCTTACAGTTCCTCTACCCCCTTAGATCCTCTGTCCTCCAGTACATCTGGGAGATTGTTTGTGTCTTCCTTAGTGAAGACAGATCCGAAGTACCTATTCAACACTTCTGCCATTTCCTTGCTGCCCATAATAATTTCACCCGTGTCTGCCTTCAAGGGACCCACATTTGACTGCTATTCTTTTTCCCTTAACATATCTAAAGAAGCTTTTACTGTCCTTCTTTATATTCCTGGCCAGCTTCCCTTCGTACTTCATCTTTTATGCCCGTATTGCCAATTTTGTTTCCTTCTGTTGTCCTATGAAAGTTTCCCAATCCTCTGGCTTCCGGCTACTCTTTGCTTTGTTAAACATCTTTTCTTTAAGTTTTATTCTATCCCTAACTTCTCTTGTCAGCCATGGTTGCCTCCTACTCCCCTTAGAATCTTTCTTCCTTTTTGGAATGAAATGATCCTGCGTCTTCCGGATTATGCCCAGAAATTCCTGCCATTACTGTTCCATCGTCATTCCTGTTAGGATCCCTTTCCAGTCTACTTTGGCCAGCTCCACTCTCATGCCTTCATAGTCCCCTTTGTTCAACTGCATCACAGCCACTTCCGATTTAACGTTCTCCTTATCAAATTGCAGATTAAAACTAATCATATTATGATCACTACCTCCAAGCAGTTCCTTTACCTTGAGTTATCTTATCATATCTGGTTCATTGGACAACACTAAATCCAGAATTGCCTTTTCTCTGGACGACTCCATTACAAGCTGCTCTAAGAATCCATCTTGGAGGCATTATACAAACTCTCTTTCTTGGGGTCCTGAACCAACCTGATTTTCCTAGTCTACCTACATATTGAAATCACCCGTCACCACAGTGGCATTACCTTTGTTACATGCCAGTTTTAACTCCTGCTGCAACTTACACCCTACATCCGGGCTACTATTTGGGCGTCTGTAAATAACACCAATTAGTGTCTTCATGCCTTTACAATTCCTCAACTCAATCCACAGTGACTCTACCTTGTCAGTCCCTATATCTTCCCTCGCAATGGACTCAATTCCATCCCTCACCAGCAGAGCTACCCCCCCTCCTCTGCCCACCTGCCTGTCCTTTCTATAGGATGTATAACCCTGAATATTAAGTTCCCAGGCCCGATCCTCCTGCAGCCACGTCTCAGTAATCCCCACAATGTCATATCTACCAGCTTCTAACTGAGCCTCATGCTCATCTACTTCTTATACTTCGCGCATTGATATACAATACTTTTAATTCCTTACGCATCTCACCTTTCACATTGATCCCTATTACACTTGGCCATACTCTCCTATCCCTTTGTGAGCTTCCTTTCCCTTTAATTCTGGGGTCATTAACCATCCCTTTACTCTCCTTCCCTTCAACTCTGTCCTCGACTATCCCATTTGACACCCCATCCCCCTTATTCAGTTTAAAACCACCCGTGTAGCAGTGGCAAACTTGCCTGCCAGAATGTTGGTCCCCCACCTGTTAAGATGCAATCAGTCCCTTTTGTACAGTTCCCCCTTACTCCAAAACAGATCTCAGTGATCTAAGATTTAGTCAGAGGGTAGTTAATCTGTGGTACTTATTGCCACAGAGGGTTGTGGAGGCTAAGTCAGTGGATATTTCTAAGGCACTGATATACAAACTCTTGATTAGAACAGGTGTCAAGGGTTATAGGGAGAAGGCAGGAAAATGGTATTAAGATGCAGAGATCAGCCATGATTGAATGGCAGAGTAGACACGGTGGGTCGAATGGCCTCATTTTACTCCTATAACTTGTGAATTTTTATATCAACGAAAAAGATTTAGCAACTTCACCATTTGTATTCCATAGTATTGCATAGTTTGTGTCATATTGTGTGCAAACAGGCCCTTCAGCCCAACTTGCCCACGCCGATCAAGATTCCTCATCTTCACTAGTCCCACCTGCCTGCATTTGGCCTATATCCTTCTAAACCTTTCCTGTCCATTTTCCTTCTTAAATAAAAATACAACTGATCCAAAGCCATCTTGAACTAAACAAAATAGGCATCACCAAACAACTTAAATCAAGCTAAGGTGCAAGCATTGCAAAATGGATAACCATACTGCAAAAAATATAGTAGACAGATATTTTGAACTATGAATTCACATTGAAGGAGTATAAATGAAAATGCAGATTTGCAATAATAGCAGTTATATAATCAAATCAGAGAGCATGATAACCTATAAGAATAGAGTTTAAACTAAATAATGAAAACTGACTAGCAAAATGATCTTGATATTTTCAGAAATTACAATATTTTATTCTGTAAAAAACTAGCAGGGATCAAAATGGATCAAAAACCCTCATGTTTAATCCATTGTTTAAACTGTGATGGAATAGAGAACATGATTCCCTGGTGACTCATGGACTCTGGGGCTTCAGCCTGATCCATGATATGACTGGAAGCAGAGGCCTGGCGATTGGGTCGAGGATTGAATCCGATCAATTGGTTGAGTGGCTGGCGAGGGCTGGCAGCCTGGGATCATGGGCAGGATTGCTGTTTAATGCAATGGATAGAGTATGATTGCTAGTTATAGGCAACTTCGGTAGCTGGAGAGGAAAGCCTGGTGGTTTTGTTCTGGGACTGCGGTTTGAGGAATCATTGGATAAAGAGTACAATGGTGAAGTCAACAGTTGAAGGAAGTATGTAGTCAGGCAGTTCAGCTGCAGTATGTGATTATGGTGGTTTTTGACTGAAGATGCTGCAATCAACATCTGAGGGGGTTTGGCAGCTTGAGAATTGTGGTGGAGTTGCTAGAGTTCTGATTGGCATGCTTTTGATAAAGATTGTGAGCTTTGAATACTTTGTGCTATTTGCATAAAATCCCATCCCTCTCCTCCAACTGCTTGGTCAGTGTGTTATATCTTTTCTCCATCCCTTGTCCTGAACTTATCTGCTGGGAATAAGATAACATGGAAATAAATCAATTCAGTCATATCTGACAAGCTAACAATTTTTCAGTGGCAAACCCAGACCCAAAAGCCATTGATTCACCCTCATGTCGCAGTGGATTTCACGATTTGTTAACCTTTCTCAAGAAAGAAGCCCACCTTGAAATGTACAAATACGATACAATAAAACTTTATTCATCCCCAGAGGGAAATTGGTCTGCTGACAGTTAAAACACACAAGGTACACAAAAACTTGAAATTAAAAGTGGAAACAAAAAGAAGAAGACAAGTGACTGTTGGCTGGCTGCCATTTGCACATTGCTTGTACCGCAACAAATGAACAAACAAACAAACAAACACAGGCTTATCCCCTGGACAGAGGATTCTAAACTAGAGTGCCCCCCCTCCCCCACATCGGGTCCCCTTGTGTTCTCCCACCATCCCTCATGGCGGTACCCCCACGCTGGGTCCCCTTTGTCTTCCCCTCCCTCCTCACGCTCATTGACTGCGAGGCCCCACTGCCGCCGAGGCTTCCATCGCTGCCACTGCTGAAGCTCCTTCGGCCCAGGCAGGCCTCGCCGCCCGGCTTCACCACAGTCCCCTGGGAGGCCTGTGGGTGAGTCGGGCCTACCTGGGAGCGTTCCAGTCTTCGGTCATCGTGTTATAGACTGTAAATGACTTTTGAAACTAATGTTGTTGCAATATCTAAGGTTTGTCCTGCCAATCCTAATCGCAAAGATATTGGTGCAATGTTTGGCAACAAAGACTCCATTCTCAGCAGTTATACGCTGAAGCAGGATCACTTCAGCTGCACCAGGGGCAGAACTGATAAAAATACGTGTTACACCTAAAGATAGATGACGCTTGTTAATACATATTGAAAAGTTAACAGGAAGGATCTCTTTTTCACACTTTAATCGATATAATGCGTGTCTGGATAGAACATTCTCAGTTTTGTAAAGTTGACATGCCCTAAAGTTTAATAAACCCATTAGCTTTTCTGTCACATGAGATTAGAATGATATCACCTCCTCCAACTGATACCTCAGTCTGATGAAGGGTCTCAACATGAAACGTCACCTATTTCCTTTACTCCAGAGATGCTGCCTGACCCATTGAGTTCTTCCAGAATTTTGTATCTATTTTCAGTGTAAATCAGCATCTGCAGTTCCTTCTTACACATTTTGTCTGCAACATTTCCTCAAGGTATGCCGACTTTGGAGAAGTTCCCCTCCTCTCTCTAACAGGAGTTCTGCAACACCCTCTCTCGTTACTCCCCCTGTTGTGATTCCTCCTGCTCGCTGGTTCTACGACCACCTCAGTCTGATGACGGGTCTCGACCCAAATCATCACTTATTCCTTTTTTTTCCATAGATGCTGCCTGACCCTCAGAGTTAATCCAGTATTTTAGGCCTATCTTCACCTCCTCCAACTAGGTTTATTGCTCTTAATATCCTCAATGTGGCCTCTTTTACATTGGTGAGACCAAGCATAGACAAGATGGCCACTTTGCAGTGTGCAATGCTATCCTGAACTTCTGGTTGCACATCAGTTCAACTCCCCTTCCCATTCCAGTACTGACATGTCTGTCCTCAGCCTTCTCCACTGTGATGCCGAGGCCAAACGCAAACCAGAACACCATCAGTCTGAAGATGGGTCCCCACCCGAAACATCGCCCGTCCATTCCCTCCACAGATACTACCTAACCCGATCAGTTCCTCCACCACCTTGTATTTTAGACAACACCTTTCACATCCAACCCAAATGGTATGAACATAGAATTTTCCAATTCCAGGTAACACGCATCCTCTCTATTCCTTTCCCACTCCTACTGGTCCACCCAAGTTCTCTCTCTCTTTGTTACTTTTCCCATTTCCATCTGCCCATCTCCCAAACACCTGGGTTTCTTCTCCCTTGACCCTCCCTCACTAACCTTTATCCCAGGTGGCTCCACCTACTCATCATCCCCACCTAACCTAACCTATCACCAGCAGCCCCTGCCTCAACCTGCACCTCTATCCCCTTTACACTGACTATCTTACCTCTCACAATTCTGATGCAGGGTCAGGACCTGAAATGTCAACCACCCCTTTACCTCCACAGATGCTGCATGACCTACCGGGTCCTCCAGCAGTTTATTTTCTGCAGTATCTGCAGTCTCTTGTGTCTCTTGTGGCACCACAGAAGCTGTTTCCTTTAAAGATAATTGCACTGGAGTATATAGATCAACGAACACATTGAGAATGAATTAAAGTGGAAAATAAGCTCTAAAGTCTGGAGAACAACTTGAATCAATGATGTGCTGCAGCTGGCATACCCAGCTGCCCATCAGAGTTTTGGAAAGTCATAGAGGAGCAGCAGGAGAGCCTCCAAGGACAAATCAGGATGTTTAATTTCCTTCTTTTCAACGTCTCTGGAAATAAATTAACCTTCTTGGAAAGGCAGGTTGAGCAATCTTGCTAAACAGCCCTGAGAGAATCAAACCTGACTGTGAACTTGTGCATTTTACGGTTGATGTGGTGAATCATACAAGACTGGAGAGATTCTGACCTTCGGACCGAATGCTCTCTGTGGATTTATAATTAAGAGACTAAGCGCCACTGGGAAGATCAGAGGGCGATGAAAAGTGCTCATATTTGTGGGCAATCTTGACAGCAAACCTTTAACATCCTCATAATTTTAAATATATATCTTACAATGGGCTTACAAGAAGCATTATGAATAAAAACGAGAAAGGTGTCACGTTTGTTAAACTATTCTTGACTATTGACCAGAATCTGATTGAGTTTGCATATATTAAACATTTTCCAACAGATATTGCCTGATTTAGAAATTGTATTCACTGCATGTATGACAATTAGGCAGCATTTATCTAACTCTGCTTGGAGGAAAATGGAATAAATAGGAATAAAAAAATACTAAATTTTACTTGCTCTTATATTGCCTCATAGTCTCAGATTATCTCACAAAGAGATCTGTGGGATTTGAAGATCAGAAACCGACTTTGTTTGCCATCCTAATGTTGGGTGGATCTCTCGATCATGTTGTTCTTTGTTGTGGCTACCAATGAAAGCTCCTAAGCTTGTAGTAAAAACACAAAAAGAGGCAGAAATGTAAAAGTATCTTGAGTTTGGGAGATACGTTAAGAGATACGGAGGTTGCGATGGCAATAATGAAAGTGACAATGTAAGTAGATAGAGTGGTGACTAGGCATATGGCATGCTTGCCTTCATTAGTCAGGCACTGAGTATAAGAGTCAGGAAGTAATGTTGCAGCTTTATAGACCTTTGGTTTGGTTGAATCTGGAGTATTGTGTGCAGTTCTGGTTGCCCCATCACATGGAGAATGTGGGGGCTTTGGAGGGAGTGCAGAAGAGGTTTATCAGAACACTGCCTTTATGACAATTAATTAGCTACAAGGAGAGGTTGGACAAGCTTGGATTGCTTTCTCTGGAGCATCAGCAATGGAGGGGAAACCTGATGGAAGTAAATATAATTATGAGATGCATATATAGGTTAGGACAGTCAGAATCTTCCTCCCAGGGTGGAAAAGTAAAATACTTGAAGACAGTGCGTTAAGGTTGGAGAGGCAAAGTATAAATGAGATGTGTGGTTCAAATACTTTACACAATAAGTGGTGAGTGTCTGGAATATATTGCTAAGGGAAGTGGTGGAGGCAGATAATGATAGTAACATTGCAGGGGATGGAGGAATATGGATCACATGCAGGTAGATGAGATTAGTTTAACTTGGCATCATGTTCAGCATGAAAGGTCTGTCCTGAGTATATGTTCTGAGGCATGAGAAACCAATTCATTTGTCAAAAGTTTTTCACAACAGCCTCTTGATGACCATTTCACTCCAAGGTTTTGTCATACATGATTTCAACTAATATTTACATTGATACTCCAAATTTGAAAGTTTATTGAATTTGTAAACAAATTGAAAGGCTTCAAAATGTCTGAATATGTTTCCAAAGTCCACAAGAATGTTAATGCCCAGGAGTGTGTTGGGATATAACGTGTGATAAGCCATTTTAGGATAAATGCAGAGCTATTCGTGATTCGGATTCGTTGACGTGGATAAGCTTTTCCCATTGAGGGCAGGAAAGATTCAAACAAGAGGGCATGACATGAGAATTAATGGACAGAAGTTTAGGGGTAACATGAGGGGGAACTTCTTTACTAAGAGAGTGGTGGCTGTGTGGAATGATCTTCCTGCAGAAGTGGTGGAGGCAGGATCGATTTTAACATTTAAAAGTAAAGTGGATAGGTATATGGACGGGAAGGGAATGGAGGGGTATGGTCTGAGTGCAGGTAGATGGGACTAGGGGAAAATAAATGGTCGGCATGGACTGGAAGGGCCGAGAAGGCCTGTTTTCGTGATGTAATTGTTATATGGTTATATGGTTATATGGTTATTCCTATTAGAACAGGGAGGCAGAGGCAGGCAGAGAGGGAGGGAGAGAGAGAGATAGAGATTGCATTGTCTATGTAAACTACAGCTGTATCAACAACCTGCTACAGGCTCTCTGACTCCGAATCACTTAATAGCTTATTTAATATACTAATATACTAATACAAATAAGTTACGCAATAAGTCTTCTATATTAATTTAATATGCAATATTTAATTACCAGACTTATGGTATGATTTTATAGTGTGTTCATACTTAATATGCTGTTATAAAGCTGCCGATACAAAGTTGGTTAAAATGTTAAGCAGAGAACTTGACAGGTTGCATGACAGTGCGAGAGGGAGTATGGCAGAGAAAGGGAGGGGTAGGGGTAGAGCAGTAGAGAGTTAGAGGCAGGAAGAGGGAACGTGGGAGAGTTATAGAGAGCCATCGTAAGTGAGAATTAGTTAGGGGAAGTCATGGGAAGTATTGGGAGTGTAAGGAGCGACGGGAGAAGGAGAGAGTGCCAGGGGAGGTAAAGAGAGAGAGAGGGGGTGAGTAAGTGTTGGGAGGTATTGAGCAAGTTGTGGTAAGTTTTGGGGAAGTTTAGAGATTGCACTGGAATGTGTGGGAATGGTGGT
Source organism: Raja brachyura (assembly GCA_963514005.1). The sequence goes on from OY740783.1 coordinate 62,390,770, forward strand.
GGGTGGTAGAGAGGGAGGGAGAGAGAGCGAGAGGCTGCTTTGTCTATGCAACTACAGGTGGAACTAACAGATTACTATAACTATAATAAACTATTACCGACTTTCAACCGGCTAATAGTTTAACATCTAAATATCAGTAAGCTATCTAATAAGTCTTATTTATTAATCTAAATACCACATATCCACTTATTTACTTAGTGTACAAAAAGATATCTAATCTTTTGGGACTATTAATTCCTTGATGAATTTATATGCTTTTTTTTGTTCTGTTCAGTCTATTTTTTTTACTCTTTAAGGTTATTTGATATTAACATCTATGGAAGTTAACATGAATTACACCACCATGGGGTGGCATTCACTAGTAGCATGTACTTATGCTGCAATTTCTGTTGTCTTTTTTTCTCACCTTTTAGTTTTTCTACGAGGTAGTTAATCTATTCTTGTTTGCACTTTTTTTCTGGGAGATACCTGTTCACCCAGCCAGCAACTAAAAGCCTCATTTTAAATATTGTGTTGGACCATTTGAAACAAAGGAAACCATGTAAGCTTTAAAATGCAAGACGATGTCACTAGGAAAATTGCAGGAATTACATTTTGTAGTTGGAACGTCAGGGGCGTTAATGAGCCAATTAAAAGGGGTAAGGTTTTAGCCCATTTAAAATCTATTAATACTGATATAATATTTTTACAGGAGACGCATCTCAAAGATGGAGCTCATAGCAGGCTGAAGGCTAACTGGATTGGTCAATTATATCACTCTACTTTTCTTTCTAAAGCAAGAGGTACTGCAATTTTAATTCATAAAGGTACACCATTGAAACACAAATCCACTATAGCCGATAAGGAAGGTAGGTACATTATTGTATCTCGGGAACTACACTCAACCCCACTTACTATGGTGAATATCTATGCTCCTAATTTTGATAACACACAATTTTTAAATAAAATAATCAATATAATTTCAGACTCCAGTCAGCAAAATCTGATAATTGGAGGAGACTTTAATTGTGTATTAGATCCATATTTGGATAAATCTTCACAGCAAAGGAGAAACACTTCAAAATCAAAATCCAGCGAACTTTTAAATGCTTACATAAAAAACATGGAGGATTGCCAACCCATCCGGAAGAGAATACTCGTTTTATTCAGATGTTCACAAAACATATACACAAATTGATTATTTTCTGGTGGATGCAAAACTGATCCCTTTTACAATCAATCCAAATATCATAATAACACCATTTCTGACCATTGTCCATTAACCTTCTCCTTAAAACTAGAAGGAATGCATAACAAAAAAATGTTTGGAGATTTAATCCACAAATATTAACTGAGCCAGGTTGCTGTGAAGCAACAGATGGAATTATTTTATGAGACAAATGACGCACCTGGTATTTCGGCTACTTTACTGTGGGAATCTTTTAAGGCCTTTATCAGAGGCTCCATTATTTCATATCAAGCTTATCAAAACAAAAAAAAAAACAGGTCGGAACAATTGGAATTAGAAAAACAGAATAAACAGCTTGATTCAGAATTTGGTGATAAACCGCATAAACTTCTGGCATGCCAGCTGAGAAAAACGGAAAAAGATCACACTATTCAAAAAATCAGATCAGAAAAAGGTGAGCTGCTTACACTTCCTAAAGATATTAATGAAAGATTCCTAAAATTCTATCAAAATTTATATGCATCCAAAACTTCAGCCGACTCCGCAAAGATAAAAAACTTTCATGACAATTGCAACCTCCCATCACTTAATGAGGTGGAACGAGATGAATTAGGAGCTGAGATTACACTAAAAGATATTGAAGAGACTATCAAATCACTGAATAATGGGAAACGTCAGGTCCGGATGGGTTCAGTAATGAATTTTATAAAAAATGTAATTACTTAATTTCCCCACGCCTATGGGCCATTTATATACATGCTTTTAAAGAACAGACTTTACCACAAATGCTAGCTGAATCAACCATTACATTGATACCTAAAAAAGACAAAAATCTTCAAGAGCCTGGATCATACAGAGCAATAGCTCTTCTAAATACAGATCAGAAAATATTAGCTAAGACTTTGGCAAGAAGGCTAAGTTCGTATATTAGTAAATTAATACATTCAGACCAAACTGGGTTTATACCTAAGCGACATTCGTTTCATAATTTGAGATGTTTAATATAATGTATTCACACAGAACAATAAATGAAGACTGAACAATTATTTCTTTAGACACAGGAAAAGCATTTGATCAAGTAGAATGGGCCTATCTCTTTACAGTGTTTGAAAATGTCCAACTAGGAGAAAATTTTATCTCATGGATAAAGCTGTTATATAATAATCTGACTGCCAGAATATTGACTAATCAAATTCAGTCACCTAAATTTCAATTATCCAGGGGTCATAGACAAGGATGTGCTCTTTCACCAATGTTATTTGCCTTAGCCATAGAACCCTCAGCAGAAATCATAAGAGTACATCCGGGCATTCACGGATATAATATTAAACATATCAATAACAAGATTTTGTTATATGCGGATGATGTACTTTTATATATCACCAACTCTTGTCAGTATCCCAAATATATTAAACCTTACAGAACAATTTGGTTCCTTCTCAGGGTATAGAATAAACTGGAATAAAAGTGAAATTATGCCAATAAAAGCTCAAGACCCTTTCCATCTCCAAAAATTTCCCTTCAGAATTGTCACTGAAAAATGTACATACTTTGGAGTCTATGTGACTAGAAAAAATACCTATTTCAAGCAAATTTCCCATCATTAATTACTAAATTAAATGCCCTCATTTCCTTTATAGGTAGAGTAAATGCCATAAAGATAATTTTCCTTCCACAACTCCTATACCTATTTCAATCAATACCAATTTATCTCTCTAAAAGTTAAAAAAAAAAACTTGACTCTGATATCACAAATTTCATTTGGGATTATAAAACCCATAAAATACATAAACGACATTTATGTAAATGTAAAGAAAATGGAGGATTAGCACTCCCCAATTTCCTTTTCTATTACTGGGCAACTAATATTAAAAACTTAATTTACTGGATGGATGATACATGTCAACACGTAACCTGGATGGAGAGGGAAGATTGTTTGCCTTTTAATATAGGCGCGATTCTTATTTCTCCAATACATCTGAATAAATCAACGTATGAGCAAAAACCGATATTACATAGCACCCTATGAATTTGGAAACAGTTGAAATCAAGCCTCCAACTGAGAAATTTCTCTCTCCTTTTACCAATCGCTACCAATCCCTCGTTTAAACCTTTTACTTTAGATAAGGCGTTTGCACAATGGACAAACTCAGGAATTAAAACGTTGGGAGATCTTTAAGAGAAGGGGATTTTCCAACTGTGAATTCATAGACAAAACAACAGGGTGAGTATAGTAACTTGACTTCCTGACTTATACTCATTACTCCTCAGGCAATCATACCATATGCCTTCTTTACCACACTATCTACTGTGTTCCCACTTTCAGGAAGGTATGCACTTGGATCTCATAATCTCTATGTAAGACACATGCTCCTACATGTCTTGCCATTAATGTCACTGCATACATTTCCCTTACATTTGACCTCTCAAAGTGCAACACCTCGCCCTTCCCTTCATTAAAATCCGTCTGCCATTCCTTCTGGCCACATCTGTGGAGTGCATCGTAGGTTCACCAGGTTAATTCCGGGGATGGCAGGACTGACATATGATGAAAGAATTGGTCGATTGGGCTTGTATTCACTAGAATTTAGAAGGATGCGAGGGGATCTTATAGAAACATATGCAATTCTTAAAGGATTGGACAGGCTAAATGCAGGAACATTTTTCCCCATGTTGGGGGAGTCCAGAACCAGGGGTCACAGTTTAAGAATAAGGGGTAGGCCATTTAGTACTGAGATGGGCAAAAACATTTTCACCCAGAGAACTATAAATCTGTGAAATTCTCTGCCACAGAAGACAGTGGAGGACAATTCACTGGATGTCTTCAGAGAGAGTTAGATTTAGCTCTTAGGGCTAATGGAATCAAAGGACATGGGAAAAAAGCAGGAACGGGGTACTGATTTTAGATGATCAGCCATGATCATATTGAATGGCAATGCTGGCTCGAAGGGCTGAATAGCCTACTCCAGCATCTATTTTTCTATGTTTCTATGTTCTATGTAACTAACCTATATTCCGCTGTATCCTTTGATAGCCTGCCCAACTTTCCTCAATTCCATGAATTTTGGTGTTGTCCCAAATGTCTTTACGAGCGTTGTTTATATATATATCCCAGCATAGATGCCTGGGGAACACCACTAAACACAGACCTCCAAGCAGAATAACGCCATCTACCATTACCCTCTGTATTCTATGACTAAGCCAGTTCTGATTCCAAATGACTGAGTCACCATGGATCTCCTGCATCCTAATCTACCAGATCAGCCTGCCACGAGAGACTATCAAATGCCTTACTAAAATCCATGTAAAACACATACACTGCCCTATTCTGATCAATTACCTTTGTCACCTCTAGTAGGAACTTAATTATGTTAATACGATATGACATGTTTCAGAGAAAGCCATGCTGACTGTCCCTAATTATCCCATTCTCTTCTGAGTAAATCCTATCCCGAAGAATCCTCTCCAATAGCTTCTCTAGCACTGACATGAGACTGACTGACCTGTAATATCCATGATTATCACCCCTTCTTAAAAAAAGGAATAAGCATTGGTTTCTCTCCAGTCCTCTGGGACCTTGTCTGCAGCTTGAGATGATACAAAAATTCTACAATCTCATCTCTTGCCTCTCTCAATTACCTGGGAAGGACCTCATAATGCCCTGGGATTTATCCCCGTTAATGCTTTTTGAAATGAAAATTTGAATTGTAAAATAATGTAAAATAGTAAGATTAAACAAGAACTTACCAGTTTGAAGTTTGATCTTTATTTTATGAGGAGTTGCGATGAGGGATTTCGTGAAGACCCCGCCAGGCACGCATGCGCGACATTCTTCAAAGCAGCGGTGTGGAATCACAGATCACAAACCGAAGATAGTAAGATTAAAACTTGACCATACCAGTTGAATATTTAATAGAGGGTTGGGAGCGGAGGGCACGAAATCCCTCATCGCAACTCCTCATAAAATAAAGATCAAACTTCAAACTGGTAAGTTCTTGTTTAATCTTACTATTTTACTTCGGAGTCACGTGAGTGACTTCGTGAAGATTTCAAAGCTCTGTGATTACATGCCCTGGACCACGCCCATGCTCACACACTGCCGTAATTCTGATGGAGGAAGTATGTTAACGTATTTCAGACTTGAACAAGCTGAAAAATAATAACATTTGTTAATACAACAATAACCCCCTGAACTCGGGGACAAACGTTTAGAGAACAGCACTTAAAACTGAATCCGCCAACGTTGCGGGAGCGGTTATAAATCAGTTATAAACCCGCTGAAGTGTAGATTCACTGGCCCAGCTCGCTATTGCGAGGCCAAAATCCATGAACACCGCCATAGTCCTTGCCACTGATGTGGATGCAGCCCTGATAGAATGACATTTAAAATATTAGTGTCTTACCTGCTGCACCGAATACCACCTCGTGTCATCTGGAGATAGTCTGCACAATCACCCTGTGACGTGGGTTTCCATGGCTGAAACAGACCCGTCTCCATACATCTGATGCCCATTTGCAGACGTGTAGTCCCAGGTCTGTGTAGTGTAAGTAATTCTTCTATAAAGAAGTTACCTTATTATGGTCCGGTCATTCTATCCAGGTTTAATTCCTGTAAAGTCAGGACCTGTTGAGCTGTGTTCAGTGCCATTACCATAACCACTTTGAAGGTGAGCAAGACCATCTGCATCATGGGCGACCAGCTCCTGAGGAAGGTCAACACTACCTCATCACAGTCCAATCTAGCGATAGGACGACAATGCACTCCTGGCACTGTAACTGAGGGACACATCCTAATGATGACCCATGAGTATACCAGCAGCTTGGAGAGTATAGCAGATATGTAGATGGTCTAGGTCCGACTACAGAAACCTCCCATATCCTTATGTAGGCGAGGTACTGCTTCCTACTGGACTGTCTCTGCACGATGCTGTTTGACATCCATCGTCCTTTATGTTGCAGAGCCTGGTTGCGTATCCTGCAGCACCTGTCTGATGAAGCAGAATGGAGAAAGCATAGAAACCCCGCATTTCTCCCCAATGTAGTGAAAACGCGTCCATCGCCACTGCCCCAGGATCTAGTTCTCAAGACATATGTTGGTATCCAATGGCTGAACCTGGACGCAAAGAGGTCGAAATCTGGTATTCCATATTAGGCTATAATTTTAGCAGATATTTGGAGGTTCAATCTACTTGATGTCGTTATTAATACTTGTGACCTGGTGTCCGCCACTATATTGAGCTGATCCAGAAGGTACATAGCTGAACCCAATTCTTTCAATCCACCAGAGCCAAATTAATGTTTCCAATTCATCCCAAGATATTAACTTGACACCACCCATAAGGTTTAATATGCCAACTCAGTGGTATTATTTTGGAAGACGAACATACGTATGCTGCAGATTAGTGCATTAATGCGCAGCCCGTGACATGCTCCAAGCATATCTAACAGTTTATACCTAGTGATTGAAGAAAGTAGAATCATGCAATCCCATTTGCTGCCCCAACTGGAATGGTGTCAGTAGTTCCCCAGCCCTTGGTGCTTGCGTCGGTTTGTAACGCGACTACTAGGTTTGATGTAATGATGGGATTTAACAATCACAATCATTGCTAATCCACCATTGTACCTCAATTATGCTGTGATTGGCAGTTGCATAAGCTCGTAATTGTCCAGCATTCGCTATACCTGCCGAGATTTTGCTTATTCACCCAAGCTTTGATAGCGTAACGACCCAATTATGTGGCTGGAATGTAGCTCCAATTTACCCATAGCTTAGCAGCATGTCGAAAGTCAGTTCCCTGGCGCAAGCAAGGCTGTTACATGCATCTATTATGTCTATAGCTCTGTTCCCTGGATAGTGACAAACAGAGCCCCAGAATGTATGTACCTCCCCCCTACTTGTGAGGTTATGCATGCAGCACTTCCAAGAGAACCAGGCCCCCTTACCTCCATGGTTACCGGCGGGCCTGACGTTCTGGTTTCTAGTATTCCGTCTTTGCTGGGTGCTGCTCAATCGCCTCGGTAAATCCTTGTTCCTGCAGCTGGTGTGTGGTGAGGTAGTCTATGCTGGCTCTGCCCTAACAAGGCTTCTGCTGTTGGGGAGCTGGTGCAAATGTGTTCTTGATGGCCTCGTCATTGACCTGCTTGGGCAGGTCCTCCCCAAACAGCTGTCTTGGTGGTGTGGTGGAGGTAGGACCCAACCCAGCGAATGCAGGGTTAATGTCGGGCCGGATGGAGCTCTGACTAAAACAGTTTCCCGAAGTGGGCTACACAGGAGGGCTAGAGCATCCTGCTGCTCTGCGGATGCACCTGTCCCATCGAGGGTCCTAACGAGCACCGTGATGCCCGACGCCAATAGCTTCAGAATTTCCTGCCTCTTCATCTCTTGTGCCCTCGCATTGGAACTAATGTTCCCTCAGATGGCTGAGTCGACCCTCGGGACGTTCCGGGGAACACAATTTCCAGGATCCTTGTACTTCTCCATGGTTTCTGAAAGCACCTGGTCTTGGAACTGGTGTGTCGTCAAGAAATTAATACTTACTGCCAATGTAGAGTGCAGCGGTACCCCTGAATACAGGTTTCAGATTTTTGACACTACCTCCAATTCCTTCTTCTGGATCGAGAGCAGTGGGCTCTTCTGCATTGAAGGTGGCGGTCATGATCCGACTCCCAGACCGCTGAGACTCCTACTCCTGCTCTTGCCGATCCAGGTCCTGCTGATATAGTTGCTCCACCATTAGCTCCATCCTAGCCATGCGACCGCTGCCGCTACACACGGACAACAGGTCGACTTCCCCAGGCCCTGATGAGTCGCTGGGGCTTCTGCCAGTAGGTCACACCTCAACGAAGTGGCTGACAGGTACTCGTCAGCACCCGCTCCTGCGGGGCTGAACGACTTCCGCACGGACAACCCGCTAGCCCGGCATCCCTCGGACCTTAGCGGCCTCTCTACCTGACGAGCAGGCAGAGGAAAGGAGTCGGAACCGGTCCCCAATACCGGCTCCGTGGTCCGTGCAGGCACACCGTCACCCTCACCCCCAGGGGTCTGTGACGGCGCTTGGCTGGCTTTACCCGCAGCAACGGGATTGCCCAACCGTATTCTGCTGCCACCGGTCTGCGCTCCGGCAGCCTGTTCCGGTGCAGTACTGGTACCTCCTGCTCCTGCAGGGTGTACGACTCCTGCACGGACATACCGCTAGTCCGCCGTCGTTCGGACCTAAGCGGCACCTCTGCCTGGTGGGAAGGCAGAGGCAAGGATCGGTACCGGTCCCCAATACCGGCTCCGCTGTCCGTGCAGGCTTGCCGTCACCCTTAACCACACGGGTCCGTGAGGGCGCATAGCCGGCTTTACCCGTAACAACGGGGTTGCCCAGCCGTAAACTGCTGCCACCGGTCTGCGCTCCGGCAGCCTGTTCCAGTGGACACCGGTACCTCCTGCTCCTGCAGGGCTCCCCAACTTCCAGCAGGTCCATCACCGGCTCGCAGTCTAGCAGGTTACCCCCGGCGGTATGTCGATGCCTCCCGCTGCAGCGGGGCATGACCTGTGCGCAGCTCTCCCCCATCTCTGAGACCTGCATAGTAGGAGAGACAAAACGAGCCACCGAGCGGGTCACACGTTTACGCACCTTTGCCCCACAGTCACTATGCTTAGGTGAGAGTGGTAGGGAGTCCAGGTCTTGCCTACCCTGGTCCCACGCGGTGCTCCACCATTTTGCGGCCCCATGGTCAGCCGTGGTGGAGAGACGGGTCCTGGCTGCGCAGGGCTCCCCGACCTCCGCATTCTTCTAGAATGGTGGCCGCTGATTCCCATCTGAAGTCGCACGGCCTTTGGAGACCTGCTTCGCTGTCTTCATTCTGGTCTCCATCCATCTGTAAGCAACTCTAATACAGACGCTTAGCTATTCAAGGTTAGTATCTTACCTGAGGTTTTTTTATTTATTTTCTTTTTTTTTTTTTTTTTTTTAATTTTATTTTTTTTTTATTTATTTATTTATTTTTTTTAAAGTATGGTGACCAGCCTCTCATGCTTAAATAACTTTTATATGCTGGCAGTCTGAACCTCTTGAAGACAATGCATACCCTGGAGCAGCAGGGCACTTGAATGTAGACAGGCCACAGAATCCCTGCAGCTGCAGTGTGGAGTCAGGCTGCCTTTGCTTGCAAGCCTGCTGCTTCCTGAATGCCAGCAACCCGCAGAAACCCCTGCGGGCTGCGGTGTAGAGTCGGGCTGCCGTCCATGGCAAGCACTGCAAGCCCTACTCCACATGCACACCGCCAGCCCGCAGTATCACCCCCGCGGGCTGTGGTGTAGAGTCGGGGCTGCCGCTCTGCCGTTAACTTCTGACGGCGAGCCTGCAAGCCCCACTCCTACATGCACACCGCCAGCCTGCGGTGTCCCCCGCGGCTGCAGTGTAGAGTCGGGGCTGCCGCTCTGCCGTTTCTAACTTTGAACGGCGAGCCTGCAAGCCCCACTCCTACATGTACACCGCCAGCCCGCGGTGTTCCCCACGGGCTGTGGTGTAGAGTCGGGGCTGCCGCTCTGCCGTCGCGAACTTGAGACGGCGAGCCGGCAAGCCCCATTCCATTTCGTGCCGCCAGCCCGCGGTGTCCCCTGCGGACTGTGATGTGGAGTCGGGCTGCCTCTGCCGTCCTCCGCCGGCGAGTGTGTGAGCCCGGACCCTCCTGGGTCAACGGGCTTCCCGACTCCAACTATCGGAGCCGCCGCTGACTGCCGCAGCAGCCAGATCCGACGCGGCCGCGAGACCCTGCGACAGGGCCACCTAGAAGAAAAAGACCGCAGGTTAGTGTTTTACTTACCTGCAGGTCCCAGCAGTAGAGGAGCAACGCTCCTCCCTGCCTGTCGCTCGCATGCGGTCGACGATATGTCGCGCATGCGTGCCTGGCGGGGTCTTCACGAAGTCACTCACGTGACTCCGAAGTAAAATAGAATGTATGTATGTATTAAGTCAAATCAACACAAAAATGATCTTTCCCAACTTGTTGCTTGATGAATGTGCAGATTATATGACTTTGCAACGTAGAAAATCGCAATTCATTTTTATAGAAACACAACTTTGTGCAACATAGGGGTCATCTGTATGGACATACATAGTCCTCATGAAATTTGAGAATTTTTATTCAATTACCATGTCATTGGAAGCATGTCTTTGAGGAGTGGTTCCAACAACAATGAAATTTAAAGGCAGTATTTTGTCCCTTCAAAAGCAAATTCCTCCCACCTCCTCTGTCATGTTACCCAGAGACACATATATATTGAAAATCAAAGCAATAACTACAGATGCTGGAAATCTAAAATAAAAACAGGAAATTGCGCAATGACCCGACAACTAATGTCAGAGGAATACAGAGGGTTCGTAACTTAGCATCAATGATCCATTTCCTTCCACAGGTGCTCCCGACCTGCTTTGTTGCTTCAGTAGCACTCCTTTTAGTATAATCACAGTAACTGGCTTTGAGTGCAGAATCAAACTATCTTTGCGTCTAAAAAAGGGTCTCAACCTGAGACATCATCTGTGCATTGCCTCTGCAGATGCTACTTGACCTGTTGAGTTCCTCCAGCACTTTGTGTTTGCACAAGATTCCAGCATCAGTAATTCCTTGTGCCTTCTTCAAACTATTTTTTAACATTTTAACAACTTTCCAACTAATTTCCTTAATAACATCAGGAATGCTCATCAGGTCAGGTAGCATCTGCAACAAGCCAAGCAAAGTTAATAGTTCCAGTCAATGAATTTGCATCAGACACCACTTTCCTTGCTATTCTCCATCTGTAATATTTTATGTTTTAAGAATTAAACTGCAATCTTGCTTTCATACCTAATACAACTTTCATAATTTAGTGTGAAATGTTATCTAACTTGCATCTTGCCCCCACTGTCCATTTTGTGTACAAGATAAAAAAATGTGAACATGTACACACAAAACAATGTTACCTACTTGTAGGGTTATAGATCTGTGAAATGCCGATACAATTGTCAAAATTATGTGAAACATAAAGAACGGAATTCACTTATTCTGCAACTTATTTTCGTTCTCGTATTCCATTTTTTTACTGATCAAATGGTGATCATCTTTGTCAAAACAATTTCCCAGAATTGCTCCCATGCTGATCACTCTAATCCTGTGGTTTGCTTTTAACAATTATCTTGTCAATTAATCTGAGCCCAGAGTTTCTCAAATGGGTATAGCGCTATGTGTTCTGGTTTGGTGGTTTCTCACTCACAATGAGCTTGGGGTTGTTATGTCTGCAATTTCCCTCTCTCAATGATGGCACTGTAATCCATGACACAAAATGAATCATTCATTGTTCTGGCAAAACTTGAAACATTAATAATTTTTCTCAGCCTGCAGATGTTACCTGACTCATTGAGAATTTGTAGTAATTCTGTTTTTATTTTCGATTTCAGCTGTCTGCAGTCTTATATTTGCTTTTTGTTTATGAATGAAAAAAGGTGGACAGGAACAATTGCTACATCACAACTGGCGAAAAAGTGAAAAAATGTATATCTTTAGCCTTTTTTCCTGCTATTGCTTAAGATGCAGATTTTAGATTTTTTTATGTTTAGGTTTATTATTGTCATGTACACTGAGGTGCAGTGAAAAGCTTAGCTTTGCATGCTATCCAAACAGTTCAGGGAAAACTATACATACATACAATCATAGAAACATAGAAACAAAATAGGTGCAGGAGTAGGCCAATCGGCCCTTCGAGCCTGCACCGCCATTCAATATGATCATGGCTGATCATTCAACTCAGTATCCTGTACCTGCCTTCTCTCCATACCCCCTGATCCCTTTAGCCACAATGGCCACATCTAACTCCCTCTTAAATATACCCAATGAACTGGCCTCAACTACCTTCTGTGGCAGAGAATTCCAGAGACTCACCACTCTCTGTGTGAAAAATGTTTTCCTCATCTCGGTCCTAAAGGAATTCCCTCTTATCCTTAAACTGTGACCCCTTGGTTCTGGACCTCCCCAACATCGGGAACAATCTTCCTGCATCTAGCCTGTCCAACCGCTTAAGAAGATAGAGCAATGCCACAGAATATAATTCTTAACATTGCTATGCATCAGTTCCATAGACAAAGTCCAATGGTGTAGAGATGAATCTACCCTAGCTTATGGAAAGACTGTTCAGAACAGAAGAGAATAAGCTGGTCCTGAGTCATGTGGAGCGCGCTTGAGCAGAACTGCTTCCAAACCAAGCTGTGATACAACCTGACAGTATGCTTTCTATCGTGCATCTTTAGAGGTTTGTAAGTGTAAATGGATTGCTGTTGACCAATTAATGGTGATATTATACCTGAGTAGTTTCACCCTTAAAAACATAGTGCAGTATCCCATAAATAGATATACAATGCTGGAGTAACTCAGCGGGTCAGGGAGCATCTCTGGAGAAAATGGATAAGTGATGTTTCGGGTCAGGACCCTTCTTCAAACTCTCTTACCCATTTTCTCCAGAGATACTTCATAACCCATTGAGTTACTCCAGCATTTTGTGTCCTTCATTGGTATAAAACAGCATCTGTAGTTCCTTTTTATTGCAGTATCCCATAATTGTTTTATGTTTTGGTTTAGCTGAGTAACACTGTAGTGTATCTAACAACATTGTTTGTCTTATAGATTGGAGAGAATGTACATGAAGAGGTAATGTAGAAGGGCGTTATTTACTCCATAAAGTTTACTCCTTCAATAAACTAGCCTCACCATGAATTCTACCTATGTTACGTCTCCATGGAAGGGGAATATCTATATATATTTTAAATCGAAATTGAGTAGTAAAATTTCTGCCTGTACCCAAAGTCAACACATTAAAAAATCTAGATCTCAATTATACATCATAATGATGTCTGCAGAAGGGTTCTGATCCTTTTCCCCAGAGATGCTGCCTGACCCATTAATTACTCCAGCATTTTGCATCTATCTTCGTTATAAACTTGCATCTGTAGTTTCTTCCTACACACAATGATTTCCCTGTTTATTCTGTCACCATGATAATGCAATAATGCTGGAACATTTATTTTCATTTACATCTGAACAATAACAACTTATGTTTTACACACTTTAACCAACAGATCGTCACCTGCCTTACAAACATTCTGAATTTGATCTGCCTTCATTTATCTGCACACAACTACTGCTGTGGCATCTGATATGTAATGTATATGTGATCCTAATGACATATCTCCATCTGACCCTCTGTCAAATTGATGCATTGACCAAGAATACTAACCAGATTCAAAGTATAGATTCAATATGGAGGCATTACATGGATTATGGAGCTTTTTTTCTCGATAGCTCTGATGTTTTTCGAATGATTTATACATTTTTATCATTTCCAACCCCCTATCAAATAAAGTATCTAATTTGCTGATAGATGGCAGTGCTTGAAGTACAAGTCAAAGATGCTTTTAAAACATTAATTATTAATTAAAGATTGAACCATTAAAATGAAATTGGTAGCCCATGATTGATTGTTGTTAATCATTAATAAATTACAGAAATGTACTCATGACTAGTTTAGTGAATAAGAGGAAGGACATAAAGGTTTTCCTGCCTTTTTGTTAACCAGATGGTAAATCAGACCAATGCTTTCATGTAATCGTCATGGTTTCCATACATCATTTTATATGAATTGAATAAGCAAGCTGCAATCTTTTGACAGGCATTGAAAAAGCTTTATTTACCTACTTTGTAACAGATGTGGCATGTAAGCTTGTGTTTTCTCTGAAACATAGGGGGGGGGGGGGGGGGGGCATCCAGAAACAAACAAAATACTTGAAGCTGGAGAAGAAACCAGACCACTTGTACCTGGAATCTCTAACCCTGGCTGGCATGTAAAGAGCAATTGCAGCAGATAAGATGCTCCCTTTTAAGACAAATATGTAAACTGCTTATGTTGATAAAATTCACACTGCCCATACAGGTTGCAGGTATTAGCTGGTTTGTCTGACTTAACTGATTCAACCAAGGTATAATTTGGAATAACCATGAGGAAAAGATAGGCGGTCATTGATAGAGAGATGGAGAGAATGGTGAAGATTTATTACTATTTATTACTGGTCCATTATGATTATAAACATTATCTTATCATGGACCATTTGTGAAACCTCTCTCCCCTTTCCCTCTGTCTCTATTTCAGGGCAGAAAATATTCACTGACATTAAACCCTTTGTTTCCCACTGCTACTTTGGCTATACCTGTCCCCACCCTACTCTTGTAAGGATGCCATTCCTTGCTCACAGTTTCTCTATTTCTGCCACATCTGTCTACACTATCTACCGCAAAACCAGACTTGTTTTGTAATGGTGTTTTCCATGATCAGTCTTTTTCTTTCATTGTTTTGTAAAATGGACATGTAATTCATGTATAATGTATGTTTCCATGTGCATGTCTGAGTCTATGTGCTTGTGATGTTGTTGCAAGAAAGATTTGAATTGTACCTGTATCTCACCATACTTGTGCATGTGGTCATAAACTCAACCCGACTTGACGTGACATTAATCACCCTCCAGCCTCTTTCTCAACCTTCACTATCCCTTGACTGGCTTGCTCTGTCTTTTCTTTTCCTTCTTTTCCAGAGATTTCTATCTATCAGCTTTGGCCTCTGTCTCCCCACTCCACGCATTTCCTTCCTCCACTGAATTCCATCTATCCATCATCACTCACTCATCTATTACCTACCCGACATTGGCTCACCCCTTCCCCTCTCCCCTTTATTATGGCTATGCTTCCTCGATGTTCTCAGTACTGATGTGGGATCCAAACCTGGAACATTAACTATTCCTTTCGCTCCACAGATGCTGCCTGACCTGCTAAGTTCCCCCAGCAGTTTGCTTTTTGCTCAGCCACAGGATTGTTGCTGGCATTTCAGAAACTAATGAAACAAACCAAAAACTGATTGCTCTTTATGTCCTAAGTTCAGGTATGATGCATTGCTTTCAAAAGGATCATCATCTTACACACTGATAGATTTAAGAAGCAGCAATACTCAACCAAGATGTTTATTTTCACTAGTCAAAAGGAGAGCATTACCAATGCTTAGAAACGTTATTACCATAAGGTTTATTACCATAAACTCCCTGCTTTGCTTTGAAAAGTGACAAAGTACTTAGAAGTCCACCTAAGGTCTCAGTTTAACATTTCCTTTCAAGGAAACTTCTCTTGAAATTTTAAAACTCTCAGTATAACATTGGACTGTTTTCCTTAATTATGTGCTCGGCATGATAGGATAACGTGTTTAAATTACTGGATTAACATCCTGAGACCTGAACTATTGATCAAGAGACATGAGTTCAAATCACTATATGCAACATGAATAATGAATTTAAATTAAGATAAATCTGGAAACTAAAGACTAGATCCCAATAGGATTGACCACAAATCTACAGAATTGCTGTAAAATTCCATTTGGTTCATTTATATATTTCAAGGAAAATAATCCATTGTCCACCTGGTCTGACTCTTATCTGCCTTCAGACTTTTAACTGCCCTCTAAAATCCCCTAATGGAGAGGGAATGAGGGAAGTACTATAAATGCAACATAACTTGTATTGATTATATTTATTGTAAAACACTAATCTATGTACACCAAGGTCCGCAGAATCAGCAATGCGAGCTGGGTGAAATGTTTCGGTACAGAGAGAGGCACAATAACTATATTTTGTGAGAGGGCACAACACTGCATAATAATATCATACACAACACAATATCATACACCAACTCATGGTTGGTTACTAGCTCCAGATCATAATAAGTGATTGATTTTCCAATTCATCTCTATGTGGTGAGCTAGTATTTTTTTAAATTATGCTGTTTAAGGGACCAAATGTTGCCCAAGTTTTCACATTTAAATGGGTGAATCAGCAAATAAGGAATAATTGATGATCTGCAATTAAAAAGCACCCCATTCAAGAGGATTCGATTGTAAGTCACCAATGTGAGAAATCATGGATGATCCCACAAGAGAAGCCAGCAGCAGGATAAGCAGTCAATTCCACCTCACACCCTCCTGATGTTTCGCGGTTATGTTTTGAGATACAGCATGGAAAGAGGAATATTGGCTCACCGAGTCCACACTGCCCAACGTTCACCCATACACCAGTTCTATATTATTCCACTTTTGCGTCCTACATTCTAGGAGCAATGTACAGAAGCCAATTAACTTACAAGCAAGCCTGCACGTCTTGTGGGAGGAAACCAGAGCACCCAGAGAAAACCCATGGTGTCACAGGGTGGACCTACAAACTCAGCACGGAGAGCACTCATAGTCAGGATCGAATCTGGGTTTCTAGCGATGTGAGGCAGCAGCCCCACTGCTACACCACTGTGCAGATCCTATAATTAAAGTTGGAGGCGATTCTTTGTGTGCTAGTCACAGAAGTGGATCCGCAATCAGGTATTACAATCGCTCCATTCTTTTAAATCTCTACTCTGACAGCTACATTTCTTACTTTATCTATGCCCTTCTTCATTTCCTCTCAGATCTGTCCATTCTCCGACTCCTTGGACCAGAAGACCTGCCGCAACAACGCTTGGTACTGTCTACCTCATTGGAGGCCCTCGGAATTATCTTTGTTCTAACTTTACTGGACTTTATCTTGCACAAACGTTATTCATGTTATTCCTTTTATCGTGAATCTATACACTGTGGATGGCTCCATTGTAATCATATATTGTCTTTCTGCTGACTGGTTAGCACGCAACAAAAGCTTTTTACTGTTCCTCAGTGCATGTGATAGTAAACTAAACTCAAACCTCTCACCACAGCTTGACCAGCCATGTTCTACAATTCCTCCCGAGTAAAATTCCATCACCTGCCTGGCAATAAAATCTTTTCAGTGTATCTTGGTACACGTGACAATAAACTAAACTGAACTGGAATGGAACTGGCTCCTGAATTTCATTTCGGAGTCACGTGAGTGACTTCGTGAAGAGCCCGCCGGCGCGCATGCTCGACATATCGTCGTAACGCGTTGCTGCGACGGCTGACGGAGGAGCGTGCTCCTCGCCAGCCCTTCATAAGGGAACCACGCAGGTAAGTATGCTACCTTAAGTTGGTGGTTCTTGTTGTGTTTGCTTCACAGCAAGAACATGGATGGGAGTTTAAGAGGCCGGAGTTCGAGGAGAAGTCGCCGGCCAGCTGTTCCGGAGCGAGAGTTGTCGGGGGTACCTGCAACGCAGACCGGAACGAGGGCGGAGATGTCGGTGAGCTCTGTTTTTTCAGGTCCGGACCCGCCCGCACACCACAGCTCGGAGGAGTTCGACGAGGAGGAGTGTGGTGTGCCGCCAGAGCAGGACGACCCTGCCGTGGCAGTCAGGTCGTCAGCAGGCTTGCTGACGGCCTCGAGCAGAAGGGTCCGTGCGGCTGCACGGCCCGCTTCACGAAGCCCCCTGAGGAGGGGAAGGGCAGGAGCCCAAAAGCCTAACCCTGTCGGGGCTAAGGCTCTGCCTGTCGCCAAGGAGCGGTCAGGTTCTAGGATGGGACCCGGGGCAGCTGTGAGGTCCAGCCGTCGCCCCCCAACTTCCGACGCCGGGACGAGTCAGTTGGGGGTCCCGTCACGGTCGCCGAGCCCCCCATGGATGGGTGGGCGAGACCATGCGTCGGCAAGGTCCACGATGTGGGCAGCTGGCAAGCCTGCACGGGCCCAAGGTATCCAGGCTTCGGCTGGTGCCGACACCATGCCGCTTCTGTCCTTAGAGGCAACGGCTTCCGCTCCCGCTATACGGAGGCGGTTGAACACGCCCGTGCAGGAATCGCGCAGTTTCGCCTCGGCGGCTGTCGACGACAACTACCGGCACCGGCAGGGCCTCGACGAGGTGCGGGCCGATGACAGGAGCCCCGGCCAATTTTCAGAGCTGGAGGACTCCGACCACCTGAGTGTTCAGGGTGAAGGGCGTATTGACCGTATAGAGCGGCTGCTGGAACGTCTCCTTCAACAACAACAGGCATCCAGCAGCGACAGGCACAGGGCTTCATCACCAGCTTCATACACCAGCCTGGAGCAGCAGGACGAGGAGGCAGTGGTCGATCCCATCCCACCCCCGCCTGAGTTACCGGCGGAGGACCTCCTCGATGTGGCCACCAAGTTTGCAGCCCCTCATTCCTTGGGGCTTCCTATCAATACAAAACTGGCAGCCACTGTGGACTTCCTAAATAATCACCAGCTTCAGGAGGAAGTTCTACTACAAGCCATGAGCCGTCACAAGGCTCCATCAAACTGCAACTCCCTCAACGTGCCTGTGGTCAATACGCCAATCTGGGGCAACATCAGTGCGGCTATCCGTCAGCAGGAACTAAAGGTTCAGCGGATCCTGAAACTCCTCACGGCCGGGATTACTGCATTTGTGCGGTCGGTCGACGGAGAGGAGCTTAATTTGGACCAGGAGGATGCTCTGGCGCTTCTATGCGCTACTCAAAATGAAATCAACGGCTTTCAGAAAAATAGCATCCGCCCAGCGCTCAACCCCAAATTTGCAGGGTTGTGCAAACCACCGCCGCCGCCGCCGCCCCGTCAGCTCTTTGGCGAAGACCTTGCCAAAAGGGTCAGAGAGCTTGATGAACAAGCCAAGACCGTGGGGCTCATGCGCTCTCAGAGTGCCCCCACGCCATCGAGCTCCAAAGCTCCGCTTGGCCACTCACGAGGGTCTGCCAGCACGTCTACCAGGAATTACCCTCCAGCTCCAAGCCGATATCAACCACCCCAACCACAGGGGTCTTTTTTAGGACAGGCTCGGCAGAAGCCGAGATGGAAAATGAGGACGCCACGACCTCAAACCAACCCAGCACCTCTACGTCCACCCACTCGTGTCAGGGACCGCCGGTAACCACAGAGGTGAGGCGGTCTGGTTCTCTTTTTTCTCTTTGTTTAACCTCACATGTTGGTGGGCGTTTGCGGTTGTTTGCGGGTGCATGGGGTGATATTACCAGTGATGAGTATGTGTTACGGAATATTCAGGGCCATAGCATTGAGTTTATTAATGGGGACATCCCTCCGTCTCAGCATAGACCGGGTCGTATGTTTAAACTAACGGCTGCGGAACAGTCCGTAGGCTATAAGGAAATCTTAAGGTTGGAACAGAAAGGGGTCATAGAGAAAATGGTTCATGAGCCCGTTGAATTTGTTTCCAATATTTTTACCCGACCTAAGAAAGATGGAGGCTGTAGAGTCATTATTGATCTGACCACTCTGAATAACTTTGTAACATATACTCATTTTAAAATGGACACGTTTGAAACGGCCAAATCATTGATCTCACAAGGGTGCTTTATGGCATGTATTGATTTACAGGATGCGTACTATACCGTACCCATGCAAAAATATTACAGAAGGTTCTTAAAATTTATCTGGATGGACCAACTGTGGCAATATAGGGCGTTGCCTAATGGGCTCACCACAGCCCCTCGATTATTTACTAAATTGGTGAAGCCAATTATGGCTTATTTAAGACAACGACATCATATCGTTATGGCCTATTTAGATGATATTTTAATTATCGGACACACCTTGGAATCAGCTCAACAAGGGGTTGCAGCTGCGGTCAATTTGTTCCAACAGCTTGGGTTCATTGTTCATCCAGAAGAATCTAAGTTCTGCCCCACCCAGGTAATTAATTATCTGGGGTTCCAGGTGAATTCCATTAGCATGAGAGTCACCATACCAATTAACAAAATTGAGGAGGTAACACAGGTGTGTACAGATTTACTCAATACTCGTATACCATCGATTCGTCACACAGCTACTGTCATTGGCAAGATTGTGGCTTTGTTTCCGGCAGCCCGGTATGGACCTCTGCATTATCAAAACTTGCAGAGAGCCAAGATTGCTGCGCTGCGACGGCATGCTGGTCATTATGATCGATCAATGCAGCTGCCGCCTGCAGCATTGGATGAGTTACGATGGTGGGTTTGCCACATTAGTAACTCGTTTAAAACTATTAGTGAGGTGAAACCGATGATATACTTACAAACTGATGCGAGCTCTGATGGCTGGGGAGCTACGAATCAACATTCTAGTTGTGGGGGCCGATGGGATACCCTTGAGAATACAATGTTGGTATCGCAAGGGATCAACTATTTGGAGCTGCTTGCAGCGTTTCACGGACTTCGTGCATATTGTTCCAAGATCTTTGGAGCACATGTCCGGCTCCAAATAGACAACACCACAGCGGTGGCGTATTTAAATCACATGGGCGGTACCAGGTCAGTTTCATGTGATAAATTGGCTAATTCAATTTGGCTCTGGTGTGTCAAGAGAGACATTTGGATTTCAGCCACCTATTTGCCAGGTGAGCTTAATTTTGTGGCGGACGCCAGGTCACGCAAGTTCAATGATAATATTGAATGGATGTTACATCCTGAAATTTTTGCAAAAATCACAGCCAAATTTGGGAAACCGGACATTGACCTTTTTGCGTCCCGGTTGAACCATCAGGTACCAACCTACGTTTCGTGGGAACCAGATCCTGGGGCTATAGCGTTAGATGCATTCTCGCTAGACTGGGGGAATTGCTTTTTCTATGCATTCCCTCTGTTTTGCCTCATCAGTCGGGTATTACGAAAAATTCAGATGGATGGTGCCAAGGGCATCCTTATCATACCCGACTGGCCTACACAGCCGTGGTATCCGATGGTCTTTGACACGCTCAGTGAACCTTGGGTCCGTTTGCAGGGTAGCCCAGAATTAGTTACTCACCCTGTATCAGGGGAGCCACATCCCTGCCATGGCTATTTAAATTTGTTGGCTTGCAGATTCTGAATCGGCCTTTAGTTGGATACGGCCTTTCTACCTGGACCATGGATACCATTGCAGCGTCGTGCCGAGAGTCTACAAGGCGAAGATACCGCTCTCACATCAGGAAGTGGGAAGCCTTCTGCAGCCGCTCTCACATCACGTACGATGCCGTGACTATAACCGACGTCCTGGAATTTCTCATGCGGGGTATTTTCAATACGAATCCGCCTACACCACGCTACAATATCACCTGGGATGTCAGGGTAGTTTTAGCTCTGCTCAGGACGTGGTCCCCCCATGGAAGGGCTCCAGCTGGACAAACTCACCATGAAGCTGGTGATGTTACTAGCGCTGACTTCAGCACAGAGGGTACAGACACTCCATAAACTACGTGTCAACAGAATGATGTCTACCCCCACAGAAGTAGTTTTCTTTGTTGACGAGCTACTAAAGCAGCACAGACCTGGGTGCACAGGGCTGCAGCTGAAGTTCCCGGCATACCCCGCAGATGCTAGGCTATGTTTAGCCTCCCACATCCGTTACTACGTCAAGGTGACGGCAAGCATCAGAGGAAAGGAGAGATACCTGCTTGTCACTCATAAGAGACCTCACCATCGAGTGACAACACAGACGATATCCAGGTGGCTTCGAGTCGTCTTGGGTAAGTCAGGTATCGACACTAATGTGTTCAAATCTCATTCCACCAGGGCTGCATCGACGTCGGCGGCGAGGGTCATGGAGGTGCCCATGGACCATATTCTCGCCACAGCAGGATGGGCTAATGAAGCGGTGTTCCAGCGTTTCTACAACCGGCCCGTCGCTGCGCCTCTACAGTTCGCAGAAGCCGTACTAAATGCGGGGCAAGAACGTGGAGATGTCCCCGAATAAGGGGTTTTGATTTGTTGTTAATAAATATGATTTGTTTTGCAGTATGGACTAGTCAGCACGTTATTCCTCCCATCCATCCCTGGTAGTGGTGTGACAGCATGGACGTGGTCCAGGGCGTGTCATCACAGAAGCTTTGAAGTCTTCACGAAGTCACTCACGTGACTCCGAAATGAAATAGTAAGATTGAACGAGAACTTACCAGTTCGAAGGTTGATCTTTATTTCATGAGGAGTCGAAGTGAGGGATTTCGTGCCCTCCTCGCCCAACCCTCAATCACCTTCATCTGGTAATCTTAGTCGTTTTCATTCTTACTATGTGAAGTCATTTCTTTTGATTGGTTTCTGTGATTCCACGCCGCTACTTTGAAGTATGTCGAGCATGCGCGCCGGCGGGCTCTTCACGAAATCCCTCACTTCGACTCCTCATGAAATAAAGATCAACCTTCGAACTGGTAAGTTCTCGTTCAATCTTACTATTCTCACTCATGAAGAGGCAGGTTTAAACTAAGAAAACCTTTCTGTTCCTATGTTTCAACATTCCCAAAACAGTCTGAATATTGAGATCGAATAGACTGGTTGTGTATTGGTGGTGTCTGACACAGGTTGAAGATTCAACCATCACACTTTAGGATTTCCACCTGACATGTAAACATTGCACTGCACTCAACCACCTCTGTGTCACTGGTGATCTGGTATTTATTTAACAAATGGCACATTAAGTCTCAACAAACTGTGGTGAGGTGCAGCGAGGGGCTACATGGCCAACACCTGCCCTAAACTTGCAATACATGGAAGGTATTGCAATAAGAAATTGCCGTTTATAACCAAGAGACACTTGTTCAACAACTTGAGACTTCTGTTTAATATAATGTACTCACATAGAACGATAAAGGAAGACTTATCAATTATTTCATTAGATGCAGAAAAAGCATTTGACCAAGTAGATTTGAAATATATATTTACATTATTGCAAAAATTCCAATTAGGAGAAAACTTTATTTCATGGATCAAGGCCCTGTCTCACGGTGCGAGTTGACCCACGAGTTTACCCAGAGTGACAGACTCGTGGTTGTGTACGATATTCCAAGTCGATGTTCAAGTGTTTGAGGCGAGTTCCCATGGGTATGGTAAGTTTGCCATTTACTTGTACTTTCTGCGATGTTCCGAGTTCGTCTCCAGAGTTACCAAGTTCACTCCCGTTTGCTCTTGAGTTACCAAGTTCCTCTCCCGCTCAGGGCGAGTGTTGTTGCCGCAGTCCGGGATTCACATTTAAAGCACTCGGTTATCTTCAGCAGTTCAAGCGAAGACAAGTTGGGGGGGGGGGGGGGGCGAGGGATGGTGGAATTGGGAGAAGGCAAGGACTATGGGTGGGGAGGAGTGAGAGGGGGGCTGGGAACGGTGTTGGCAGAGGAGAAGGAATGAGAGGAAGGGGTAGAGGAGTGGGTCTGGACTCGGCTGGAGGTCAGAAGAGTTGAAGAGCGAACTGGTCGAGATGAAAGAGCAGGTTGAGAGAATTATCATTTTGTTCATACAATGAGGAAGTTATGACTTAATCTGAAGCACAAACTGAGTGCTTTGGAAATTTGTTTCAATTCCGTCGGCACCAACCACGGAAAAAGAGTTTGAAGCTGTTGAAGGTGCAGGTTGATTTCGCAGTAAGCATGGGTCAATATCGACCTTCGCTTCATGAGCAACTTTTCCCTTTGGAGGCCAAGGAGATTGCAGATGCTGGAGTCTCGGACAAAAGCAAACTGCAGAAAGAAGCCAACAGCCAGGCAGCATCTGTGAAACGGGTAGTCAACCTTTAGGGTCCCGGCCCGAAACATCCGTATACATTTTATGATTTCCCTCCAAAGATGCTGTCTCCCGTGGTTTGTTTGCACAACTCTCTCCCCTTTCTCTCCCAACATGGGGGGGGAGGGGGGGGGGACGAGATAGTTTAAACGGACCTTACCCCCACTTCATGCTTCTGTTGCGCATAATTCAGCAGTAAAACCTCTCTTCCCCTTACCCAGCGATGCCCAATTCCTCGCACCCCCACAAGTTCACATCGACAAGGGAATAATGAGCGGGGAGTCTGAAGAAGGGTCCCGACCCGAAACATCACCCATTCCTTCTCTCCAGAGGCGATGCCTGTCCCGCTGAGTTACTCCAGCATGTTTGTGTCTATTGTTGGTGTAAACCAGCGTCTGCAGTTCCTTCCTACACATGGACAGTGAAGTGCTTCGGCCACATTGCACCTGTCCTCGGTCAAGCCATACACACCAATTAGTACTGGATTATTTTAGTTTGGGCTCAGTGTGGTGTCCGTAGCCTGGGCACACTGGCGGAAAAAATATCGATAAATATGTGTGGAACTTTCACAAATAAAGGCATTAGATAGGTCTGGAATGTGATGTTAACCACGGGACTGTGCCCTGCTGAGATAGACACAAAATGCTGGAGTAACTCAGTGGGACAGGCAGCATCTCTGGAGAGAAGGAATGGGAGACGTTTCGGGTAAGTCTGAAGAAGGGTCTCGACTCCATTCCTTCTCTCCAGAGATGCTGCCTGGTCCGCTGAGTTACTCCAGCATTTTGTGTCTATTAAAGAGTTCCCACGGTAGACGCACGAATCACTAAAGTTAACGCATGGGCCACTACGATATTACAATGAGTTTAAATGTTTCAATTTTAAACTTGGACAGTAAATTTGACTTGTGGAAAATATCAAACATGTTTGATTTTTTTCACGAGTTGACAAGTTTCACGGGTACCTGACGTTAGCGCCACGAGTCACTAAGTTGCTCACGCGAGTTCCGACGTCCCTGCTACGTTGGTTGTATGGGATTACCGCGAGTGAAAACTCAGGGTACCTCGTGGGACAACTCCCACAGTGAGACAGGGGTTTAAAGTTGCTATATGAAAAGCCGACTACTGACTATACTGACTAATCAAATATTCTCACCTACATTTCAGCCATCCTGGGACAATAGACAGGGGTGTGCACTATCACCCCTGTTATTTGCCCTTGCGATTGAACCTTTAGCAGAATATAATACTAAATATTCTAATAATAAAATATCATTGTATACAGACGATGTACTACTATATATTACCAATTCCCAAGTTAGCATTCCAAACATACTAAATCTTATAGAGGAATTTGGTTCCTTTTCAGGATATAGAATAAACTGGAACAAATGTGAAATTATGTCAATAAAGTCTCAAGATCCGACATACCTTCTAAAATTCCCTTTTGGAATTGCTACGGAAAAATTTAAATATCTTGGAGTTCACGTAACTAGAAAATATACTTCGCTATTTCATGCAAACTTTCCACCATTAATTACCAAACTAAATGCCCTTATTCAATTTTGGAAAATGCTTCCGATTTCTCTCATCGGTAGAATAAATGCCATAAAGATGTTCTTCCTTCCACAAATCCTGTACCTATTTCAATCAATACCGATTTATCTCCCTAAAATATATGTTAAAACTCGATTCTCTGATCACATACTTATTTGGGATTATAAAACACACAGAATCCATAAACAACATCTATGTAAACCCAAAGAAATTGGCGGATTGGCTCTCCCCAATTTTTTGTACTATTACTGGGCAACGAATATTAAAAACATAATCTATTGGATGGACAACATATGCCAACAGGTAAAATGATTAATAAAGGAGAGAGAAGATTGTTCGTCTTTTAATATAGGCACGATTCTTCTCTCTCCAATAAATTTGAAGAAAACAGTATATGAGAAAAATCCGATTATCCATAGTACCCTACGAATCTGGAAACAAGGGAAGTCAACCCTTAAACTGAGAAATGTATCTCTTCTCTCACCAATTGCCAATAATCCCTCATTTAAGCCGTCTATTTTAGACAAGACGTTCACACACTGGGAAAGATTAGGAATTTAAAAAACTGGGAGATATTTATGAGACAGGAACTCTTCTCTCATTTCAAGAACTACAGTTGAAATATCATCTGAAAGGTAGCCAATACTTTAGATATCTTCAAATACAAGACTATCTGAAATCATATACCCAAGACTATCAATATATGGTTCCAGACATACTAGACGAATGTATGAATAGAAACTCGGATTCAAACAAGTTAATATCATACCTTTATAATACCCTTTTAAATATACAAACCCCATCGTCGGAATTAGACGAGCTTGGGAAGATGAACTCAGCCTAATAATTTTAAAAGACAGATGGGAGGAAAGTCTTCTATATATACACAAATGTTCTCTTAACATTAGGCATTCACTAATACAATTTAAAATACTGCGCAGACTTTATTATTCAAAGTCTACACTGAATAAGATTTTCCCAAATGTTTCTCCTATTTGTGATAAATACTCCTTCAGGAAGCAACTATAACCCATTCTTTTGCCTCTTGTATAAAGTTACATAATTTCTGGAGGGGAATTTTTGAAATCTTTTCTAAAATACTTAAAATAAAATTGGACCCCGACACTGAACACTCTTGGTACGTCAGAAGTCTGTTCTGAGCTAACATTATTTCAAAGACGTTTCATTTATTATGGCCTGATAATGGTGAAAAAACTAATACTTAAATTTTGGAAACACACATCAGTCCCTACTGTTAAGATGTGGATTACAAACATGTCTGAGACACTACATTTGGAAAATATTAGGCTTGTCTTGGCAGAAAAAATATATCATTTTTTCAAGACATGGACTACCTTCACCGAGTATGGCGCAATACAACTTTGGATTTAAATCCCACTATGGGTTGGGTGAGGTGGGTGGTTGGGGGGGGGGGGGGGGGCGGGTGGGACGAGAGGCAGGTATATCTCCACTTTTTTCTTCTTTTTTTTCCATTCTCTCTTACATTTTTATTCACTCTTTGGCGACACTACTTTGGTAGTCTAGGGGTCCTATCTTTGCACCTCTCACTTTTTCTCCCTCTTGTTCTTTCTCTTTTCTTTTCCCTTATTTTCAGTAGTTAAAAAGTTAAAATTGAAGCTGTACAATAGCTGTATAATTTCATATGCTAATTGTTTTATTCTTGTACAATTGCTTCTAATAAAAATAATATAAAATTAAAAAAAAAAAAAAATTGTTGAATCAAATTGGTAAAAATTCAATGATGATAACAGAAACAAAATAATAATTGGAAGTTGCTATTAGCCATCAGCTCTACATAGTTTAGGTAAGTGGGATAAGTTGCTGGCAAGCAAACTGTGATAGTAAGGAAAGGCTTCATAGTAAGGTAAAGATTGACTAGAAACATGTGGACATATGAGAGCAAATATTCTACTCCTTATCTTTTAAGGTAACAAACAAAGTAGGCTAGATTTTACATGATGCTTCCTGTCAGCATTTGCATCGACGTAGCAGGAGTTTTCATGACCAATATATTGTTCAGCTTGATAGAATTAAAACCATAGCCAAACATAATAAAACTGTGGAAACAGTGATTTTATACAACTGTGAATATGGAAATGTTTTGATCTCTGAGGAAATGGCTATATAAATTAAACCAAACAAAACTGCAGAAAAATAAAGTATTTTCAAAGCAATTTGAAGTATTTGAAGTACAAATCTACTGCTATTAGAAGGAATGTAACAAAGCTCATCTTAGTTTTCATGACTTGGCTGAATAAGAAAATAAAACCTGGAAGTTACTGTCAGTGCCATCACCAACAAAACTTTGAAACAATCAGAAGGCATATCTGTTATTTTCTATTATATCAACAAGTATTTTATTTTAAGTTGATGAATAACTGCATTAATAAGATAAAGATGCATTGAAATAAATGTATTTTACTAACATTACCATTAATTATCTCTCCATTGTGCAGAAATCCCAATATCACATTTGTGCTGGGATGTCAGTGAGTGGTCAATCATTTATATTCTTACCAAAGAGAGAATAGAAATCAATGACCACCCACTGACATTCCAACACAAACCAGTCATCCCCACGACTCCCAACCTTGCAACCCAGACCAACACTTTCAGACTACCTGTGCAAAACATAAAGCTGGAGGAACCCAACTGGTCAGGTAGCATCTGTGGTGGGAATGGACATATGATGTTTTGGGTCAGGACCCTTGTTCAAACTATTCCCTCCACAGATACTGCCTGACCAGCTGAGTTCCTCCAACAGTTTGTGTTCTGCTCAAGATTCCAACATCTGCAGTTCCTAGTGTTTCCAGATTACTTGCTCTTCTTTGTGTATTTCCGGATGCTGAAGCACATGAATGAAAATCATTTCAACTTGTAAAACAATGCCTATGGTTTTATATGGAATTATACTGGATCAAGCCGCCAAAGAAACTGTTACATTCCCTGCCACTCACCATTCTGCAAACCGACCTTTACAGACTTCAGTCCATTCCTAGGCCATGTTTTTCTTGTGTTGGATGCAGCACAATAATGGATCTGTTTATAAAGAATACAAAGTGTAAATCTTTCCAACTGGATGGATCAAAGGTTGCTGAGGTTGGGAATGATTCAGAGAATGACAAAAATAACACTAGGGCTTATGTTTTTCTGTTAGGAAGAGAGACTGACAGAACCCAATCCTTATTCCTTGTAAGAGATCAACATCCATGCTACAAAATGTTGGAATCCCACAATAAAGGACACGATTGTGTCAGACTAGATTTGAGGTGGGTAGAAATGTGTTTCTAAATGAGGATTACATAGAAAATGAAAATAACTAATGCAAAGAGCTAATAAAAAGCTATGTAAATATTGGATTATGAAGAGGATTAAGATTTATGGAATAAATACATCACAATCTTTTTGAAGGCAGTTTTAAGCTGCGAACCTGGGAATCCCATGGCACGACAAGGGCTGATCATGAATGAGGGATGCAAAACATAAGGTTAGATAATTTCTCCATTAAACACAAAGGAACAATGAGAACCTTTGCTGAATCTTTCTTTAGTGAACTCAACCAGTTGGCAAAGCATGCAGCCTGTGTAAAGGAAGGGTTTAATTGCCAAATTGTGTTCCATGTGATTTTTCTTTGTGATGTTATAAGCAAGTCTCTCTGTTTTGGACTAACAATTCAATACATTCTGTTTGCAGAGTTTAGCATGGAAATCTGGTACGTTAAAGGAGAATGAAAACTAAGACCAAGGAGGCAAATTCCCTGAACACATTAAGCCCTTTCATGCTTCTTCAGCAGGGATAAGAATGACCGACTGAATTCACAGTGACCTATTTATTGGTGGTCTCATCAAAATTAGCAGCAATGAGCATTTGCTGCCTCCATGGTAACAGCTTAACTAGCTTTCTGGTTGATTTTTCTTTATTCTAATTGATAAAAAAGTGGACACGGGCCTGGGAAATAACTGTGAGAACAAATGAACTTTATCCCGTAAAGTTCTCATCTTATTTGTTAATGGCATGTGGTAAATTCCTCCTTTCTCTGCCTTTCTTTTATAAGTTGTAAAAACCAAGAACCAAAAAAAGATCCGACAAAGGTATTGAACAGATATCATCATGGGGGTTTGAGCAAACAGAGCTGAACAATTATAGCTCTAGTACTTGTTCTGGAGCCTGGCCACAACAGTTCTTTTTAAGCCTCCCTAGCCACTAACCCATTTTTGCCTGGAACATACCGTACTTTAAAATGGTTTAGAATCTTACAGAAGTTAAAGTGGTTCACTAAGTTTGTTTAAATCTCAGCTTGACAAACAATCAGAAATCTTCCACCTAAGGAATGGAATGGCTTATTTTTAAATGTAAAATCCACATTTGGTTAATTTAATTCAAAAGCATGATAACTTGATAAGCCAAAAAATAAACTAGGAACTTCTTGTAGCATTACAGCAGCAAATGATGTGTCACATTTGTTGATTATTAGTAATCAGTTATCAAATCAACTACTGGTCAACAAAAATGCTGGAGAAACTCAGCGGGTGAGGCAGCATCTATGGAGCGAAGGAATAGGTGATGTTTCGGGTCAAGTCCCTTCCAGAACAATTCAACTACTGGAGTGATTCAGGTTTTAATGTAAATGAAAAACACAAAATTCTGGAGTAACCCAACGGGTCAGGCAGCATGTCTGGAGAACGTGGATAGACGATGTTTTGAGTCTGGTCAGAGATGTTGCGTCACCTGCTGAGTTACTCCAGCACTTTGTGGGTTTTTTTGTAAACCAGCACAATCTGTTCCTTTTATCTACATTTTAATGTAAATTAGTTATTTTTCATTGATTGTTTGTCTCGTATGCAAGTTTAATTTCATTTAATTTGAAAGATACTGCATGGAATCAGGTGCTAGCCCACCAAGACCATTTGCAGAGTAGATTTGCGAAAAGAGTCTGGAGAAGGAAGCAAAAGTCCTTGTCATGGTTCATCCCGAGCAGCTGCATAACAGAGGACTGATTTGTGGGCTGTTCCCAGGGATACACTTGGAGATGGACATCAAGTGCTGCTGGAAGACCATCAACAGTGAAATATGCTCTTTGGTTTGCTCAAAACTTGTTGGTCTCCCAGCATAGTGAGATGTCCATAATGGAATGTTGCTGACTGGCTCATTCCAGACTGCTGGAATACATTCTGAGACTTTGTGTAGCCAACACAAAGACTGTGGGGTAGGACCACGGTGTGGTGTCCCACTGCTTCTGGACATTAACGGGTTGAGAGTAGAGGGGACACCCCTCAAACAAGGGGAGGGATATCACCCCAGGGGACCACATGAGTAGCAAGGGTGTTTTTTTTAAAGATAGATGCGAACTACCAAGTACGATACTATTGAATGTATAGCCAGTGAGAATATATGACGACTTTCTGCACAGTTTATATTTTGTATATATTTTTTAGTCTGACTAAAGTTTATTTTTAAAATTATAAAACTATTCAGATAAAGCAAATCTAAAGCACTAGTATGATATTATGTATCATACTAAATCTTTATTCAACTGTTGGATAATTTTCCTATTCATACTGAAACACCCTTTTAATTCACTTTTATAAAAAACTTTACAAAATAGAATAACACATTTTCAAGTGGATCCATCACATTCAAAGGGAACACAGGAAACAGGCCCTGGCAAGCTTCAGGGGAGTGTGAAAAACAGAATCACATGAGTTCCAAAGGAGTGCAAAAGAGATAACCAGGTGAGTTTCAAGGGAGTGAGAGAAACAGAAGTAAGTTAGTTTAAAGGGGGTGCAGGAAATTTGGCCCCAGTGAGTTTAAAAGGAGAGTGGAAACCAGAGCTCCTATGAATTAAATGGAGCATGGGAAGTGGGATCCTGCTCTGTGGAAGGGTGTGGGAACCAAGACCCCAGTGTGTTAAAGGGAGTGCAAAAAGTACGCCCCAGTGCATTAAAGTAGGTATGTTGCAAAACTTACCTTTAGCGGCGCTGCACTTCTGCCGCTCCCCGTGTGCGCGACTTTAGCGCCTTTCAGAGGGGGGCGGGCTTAAAGTGCCGTTTTTCCACAGACCTGGATAATCGATGAATGTCGGGCGATTTCGTTGCGGAAGAAAAATCGCTCCGACATTTCATCAATGAAGGTATTTTTAAATTACTCTAAATTATTTGTTAACTGGAGTAATTTAAAAATTACCTTCAAAAGCCGTGAGCACTGACAACCGGAAGGATTTTCCGTAGGGGAGAAAAAAAGGTAAATAGTTTATTTTTATATTAAAAGTTGGTTTTTCGGGAGGCTTTAATAATATTTTTATGTTGCGAAATGGGTTCCCAAAAAATGTATGAACAAACAGTATTTTTCCCCCCGACTTCACCGCTAACCGCAACGTTCCAATCCACCGTATACCACTAAAACCCACTCGCTAGTTGATTTAAATGGCCATTAATTTACAGGAATCAAACACTAAATTCCTTCCATTTGGCCCAGAAATTCATGAAAATGAGATTTAAAAATTATGTTATATTGTGGATTATTGTGTGAATGTTATTTGGACACTTAGGCAATTTAAAAAAGTTTATCTTTTCTTAAGAAATTGATAGATGTTTAGATCTACTCATTGAATTTTGTAATTAGCTATAATTAGATAACTAACTAATTATATGCTTTAATTTCAGGTAATCCAAGTAAGATTGTTTAATATTTGTTTCAGAATGCTTCAATCTATAATAACTGAAAATTTCATTGAGTTCTCTTAATTTTTAAGAATGTTATGGGCTTTTGACTTTTCCAGATCACAGCTTTTGAGTTAAGTCAATTGAAAGGCAATGGGAAGCAAGATGCTCATTTCCGAGTATGAAAATGGCCATAACTTTCTTAATACTGAAGATATGAAAGTAAATTAGGTGTCAAATTAAACTTCTTTGTATGCTTTATCTGATGGGATAAATTGCAGACTTGATTTTTAAAATCTCAACATTTTGTAACATTGCTACTTAAAGGGTGCAGAGAACAGGCCCTAGTGTTTTAAAGGGAGTGCATGAAATTGGGTCTCAGTGTGTTAAAGAAGTGTGGGCACCAGGGCCCCAGTGTATTAAAAGGAATGCAGAGAATGAACTCTAGTGCATTAAAAGGAGTGTAGAGAAGGGCCCCAGTGCATTAAATGGAGTGTGGGCATTAAGGCACCAGTGCATTAAAAGGAGTGTTGGCACCAAGGCCCAGGTGAGCCAAACCATTGAAATTTACAGATAGTTGCATAATCGAATGTTAAAGTTTTGTTGTTCTTGTTTGCTGCACCATTCCTCTTATATCTATATTAACACAAATGTCCCTGGTGTTAGTAGCATGAAATGCATTTGTTTCTCTGGAAACTATTCCTAGAAATCATAACATGGTATTAGTAATTGATTCTGAAATGCAGCATCACTGTCAGTTGTATGATAAAGATCATCCCCATGGAGTATGTTTAATTCCACTGGCAGATCTACCACACTTCAATGTCGCACTGTGCGTGTTAGCTACATTTCTTAGGGCAATAAGTACCATGGGAGATTGGCTATGAAAACACTAAGTGGTAATGGTACCAGGTACAAGAGCCAATGAAAATCATTAAATGCCTTTCTGCTTCAAAGTAGATTATCTGTAATTTTGATGACTCAATGGGAAAACTCTGACAGGCACCTTAGTAACTGTTCATGTGTGAAACTAGGCACTGAGTTGAAGTCTATTAAAATCAGATGGGAAAAAATTATTCATACCATTATGCAACACAATACAATTGCAACCTTGTGGTGTATAATTACAGAACAGAACTTGGCAACTCAATGTTTAGTTTAGTTTAGAGATACAGCGTGGAAACAGGCCCTTCGGCCCACCTTCGGCCCACCGAGTCCGCACTGACCAGCAATCCCCGGATCAATTAACACAAGCATACAGACACCCAGGATAATTTACATTTATACCAAGCCAATTAACCTACAAACCTGTACGTCTTTGGAATTTGGGAAGAAACCAAAGATCTCAGAGAAAACCCACACTGTCACGGGGAGAACGTACAAACTCCATACAGACAGCACTCATATCCGGGATTGAACCCAGGTCTCTGGTGCTTCTTCTTCTTCTTCTTTCGTGTGGCGTGCACAGCCTAATGTTGTTGGACAACTTGTTCTATTTGATCTTCCATTTGTGCACGTCGAGTTGATTGCATTAGTCAAAACAGGGCAGACCACGTGAAAGTTGCAATCTTCCACCCCGTCTCTGGTGCTGAAAGCGCTGTAAGGCAGCAACTCTACCGCTGTGCCACCGTGCTGCCCCACAATTGGTCACCGATGCATAGCGGTGCAATGGGTAAGACAATAGACAATAGGTGCAGGAGTAGGTCCTTCGGCCCTTCGAGCCAGCACCACCATTCAATGTGATCATGGCTGATCATCCCCAATCAGTACCCCGTTCCTGCCTTCTCGCCTTGCATTTCTAGAACATTCATTCAAAGATATGACTTCAAATCTCTCTGTAGCAACTAGGGAATTTAAATTTTAGCAGATAAATCCATCTTGAATTTAAAATAGAAGATGCTGTGAAACTATTAGAGCGTTGTTAAAATTGTTTTGGTTCACTGACGTCCTTCAGGGTAAGAAACCTGTGCTTGCCTGATCTGGTTGTAACCAATCTACTGTAGCTGGCTCTTAACTATGTCCTCAATTGGGTGAACAATACTGTTGACAGTGCTTACAAGAACCACATCTGGTGAATAAATAACAATGAATTACTGTTTCAATGGGATTGGATTTTGGGAGAGGAGTAAAAGGTACAAATGCAACAACACCTCACAGTGCATGTGACTAAGAAGAATTTATCCCCATGAATTGGTCATTTATTTTAGTCTAGTTTAGTTTAGTTTAGTTTGGAGATACAGCGCGGAAAATTTAATGCTGTACCTAAATCCTCAATTAACTGCCATGGGTTTTTATAGACTGGAGTAGGAGGCACATTTCCAAAAAAACTTTATGCATACTGCAGGATGATTTCTAAATGCAATTTGTTCATTATTTTCCGTTCAATCTCATACACCCAATTTTTTACATTACCATATATGGTTATTACAATATGCCATAAAGTATGAATTGCTTCTGATAAATCTGCAATTCAGCATTAATATTATGTTTGTTAAAGTGTAAGGAATAGAAGCAATTGTGGGCCATGGTCTGTTGAGCCTGATCCACCAGAGCAGAAGATGTATCCAAGGTTCAAAACTCAACGAATGGAGAGATTTCTCCTCACCGTAGCCCTAAATAGCTAATGTCTTCTGCTAAGATAAGTCACTTGGTTCAACACATTCACAACCTGAAGAAACAACTGTTTGGTGTCTATTTTATTAAACCTTTACAGATCTTTTCAAGTTTCAATGGAATAAACTCTCATTCTTACAAACATTTCAGTGGGAAAACACTGACGGTATCTAAGTAGCCCTTCATGTGTGAAACTCGGCACCAAGTAGAAGTTTATTAAAATCAGATGGAAAAAAAAAGTTCATACACAATATAATTGCACAATTAAATAATTGAACTTGGCAATCTTAATTATTCTTTCCTTGTAGGCTTAAACATAATTATTCTTTCATTGTAGATTATCTGGACATGAAAAGGTAAGGGGATGCAGCAGGAAATTTATCTGAGGAAACAATCCAGTGAATGTACAATTCCAAGGCAAGTGTATACTTTCTACAGCATGGAGACTTGCACACAATAGTCTAGTTATGCTCCTAACAAATTTCTATGTAATTGCTGCTGGATTTCATTAATCTTATATTCCATCCTCCTTGCATTAAAGATGAAAATCCCCTTTCTTTCCTAAGTTATTACTGAACTTATGTGTTCCACGTTCATTGACCATCACATCACGATCCTTCTACATATTTAGTAGTTTTTCACTGTTTAAAATATGATCTGTTTATCTTTTAATGCCACATCACATTTTCCCATTTACTCTTTTAGGATACGAGTTTAACATACCCACAACCTTCCATTCCTTTTTATGCCTCTATTTCCCTCACAGCTTGTACCATTAGCAAACCTGGATACATTACATTTCATTATAATCAGAATACAGATTATAAGCAGCAGAAGGCCAAGCATTGATTCTGTGATACCCCACTAGCAACGGTTTGCATATTGAAATAGATTGGATCATTCATGCACTGTTTTATGCCCTTTAAACAATCCTTTGTTAATGTTAATATGTGATTTCCACAAGCCTTGAATCCTTACAGTACATAACAACCTTGTGATGATTTTTAAATTTCCATTGAAGCTGCATCCTCTGTTCTCCATTATCCTAAATCCAAATATAGCATATTAATTTATTCTCTTATCTGTTCTGCTGGTTACATCGCAAAAGAAAATCCTTTTTAATTTGACAAACTTGATTTTACTTTCATAAAAGTATGTGGGCTTTCTCTAATCTTGTTCTAAATTTCTAAGTGTCCTGCTACCACATCGTTAAAAGGGACATTTAATGCCAGCATTTATTTCAAGAGGACTGGAAAATACAAAAACAGAAATATAATGTTGAGGCTCCATAAGGGTGCTGGTCAGGCTGCATTTGGAGTACTGTGAGCAAATTTGTGTGCCCATATCTGAGGAAGGATCTGCTGGCTCTGGAAAGGGTCCAGAGGAGGTTTACAAGACTGATTCCAGGAATGAGTGGGTTAGCATATGATGAGCGTTTGACAGCGCTGGGCCTCTATTCACTGGAGTTTAGAAGGTTGAGTGCGACCTCATTGAAACTGACAGAATAATGAAAGGCATCGATAGAGTGGATGTGGAAAGGATGTTTCCACTGGTGGGAGAGCCTACGACTCAAGGTCATAGCCTCAAAATTAAAGGGTGCTCTTTTAGAAAGGAGTTGAGAAGGAACTTTAGTCAGAGGGTAGTTAACCTGTGGAAGTCGTTGCCACAGAGCAGGGCCGGAAATCGCTATCAAAACATAGGGGTGGGGACACAATTCCTTGGTGGCCCCGTGCACACGCACACACACACACACACACACACACACACACACACACACACACACACACACACACACACACACACACACACACACACACACACACACACACACACACACACACACAAGCGAGGCTTTGGTGGCTTCAGCCGTGGGCCCTGTGAATGGTAACATCGGGAGCTGAGCCGCTTAAGAAAGAACTGCAGATGCTGGAAAAATTGAAGGTAGACAAAAATGCTGGAGAAACTCAGCGGATGAGGCAGCATCTATGGAGCGAAGGAATAGCTGACGATTCGGGTCCAGACCCTTCTTCAGACCCTTCCTCAGACCTTCCTCTGACCAGATCTGAGGAAGGGTATCGGCACGAAACGTCACCTATTCCTTCGCTCCATCACCCGCTGAGTTTCTCCAGCATTTTTGTCTACCTTCGGGAGCTGACCTGGTTGGTGACCGACTCAGAACTCCAGCAACAGCAGCTTCGTCTGCCCCAAATCGTGGGGCTTGAATCGGCCTGTTCGCGGGGCCTTTCATCGCCCATCGCAGCTTAAAATCGGCCGGAGGGGGCTTCAACATCGGCAGCCTCGATCGCCTCGATGCAGCAGTTTGATTTTAAGCCACGCTAGGCAATGAAAGGCTGCACGAACGGACCGATTCAGCCCTTAGAAAGCGGCTGATACCGCTTGAATCTTTCAAAAGCTACGTGATAAATAACACTTAAACAAATAAAACTGAAGCAAATAAAGGCAAACAAAAGAACCAACCTTGGAGGGGGGAGAGAGAGAGAGAGATGGGAAAAACATACTAAATAACGTGTGACCTGAATGAGAGACTTACCTGCAAGCCAGCCAGGAAACCCATTCGACCGGAGCCTAAAGGGACTGTCGCACCAGCATGCGATTGCATGCGTCTAGCATGACCAAACGTGGTCACTTGAGGCGCACGGCCGCACGGGGCTGGTTCCACTTCGAACCGCAGAGGCGTGTGGAGTTTTGCTGGGCTGGTCCCGACATCATACTCACCAATCAGCTGGGCAGGAGGCGAGCCGACTGAATTTGGACGTCGCATAACGTTGGGCGGTGATGTCGTCACACAATGGCACGCCGGGCGGTGACGTCATCGCGCAATGTCACGTGCTAGGCGTATGCCGTCAAGACGCTGCGTATGCCGTCAAGACGCTGCGTACGCCGTCAAGACGCTGCATACGACGTCAAGACACTGCGTACGACGTCAAGACGCTGCGTACACCATCAAGACGTCAAGACGCTGCGTACACCATCAATGACAGGCCATTGGCACGCGGAATTTTCGAAGTGCAGGATTTTCGGTGTCCCGCGCAATGTCGGGACCAGCCCCGCACAACTCCATACGCCCCGCGGTTTGAAGTGGGACCAGCCCCGCACGGTCGTACGCCTCAAGCGACCATGTTAGGTCATTCTAGATGCATGCAATTGCATGCTTGTGGGACAGGCCCTTTATGACCTGACCTGTTTAAATCCGATACTCATTTAAATCTTTCCCATCCACCAATACATCCACTTAGTTCAAATGGTAATTGTTCCCACATCTGACAACTTTAAGGAATCCTCCGTGTATACCTTCATTAATACTTGAAGGTCAAAACACAATTGGTGACACATCATGTTAATACAATGTTAATGGAGACATTTAACAAGTGCTAACAGTGACACCCCCACTGTCTCGCGGAAAACGGAGATTTTAATAGATTTTTTTTCACCGAATCTCAAAATCCGGATTGGAAAACATGGGGTGGATTGTCCCCCATCTCTCAAAACATGGAGGGGGCATGCCCCCCCATCCTCCCGGGATTTCCGCCCATGCCACAGAGGGCTGTGGAGGCCAAGTCAGTTATTTTTAAGGCAGAGATAGACAAGTTCTTGATTAGAACGGGTGTCAAGGGTTATGGGAGAAGGCAGGAAAATGGGATTAGGTGGCAAAGATCAGCCCTGATTGAATTGTGGAGTAGACTCAATGTACCGAATGGTCTAATTCTACTCCTATAACATGTGAACTAATGGATTCCATCATTTTACTGATAAATAATGTCAGGCAAATTGATCAGTGCCACTCCTTTTTTGAATAGTTTGTATTACATTTCAACCATGGGGTTGATATAACCAGCGCACGTTGGCACATGTTATTGTTGATAGTATTCTGTCAGCTATTTACTAAGGAGAGCGTGAGAGGTAATTCCCAACTGAAAACATTATTTTAGTATGCAGGAAATGTATGAAAAATCAAAAGTGGAAGCATTTCACGGCTAAGGTTTTCAGATATACAATTAATGGTTTATGAAAGGCTGTAAATGGGTTTTCTGTGGTCGAGTTACGAATAATTCTGTTTTGAAAGTAGAATAATTGAGTTTTTAAGTAATTTTTATACTCATCACAGATTTGAGTGCTTCTGAGTGCAGCAATCTTTCCATTTGCATTACTGTTACTTTGAATCATTCTCTCAATGGGTTCATTGTTTAATTATTAAACTATGATGTGGATGGAT
Organism: Raja brachyura; assembly: GCA_963514005.1. The sequence goes on from OY740783.1 coordinate 62,429,453, forward strand.
TTTCCTTCCATTCTGATCAGACTATTATTGTACCTACTTCTTTCTTCAAGAATCCTTATGACTGGTGAATGGAAGATCAAACGGTTGCTAAATGTTTGACAGAATTTATATTTAACATATCTGGCCAAAATATTTAGGGGTCAATATGACTATTCCTTCTTTAACATGTAATTATTCAGAAACCCTTCCCTATTTGATCTTATAGAAGTTTACAAAATCGTGCGGAGAATAAATCAGGTAGATGCACAGAGTCTCTTGACCAAAGTTATGGAATTGAGAACCAGACAATATAGGTTTAAGGTAAAGGGGAAAGGATTTAATAGGAACGTGAAGGTTAATTTTTCACGCAAAGGGTGAGAGGTGTATGGACCGAGCTGCTGGAGGAGGTAGTTGAGGCAGGTACTAGCGCAACCTCCAAGAAACATTTAGGCAGGTAATTAGATAGGCCAGGTTTAGAGGGATATGGACCAATGCAGGCAGGTGGGACTGGTGTAGATGGGACATGTTGGCCGGCGTGAGCAAGTTGGTCCGAAAGGCCAGTTTCCAAACTATATCACTCTCTGACTATGACTCATAAAGGTTCCTTTCATGTTATCCAAAGAACTTTTCTCATCTCTTTAAAAAAATATTGTTTGCAAGCAGAAAAACATCAGAATTGCTGAACATTTACTTGAAACCCTCAACGTTCCTATGTTTAGAATAGAATAGAATAGTAAGATTAAATGAGAACTTACCAGTTTGAAGTTTGATCTTTATTTTATGAGGAGTTACGATGAGGGATTACGTGAAGAAACCCCGCCAGGCGCATGCGCGTCATACTTCAAAGCAGCGGTGTGAAAACACAGAGACTATAGTCAAAGTGATATAGTAAGACTCAGAATACTAGAACTACCAGATGACCTTTGCGATTATGAGGGCCGGGAGCGGAGGGCATGTAATCCCTCATCGTAACTCCTCATAAAATAAAGATCAAACTTCAAACTAGTAAGTCCTCATTTAATCTTACTATTTTACTTCGGAGTCACGTGAGTGACTACGTGAAGATTTCAAAGCTCTGTGATTTCATGCCGTAGATCCATTCCATATGACACACAGCTTCAGTTGACACAGTAGTGAATAAATAATGTATTGAATATTGCTTCAAATTATCCAATAAACATTTTTTAATAATAATAACAAAACAGTAATAACCCCTCTGTCCCAGGGGGAAATTACAAATGAAATTTAGAAAGAAAATCAAACCGAACCCAAAACAGCATGCCCAAAACCTTGCACTGTCAGGACAGGTTTATCATAGAATTTTGAGAAGGTCGCCTCCCTAGACCATCCTGCGGCCCCGAGGATTTGGTCTAGAGGCACGTCCTGTGCCTTTGCTGCGGATGTTGATGCCGCACTGGTGGAGTGAGATTTAAACACATGAGTGTCTACTCCAGCACAATACAAAACCTGTTTTAACCATCTAGAAATAGTTTGTACGAGGTTTTTATGAGGTTTTTTGTGGCTGATGAGCATTGTTGTCTCAGAGCCTCTGAGACTCTAAGTTACCTCGATATATTGACTCAGGTGCTTGACTACACATAGCGTTTGGTCAATGGGGTATGTTTTAAAGCTTACTTTGGCTCCGGCCATTCCTGGCCTGCTTTGTTTGATTAAATCATATACATAAAATGTAATGTTATCTACAGAAGAGTACATGCTATCTAGCCATAGCTTTTGCAATGTTTGAACTTGTTGCACTGATACTAGTGCCATGAGCATAACCACTGTAAGTGTTAACTTCTGAAAAGACAGTGACGTAATTGGAGCCCATTGCCGAAGCAGTGTGAGAACTATACTGACATCCCAGATTTCTGTATATCTAGGCTTAGAAGGGTTCTTGTTAAAAATTCCTTTCACGAATCGGGACACTAACGGATGAGACCCGATAGATTGTTGTTCTGAAAACTGCCCTAAATAGGACAAAGTACTCCGAGCACTATTAATGGCACTGTAGCTCAAGTGTTCATCAAAATGCAATGTAGCAAGGAACTCCAATACATCCAGTGTGCTTGCAGTATGATAAGATATATCTGACTGCAAGCAAAACATCTCCCATTTCTTAATATGAGACACATTTTGTTTTTTAACGCTATCTCTCCAAGCTGCAGTTATCACATCCTACTCGACAGTCCAAGCCCTTGGAACAATCTGGTCAGAACCTGCAGATTAACAGATTAATACGATCATGTAACGGATGACTTTCTCCTGTTACTGGATGCACCAACAAATTACTGCACTTGGGGATAGTCATGAATGGCTGAGTCATCATTCTCAGCACCAATGGGAACCATGGCTGTGTAGGCCAGTCCGGAACCACTAAAACACCTGAGGCGGAGTCCTGCTCTATTTTGGTGCAGCATTGCCTGATGAGGCAGAATGGGGAAAAGCATAAAAGAACGTATGTCCCCAATGTAGCGAGAATGCATCCACCGCTACTGCTCCTGGATCTGGTTCCCACGAAACATATTTAGGCAACTGGTGATTTAGCCTGGATGCAAACAGATCTATATCTGGCAACCCATAGTGGCTGACAATCATTTTAAAAACATCAGGATTTAGCATCCATTCTATGTTGTCATTAAATTTCCATGACCTGTTGTCTGCCACTACATTATCTCTAACTGGCAGGTAAATAGCTGAGACCCAGATGTTTCTGGAAATACACCAGTCCAAAATGAGGTTAGTCAGATTATCACATGACACTGACCTTATTCCTCCTATGTGATTGATATAAGCAACAGCCATGGTATTGTCAATCTGGAGCTGAACATGTAAATTATTCATTGCTGAACAATAAGCTTTTAATCCATAGAATGCACCCAGCAATTCTAAGTAATTTATACCATGCATTTGCAGGATTAAGGCCTCTTGCACACTCCATCTACCACCACAGCTAGACTCACAGTCCATGGCTCCCCATCCCAAAGCACTAACATCTGTTTGTAAAATCAAAATGTTTTTGGTACTTTGTGCAATATTGATTATCCACCAGTGTAATTCAGCGATGGCTTTGGCTGGCAGCTGCATAGGTCTATCAAAATGACCTGCATGTTCTTTAAGTGCTTGTTCTCTAGCTTGTTGCAAACTTTGATAGTACAGAGGTCCAAACTCCACTGCAGGGAAAGCCACCACCAATTTACCAATAACACTAGCTACTTGCCGGATGGAGGGTTGTTGCTTTTCCAGGAGACTGGTACAGACCTCCTTGATTTCTACAGCCTTTGCTGTAGGCAAAGTCACTGACATATCAACTGAATCAATGACAAACCCCAAATAGTTAATTTTTTGGGATGGCTCTAGTTTGGATTTTGTTGGATGGATGAGAAAACCTAACCTCTCAAACAGGTGTGTTTGCTGAAACTGACTCCTCAGCTGTTTCCTGAGTGTTGCCACAGCTGTCCCATCCAACTAAATTTCAAGTATCTACGGTACTGATGATGAATTTGTACTGAATAATATGCATCTTTCAGATCTATAGTTGCCATATAACAACCTTTTGATAACAGCTGTTTAGCAGTATTGAAGATGTCCATTTTAAAATGCCTATACTGGATATAGGAATTTAACTGGGTTAGGTCCAGAATGACTCGACCCCCACCATCTTTTTTTCTGTCTGGGGGATGGTGTATCGTCCTCTCAATTATCCCTTTTTGGAACAAAACCCCAATTTCTTTATTTACCTGCAGTGTTTCTGGTCCAGAAAAAACAATACCCGACTATTTTGCATATTTTGTGCAGGTGGATGTATTCCTGCCATAAACTCTATTCAAGACCCTGAGATAGTGTCCAGTATAAACATATCAGATGTTATGCAGCACCATTCATCATAAAATAACTGTAACCTACCCCCAACCGGAGGTTGATCACCAGAGGATTTATCCTGGACTGAATGAGTTACCTGTACCTCCATAGTCGACCTTGAGCTTCTTGTTCTCCTTGCCATGCTGGGGTACACAGGTGGATAAGGACGTCGTCCAACTGGTACCACTCTGATTGGGCCTACCCCAGGATCTGACGCCCGTCTTGCTGAGAAAGACCTATGAGGTAGCATCCTGGCCGAAGGTACGTAAGTTTTCATGACCTCCAGGTCTTTGACCTGTTTGAGCAGGTCTTCGCCAAATAGAAAATTTGGTGTTTGAATATTTGATGACCTACACAGAGCTGCAAAGCATGGGTTCAACGTTGGCTTGATAGTATTTTTCCGGATGCAGTTGATCTCGAAGTATGCATTGCACAGCTGGGCCAACATATCCTGCTGTGTCCCGGACATCAGTGCCCCTTGGACCATTTTCCCGAAAGCCGTAATCCCTGCACCCACTAATTTGAGGTCTTGCTGGAAGGGAAGCTCTTGTTCATGCATCATTGCGCTCATTTATGTTCAGATAGCAGAGTTCACGGTGGGCACCTTAAGCGACGCACAGTTAACAGGTGTCTGGTAACGCGTGGTCGTCTGTTCCATAATGGAATCCTGTAGCTGGCAAGAGGCCATGTAGTTAATGTTAGAAGCCAGATTTTCCACCATGGCTTCACCAGTACCCTCCGGAATGGCAAAATGTCTTGCCACATCTGAGACACCTGGATCTGAGAGCCATGCTCCAGGTGTCTGAGACACCTGGAGCATGGCTCATGTGCTTTGGTGTGTGCCCAAGAGCAGTGACACCAACTTCAGGGTCAGACTCCTCCTGCCCTGGGTCTCCCGAGACTTGCTCTAGGGAGATCTCTACCAGCCCTAAACAAGGTGATGGCGAGGGTGATCCCCATTGATACTCATAGGCGGTGAACTCCTCCTCGCCATATGGGCCTCTGCGTGAGGCTGTTTGGGGAATCCTAGGGGCATGCGACCCCAATTGGAATACTTCATGGCTCACCACCAGAAGGAGGGGGGTCTTCTTCATCAGACTAGTCAGATACAATGGACCTGGCAGTTTTTCGTTTGGCCTTCCTCCCTGCTGGAGTGGCCTCAGCGCCCTGAGGCACTGGAGTTAATGGAGGCAGTTGAGCTGCAGGCAGTTCTGCAGTCGGCGTCGGAGCCGGCGTTACCACAGCCGGTATCTCCCTACCCGATCTGTGAGCACTAACCGCGGTCCCGCGAGTTAAACTCCTGCTATGGATGGCAGACTTATTCATAACTTTCTCCATTCTTTAACAACTCCCGCTGGCTCCTGAGCCAGTCTCACAGAGTTTAAATACCCACAGAAAACCCTTGAAATCACTTACCTGCCGGTTTACTACTTACCCCTGGTGGAGCTATGCTCTCCAGCCCGTCGGTGCGCCATGCGTCGGACGTAATGACGTCCATGCGCCTGGCGGGGCTTCTTCACGTAGTCACTCACGTGACTTCGAAGTAAAATAGAATGCCATTTATTGTCATTCAAACAATATGTGCTTCAATGTGCTTCTACACGTGCTTCCTCTTGACACTAGTGTTTGGTCCCTTCCTCTTAAACCCAATTGCAGTCACCTCCTTGATAGTTATTAAGTAACCACAAAACTTGGGATGTCAGACAGCATCTCTGGATAACATGGATGGGTGTCGTTAGGGTCTCGACTTAAAAATCACCTATCTGTTTTCTCCGAAGATGTTGCCTGACCTGCTGAGTTAGTCCAGCACTTTGTGTCCTTTTGTGTATAAACCAGCTTCCGCAGTTGCTTGTTTCTACAAAACTTGGGATTCTGTATTCCTGAGATAGCAAAGACTTCATCATATAGTTTCCTAAGATGAATCTACTTGACATCACTCTCTAAATATTAATGTAAGAGCAGCCTAATGTGCTCCCTTCCTGCAGAGTATGTTGCTAGGACTTGCATGGTATACAGTACTATCCTGTCAGAGGGCATCAAGATTATACACAGTTGCCACATGACCCAATGTCAGATGACCCAATTGAGGTCAGTGAAGCTGTTGGCAATCTGCGGAAGTTGCTGAGAGATCCCCGATAGAGTGATAGAGCGGTAGAGTACCAATTGTCCCAGGTACTCTGCTATGCTACATGATAAATGGAGTATGTACTTTCTCGATTAGATAGTCATAGATAGAGTCATACAGTGTGGAAACAGGCCTGTTGGCCCAACTTGCCCACACTGGCCAACAGTGTCCCAGCTACACTAGACCCACTTACCTGCGCTTGGTCCATATCCCTCCAAACCTGTCCTATTCATGTACCTGTCTAACTGTTTCTTAAATGATGGGATAGTCCCTGCCTCAACTACCTCCTCTGGCAGCTTGTTCCATACATCCACCACTCTTTTAAAAAGTTACCCCTCGGATTCCTGTTAAATCTTTTCCCCTTCACCTTAAACCTATGTCCTCTGGTCCTCTATTCCCCCACTCTGGGCAAAAGGCTCTGTGCATCTACCCAATCTATTCCTCTCATGATTTTATATACCTCTATAAAATCACCCCTCATCCTCCTGCACCATGGAATAGAGCCTATTCAACCTATCCCTATAGCTCACACCCTCTAATCCTGGCAACATCCTCGTAAGTCTTTGCTGAACCATTTCAAAGTTGACAATATCTTTCCTATAACATGATGCCCAGAACTGAACACAATATTCTAAATGTGGTCCAATGGACCAACGTCTTATACAACTGCAACATGACCTCCCAACTTCTACACTCAATACTCTGACTGATGAAGGCCAAAGTGCCAAAGGCCTTTTTTGACCACCTTATCCACCTGCGACACGACCGTCAAGGAACCATGCACGTGGTACAAAATAACACTGTGTAACTTAAATTGTTTCTCATGGACACTTGTTTAAGCAGAAATTGTGTTCACCATGTTACAATTATTAAAGGTACATCGATCACATTGCAGTTTGGTGTTGGATTGGACATCCTAGGCCCTGTGTAATATGATCAATTTGCCAAAGAGTATTTAAAAACATTGGCTGAAGAAACAAAAGGCAATGCCTCTCAATCAGCTGAGGTCAACAGAAAGGTAAATTATGACCATTTATTTATCAATAAATACTTATGAAGTTAGCCAGTAAACCTTGGCTTGATATTTTAAAATGTCTACAGCAAAGGCAACTGTTCGATACATGAAAATATTTATTTCAGCTTCATACAATTGTTTCTGTAACTCTCTAACATTTGGGGAACTCTCACGTAACCTTTATATGGAGTGAATCATTATAGTGTATCGCAATGGCATGATTTTGGAGCGAATGCAATGCATTGGCAAGTTGTCTGCAGACTTGTGGCATTACTGTATGTATGTGTATCCATGTGCATGTACAAGGGGCTGTCCCACTGCGGCGACCTAATCTGCGAGTTTAGTAGTGGTTGCCCTCGACTCAAACTCGCAGCATGGTCGACACGTGGTCCTAGGAGGTCCTATGAGGTCACTGGAACTCTCCTTCAAGCTCGAGGGAAGTTCCCACATACTCGCAGCCTTAGCTAGTTTGCGGGAATTTTTTCAGCAAGTTGAAACATTTTCCACAAGTACAATTTGGTCGGCAAGGTTCTTTTTAACTCATAGTGCAATGGAGTGGGGTTGCTATTTAGTTACAGGCAGTCAAGGACAGCCGTAGGCAATCTCCTTCGCTGACCGGGCATTTTGATTGGTTCATTGGAGTTTTCAGGACCAAGGAAAACCGACCGGTAGGTAAAATGCCTGCTAAACTTTATTATACTCCTTAAAATGTCTCCACTCCTTCTCCCCACCTTCTCCCCCCATTCTTTCCCCTTCTCTCCCCCTCTCTCCCCCCACCCCCCCCCCACCCCCCCCCCCCCCCGTGCTCTCTAAAGGACTTACCATACATTGTGCAGCCGTCTTTTACCTTCCTGTTCATCATGAGTGTGAATTTCAGACAGCGCCCCCCCCACCCCCACCTTTGCGATGTATGTGTGTGTGTGTGTATGCGGTCGGTCGATCCAGTTCGCGGTTTCAACGCGGACGGTCGATCCTATTCGAGGTTTTCCTGGCGAGTGCCTTCGAGGTTGAAGGTCGAAGACACTCTTCTTAACTCGCGGATTAGGTCGCCGCAGTGGGACAGCCCCTTTATGTTGTTTGTGTGTGTAATTACAAAATAGGTAACCAGGACTAATCAAAGATACAATTATGCACCTAAGAACATATGAAGGCAGGAGTAGGCCAATCCGCCTCTTAAGCCTGCTCCACTATTCAGCATGAACATGTCAGTTCTGTTCTTATTTTCAACACCATTTCCCTGCACTCTTCCTTTAAATCCTTGCGTCCCTTGTAGTTTAAATGTCTATCACCTTCAACTTGAACATATTCAATTACTTTGCCTCCATAGCCCACTGGGGGAGAAAATTCCCTGATTCACAACCCTCTGAGAGAACAAATTCCTCCTCATCTCCATCTGAAATAGGTAATCCCTTATTCTGAATGCATGCCCCTTAGTTCCAGTCACACCTCTAGGGGAAACATACACCCTGTCAATACCACTCAGAACCTTATATGTTTCATCAGCATAAAGGGCCTGTCCCACTTGGCGATTTTTTTGGCGACTGCCAACATCATTGACTGATGTATCAGGTCACCGAAAAATTCACGACGTGATGATGTATGATGTGTGGTGTATTTTCAAGTGTTGCAACATTTTTTTATTGCCGTTGTATTTTGATATGTTCAAAATCTTTTGACGACACTGATATGAAGCCGGCAGTCTCAGAAAAAATCGTCAAGTGGGACAGGCCCTTAAAACATCTCCACTCAGTCTTCTAAACACCAATGGTTTTAGGCCCATCTTGCTAAAACTTTCTTTATACACTGAACCCTTTGGCCTCAGGAATCCACCCAGTGTACAGTATTTGTACTACTTCAAGTGCAAGTACTGTGCATCCTTTTTTTAAGTAGGCTACATGCACTACTCCAACACGGGTTCCATTAGTTTCAATCTAATGTCTAAAAGTCGAAACAAAACTGTGAGCATTTGTGTTGAGGCACAAGTAGACATCGGCCAATTTGGAATGGCCTTCAAGAACAGTGTAAGTTTTTAACTGACATCTTGATCCATTAGGAAGACTGTTAGGTGATTCAAAGAAAAGATAAGGTGTCTGAACGTGTGCAGTCCTTCTAGATCTCTCATAGGTAGGAGTCAAATAAAATAAATATGGATCAGAACCAGACCGGGAGTTCCGAGTAATTCTTGCAGGAAGTGGCTGAGGAGGCAGCAACAGTAGTGCCTTTCTTTTTTCACTTTAGTCTTTATTGGTTTTATGTATACACAAATAAAACACAAATATAACAACGAAACATACAACAATGCAGTGAAACGTACAACAGTGTAGCGGGGCGGGTGTTCAGTTTACAATGAATGATGCAGTATACAGAACTATTTTCTTATTAAAACATTTTCCAATAACTTACATTATTGCCAATAAAATTATGCAGTGTTGATGTATTTATTTCTATACCTAATCCATTTTTCCCATTTTCTGTTAAACTCGTCTTCTTTCACTCTTAGAGAATATGTCATTTTATCCATGACAAATATTTCCTGTACTATGTCTATCCATTGTCTAAGCTGTGTCCGCTGCAAGCCAGTTTCTTGTAATGGCCTTTCTGCCAGCTGTGAGTAGGATTTTAACCAAGTAATGATCTTCCTTCAGCACCACTGTAGTTATATTACCCAGGTATAAAATGAAACACTTCTTGGACACTATATACTGTATCCTAATATCACCTTTAATTCTGAATTCACTCTGTCCCAAAATGGTTCTATTTTTGGGCAACTCCAGAAGATATGTGCATGATTTGCGTCTGTTGGGCCACATTGCCTCCAGCATGTTTGCTGCCTTAGAATTTGCTTGCTTTTTATGTTAGGCATATTAAAGAAACAAATCAAATTTTTCCAATTAAATTCTCTCAATTTTTGTGAATTAGTGGATGTCTGTAGTGTTACACACATATGATGCCATTCTTCTTCTCAGATTGTGATGTTCAATTCCTTTTCCCACTTAAATTTTACATAAGATGTCGTTTTAGCTTTGATATTCCATTAAACTATGATAAAGTTTAGAAATAATCCTTAATGTTTTTTGATGATACGCATTAAATATCACTAGATTCTTTTATCACTGGATTCTATCACTGGATTCTTTTCTTCTAGTGTCTCCCTTTTTACTTTTTTATTGTAATAATCTCTCAGTTGGAGGTATCTAGACAAGTCTTGGTTCCGAAGTACAAATCTATCCTTCAAATCTTGAAAACTTCTTAGGTCTCCATTTTCAATAACAGTACAAAATGCAGTCATTCCTTTCTTCATCCACTCTTTAAATGTTGAGTCATACATCCCTGGTTTAAATTCATTATCCAAAGCTATCCATCTTAAAACTTTTTGTCGTTTCAGTTTAAGTTGTCTGGTAAGAGTGAACCAGATTTCTAAAATAAATATCGTTATTGGATCGATTATACTCCTGATATGTCCAGGAAGTGCTTTTTCTCCCAAAAGTGTTTGGATGTGGAAGTCAGGGATATATGTCTCACTCTCTTTCCACCTAGCTATATAGCTGTCCTCACACCAATTAATTAGTGGTCGAAGTTGGGCTGCATAGAAATATATCCTAAAATTTGGAAGTGCCATTCCACCTTTGTCCTTTGGCAACTGGAGTGTAGTGTATTGAATTCTGGCCTTCTTTCCTCCCCAAATAAATCTAGATATTAATTTATCCCATTCCGTGAATTGTTTTAATGGTACCACTATTGGCAGAGATTGAAACAAGTACAATAGCCTTGGCAAAATATTCATTTTTACCACGTTTCCCTTACTACTAAAATCCATTGAGTAGGTGGACCATCTTTCTTATGTTTTGGTTGATGTGATTATAATTAGCCCCATACAACATTGATATATTTTTTGTTATAAGTACCCCTAGGTATTTGATTGATTTTGAATCCCATTTAATATTATACTTTTGTTTGATTTCTTCTGGTGGAGGACAATTAAATAGGAGAGTTTGAGTTTTTGAAATATTCACTTTGTATCCTGCATAAAAATTAAATTTCACTGTGATCCCCATCATCCTTGGGAATGAGGTGTTTACTTCCGTGACATACATCATTATGTTATCTGCAAAAAGGCTAATTTTATGTTCTCTGTCTTATAGTTACTCCCCTTAGTTCCCTATCTTGACGAATCGCTTGAGCCAATGGTTCAATATATATAGCAAACAGGGTAGGGCTAAGACAACATCCCTGTCTCGTTCCTCTTCCTAACACAAATCTCTCAGTTAAGGATCCATTCACCTTTACTCTTGCAGTAGGTTGCTGGTAAATAGCTTTAATAACTTGAATTGAATCTTCGGTAAAGCCAAATCTTTCTAGTGTTTGATATAAGAATTCCCAATTTACCCTATCAAAAGCCTTTTCCGCATCTAGGCTTAACAGGACAGCACACGTACTTTCCTTTTGAATCTTGTGTATTATATGTAGGGTTCTTCTAATACTGTCCTGTGTTTGTCTGCCTATTGTCCCCAGGGCCAGATAGGCTGCATCCCAGAGTACTTAAGGAAGTAGCTCCGGAAATAGTGGATGCATTAGTGATAATCTTTCATAACTCTTTAGATTCTGGAGTAGTTCCTGAGGATTGGCGGGTAGCAAGCATAACCCCCCTTTTTAAGAAGGGAGGGAGAGAGAAAACGGGGAATTACAGACCAGTTAGTCTAACATCGGTAGTGGGGAAACTGCTAGAGTCAGTTATTAAAGATGGGATAGCAGCACATTTGGAAAGTGGTGAAATCATTGGACAAAGTCAGCATGGATTTACGAAAAGTAAATCATTTCTGACGAATCTTGTGGAATTTTTCGAGGATGTAACTGGTAGCGTGGATAAGGGAGAACCAGTGGATGTGGTGTATCTGGACTTCCAGAAGACTTTTGACAAGGTCCCACATAAGAGATTAGTATGCAAACTTAAAGCATATGGCATTGGGGGGTTCAGTATTGATGTGGATAGCGAACTGGCTGGCAAACGGGAAGCAAAAGAGTAGGAGTAAACGGGTACTTTTCACAATGGCAGGCAGTGACTAGTGGGGTACCGCAAGGCTCAGTGCTGGGACCACAGCTATTTACAATATATATTAATGATCTGGATGAGGGAATTGAAGGCAATATCTCCAAGTTTGCGGATGACACTAAGCTGGGGGGCAGTGTTAGCTGTGAGGAGGATGCTAGGAGACTGCAAGGTGACTTGGATAGGCTGGGTGAGTGGGAAAATATTTAGCAGATGCAGTATAATGTGGATAAATATGAGGTTATCCACTTTGGTGGCAAAAACAGGAAAGCAGACTATTATCTAAATGGTGGCCGATTAGGAAAAGGGGAGATGCAGCGAGACCTGGGTGTCATGGTACACCAGTCATTGAAAGTAGGCATGCAGGTGCAGCAGGCACTGAAGAAAGTGAATGGTATGTTAGCTTTCATAGCAAAAGGATTTGAGTATAGGAGCAGGGAGGTTCTACTTCAGTTGTACAGGGTCTTGGTGAGACCACACCTGGAGTATTGCGTACAGTTTTGGTCTCCAAATCTGCGGAAGGACATTATTGCCATAGCGGGAGTGCAGAGAAGGTTCACCAGACTGATTCCTGGGATGTCAGGACTGTCTTATGAAGAAAGACTGGATAGAATCGGTTTATACTCTCTAGAATTTAGGAGATTGAGAGGGGATCTTATAGAAACTTACAAAATTCTTAAGGGGTTGAACAGGCTAGATGCAGGAAGATTGTTCCCGATGTTGGGGAAGTCCAGGACAAGGGGTCACAGCTTAAGGATAAGGGGGAAATCCGTTAAGACCGAGATGAGAAATACTTTTTTCACACAGAGAGTGGTGAGTCTCTGGAACTCTCTGCCACAGAGGGTAGTTGAGGCCAGTTCATTGGCTACATTTAAGAGGGAGTTAGATGTGGCCCTTGTGGCTAAGGGGATCAGAGAGTATGGAGAGAAGGCAGGTACGGGATACTGAGTTGGATGATCAGCCATGATCATATTGAATGGTGGTGCAGGCTCAAAGGGGCGAATGGCCTACTCCTGCACCTAATTTCTATGTTTCTATGTTTCTGTAAAACCAGTCTGGTCTTCATCAATTAAATCTGGCAGGAACTTTTCAAATCGTTTGGAGATAATTGAAGAATATAATTTATAGTCCACATTGAGAATTGGTCTGTAGTTGGTACAATTTTCCTTGCCTTTGTTCTCTTTGGGGATTAATGTTATAATTGCTTCCTTCCATGACGGGGGTGTCTTGCCTTCTTTGATAATCCAGTTAAAGGTTCTCAAAAGAAGTGGGTTCAGCTCATTCCGAAATATTTTATACCACTCTTTAGGGAAACAGTCACTGCCTGGGGCCTTGTTTGTTTTCATCCTACCAATTGTCTTCTCTATCTCCTCCAGTGATATTTCTGCTGTGATTATTTTATTTTGTGTCTCTCCAATACAGGGCAGATCTATTGTACTTAAAAAAGTCCTCATTGATTCCCCATCTACTGTAGAGGTTTGTGTATATAATTCGTTATAATATTCCTGGAAAATATATTCTATTTATTTTGGATCACTCTTCAAATTTTGTGTACAGGGGTCCTTAATTTTGTGTATGGTGTTGTCAGCCTGCTGTTTGCGTAGCCTTCGGACAAGTATTTTAGTGGATATAGGGCCAAGCTCACAATGTGCCTGTTTTACAAATCTTGCTTTTTTCACCACCTCTTGACCCAATATTGCATCCATTTGTCCCCTCAAATCATCTATTTGCTTATAAGTTATCTGGTCCTTATTATTTTTGTACTTCTGTTCTATTGGGTAATGTGTATAGTCTCTTTCTAGAGGGTGAAAATTCCTCCAGACATCAAGAAAACCAAATTATTCACAGGTAGTGTTTAGTAGTTTTGTTAACTGGTTCTTATTCTTCTTTTTACATGTCATATCAAGCCTATGATTCAGTCCAACATTCAGATCCCCCCCCACATATTCAAATTCCTTCTGCTTCCATTGCAATAATACCAAATAGGGATTTGAAAAAATGTTTATCACTATCTGGGGGAGCATAGATATTCTCGCGGGCGGCACTGACCAACATCGCGGTGTCATGCGACTCCGCCCGGCTCGGCCTGTGGACTTCGGGAGCCGCGGACTCCGGTGGGAGGTGGCTGACCTGGAGGTCCGGGCCACTGAGGATGTTCTCCGTCGGGGTTCGGCGTCGGGGTTCCATCGTTCCCGGCAAGAGGGCCTGGGCATCAGGCCGCCCGTGGCGGCGACTGCAGGTGCTCGGGAGGCCCCGACCATGGGTGAACATCTGGGAACTCCCCGGTGGGAAGGCTGACTGGACTATGGTACCTGCATTAACTTTGGTACCGTTGTGGAGTTATGTGGTGTCGTGGACTTCTGTGTTTGTGCTTTTTAAAAAATATGCTTATTTATTATTATTTATTTTTATGTTACTTGACTGTAAGGAAAATCCATTTTGTTGTCTCTAACATGAGATAATGACAATAAATTGAATACAAGAATTCACCAGTGTCAGGATATTATTATCAACTTTGCCCTTTACTATGATATACCTCCCTTCTTTGTCTTTTATTTCTTTAAACATTTCGAATTTAACTGAGTTTGATATCAAGATTGCCACTCCTCTTTTATGACTACAAGTATGTGAGCTATAATATGTGTTTTTATATCCAAATCTTTTCAGCTTCTCATGATCTTGTCGCGATAAATGGGCTTCTGGTAAGAAAATAATATGCATCTTCACTTTTCTCAATTTAGTCATGACTTTAGCCCTCTTAATTGGATTACCCAAACCATTAACATTTAGATACATCAACTTAAGTCCTTGACATTGCATCATTGCACTTAGTGTGATTGATTTCACTGTATCCCCTCAACTCAACACCAGAACCATTCTGAACAACAAACCAAAACATATGAACAAACAAAGGTGTTTTACCTGGTAAAACAAAACAAAACATAAAAACATATATGGACTCCCCAAAAAGGGTATTCTCTCTCCTCCATAGATCCCAAATTCCTTTGTAAATTGAGGGGGGCAGCCTAACACTAAGAAAGGGCCCTCTCCTAGTTAAAGGGGGTAGCCCTCTATGGGTCCCTCCATTCATTCTAGCTCTAATATTTCACTAATCTCCCTAACAGTCAGATTTATATAATACAAAAAGTTGTATTAAATCAACATTAATTACACTCACATGAGGTCTGTGATGCTTGGTGATATTCTTAGAACCAGGCTTATAAACGGATTTGTCTATGACTATACATATCTATACACATATTTGTAAACTTGGGATTCCATAAGAACTCAGTATTCCAACATATTGTGGCAGGGACCACTGTGTTATCCATGTCTATGCGTACCTTCATAATCATATCTCAGTTCAAGCATGAGTCTTTCATTGTAATTCTTGAAGGCGCTCCCATGCCCGTCTGACTGTCTCTGATTCTCCATGCCTCTCGACGAACTGCCACCGTGCCGTTTGGCGGAGTTGTTCACGCAGTGGCGGCATGTCCGTGTCTCCCCGCAGCTCTTCCACTTCGTAGCCTCTCCGTTGTAGCTCTTGCACGGCTTCCCTTGCGTTGTTGTAGGTTTGGTGTCTGCTTTCCCAGTGAATACATATCTTGGTAAATGGTGTCTGAAAGCGGATTCCTTCCTCTTTTAGGATGCTGTTACCATGTTTGCATGCCTTACGTTGTTGTACTACAGCGGTAGTATAGTCATGGTCAAAATACAGCATTCGGTCTCCAAGTTGGATCTTCTTTTGCCATGCCTGTTTGAGAACCATCTCTTTAACTTTAAACCGGAGAAAGTGGACAATTATGGATCTCGGAGGGGAGCTGGGGCTTGGTTTCTGTGCCAGAGATCTGTGTGCTTGTTGAATCTGTAAATCTGTCATTTCAGGGATTGACATTTCACTTTTGAGCAGATTCTCCACAAACTGAAGTACTGAGCTACCTTCCGCACCCTCCGGCACACCGTAAATCCACAGATTATTTCATCGGGATCTGGACTCCAGATCGTTCAATTTGTTGACAAGTAACTTCTGGTCTTTCAATGTTTCTTGGAGTATGGTGTTTGCAGCGACACTCCATGTTTCCAACTCCTCTATTTGGGTGGCGGCTTCTTCCATTTTTCCATTTTGTATTGCTTGCGCATTCGCTGCCATCTGAAGATTCATTCCATGTTTAAGTTTGGTCAGCTCTTCTCTCATATCCTGCTTGCAATCGTCTTTGAATGATGTGAAGTCCGCTTTTAATTCTCTTCTCAAGTTGCTGATTTGTATTCTTATGCTTTTTAATCCCTCATGAAGGGCCTCTGTTGCACCGTCTCCACCAGCCTGTTTGCTTTTGTCTTTGTCTGTGTCGCTTCGAGCCTGTCCTTCTGTTTCTTGCTCTTCTAGCATCTTTTCTTGCAACTTTCTGCTCTTTGTTTTGACAGTAGTGCCTTTCAAGAGACTTTTAGATAGGCACACGGATAAACAAGGAATGGAGAGATGTGGAGCACATGCAGGCAGAAGGGATTATTTCATTAGGCATCATGTTGGACGTGGACATCGTGGGCCTGAGGGCTTGTTCTTCTGCAGCACAGTTCTATGTTCTTTGAAATGCAGAGCAGGCAGATGTATGCAGAAGGTCGACTGGGCATGTGTTCAAAGGGAAGGATAAAGAAAACAGGGAGGAGGGAGGGACTGATGGGACAAGGGTGCAGGGATTGGTGGGACAAACAGGATGAGCAAAATTATCTTCTATGGATGCAAAGGCAAGTTAACCAACAAGGCAAGCTTGTGAGGCAATCAATCCTTTTTATTTCTGTAATTATTATATAATATATATTTTTTATTTTATTTTTTATTTTTTATTATTAGAAGTAATGTACAAAAGTATGAACCAAAAATAACATAATACATTTCATGTACCACTTCTTGTTTTAAACTTTAATAATAGGAAAGTAACAGAAGGAAGAAAAAGAGAAATTGAGAAAGTTAGATAAGATAGTGATATTAATAGTACGTGAAAAAGTGGAAAGAAAGAGCCCATAGAGATGTAGAGCACGAGGAAGAATAAAAGAAAGAAACGGAAAAATTAAAAAAGGAAAATATAAGAAAATAAGATAAGATAAAAGGGATGTACCTACTTCATATCTTTAAACACCCCTCACCAGGTCCTGAAACCGTTTATTTCTAGAGTTATGTTGCACCTTATGCTTGTAATAAATCGATAAATGGAGACCAAATCTTTAAGAATTGGTCTGATTTGCCTGCTAGACGAATCTCATGTCTTCGAGGTGTAACATTTTGGACATATTTGAAATCTACATTTTTACCGTTGGTGTAGGTGCATTTTTCCAAAATTTAAGTATGTTTTTTTGCCGTTATTAAGCCATAATTAAGGAGACTCTTTTAGAACGAAGTCAGCTCAAAGTCGACTTCCATTGTTCCAAAGATAATCAATTCTGCGTTAGGTTTCAATTTAATTTTAAATAATTTTGTAAACATTTCAAAAATGTCATTCCAAAATTTTTGGGGTTTTATGCAAAAAACGAAGGAATGTGCTATAGTTGCATCTTGAGATAAACATTTATCACAAATGGTGGAAACATTTGGAAAGATTTTCTTTAGTTTTGTTTTCAAATAATATAATCTATGTAGGATTTTGAATTGGATTAAAATGTCTTACATTGATCGAGCATTTATGCACATATAGCGAGTATTTATCCCAACTCTCTTTCGAGATTTTTATAGATAGTTCTTGTTCCCAATTTTTTCTAATTCTATCAGATGATGGTATTTCTATATTTAGAATGATATTATACAAGTATGATATTAAGTTAGTTGAGTCCGCCTTTCTGTTCATAGCTTCAGCTAATTTGTCCGGAGTCAAAGTTTGGTATTCTTGTGTATGTTTTTTCAAATAATCACAGATTTGAAGATATTTAAAATATTGATTACTTCTCAGATTGTATTTGAGTTGTAGTTGTTGGAATGATAAAAAAATTCCCGTTTCATACATGTCTCCAAGCGTTTTAATTCCTATTCTTTCCCAATGAATAAATGATTTATCTATAATGGATGGTTTAAACAACGGATTATTAACTATAGGAGAGAGAAGCGATAGGTTTCTTAATTTGAGGGTTAATTTTATTTGTTTCCAAATTCTAATAGTACTATGATTAATTGGGTTTTTCTTGTATATTGTATTATTCAGTTTTATTGGTTAGATATTGGTGAGATATATAATATTGATGAGATATATAATATTGGGGCATTAGCTTCTAGGCATTGGGGCATTAGCTTCTGGAATATGTGCCATTTTTATCCTTTTCCCCCATATCCTCATATCTTCCCCCCTTCCTCGCGGCCTACCAACGGGACTGGAGCAGCGTTCGAGGAGCTGCAGTCTGTGGAGTGTCCAGCTGCGGGGCGGCGCTGAACTTTAAACACCGCGGAGCCTGGGATCTCTCGCCGAGATTGCCAGTGTTGGGGCTCCGACTAGCGCGGCCCGTGGACTTTGGGAGCCGCGGCCTCCGGGGAGGAAGCGGCCGTTCCAGAAACTTCAAGTCAGTGAGAGGGTTCTACCGACGCCAGAGTTCCATCATCCGGCGAGAGGGCCTGAAGCATCGGGCTGCCATAGTGGCAACTGCGGAGGCCTCAATAGGCCCGACCATGGGTGAACAGGGGATAGGACTGGACTTTGCTGCCTTCTCTCACAGTGGGAACCATTGTGGGGGTATGTTTTTATGTTTATTGTTAAATTCTTTAATGTTGTGTCTTATTTTTATTGGTGTGCTGCAAATGGCAAGTCAAATTTCACTACACAAATTGGTGTATGTGATAATAAATGTCCTTTGTACCTTGTACCTTTAATTGTGGCTGTTTCAACCAATTAAATAACACCCTATAATTAGCTAAGGTTGGGAATTCTTCTTTGTTTTCTTGTATCAATGTATAATTAAGAAGGTGGCGTCATAAAACGCTGAATCGTGGTACGATAGACTATAGACAATAGAAAATAGGTGCATGAGAAAGCCATTCGGCCCTTCGAGCCAGCACCGCCATTCAATGTGATCATGGCTGATCATCCACAATCACTATCCCATTCCTGCCTTCTCACCATATCCACTATCTTTAAGAGCCCTATCTAGCTCTCTCTTTAAAGTATCCAGAGAACTGGCCTCCACTGCCCTCTGTGGCAGAGAATTCCACAGATTCACAACTCTCTGTGAAAAAGTGTTTCCTCATCTCTGTTCTAAATGGCTTATACCTTATTTTTAAACTGTGACCCCTGGTTCTGGACTCCCCCAACAACGGGAACATGTTTCCTGTGTGTCCAAACCCTTAATAATCTTTCAATAAGATCCCCTCTCATTCTTCTAAACTCCAGAGTGTACAACCCTGCCGCTCCATTCTCTCAGCATATGGCAGTCGTGCCATCCCGGAAATGAACCATGTGAACTCCCTCAATTGCAAGAATGTCCTTCCTCAATTTTTGGGGAGCAAAATTGCACTCAATACTCCAGGTGTGGTCTCACGAGGGCCCCGTACAACTGCAGGAAGACCTCTTTGCTCGTACACTCAACTCCGCTTGTTATGAAGGCAAACATGCCATTCACTTTCTTCATTGCCTGCTGTACCTGCATGCTTACTTTCATTGACAGATGAACAAGGACACCCAGATCCCGTTGTACTTCCCCTTTTCCCAACTTGACGCCATTCAGATAATAATCTGCCTTTATAACAAGAGGAATCGAATATAGGAGCAAAGAGGTCTTTCTGCAGTTGTACAGAGCCCTAGTGAGACCACATCTGGAGTATTGTGTGCAGTTTTGGTCGCCTAATTTGAGGAAGGACATTCTTGCTGTTGAGGGAGCACAGCGTAGGTTTACAAGGTTAATTCCCGGGATGACGGGACTGTCATATGCTGAGACAATGGAGCAGCTGGGCTTGTACACTCTGGAGTTTAGAAGGATGAGAGGGGATCTCATTTGAACATATATGATTGTTAAGGGCTTGGGCAAGCTAGAGGCAGGAAACATGTTCCTGATGTTGGGGGAGTCCAGAACCAAGGGCACAATTTAAGAATAAGGAGTAACCCATTTAGAATGGATGCGAGGAAACACTTTTTCTCAGAGAGTGGCAAGTCTGTGGAATTCTCTGCCTTAGAGGGCAGTGGAAGCAGGTTCTCTGGATACTTTCAAGAGAGAGCTAGATAGGGCTCTTAAAAATAACGCAGTCAGGGGATATGGGGAGAAGACAGGAACGGGGTACTGATTGGGGATGATCAACCATGATCGCATTGAATGGCGGTGCTGGCTCAAAGGGACGAATGGCCTACTCCTGCACCTATTGTCTATTGTCTATTGTTTATTGGCTCTCCCTTGTCCATTTTCCCATCCTCAAAAGATTCCAGATTAGTCAAGCATGATTTCCCCTTCATAAATCCATGCTGACCGGACCGATCCTGTTACTACTATCCAAATGCACCAGCATCTTCCCTACCACCAACGTCAGGCTAACTGGTCTATAATTTCCTGTTTTCTCTCTCCCGCCTTTTGTAAAAAGTGGGATAACATTAGCTACCCTCCAATCCACAGAAACTGAACCTGAATCTATTGAACATTGGTAAATGATCACCAATGCGTCCACGATTTCTAGAGCTACTTCCTTAAGTACCCTGGGATGCACACCATCAGGCCCTGGGGATTTATCAGTTTTCAGTCCCATCAGTCTACCCAACACCATTTCCTATCTAATGTGGATTTCCTTCAGTTCCTCCGTCACTCCACATCCTCTGGCCACTAGTACATCAGGAAGTTTGATTGTGTCCTCCGTAGTGAAGACGGATCCAAAGTACCTGTTCAACTCATCTGCCATTTCCTTATTCCCCATAATAAATTCACCTTCTTCAAGGGTCCATCTTTGGTCTTAACTATTTTTTTCCTCTTCCCATACCTAAAGAAGCTTTTACTATCCTCCTTTATATTCTTGGCTCGCTTACCTTCGTACCTCATCTTTTCTCCTCGTATTGCCTTTTTAGTTATCTTCTGTTGCTCTTTAAACATTTCCCAATCCTCTGGCTTCCTGCTCATCTTTGCTATGTTGTACTTCTTCTCTTTTATATTTATACTGTCCCTGACTTCCCTTGTGAGCCACGGTCACCCCTTACTCCCCTTGGAATCTTTCTTCCTCTTTGGAATGAACTGATCCTGCACCTTCTGTATTATTCCCAGAAATACCTTCCATTGTCGTTCCACTGTCTTCCCTGCTAGGGTATCTTTCCAGTCAACTTTGGCCAACTCCTCCGTCATGGCTCCACAGTCCCCTTTGTTCAACTGTCAAGAGCCAAGATTCAAGAGTCAAAAGTGTTTTATTGTCAATACCCATACCTCCGATTTATCGTTCTCCCTCTCAAATTGTAGATTAAAACATATTATGATCATTCCCTTCTAATGGCTCCGTAACCTCAAGTTCCCTTATCAAATCCGATTCATTACACAATATTAAATCCAAAATTGCCTTCTCCCTGGTAGGGTCCAGTACAAGCTGCTCTAAGAACCCATCACGGAGGCACTCCACAAACTCCCTTTCTTGGGGTCCAGTACCAACCTGATTTTCCCAGTCTACCTGCATGTTGAAATCCCCCATAACAACCGTAGATTTACCTTTATGACATTCCGATTTTAACTCTTAATTCAACTTGCACCCTATATCCAGGCTACTGTTTGGGGGCCTGTAGATAATTCACATTAGGGTCTTCTTACCTTTGCAATTCCTTAGTTCTATCCATACTGACTCCACATCTCCTGTTTCAATGTCACCACATGCAAGGGACTGAATTTCATTCCTCACCAACAGAGCTACCCCACCTCCTCTGGCCAACTGTTTGTCTTTGCGATAGGAGGTATACCCTTGAATATTCAGTTCCCGGTCCTGGTCCTCTTGCAGCCATGTCTCTGTAATTCCCACAACATCATATTTTCTAACTGGGCCTCAAGCTCGTCCACTTTATTTCTTATACTTCGCACATTCATATACAACACTTTGACTTCGGTATTCACCTCCCCTCTCACACTGCTCACTATTGGCCCTGACCTTACTCTCTTATCACTTCTCGAACTTTCCTTCCTATTAATTCAGGAGTCTTTCGTAACTTTTCCTGTACTCACTTCTCCTTTAACTCCATCTTTATACTCCCAATTTGTCAAACCCTCCCCCCACTATTTAGTTTAAACCCACACGTGTAGCCCTAGCAAGCCTGCCTGCCAGAACATTGGTCCCCCTTCCAGTTAAGGTTTAACCCGTCCCTTCTGTATAGGTCACCCCTACCCCAGAAGAGACCCCAGTGGACTATAAAGCTAAATCCTTGCTCCCTGCACCAGCCCCCCAGCCATACATTTAGATCCCCTATCTCCCTGTTGCTGCCCTCAATAGCACGACGTACTGGAAGGAATCCAGAGATAACCACCCCAGAAGTCCTTTTTTTCAGTCTTCTTCCTAACTCTCTAAATTTGTGTTGCAGGGCCTCCTTCATCTTCTTCTCGATGTCATTTGTGCCCACATGCACAACTACTGCCAGCTGTTCACCTTCCCTCTCGAGGATGTTCTGAAGTCGGTCTGTGATATCTTGAACCCTGGCACCAGGGAGGCAACAGACCATCCTCGAGTCTCGGCTGCCACCACAGAATCTCCAGTCCGCACCTCGGACAATGGAATCACCCACCACTATAGCTCTGCCTGATGTCGGTCTCGCCGGTCGAGTCTCATCGCCTGGGTTGGAGCCACCGACCTGTCCACCTGTCGAACTGGAATCATTGCCTATCCGACAGCACCCAAAAGGGTGTACCTGTTTTCATTAGCTACAGCCACCGGGGTCTCCTGCACTCCACACTCACCCCTCGTTCTCACAGTTATCTTCCTTCACTCTTCCTGTAGCCTTGGCGTGACAATCTTACTGTAGGTTGCTTCTCCAGTGCCCCATCACTGTCCTTCAGGAGCTGAACCTGGTCACAGTTACAACAGTTGTAGCAGCCAGAGGCACCATCAGTGTCCCTGGCCTCCCACATCCTGCAAGAATCACACGGAATCATTTTACCCGTCAGGTCTTCACCGTGTCCCGTCCTCTACAACTCTTTGCGTAGTCTTTCTTTTATTCTTCCTCGTGCTCTACGTCTTTATGGACTCTTTCTTTCCATTTTTTCACCTACTATTAATATCACTATTTTATCTAACTTTCTCTATTTCTCTTTTTCTTCCTTCTGTTACTTTCCTATTATTAAAGTTTAAAACAAGAAGTGGCACATGAAATGTATTATGTTATTCTTGGTTTATACTATTGTACATTACTTCAAATAAAAAATAAATAAATAAATACAAATAATAATACAAATAAAGATTAAATGCCACCTGATAAAAGGATCATCCATATATATTTATTTTACTTCATTGGCATAGAAATACTTTTCCATACTACATGGGTTTTTTTTAAGTTCATCTAAAATCCAATTGGTACTTTTTGTGTAAATCGACAGGGGAGATTCAGTGCTGATTCTCCAAGTCTGTGATATGCATGGAGGCTGCTGGGCATGTAGAGTGATGTCAACTGGTGAGCAATACACTCGCTTATTAATACAAATTACTTATTACTTCTATACTGGATTTAAATGTTGCAGCTGCAGTGTTGAGATAACAGCTCATGCCTCTAGATTGTTAGGTCACCTTCCTGGGCTGTTAGTCAAGTAACATAACCAATAAGCTGCCACACAATGCTCAAAATGATTTATTTTTATCCCCCATACAATAAGTTTTGGAAGTTCCTAAATTTGTTTTCTACCATGCTTGGTGGACAGTCCAAATGTCTGTGCAGGTCAACTGTCCCCTCACTCTCATCTTCCTTTGAAATCACTCGGCTTTCCTCGACATATTTGCTTTTCATTAAGAACATAGACCACAAGAATATAAGAAAATAGGTCACCTGGCTCAGGTTTGCATCCTCATTCAAGATGAACATGGCTGATATACCCCAGCCAACGACTTCAGTTCTATGCCAGTTCCCATATCCTTCAATTCCTCGATCTTTTAAAACTGTATCTGCTTCCACTTTGATTATTTCTAGTGATCTTGGCTCCACATCCTTTTGGGGTTACAAAGATTCACTACACATTTCTATGCACCCCAGTATTAAATAACCAGCCCCTTACAGAGTCATTGAGCTATGTAGCTATGCAGCTGTGCAGCGCACTAACAGGCCCTCAGCCCACCTTGGCATACTAGCATACTGGGCTGGTTCCATTTGCCTGCATTTGGCCCATTTCTCTCTAAAGCTTTTCTATCCGTGCGTCTGTCCAAATCTTGAATTCACATCCCCATGTTTGTGACATCTTGATACTTATACAGTTATGCCCTCTTAAGGATCTTATATATTTTAATAAGATCATCCCTCAATTTTTAGCACCTGCCTTAGGAGTCATCATCATGGAATGGATAATTATCAATTGGATTGATTACTGTTTCAAAATGGCCTATGGAATTTTTATTTTCCATCCCGTTTCTAGTCAGGATAATTAATCATCTTTTAGTTTATTAGCTTTCCCACTACATTTATTTCTGAAGATTATTGTGAATAGACAGTACATAAGACATATGAAATAGAGGCAGTGGCCAGCCTTGGGTTCACTATATCAGAAGATGCTGTATGACTCTATGATCGTCAACACAGGTGCACCAAACCACCTGCTTAGCCCCTGCTCTACACTCTTTGCACGCACCACTGAGTGGTTAAGCCCAGCTTCAAAATCACTAATGACACCACTCATGTTCATGTCATAGGAACAGAATAAGGCCATTCGGCCCACCAAATCTACTCCGCCATGCAATCATGGCTGACCTATTTTTCCCTCTCAACACTTTTCTCCTGTCTTCTCCCCATAATCTTTGACACCCTTACTAATGAAGAATCTGATAGATTCTCCACTTTAAAAATAACCAATGACTTGGCCTCCACACCCATCTGTGGTAATGAATTCTCCAGATTCACCACCATCTGACTAAAGTAATTCCTCCTCATCTCATAGAAACATAGAAAATAGGTGCAGGAGTAGGCCATTTGGCCCTTCGAGCCTGCACCGCCATTCAATGTGATCATGGCTGATCATCCAACTCAGTATCCCGTACCTGCCTTCTCTCCATACCCCCTGATCCCTTTAGCCACAAGTGCCACATCTAACGCCCTATTAAATATAGCCAATGAACTGGCCTCAACTACCTTCTGTGGCAGAGAATTCCAGAGACTCACGACTCTCTGTGTAAAGAATGTTTTCCTAATCTCCTTTCTAAAGGTACGTCCTGTCATTTTGAGGCTATGACCTCTGGTCCTAGACTCGCCTACTAGCGGAAACATCCTCTCCACATCCACACTAGCCTGGTCACTATTCGGTAGGTATCAATCAGGTCCCCCTCATTCTTCTAAAACAACTGTGGTTGGCAGAATCATTGGTGGTGATGTGTCAACACACAGGAGACACATAGAACAACTCGTTGTTGCAGCAACAGCCTCTCACTTAACTTCATCAAGACCAAGGAGCTAATTTTTAACTTCGGAAAGGGGAAATTGGGACACAAAGCACCAGTTTTCACTGGTGGGCCCGTGGTAGAGAAAATTAGCATCATGACCTGGTACAACTATTGCAATGCCCAGGAACTCAAGAAGATGCAGAGAGAGCTGGACTCAGCCTGATCCAACATTGGCACAGCCTCCCCAACATTGAAAGGATCCATATGAGGCCCTGCTTCAAGAAGATCACATCTATGATCAAGGAATCTCTACCATTCATTCTATGCCCTCTTCTCACTGCTACAATTGGACAGGAGGAACAAATGCCTGAGGTCACACACCACCATGATCCTGAACCAACACTTCTACCTTGACAGCAGAACACTATGGACCACCTTTTGCACTGCCATAGACTTGTTTTTTTCTAACTTTGTTTTGCATTAATTTCTAGTTGTTTTATCGTCATTATTTTACAGTCTGCAGAATTTTATGTTTAATTTATGTATAATTTGTGTCTGTTTGTCTGAATCTATGTCTGTGCTGCTGTTGAAAACAAGATGCTGATTGTGCCTGTACCTCATTGTGCTTGTGTGTGTGACAATAAGCTCTACTCAACTTGATTTGATTTGACTTGACTCTTTAGACGTAATTAATTCTTCCAAACTTCAGTTAGTAGAGAATAATCAATCTTTCTTCACAGCAGAATCTTCTTTACTTGGGAAACCATCCACTGATTCTGCAGTATAGCATTTTGAAGGAAAATGTGTCTACTTCGGTACAAAGTCCAAAGTTTTATATGTTCGCTGCTGGATTCCTTTATCCACATATTCTTCCTTGCAAAAAAAACAATATTTAATTTCCTTTGCAACAGACTTTGTTTTCCTTTATTTGTCTATTGTCTATTTGTGAATTTACATGTTAACTTTTAGTATTTTACTAGACTAAGTTGGACCCATTGGGTGAGGGCTGGTTGCCCAACGCAATATTGCACCTCTCCACTAATTCCAATATTGGCGACCAGTGGGGGGGGGGGGGTGCTTTCTGGGGGGGGGGGGGGGCACTCACGCCTGGTGGGCTGGCAGTTGACTCACAGCTATTCCTTGAAATTCCATTTCAAGCAGGGTGCAAGGCCACCAAATTCAAGTGCAGTTTCATACCATTTCAAGCAGGGTGCAAGGTCACCAAATACAAATGCAGTTCCATACCATTTCATGCAGGGAGCAAGGCCACCACATTCAAATGCAGCTTCATACCATTTCAGCAGGGTGAAACCACCATAAAACCACACTCACAGTCAGTAGACATTCAGTGTGTTCTGTTGGTTCACAGCTCAGACGTGACCTCTCAGAGTCTTGACCTCTCCCTCCCCCATCTTGCAGAGACTGAGCCACACCCACACTTCCAGGTTTTATAATCCCTCCCCCCTCCCACCGGAAGGGGGCATGGCCTTCATGGCGTGATTGACAGGAAAGAGATTCTCAACATTTTTTTAAACACTAATAACACTCTTATTTTTCATTGATGGGAAGAATCCTCTGCACCTGATGAGTGGAGGGGAACTGAGTAAGATGGCCAAAATCGCAGCTGCAAGTGGTAGCATTTTATCTAAAATCAATATACAGTGCAAACAGGAAGTTGTCAAGTTTAGCCTTTTAATCATTTGCCATTTCAAAGCAACCACTGCCAACCATTTCCTGTGCCTTATTTCAAAGCAACCACCACCACCAACCATTTGCTGTGTTTTATTTCAAACCAACCACATTTTCATTTTCAAACCACATTAAGGGCACTCAAGGTCAGTAAAACCACACTCAGAGTTTAGTAGGCATGTGTTCAGTGTTATTCACAGCTCAGACTGAGATGTGACCCTCTCGCTCCCCCATCTTGCATAGACTGACTGAGGCACTCAACATTTCCGGGTTTTAGAGTCCCTCCGGAAGGGGCGTGGCCTTCAGGAGAGAGAATCTCAACATTTTTTAAACACTAATAACTCTTTTATTTTTCATCGATGGGAAAAATCATCTTGTCCTGCACAGTGGAGGGGGACAAAAATCTCAGCTGTAAGTGGCAGTGTTTTTTCTAAAATCAATATACAGAACAACAGGAAGTGGTCAAGATCAGACTTTTAGTAATATAGATAATAATAATAAATGTATTTGTATAGCACATTTAAAAACAACTCATGTTGACCAAAGTGCATCACATCAGTGCAGGTACTAATTTGATACATACAACGGTAGACAGACCTAACAATACATACATAAACTGTTTACAGCGTCCCCTCAAAAACGCTAGGGAGTAGAAATAGGTTTTGAGTTGTGACCTAAAGGAGTCGATGGTGGGGGCATTTCTGATGAGGAGCGGGATGCTATTCCACAGTCTAGGCACTGTAACGGCAAAAGCGCGGTCACCGCTGAGCTTAAACCTAGACCGCAGGATAGTCAGTAGCCTCAAGTCAGCCGACCTGAGGGACCTGGAGGTAGAATGGTGAGTTAGAAGATTTTTGATATGGGGGGGAGGGGAAGCCCGTTAAGGGCTTTGTATACGTATAGGAGGAGCTTGAAGTTGATTCTGTACCGTACTGGGAGCCAGTGGAGAGAGGCCAAGATCGGGGTGATGTGGTCCCTTTTATGTAGCAACCAGATCAGAATCATCTCCATACCAACATTTACACTAAAACTAAAAATGCCTGAAATATTTAGGTCAGAGTTTCAGTTTTTATTTGAGATTTTAGCATCCATAGGCCTTTGATATTTTGTCTAACATTTACGAGTTTTCCACTGTTTAAAATAGTTTATTTTTATCTTTTATTAATTCCTTGGTCATATTTTACACTTCATCTTACACAAATGTTACTTTTTTGGCTACTCATTTAATTTTCACATCTTTCCATACTTCCTTAAGGCTCTTTCCCTCAAATATTGTACTGTCAGCAAACTTTGCTACAGTACATTCTATCCTTTCATTTAAATCAGAATATAGAATATACTGTAAATAGCTAAAGGCCCAGAATCTATCCTGTGGTACCTCACGAACAAAATGCTGCAAACTTGGGAAAAAAGTGTTCATTTCTGCAACGTTTTCTGCCCTTTAAACAGTCTTTTGTTCTCAAGCCTTGAACCTTTACAAACCATGACAACCTTTTCTGTGGTGCCTTTTGAAAGTCTAGGTATGCCACATGCTCTGCTCTCTGTTGTCCTAAATCCAAATATAGCTCATTAATTTATTCTCTCCTTATCTATTCTGCTGGTTACATCCCGAAAGAAAACTGTTGACTTTGTCAAACATCATTTTGCTGCCATAAAAGCGTGTTGACTTTGCCTAATCCTATTATAATTTTATAAGTGCCCTGCTACTACATCCTTAAAAGATTTCAACATTTTCCTGATAAGTAATGTCAGGCTAATTGGCCTGTGCTTCCCCATTTCTCTCCACTCCTTTCTTGAATAGAGGTGTTACATTTACTTCCGCCCAATCTGATGAGTTTGATCCAACCGGCACTTGTAGGCATATGTTGTTCCTTGATAGTATTTTGTCAACTATTTGCTAAGCCAAGCGTCAAAAGGTAATTCCCAACTGAAAACAGTACATTTTAGCATGCAGGAAGAGTGTGGAGAATCTGAAGAGGAAGCAATTCACAGCTAAGGTTTTCAAATATACAATTAACAGTTTTGATGAGTTATAAATGTGTCTTCCATGGTAAAGTTATTAATAATTCTGTTTTGAAAGCAGAAGTATTAAATTTTAAGCAATATTTATGGTCATCAAGGATTTGAGTGCTGCTGAGTGCAGCACTCTTTCCATGCTTCTTACTGGTACTCTGAGGCATTCTATCAGTGGGTTTAATGTTTAATTATTAAACTGGATAATAGTGCAGATGGCTAAGGTGCCAGTTGAACTGCTAAGTATAGATGTATTTTCATTCAATTCTGACAATCTAGTCATGGTGTCATAGTCACCAGTCCCACCTATTTGCATTTGGCCCAGATCCCTCTAAACCTATCTCATCCATGTCTAAATATTTCTTAAACATTGTGATAGTACCTGCCTCAACTACCTCCTCCGGCAGCTCATTCCAAATAGCTACCACCTTTGGTGTGGTTGCCCCTTCATTGCCCCTCAGGTTCCTATTAAATCTTTCCTCCCTCACCTTAACCCTATGTCATCTGGTTCTCAATTCCCCTACTCTGGGTAAAAGACTGTGCATTTACCCTATCTATTCCTCTGAAGATCTTATGTACCTCTATTAGATCACCCCTCAGTCTGCAATGAATATCCTTATGACTTTGATGAGTGGAAGAGTCAAATAGTCACATGTTGTCAAACATCCGCCAGTTTCCACTGTGGGATTAAGAATGAGACCATCCCAGACTCCATCCAGATTACACTCCTTTGCCAAATAACTGAGGAGATATCCATGGTTCCATATTCAGCTTGACTGAAGCAAAGGTTGATAAGTAAAACAATGGTAAGTCAATCTAATGTATAGCTGCAAAGAATTTAAGTAGACCTAAGATGATTGCTGTGCAGGAAGAAACTGCAGATGCTGTCTTACACCAAAGATAGACGCAAAATGCTGGAGTAACTCAACAGGAAGGCAACATCTCTGGAGAGAAGGAAAGGGTGACGTTTTCGGTCTGAAGAAGGGTCTCGACCTGAAACATCACCCATTCCATCTCTCCAGCGATATTGCCTATCCCGCTGAGTTATCCCAGCATTGTGTGTCTGCCTTTAAGATGATTGTTACTACAACAGATTGTTAATTTAAAATCCAAATTCAGATCATTCAATTTCTAGATTGTACTTTGATTGAGAGCTATTTTGATTGATTATTCAAGGCAATGTCATTAAAACATTTGTATCGCCATGGACATCTTCGGCACGGACTTGAAGGGCCGAGATGGCCTGTTTCTGTGCTGTAATTGTTATATGGTTATAAGAGTAGCACTGTGGTGCAGAGGTCAGTGCTGCTGCGTTTAATCCTGACCTCAGACACCGCCTGAAGAATTTCCCGTCTCCTCGTGGCCGTCTCAATTTATGCCTCATGCACTGGATTCCTCTCACCTCCACAAGATTTGTTGGCAGGTTAAATGACTACAATAACTTATTATTTTAATGAGGGGGAGTGGCCAAACAACATAGGGGATTTAATGTGAAGGAAAATGTTGCAAAGGAGAAGGAAAATAAGAAAAGGGGAAATGAAACAGACTAGATTGCTCAGCTAGGAGCTCGTTTGACCCAATGGGATGAGTGGCCACCCCTGTGTCAAATACATAAGTTATGCATTTTATTGTTCACCGGACTTTCAAAAATACTTAATTAACTTGGGGATTTCCTGAAGAAATGGAAGGAGTGGCACAGAGAATATGCTTAAATCAAGTGGAAGAGTGCCGATAAGTTTTACAAGATGTTGCCAGCTCAAGGCCTTGAGCTTTAGGAAAAGGTTGGGGAGACTAGGACTATACTTATTGAACGCAGGAGAATGAGGGGTGATCTTACAGAGGTGTCTAAAATCACGAGGGGAAGAGGTAGGGTAAAGGCACAGTCTTTTACCAAAAGAGTTGGAAACAAGAACCAGAGGGCATACGCTTAAGGTGAGAGATAAAGATTTAATAGGAATCTGAAGGGCATTTTTTTCACACAGACAGTGTTAGGTGTATGGAACAAGCTGCCAGATGAGGTAGTTGAGGCAGGTACTAGAACAAAACGTAATAGACATTTGAATTGGAAAGATTTAGAAACTAGAAAAAGAAAAATAGGTGCAAGTGTAGGCCATTCGGCCCTTCGAACCAGCACCGCCATTCAATATGATCATGGCTCATCATCTAACACCAGTGTGAAATTCCTGTTTTTTTTCCCCATGTCCCTTTATTCCTTTAGCCCTAAGAGCTAAATCTAACTCTCCCTTGAAAACATCCAGTGAATTGGCTTCCACTGCCTTCTGTGCAGAGAATTCCACAGATTCACAATTCTATGGGTGAAAATGTTTTTCCTCATCTCAGTTCTAAATGGCCTACCCCTTATTCTTAAACTGTGACCCCTGGTTCTGGATTTCCCCAACATTGAGAACATTTTTTCCTGCATCTAGCCTGTCCAATCCTTTATTATATGTGACTATAAGATCCCCTCTCATCCTTTTAGGTTCCAATGAATACAAGCCCAGTTGACCCATTCTTTCATCACATGTCAGTCCTGCCATCCCGGGAATTAACCTGGTGAACCTACACTGCACTCCCTCAATAGCATTAAGTCCTTCCTCAAATTAGAAGACTATAATTGCACTAAATACTCCAGGTGTGGTCTAACTGGCGCCCTGTACAACAGAGTAGGACCTCCGTGCTGCTAAACTTAAATCCTCGCGCAATGAAGGCCAACATGCCATTAGCTTCCTTCACAGCCAGTTGTACCTGCATGCTTACTTTCAGTTACTGATGTACAAGCATGCCCAGTTCTCGTTGTACCTCCCCTTTTCCTAATCTGACACCATTCAGATAATAATCTGCCTTCCTGTTCTCGCCACCAAAGTGGGTAACCTCACATTTATCCACATTATACTGCATCTGCCATGCATCTGCCCACTCACCCAACCTATCCAAGTCATCCTGCAGCCTCATAGCATCCTTCTCACAGCTCACACTGTCACCCAATTCAAGTCAAGTCAACTTTATTTGCCACACACACACATAGAAGATGTGCAGTGAAATTAAAGCGGCAATGCCTGAGAATTGTGCAAAAACAACAGAACAACAGAACAGAATAGAACAGAACCAGTATTTACATTTAATATATTTTTTTAAAGAGACACATCACAACAGTAAATTAGTCCCTGGTGAGGTAAGAGTTTACAGTCCTGATGGCCTGTGGGAAGAAACTCCGTCTCAGAAATGGTGTCATGTGCAAACTTGGTGATGTCACATTTAATTCTCTCATCCAAATCGTTAATTTTTATTGTAAATAACTGGGGTGCCAGCACCGAGCCTTGTGGAAATCCACTAGCCACTGCTTGTCATTCTGAAAAGGACCCGTTAATTCCTACTCTTTGCTTCCTGTCTACCAATCAGTTCTCTATCTATGTCAATTACCTACCCCCAATGTGCCCTAATTTTGCACCCTAATCTCTTGAATATGGCCACTTGCAGGCAGATGGGACCCGTGTAGTTGGAGAACCTTGGTCAGCATGAGCCAGTTGGGCCACGAGGATGTTTCTGTGCTGTATGACTATGACTGAGCAATATTAATGCAAGCTTAAAGAACACCATTTTTTGCTTGAGGTTGTTTCTCTCTGAACCCATTGGTTGTAATTAGTTTCATATCTAATAGAAGGATGAGGTTGCAGCATTTTAATTAATGGACATCATTAACATGTCTCCAATCAATTCTTGTACTAAAAAGTCAAAACATGGATGGCAAGTGTGGGTCGACGCTTGTTGGTCGGCATGGCCACGCTGTATGATTATATGACTCAAACCGCTTCTTTCCCCCTGCAACACTATAGTAAATATGGGAAATGTGGTCCTGGAGGTTTCAAGGTTACTGAAGGAAGCCATGTCCCGGTAACAGAGGAGCAGTGAGCCTCCTTGATTTCCCAGTCCATTTCACATGCCTTCATCTGGAAGGATAACCCCAGCAGATTCCCACAGAGGACATGAGTGTACGATGCAAAGGACTCTATCACATGGTGCATCTGTGGCTTTTGTCATGTTTATTTCAAGACTATGCCTACAGAGAATAATGTATTATACCTATGTATAATTTTGTGCCTATGACCATATAGTTCCCTATTAATTCTTATAATCGTATAAAACCTTTTTTCTTTTAAAAATTATATTTTCCTAATATGTTTAACTTGGAAGATCTAGTTTAAAACATTATCACTAATTGCCACTTCTCGATCCTTTTGTGCATCATTACCAAGTGATAAGACTTTGTGGTGCCATTGCACAAAAACTTGGATGCAGTCATCACTCCCTGTGACCAGGGGATGTATTTTGTTGGCAATGCGGTGTGTCGCACTCATGATTATTCAGTTTAGTTTATTGCCACATGTACCGAGGTACAGTGAACAGCTTTTGTTGTGTGCTAACCATCCACTAGAAAGACAATACATGATTACAATTGTGCCATTTGCAGTGTACAGATACATGATAAGGGAATAACATTTAGTGCAAGTATTCTTCTTGCGTATGACGTGCACAGCCTAAAGTTGTAGGACTACTTGTTCTATTTGATCTCATTTGATTGTGCATGCCAGGTTGATTGCATTAGTTGAAACAGGGCACGTGAAGGTTGCAATCTCCCACCCCTTGGCGCAAATAAAGCTAGTAAACTCCGATCAAAGATAGTCCGACAATCCCCAATTAGTTTGATAGTGGTTCAGGACTGCTCTCTGGTTATGGTAGGATGGTTCAGTTGCCTGATAACAGCATGATGTAATGTGATGTACCAGCAAAGATATGTGTTGTGGTAATGTGGTATGTTGTGCTGCTTATATGATGCACAGTATTGGTGAAGTGGTACTTTTAATATATAATCCCACTTGATGGTGCTGGTACTTCTGGATGTGGAGAGGATGTTTCCACTAGTGGGAGAATCTTGGACCAGAATCCATAGCCTCAGAATAAAAGGACGTACCTTTAAAAAGGAGATGAGGAAGAATTTCTTTAGTCAGAGGGTGGTGAATCTGTGGAATTCATTGCCATAGACGGCTGTAAAGGCCAAGTCAATGGATATTTTTAAGATGGAGATTGACAGATTCAATAGACTATAGACAATAGATAATAGGTGCAGGAGTAGGCCATTCGGCCCCTTGAGCCAGCATTGCCATTCACTGTGATCATGGCTGATCATCTCCATTCAGTACCCCCGTTCCTGCCTTCTCACCATATCCCCAGAGTCCACTATCTTTAAGAGCTCTATCTAACTCTCTCTTGAAAGCATCCAGCGAATTGGCCTCCACTACCTTCTGAGGCAGAGAATTCCACAGATTCACAACTCTCTGGGTGAAAATGTGTTTCCTCATCTCCGTTCTAAATGGCCTACCCCTTATTCATCGGGAACATGTTTCTTGCCTCTAATCCCTTAATAATCTTATATGTTTCAATAAGATCCCCTCTCATCCTAAATTCCAAACTATACAAGCCCAACTATACTCCATTCTATCAACATATGACAGTCCCGCCATCCCGGGAATTATGCTGCACTCCCTCAATAGCAAGAATGTCCTTCCTCAAATTTGGAGACCAAAACTGTAAACAATACTCCAGGTGTGGTTTCACTAGGGCCCTGTACAACTGCAGAAGGACCTCTTTGCTCTGATACTCAAATCCTCTTGTTATGAAGGCCAACATGCCATTAGCTTTCTTCACTGCCTGCTGTACCTGCAAGCTTACTTTCAGTGACTGATGAACAAGGACCCCCAGATCTCTTTGTACTTCCCCTTTTCCCAGTGTGGAATGGAATGGAAAACTTTACTGCCATTCAGACCTTGCGGTCTGAACGAAATTTTGTTGCCTGCAGTCATACATATAGTAAATAACAAAACACACAATAAATACATATTTAACATCCACCACAATGAGTTCACCAGACACCTCCTCACTGTGATGGAAGGCAAAAATCTTGTCTTTGTCTCTTCCCTTCTTGTTCTTCCTCTTCCTCTGCGCTGAGGCGACCCAGGCCTCCGATGTTGTGACCCCACCGGGTGATGTAAGTAAGTCCCGCGGCTGAACCGCGCTCCGCGAACGGGCTGGTTCAACTCCGCGGCCCGGGGCGGTCGAAGCTGCGGAGCTGCCGCCCTCCAGTCCAGCGGACGCCGCTGTTGCCGCGGGAGCTCCAGAAAAAAACAGGTCACCAACCTGTGACCTGCGAGCTCCCGACGATGTTGTCCATTGGGCCTGCGGCCGAACCGCCGAAGTCGCTGCCGCCGCCACCACCACCAGAAAGCCGCCACAGCTCCAAGTCGGGCTGCCGGAACGCCGGAATGCCTGAACCCGCCGCAGCCCCGAAGTCGGCCAGCCTCGCGCTGGTAAATCCTGGCTGGCTCTGCCTCCGGAGCCTCGAGTGACACTATTCAGATAATAACTGCCTTCCTGTTTTTGCAACCAAAGTCGATAATCTCACATTGATGAATTCTACTTTGCGTTATCTGCTGGCCTGTCTCGGTCTCCATGATTTACAAACTTATCAATTTTATTGATAAATGTAACTCACAGTTCCATGTTCTCACAGATAATGCTAAATGTGCTTTGCTTACCCTCTCAACATCTCAGGTACTTATTTAACATGACATGCTTATGTCATTGTTTCGTTTCTGTACATATGATAATTAAACACTCTTGTGCAGGAACAAACAGCAGATAGTGTAGGAACAAACAGCTGAGTTTCTCCAGCACTTTTGTCTATAAACAGCAGATGCTGGTTTACACTGAAGATAGATACAAAATGCTGGAGTAATTCAGCTGGTCATGCAGCATCACTGCAGCAAAGGGACAGGTGACATTTCATGTTGAGACCCTTCTTCAGACCCATTAACACCCACCACCCAGGGAGGTGGGTGTATGGAACAAGCTGCCAGAGGAGGTAGTTGAGGCAGCGACTATCCCAACATTTAAGAAACAGTTGGGCAGGGACATGTATAGAACAAGTTTGGAGGGAAATGGGCCAAACGCAGGCAGGTGGGACTAGTGTAGCTGGGACATGTTGGCCAGTGTGGGCATGTTGGGCTGAAGGGCCCGTTTCCACACTGTATTACTCTATAACTCTATTAAACATTCTTGATTGACACGCCTTCCATTACTTCTTTTTACTTGTGCAGCTAACAGTTAACATATTCTTCCTGGTCCCATGGAGCATGTGTTTTGCTTCTACCATTTTGTTCCTTGGCCTGCTATGCCATGTCAGTCTTAAAGTAGCAATGTTACAAAATTTTGAGATTTTAAAAATCAAGTCTGCAATTTATCCCATCAGATAAAGCATAACAAGAAGTTTAATTTGACACCTAATTTACTTTCATATCTTCAGTATTAAGAAAGTTATGGCCATTTTCATGCTCGGAAATGAGTATCTTGCTTCCCATTGCCTTTCAATTGACTTAACTCAAAAGCTGTGATCTGGAAAAATTAAAAGCCCATAACTTTATTAAAAATTAAGAGAGCTCAATGAAATTTTCAGTCATTATAGATTGAAGCATTCTGAAACAAATATTAAACAATCTTACTTGGATTACCTGAAATTAAAGTATATAATTAGTTAGTTATCTAATTGTAGCTAATTACAAAATTCAATGAGTAGATCTAAACATCTATCAATTTCTTAAGAAAAGATAAACTTTTTTTTAATTGCCTAAGTGTCCAAATAACATTCACACAATAATCCACAATATAACATAATTTTTAAATCTCATTTTCATGAATTTCTGGGCCAAATGGAAGGAATTTAGTGTTTAATGCCTGTAAATAAATGGCCATTTAAATCAACTAGCGAGTGGGTTTTAGTGGAATGCGGTGGATTGGAACGTTGCGGTTAGCGGTGAAGTCGGGGGGGAAAATACTGGGGGTTCATACATTTTTTGGGGACCCCATTTCGCAACATTAAAATAGTATTTATGCCTCCCAAAAAACCAACTTTTAATAAAAAAATAAAGTATTTACCTTTTTTTCTCCCCTACGGAAAATGCTTCCGGTGGTCTGCGGTCACGGCTTTTGAAGGTGATTTTTAAATTACTCTAGTTAACAAATAACTTAGAGTAATTTAAAAATACCTTAATGGATGAAATGTCGGAGCGATTTTTCTTCCGCAATTAAATCGCCCGACATTCATCGATTATCCTGGTCTGGTGAAAATCGGCACTTTAAGCCCGCCCCCCTCTGAAAGGCGCTAAAGTCGCGCACACGGGGAGCGGCAGAAGTGCAGCGCCGGTAAAGGTAAGTTTTGCAACATACCTACTTAAAGAGTGTAGTCCAGAACAATTAACACATAATCAATGGTGGTTGTGGACTCAGTGGGCTGAGGACCTGTTTCCATGCTGTATCTGTACTAAACTAATAATAAAGCAAGGCTTGCAACTTACTTTGTTTCTCTACTTTGGATAAGGTTTGCTTCTCTATCTGAACATTATAAAACTGCCTCTCCCGTACAGTGTAGGGATGAGTTCATCATGGTGAAACATCTATTCTGTAAATTCCAACAACCTCCAGCCATGAATGACCTGCCAGCCTAAGTAATTATTTGTTTAGCATATCTCTCAAACTGCAGTATTTAATTGTTCTGATTCTCAAAGTTTTCATCCTTCTGATGAGTGTGAGCTTGGAATATAGTATCCTACAACTATAATGTACTGCTCTTTATTTGCATGTACAAATCAACTTCCATTGTATACCATGGTCCAGATGGTATTTCAGTCACTATCATAATTTTTTATACATTTAACTTTTTTTCCCATTTATCATATTGTTTACAGTGTACTATGTTTTACATATTCCGTTGTGCTGCTGCAAGTACAAATTTCATTGTTGTCTGGGACATATAACAGTAAAACACTCTTGACTCTTTTTTGTGCAATTCTGTACCTCTGGCACAGAACATGTTGCATCATTCTCTCATTTGTAAATGTCATTCTGAGTCACAGCTCTGCTACCTCTCAGCTGCATTTCCTTCTGTCTGTGTGGCTTTCATGTATCTTTGGAATTCTTTTTGTATCTTTTTGGGAGTGATGATTCTGGATCCAGCCAGCAGAGAACCATGTCAAATCGATGATCAGCATTTTATTACCGACTGAGCTTGTTTCATTTCTTGGAGCCACACCTAAATCAACTGTTGAGAAACTAGTCAAAACTCGACAAAAATGCTTGAGTAACTCAGCAGGATAGGCAGCATCTCTGGAGAAAAGGAATGAGAGACGTTTCGGGACGAGACCTTACTTCAGACTGAGAGTAGGAAGAAAAGGTTTTGATGGAGAGTTAAACCCCTGTCTCACGGTGCGAGTTGGCCCACGAGTGACCCCGAATTTTCAATCGTGGTGATCACGTAGCGGGAACGTCGGAACTCGCACGAGCAACTTATCGACTCGCGGCGCTAACGGCAGGCACTCGGGAAACTTGTTAACTCGTGGAAAAAATCAAACATGTTTGATTTTTTCCACGAGTCAAATTAACTCTTCAAGTTAAAAATGGAAACATTTAAACTCTTTGTAGTAACGTAGTGGCCCGTGCGTTTACCTTAGTGACTCGTAAGTCTACCGTGGGAACGTTTCATAATCTGTTCGTTCGCTCCAGTAAAGACTGACCCAAAGATAGACACAAAATGCTGGAGTAACTCAGTGGACCAGGCAGCATCTCTGGAGAGAAGGAATGGAGTCGAGACCCTTCTTCAGACTTACCCGAAACGCCACCTATTCCTTCTCTCCAGAGATGCGGCCTGTCCCACTCCAGCATTTTGTGTCTATCTTCGGCCTTTCTGCGATGATCTGCAACTTGTCCTTTATTACTGAGGCACCTGCCCCGTGGCTTCGTATTCGTCTCAATGAACGGCTGTAGGATTACACAAAAAGCTGGAGAAACTCAGCGGGTGCAGCAGCATCTAAGGAGCGCAGGAGATAGGCGACGTTTCGGGTCGAGACCCTTCTTCAGACCTGCTGACCTTCTTCATGCTGCTGCACCCGCTGAGTTTCTCCATCTTTTTGTGTAACCCTCGATTCTCCAGCATCTGCAGTTCCTTCTTTAACACGAACGGCTTTAGGACGCGGTTAAAGACCTGCGGAGGGGCAAGTCTGGGCAGTGAGTGGGTTGTGTCCACGTGTGATGCTCCATCCACCCCCCGGGGCCGAGAGTGTGGGATTGGGAAGGAACTGCAGATGCTGGTTTGCACCGAAGATAGACACACACAAGAAAGGTCTCGACCCGAAACGTCGCCTATCTCCTTCGCTCCTTAGATGCTGCTGCACCCGCTGAGTTTCTCCAGCTTTTTGTGTAACCCATAGACACACACAATGCTGGAGTAACTCCGAGGGACTGGCAGCATCTCTGGAGAGATGGGATGGGTGAGATTTCGTGTCGAGACCCTACTTCAGACTTCTCCAGAGATCCCGCTGAGTTTACTCCAGTAGTTGGTGTCTATCCCGGTGGCAGGGAGCCGGGCTTGGCCGACCCGCCGCCTCTACTTGCCGGTCAGTCGGGTGATCATCACCCTCCGCCCGGAATGCAGCGGTGTTTTGCAGCCAGTGAGTTGTCCAGCGCTCACGGTGGAAGAGGGAGGACAGCAACAGGCCAGGTAAATGAATAGCAGCACATAAATGAGTCTAGCGTTTCTTGTTTTTATGTTTTAATTTACAAGCCGCTTCACGCGAGGCAAGTTTTATTTTCAGTCCGAAGAAGGGTCTTGACCCGAAACGTCACCCATTCAACGATAGACACAAACAAGCTGGAGTAACTCAGCGGGACAGGCCGCATCTCTGGAGGGAAGGGATGGGTGATGTTTATATCCAAATGCTGGAGAATTTCAGCAGGTCGAGACCTTCCTGTCACCCATCCCTTCGCTCTATAGATGCTGCTGCACCCGCTGAGTTTCTCCAGAATTTTGTATACGCTCGATTTTGCTGCATCTGCAGTTCCTTCTTTAACACTGCTGGAGTAATTCAGCGGGTCGAGATCCTTCTTCAGAAGACGAGCCCCCCCCCCCCCCCCCGCACCCCCAACCACCTTCCACCTCAACTTACGACTGGGCACCAAAGCAGCTCAAGAGGCGAACCCTGAGCTCCGTCTCCCAACAATCTGAACAGCGGCTGCGGCCGGCCGGCACCCGGCATGGACTTCTCACCCCTCACACACTTACCTTCATTCACGGTTGGCTCAAGAGTAACGGGAGAGGAACTTGTTAACTCGGGAGAGTAAGTTGGAACATCGCAGCAATGACATACCCGTGGGAACTCGGTTAAACACTTGATCATAAACTTGAAATCTCGTACACTACCACGAGTCTTTCACACGAGGTACCTTGTGGGTCAACTCGCACCGTGAGACAGGGCCTTTAGGGGAAACTCATTCTCTTTGCCCATCCCTTTTCTGACTTTAGAAACAAGGAACTCAAGATGCTGGTTTACAAAAAACGATGTAAAATGTTGGAGTAACTCAGTGGGTTAGGCAGCATCCCTGGAGAACATGGATAGGCAATGTTTTAGGTCAGAACCCTTCTTCAGACTGATTGTAAGGGAGGGAGGAAAGAAAGCTGGAAGAGAGGAGGGGCAGGACAAAGCATTGCAGGTGACGGGTGAACACAGATGGGGTGGGTTTGATAAGCAAATGGTTGGACAAAGATCAGAGATGAAAGAAAACATGTGTGAGATTAAAGGATGGAAGAGTTGAGAATTGTGAAGCCAAAGGAAAGAATATAGGTGGAGGGGTGAGGGGGGGATAATTAGGTGTGAGATCTGGTGGGGTTAAGGGGAGGGGCAAGAAAGGGGACATGGGGGAGCAATTGGAGGGGGGTAGTTAGAGGTTACCTAAAATTGAGGAATTCAATGTTCATACCGTTAGGTTGTAACTACCCAATTAGAATATGAGGTGCTGTTCCTCCAGTTCAGTTTTGTTGCTGTCATATTTACTTGGTGGTGTACCTACGCATCTCAAGTTCATCAAGTTCCCATCTCCGGCTCCGGAGGAATGGATGCCAGCTTTTTCCTGGTTTGTATTTTAGAGGCGTAGCACCACTCTGAAGCCTCAAAAATATGTTTTTATCACACTGCTGGTGGTTTACATAGATTTTTCTGGCTCTAGGGGTTTATTGATTGATTTCCTTCTTAAGAGAAAGTTGTAGAATGTGTAATATTCAGACACTAAAAATGGAATCTGGGGGACCTTTAGATACATAGACAACAGTGGCATTTCATCAATCATTAATCCAATTGAAATGAAAATATTGGGATTCCAAAATCAGAGAGTCATCTGCAATTTCTTGACAATTAAAGTAAAAATTTGACCCTTAGAGAAAGAAATGAGGAAGAAATTAGTCCCTGCTGCATTGAATCTGTTGAGGGGACCAGTATACCAAATGTAATCCCCCTTGAAGCTTCACATCTCCCAAAAGAGAACTACAATGAAAAAAAGGACACAAAGTGCTGGAGTAACTCAACGGGTCAGGCAATATCTCTGGAGAAGATGGATTGGTGATGTTTCAGGTTGAGATCCTTCTTCAGACTGATTGAAGAAGGGTCCCATCGCAAAATGTCACCTATCCATGTTCTCCAGATTTGCCGTCTAGGGAGCATCTGAATAAACCATCATCTGCAGTTTCTTGCTTTTAGAACTTCTATATAATTGGGGAGAAGTTGAAATCTCATTCATTCAGAATGTCTCCCCACCAGTTTATTCCTAGTCTCCTTTCTCATCACTCACTGTTTCTTTAGGTGGGAGCGACAATTGTTTAAATGATCCTGCAAGCTAAAAGGCTGCAATTGAACTCAATACTCAGTTACTGCTTTAGCTATGTTCCAATGGCAGTGACAATGTTAGAAAGAATCATTTGTGGCTTTCCTACATAAAGCTAAGGTTTTATTGGGAGAGCAGGGCTGACTTATTATTGGTGCTCTTTGTGTTGGTCAAAAGTAATGCTCCATTGCCATCTCTCTCGTTCACCAGGGTGCTTTATTTTGCTGCCTAATGTAAACCACATGCACTTCATTCTTTAAACATGTTATTTACAGACAACCAGTCTCATATTTTTGCCATTCATCAATTGGGTTGGATCATCAAAACATAGCCAGAACTTTTATATTAAGACTAATCAATTTTAATTCCTATTTTCATAATCATGTTTCCATTAGATCACATTACACTCAATCTGAATTCTCTGCAATAAAATAGTAATTAACGTAACCAAAACATTCTGGGATAGAATCTAGAGCTTCATAATCATATTCTATTATTAGCCCTGTAATTTACAGTGGTCTCTGGTGATAGTGATATGGCCATATACACCATCAATGGTCTATATCAACCCATATAATGAGCTGAGCCCATTTCTAATTCTGAAATGTAATTTAACAATTATTTCAGAGTTCTTTTTGAAGCTCTTGAAGGTTCCCCTTTGCTGTACCTCTCCTAAACCGGCCTAGAGGAGGTAACTCTGCTCTACAGAAGTGAGCGAAGTTTTGCTCAATATTTGAGCATCTGCTGTCTCTTGTGTCTTCATAAAACATTAGTAGGTGATACAACACAATGGGGTGCGAAACACAAGGAACTACAGATGCTGGAATCTTGAGCAAAACACTAACTGCTGGAGGTCATGCTGAAGAATTGTCTGACGCAAAACGTTATCTGTCCATTCCCTCCACAGATGCTCCCTAACCCATTGAGCTCCTCCTGCACTTTGTGTTTTGATAATGATGTATGAACTACTTCATAATTTACATGCTGGTTGATAAGCATATTGAGCTATAAGCAGCCAGAGTTCAATTAGCAATAGTAATAGCTGGTAGGTT
This sequence comes from Raja brachyura, assembly GCA_963514005.1. The sequence continues at coordinate 62,472,479 of OY740783.1, forward strand.
TGATATTTGGCCAATATCAACAACTGCACTACTTTAATGTGAATTATTTAAATTATGGGGAGTATTTCAAAACAGATTGCTAGTTTTATTCTAGACAAAAGAAAGGAAACCAGAAAGCAACATAGTGACGTTTCCAATAGCAACAGTGAGACAGATATGGACGAAGTGTCCTGGCAGAATAACAACTCCTTCAATCTGTTGGTTGCAATGCTCTATGGTTTTCAGTCACAGCGAGTTGTTCACAAGTTGGCACTGTCCTTAGACACACCAGCATAACAGCCTCCTTAATGAAGACAGGTTCATTAGATGGCCAATATCAAAGGAAGAAAACACTGCGATGGCCCATTTCACTCATCATTTATAATAAATACATTTAATGTGGCTAATAATAAGGGTCTAGGATAATATTAACACCTTTTTTGAGGCAACACTCCATAGTAGATCCCTTTAAATGAGTATCCCTTAAGGGGCTGTCCCACTTAGGCAACCTAATTGGCGAGTTTAGAAGAGTTTGAAAAAATGACATGTTGAAGACCTTCTTCGACGATGTAGAAGACCTCCTTCGATTATGTTGAAGGCCAGCTTCGACTAGCTACGACTAGCTGCGACTAACTTTGGGAAGATTGGACACCGAACAGTGGAGAGTGAAGACGACCTCCTTCGATCTCTTTCGACCTCCCTTCGACTATGATGAAGACTATCTACGACTACCTTCAACTACCCTTGATTACCTACGACTAACATGCCGACCTACTACGACCTACTACGACCTGCTACGACTAAACCTACGAGTAAAAAAAGTATCGATTTTTTCCATGGCGACCTTTTTCTACTCGGGGGCATTTTTTAACATATCGAGAAAAACGCCGCAACCTAGCTGAGGCCTTGAGTACACGGAGACCACTCTCGAGCATGAAGGAGAGTTACGAAGACCTCCAACGACCTTGTGTCGACCATGCTGCGAGTATGAGTCTAGGGCAAACTCGGCAGAACTCACAGATTAGGTCGCCCAAGTGGGACAGCCCTTTTAGCGATCCCTTAGGTGGTACTTGTAATAGACCGAACAATATCTACCAGCCTCCTGCGTTTGTTAGAGAACCAGGCAGCGATGCAACCAGTATATATTCTCCCTACCTTACATCTGGAGAGGTTCGATAGAGCAGTAGCAGTATTAGTATTTGGTATAATCTTTTCAATCTTTCAAGAAGTAGAGTCATGGATGAGCTTTCTCGGTGATTTGTTCCCAGTCAGTCTGCATGGAGTTTGAGATATTAGAGGTACTCATAGCCAACATGTTTCTTCTATTCTTGGGGGAGAGCAACCCAAGGCTTTTTGGAGATATGTGAAATCCAGACGGACAGACAACACTGGTGTCCAGATGCTTAAAGTGAACAACTGTCTGATCACTGAGGACCAGGCAAAAGCAGAAGCTCTTGCAAACCAATTTCAACATGTATTCACCCGGGAAGATATGGAGCCTTCATCATTTCCAGTTCTACCGCCCAGCCCGTATGCTGATGTGCCTGCTATTAAAATTGAGGTTGAAGGTGTCAAGAAGTTATTGCTCAACATCAATACCACAAAAGCAATTGGACCAGATCAGATACAGAATCAAGCCCTCAAGATCGGGGCCGAAGAACTGGCTCCAGTTTTGCAGTTCATTTTTCAACAATCGGTTGACTCAGGTGATGTTCCGCTGGATTGGAGGAAGGCTAACATCACTCCTCTCTTTAAAAAGGGTTCAATCACCAACCCAGCAAATTATCGACCTGTTTCATTAACAAGTACTTGCTGCAAATTGCTGGAGCATTTAATTGATAGTAATCTGATGCATCACGTGAGCAAACATAACATTCTTGCGGACAACCGACATGCATTTAAGGGGCATAGATCATGTGAGTCTCAGCTTATCCTGACGACAAATGACCTGTCCGACTACGCAGTTGCAGCATGGGACCCATACACAAATAAAAATATTTCTTCCATCGAACTTGTCCAAAGACAGGCAGCTCGATTTGTTACTAACACCTATGAGAGAGAAGCGAGTGTTACCAAACTTCTGAATTCTCTGGGGTGAAACCCTTTCCAGGACAGACGTGAAGCACACCATTTGACCTGTTTTTACAAAATGTTAAATGGCCAGCTCGACATAGATTACAAGACCTACACCAAACCTAAACCAATTAGGAGCAGAGGAGGGCATTCGATCCAATTTGTGATTCCAGCTACCAAGACAGATGTGTACAGCAATTCGTTCTTCCCCCGCACAATTAAAGCATGGAATAATCTCCACCCTACTATAGTTACCCAACCAGATGCAACTAAATTTAAGGTAGTTCTTTCTTCCCAAAAACCCTTTCAGTAAAAAAACCTCTAATACAGAAATTGTCAATAGATCAATGTAATGCATGAAATTTGTGTCCCTATTAAAAGCTTTTAAACATCAACTGGGGCATAGTGACCAAGGTTCATGTAAATAAGCATTTTAACAAATAAGCACTTAAATGTAGTTTTGGATGTTGCTCAAAGTTTGTTACTAATAGCCCTGAAATATATGATAGCTCAATCAACATTTATTAGTATTTATGGTCATATTCTGTTATCTTGTACAATGAAAATATATTTGAGGATGTTGAATTATTTTACTTTCCATTTCTGTTTTCTTTTTCCTCTTCTAATTTTGTTCAATCCACAGACGCTGAAAAGCCTAAAGCAGGTGAATCCCCTCAAGAAGCAGTTCCTGATGGCGAACCACATGAGCCGGCCCCAAAGAGACTGCTTCGGTCCATGACATGTGATGGTCAACAAACAGCTACTGTCGAGCACCCTGACCGCAGGCATGTCCTACCAGTGCATTGCATCATCAGTAAAAGCTCAAAGTATATCGAAGAACAAGTCATGGGTAAAGTAGAGAAATTAGTATGATGTGAAACAAAACATGGGGGCAGTTACTAACTGCTGCCACCATGAAGCAAAATGAAGCTTTGCTATTATATATAAGAGATAGAGATGTTGTAGCTATTGAAGCATGATACCATAAATCATTCTACCTTAGATACACAAAAGTTGTCATTACTTTTGCAAAAATTAGTAAACAAGATAATCGGCAGCAGGTGTATGAGAAGTCTAGTCATCGAGGAGAGAATCATCCATGGCAAAGAGATCTTAAGACTTGCTAAACTTAACCAACTTCTCATCAAGGAAGTTCGAGAAGTTGAGGGCTTGCATGCATCATCTCACAAGACAGACCACTTGAAGGCATGGTTGAAGCGATCCCATCCTGTCTTATGTATTACAAGGCCATCTAGGCAAGTAGAAAGTGATATTGTATTCATAGAATCACTTGCTGTTGAAGAGCTGCTTGAAGGTGTTGTACAAGATAATTCAAGTGAGGACAGTGAGAGCAGCAAAATTGACGGTGAAAATCAACAAAGAGGATCATCGTCCCATCACCTCAGAGTCATGTTTCATGCAGCCCAGATTGTGCAGAACAGCATCGTCAACTCACCAAACCCCATCTAATGGCCCCCAACTTCTGAAGACGCAACACTAGATAAGGCTGAAGAGATTGTCCCAGCTGACTGTACAACTTTTTGGCAAGGACCACCAGAGCACGCAGTCAGCTCAAAGAATCTGGGAAAGTTGTTGTCCCTGACGAGCTGTATCACCGTCTGCTGTCAGTTGCCCTGGATGTCATGTACCTGAAAGGCAAAGGAAGGAAAATACACTTCCCTCTCCATGGCAGTCAGACATTTAACAGGCTCAGCATGGTTAATCGGGCCACTCAATGGATTTGGCCATTGTGCATCAAATTAGACAATAGACAATAGACAATAGGTGCAGGAGTAGGCCATTCGGCCCTTCGAGCCAGCACAGCCATTCAATGTGATCATGGCTGATCATTCCCAATCACTACCCTGTTCCTGCCCTCTCCCCATATCCCCTGACTCTGCTATTTTTAAGAGCCCTATCTAGCTCTCTCTTGAAAGCATCCAAAGAACCCGCCTCCACTGCCCTGTGAGGCAGAGAATTCCACAGACTCACCACTCTCTGTGAGAAAAAGTGTTTCCTCGTCTTTGTTCTAAATGGCTTACTCCTTATTCTTAAACTTAGCCCCTGGTTCTGGACTCCCCCCACATCTGGAACATGTTTCCTGCCTCTAGCGTGTCCAAACCTTTAACAATCTTATATGTTTCAATAAGATACCCTTTCATCCTTCTAAACTCCAGAGTGTACAAGCCCAGCCACTCCATTCTCTCAGCATGTGACAATCCCGCCATCCCGGGAATTAACCTTGAAATTCATTCACCTTGGAACATGACACTGCACTGACAAAGAGGCAGATAGAACAGGGGATTAGCCTACTTCCAGCTGATGCTCAAACAACCTTCACCACGTTGGTGGGACAACAATGATTTTGGGGAAGAAACAGTAAGTGAAAAGGGAACCACACGCAATACGAATGGCATTATTCTTCAGCGGAGCCCATCTGCCACCTCTACCACCTCTGAAACAACCTAGTAATCGCAGTCTGTACCCATTGCAAGAGATAGACGATGATCTGTCCAACCGCCATCTCCTATCAAGAAATATCATGGGAGCAAAAGAATTGGACCAAATTCTTACGGCGAACATGTTGATCTTCTGGACAGACATTATCGACCAGTCCAAAGTTTTGCAAGAAAGCTTGACCTGGCGCTTCGTGTAATTAAATTGGCAGTTTCATCTGAGAGGATCTTCCTTGGATGGACAGGTTGTAACACTTCTACAGAATGAGATTTCATGAATATGTAACATTCCTGTCTCCCAATCTACCATCGTAGATAGTCTACCATCTACCTAGACGTAGATAGTCTACCATCTATCTCCCAATTATAGATGCTTGTCCAACAGAGTATGGCACAGTCTTCACCGTTCTTGAGAAGTCTCTTCAAATTGTAATGCCCTGAAGCAAGAACAGGTGTTTGTAGTGTTCGATCAAGCCATATACTCAAAAGCCCAGCAGATCAGATGGAGTAATGAGAGATTTTCTGATCAGATAGTTCTCCATCTTGGTGCCTTCCACATTTCTCTAACCATGTTAGCTTGTATCGGTAAACGATTCAGAAATGCAGGTCTTGAGAACTTGGTGGTAGAAGAGGGATTGTTGCACAGGGATCTTTGAATGGTAGAATGAATGGCCATCACTAAAATCAAAGTGTTTGCATGCACAAGTGTGTGGTGGAAGCAATGGAACATGTCCGCTGGCAGATCTTCCTTGACTCCCTTATAGAAGAGGAAAAACATCAAGCACAAACATTGATGAGCCAACTGAATGCAACCTTTCCAGAAGAGGCTTTCACTGAACTTGTGTTGTCAGATGAATTTCACAAGATGACTACAATGTATGATAAGTTTGTCAACAGTTGGGCGAAGAATCCAACATTCAATGTATGGTTTTCTTACATTGAAATGGTAGATGTGATGCTACTGTTCCTCAGAGCAACCAGAGAAGGGAACTGGAACTTGCATCTCTCAGCTGTGAGGTCATTTCGTCCATGGTTGTTTGCCTACAATCACATGAACTATGCCCGTTACCTGCCAGCCTATTGGCTTGAGATTTGCGACCTCCCATCATCTCATCCTGCTGTCCACCAAAAGTTCATGAAAGGCCATTTCGCTGTACAGAGGCAGGCTGATCATGGATTTTCACATGTAGCCTGTGATCAAGCCAAAGAGCATACCTGCAACTGAGACACGAAAACAAACAAAGGCATAGTGGGATTCTCAACTCACGAAGGAGCTGTTTCAAGATGGATTTTGTCCCAGCCAGAAAGAGCCGCTATTTCCAGGAGATGTGAAGAAATGGCAGGAAATACCAGGTGACAAGGGGTCGCAAGGGCTTGCAGCAGTTGTGAATACAAAGAGATGAAGAGGATGTGTGCAAGGTGATATCTGTCCTTGAGGCAATGATTAATCCATTCAAAGACATCCATAACCAATTAGTCCACATAGCATCTGGCTGTGTTGCATCCAAGGATGTAACTGTGGATTGCATCACTGCGTGGGAGAAGGGAGATGCAGCTTTCATCACATACTCCAAAGATCGTCTCCAGGGCAGTGAAGATATGTTCAAGCCGCTAAAGAAGTAGAAATCAAAGATTTTCCAGTCAATGAATAAGGCAAATCAGTCTACAATCAAGGGAAAGGAAGTGGTGTTAAAGGCTGACAGAAATCTGTTACACAGACTTGTGATCATCGCTAATGTACGGAAGCTCGATATCCATAACATGCTGACATACAACTTGGGCCCTCTTCCTCTCTCACTTGCACATCCACATGGGTCACTTAACAAAACTGCGAAATCATCCTTGCTGCACTACATCGAATCGCAAGTACAAACATCTCACGTTGACATTCTGCTAGGGAGCATCTGGATTGTAGATAGAATGGCTATGGTGCAAGAACAGTCCCAGGGAAGTATTCCATCAACATTTGGCAGGCTCGCTGATCACCTTCAGAAACAACTCGTGGAGTTGGCCCTCAGTATTCGGAGTAATGTTATCCACTTTGTAGTTGATACTTACAGGAAAGATAGCATCAAGAATGCAGAGAGAGGGAGACGGTCCGTTGGTGGAAGCTTAATCACCAAAATCGACAGTGAACACCAGCAAGTACCTCACTAATGGAAGAAAGTTCTTACATGCGGTGCAACAAAGCAGAGCTGATCAGGTTTATTTTTCAGACTTGTCAGAACAAACCATCTGCATCCCTGAAAAATGTAACAGTGTTTGTTGCTCATGATGGGGAGTGTCACAGTTCCCACAATTTCCCAGTCCAAAGGGACATGGGTGGAAAATTGTAGGTGGTGAATTGGACATTGCCTGGGGTGATCTGCCTCCAGCCCCAAGCACCTTGCTGGAACTAACCTACTGTTCATGCAAGAAAACTAGCTATGAGAAGTCTAATTCAGGGAAAGGAAGCTGCTCATGTCAACAGCATGGTGTGCCATGTACTGAATTCTGTAAGTGTGTTGACTGCAGAAACTCTCTTACTACAAAAGACCGAATCTGATGAAGAAGATTCAGATGAAGAGTAGACGGTTCCTTGACATATTAACTTTGTCATGAATATTATTTTCTTTGATACCACTGATCAGTATAGATAGAATATCTATTAATTAGCTTAATTAATTAGTGCAAAGTTTTGCACTGACGACTTATGAATTCCTTCTCAATGATTTTTTATCCATATCTGTGCCAAATTTCAAGTAGATACCAGAGATGGGTCACAAAAGTTAAAATCTAGACCCATTTCGAATGTACAGCCTGCGGTCTACCAGTGCTAACCGAGGTATCGTTTGCTGATTTACATACACAGAGCAGGCTTGGAATGGTGGAGCTGCTGATGATGAAAAGAAAGGAAAGAGATGAAGAAGCAGGGTCATGTCCTGAAACGTCACGTATTCCTTTTCTCCAAAGACACTGACCCGTCTGACCCGTTGAGTTACTCCAGCTTTTTGTGTCTACTGAATTTATACCAGTTGGTTGAAGGAACATCAACATAGTGAATTCACACATTTCTCACATGGAGAAAGGTAAATGTTGCACTTGTCCGCTGCTTCACAGCAAATGAAGCGTTTAGTCAATATCCTGGCACTAACAAGATGCATTTAACATAACCATTGACCAAATTGTTGCATGACCTGTTCCTCAGAGATAAGAGGGAGTTAAATTGGGGATGCTTAACTGGAATCCCACCTGTGGAAAAATGTTGTACTCCAATTACTCTGCAAGAAAACAAAGCAAATGAGGATAAGTTCAGACTAGGGGGAACTTATGAGATGGCGAGGGTTATGCTGCTAAAATGAATTAAAAGTATTTTAGAGCGGTGTGTGTAAAACATGTTTTAGGGAGAAATGAACAACCACAATGCCAGAGTTTGTATGTAGTTCAATAATGTGAAGGGTTAACTGAGAATGAAGAGTATTTTAATTACCAGGGTTGACAAGGAAGGAAGTGGAGAGGCATCCAGTATGGTAACTGTCTGAGCAAACATACACTGCATGGTTTTGTCATCCCAGTGGTCAGAGAATTGTTATTCACTGGCAGTAACTGAGTGATAACTATGGGTGACTTGGCACTCATTCCCGACTCCTGCTACACCTTCTGGTTACATGGTTGTTTTGATGGAGAGATAACATGTTGTCATGTTTCAGTCAGGCAAGATGTGGTGAGTGCAGAGAGCGAGACCCATCTTAAGACTGGCTGCCACGTGAAATGCAGTCAGTGGTGGAGGAACTTATTTTGTTAGAAGAACTGAAGACAAGGCCAAACCTGCATTTTAAAAGCATGTCAACATCAATGGAATGACTTGTAATGACATTATATACTTATTACACTATTTTGGCTTCTATGTTAGCTGTTAATTAATGTAGCAGAAATCCTCTCTGCACTGTCTTACTGATAAACATTTATACTCCCCAGTGGAATACTTACAAGTCCATCAAAATGAAAGAAAAGTGCTTTTGCTAGTACTGTGCAAATGTTTTTTTTGTTTTATCTTAGCCATTGCTGGGTAATTGGAGTGGAAACAATTTTCTTTCCTGTTCTTTTGCAGAAACAGCACAGCAGGTGGATGAAAATCACCGCTCAGTGTGTCATGGTGCTACTCTCATTAAATATCTTGCTGCAACTTCTCACGGCAGTCCCTGGGACTCACCAAAACCAGGCAGTGGCATTAGCCAATGACATCCGGAGACACAAGAGGCTACAGAGGCTGGATTAATACGGGTGTCAGAAGTTATGGGGAGAAGGCTGGAATATTGCGCAAAAAAAACAAAAGTGCTGGAGGAACTCAGGAAATCAGGCAGCGCCTTTGGAGGGAATGCTGCCTATCCATGTTCTCCAGAGATGTTGCCTGACCCACTGAGTTAAGGGCCTGTCCCACCAGCATGCAACTCTATGCGATGAGCGCGACCTAACGTGGTCGCTTGAGCCGTCCGGCGTCGCGGGGCCGGTCCCACTTCGAACGCCGGAGCCGTGTGGAATTGTGCGGAGTTCGTCCCGACATCGCGCGGGGCTCCGAAAAACTGACTATGTTCAAAAATTCCGCGCGGCAACGGCTTGTCGGCTCGCAGTCGCCTTGACGCATTACACACCGTCTCGACGTCGTGCCTCCGTGAACCTATCTGTAGGTGCCTCCGTGACCCTCTATGCGTGTGGTTCCATGGCCCTCTGTGTGTGTGCCTCTGTGCCCCTCTCTGTGTGCCCCTCTCTGTTCTGGCGAACTTACCTTAAGACTTCGCTCCAAGTTTGCCTCACTATGCGCCACTCACCCGACCTCCGCGCGGCCCTCGCTGCCGGTTTGGTCGCGCTTGCCGCATGCAGGCGCTTGCTGGTGGGAACGGCCCTGTACAGGGGATCACCCGACCTCCGCGCGGCCCCCGCTTCTAGTTTGATCGCGCTCATCGCATGGAGTCGGATGCTGGTAGGACAGGCCCTTAACTCCAGCACTTCGGTTTTTGCTCAAGATTCCAACATCTGCAATTCATTTTGTCTATGAAAATGACCTCTATAGCTCTATAAACAACCAAAGATTTCTCCTTGCCAACAATTGTGCAATTCATGACAGTTCTGTTTTTATCTCACACCCTTTATCTTTTCATCTCTGGACTTTGTCCAACTATCTGCCTATCAAAAACCTCACTCACTTGTATCGATTAATTACTAGGCTTTGGCTCCCAGCTTCTCCCCATTCCCTCCCTCCCCCACCATAATATCTGAAAAAGGGTCACAACCTGAAACATCACCTATCCATGTTCTCCAGAGATATTGCATGACCTGCTGAGCTACTCCAGCACTTTGTGTCTTTTTTGTAAACTAGCATCTGCAGTTCCTTGTTTCTGAATAATAAGACACGTTCCATGGATCTGAGGAGGAACATTGCTTACAAGATAATCTTGAATATGTCGTATATTGCATGTTGAACATGGCATTATTTATTGTAGTGACACATCGTGGGTTATGTCACGTAAGGAGTGCCACTGTACTAGTAAGTATTTTATATAAATGTTGTGAAAAATACTGCTTTACAATACATCAGATCAGTCTCCCTTCCAAACTCAGAGTTTCCCTTTTTTCAATGCAGATTCCACATTTAAAACTCCTTTAAATCCAACTAATTAGATATTGGTACTTGATGGAAATGGCATTATATTTATTATTTTCTCTGATAATGATTGAAGATAATACTGACCGGACTGCTTTTCTGTAATTTTGACCTCAGATGAGTAAGGGATCTCCGTCCCCTCAGCACCTCCATCACCGACACTCAGAGCTGGTGCTTGTAAATAGGGTCAAGACGTCAAATCTGACAATGCTGCAGAAGGATCGTAACCAATTATTTCATGCTGCTATCCAAAACCAGAATCCAGAATGCCTTCCCTTTATAAAGGCTGTTAATGTGATCAATGTTCTTCTTTGGTCTTCAACAACTCAGGAAGAAAAGGCAACAAATGTGTGATGTTGTTACACTCATCTTTTTTACAGCTATGGTCAATAAGTGTGCTTGGTCAGTGTCGAGGTCGCAATGGGAACAGTTACTTCTCCAGTCATTGCACTGGATACAAGCTTTCTCCAGGTGAAAAATACAAGGCTATTCATACTTGTCTTTTGTTAGGAAGATGTGATTAATTGTGAAGTACGATAATTGCGCAAGGGAATTCGTCACCAGGGGATTTGGAATTAAAATTATTAAGTAAAGGTTATTCAGATGACTTGTTACAGTGAAATCACCTCTTTGTAAATCTAGATCTCATGGGAAGTACATTTACCCATTTTGCTATTTTTGTTCCAGTATAAAGTAAGCAACCTGCATAATATGAATTGTATTTGTAATTTACTCAAGTATCTCAGATTTGCAAGATCAGTTTTCTATTGATTTAAAAGAGGAAAAGTTAAAAATTCAATAAAGGGGAAGAACTCTACATTAAACCAATTGGGTTGATTTAAAATGAATGTGGGTTACATTATCACCATCAATAACAGTGCATGGGGAGTGTTGATCGACTGGTTTGAGCAATGCAACCTGCTGGTTCATAATATGTTTCTAGCAATAATTAATTTCATGGGCTTGAGATTCCCTAAGTGTCCCAATCGGGATTGCACTGCCCCTTTAAAAGCTGCATCTCTTTAAAATCTATTAAGCTGTGGGACCTTGTTTAAAACTAAATTGATAAAACCTCAGGGTCATTTCTTACCTTACTTATGGTCTGTAGAATGCATTATGAGGCTTGCCACTTATGTCAGGAAGGCCAAGTGAACAGTCTGCAGATGAGGTGGTTATTTTATTGACAGGTTGGGTTCCTTAGAGATGCCACAAAATATGGCTTTGTCTAAGGATTCATCAGGCCCTGTGATTTGTTTGCAATTAAATTTAGTGGGAGTGAAAAAAAATCAATAGCAAAGAAAGGGAAGCATTAGGAATAACTAATTGTTAGCTGTTGTGGGTAAATGGACTGAGTACTATGCCCTCCAATTTTTCAGATATTCCCGAAACACTCCTCTGTTCGGTGGCAACATTAATGTCAGAAATCACCGTGTTTAAATAATTATGGGCAAGGGTGAGCATTTCAGGCCAAACACGCAATCCATAGAACTTTATTTCTACATCACACATGTTGCTTCTAATAGGAGGAAATGAGAGTGCATGTTATGTTGCACATATTGCCAGTAAGTGGATAATCGTCTTATTCAAAGATAGCAAAGAACATAACGATTGCAGCACGCCATTCAGCCCCTCAAGCAACAACTATCTTTCTGTTAGATAATGACTAATATGTCATTCAGTCTGCATTGCAGGAATGAACTGATAACTACAGCATTACACTTCAGGAAGACTGTCAGAGTGGAATAAAACACAATCCACTTCTGTATTGTGCAACTTATGCTACCACTATGACAGAAAGGCAAATATCTATCACAAAGTGCTGGAGTAACTCAGTGGGTCAGGAGGAAGGTGCCGACGCAGAGCGTTGTCTATTCATTCCCCCCACAGATGTTACCTTAAGACCTGTCCCACTTGGGCGTCATTTGCACGTCATCTACGCGACATCATTTACACCTCACGATGCATGGCACGCACATCGTGATGCGCATGTGATGTGCACATGGTGCGCATTACGCACGCATGGTGAGGCGTGGTGGCGTAGGCAGTGACGCGCAGTCGAGCATGCATCCCAAGATTTTGGGAATCACAAAATCTTCGTGTACCACCTGCGTGACACGCAAATGACGCCCAAGTGGGACAGGCCCTTGACCCGCTGAGTTAACGCCCTGTCGCACTATCCCGAGTTACTCACGAACTCTCCCAAATCTTCCCCTTGATTCGAACTCAGGGAATGTCGGGGAATGTCGGTAACGCGTCCGTAAGAGGCCGTAGGAGTCTGTAGATGTTTCGTAGTGGCTCGTAATGCCAGCTGTGGGAACTCGGGGCATCATGTAAGTCGGGACGTTTTTTCAACATGTTGAAAAATGTCCACGAGTTAAAAAAATAGCCCCGAGTACCTACGAATGGCTATTACCATAATTCTCTGAGTTCGAGTCAAGGGGAAAACTCGGGAGAGTTTGTGAGTAACTCGGGAAAGTGGGACAGGGCCTTTACTCCAGAATGTGCGTTTTTCGCTCAAGATTCCAACATCTGCAGTTCCTGCTGTACCCACAAATTTCCATTTCTACTTCTGTTGAAAACAGAAAGATCTCTTGGTTTTATCTAAATATCGCAATGAATCAATTTTAGAGTGTTAGCAAATTTACAGATGGCAATGATAAAAGCAAAAACAAACTGTAGTTGCTGGAGGTTGCTGAAATCCTGGGCAGCTGAGGTTCATACAGTTAAAAAAATGGAGAGTGATTATAACATGAAGTGGTTGAACTCATCTCAAAGCAATCTCCCCGTAGGTGTGATTTCCACTACGTAAAGAGATGGCATCATGATCTATGTACATTTCTCTCGGTGAGGGCTCCTCTAAGACAAGGTCTTCTCTATCTTGGAGATACCAAAAAAGACATTGGTATCAGGATACTGTCTCATAGAAACATAGAAAATAGGTGCAGGAGTAGGCCATTCAGCCCTTCGAGCCAGCACCGCCATTCAATATGATTATGGCTGATCATCCAAAATCAGTACCCCGTTCCGGATTTCTCCCCATATCCATTGATTCCCCTAGCCCTAAGAGCTAAATCTAACTCTCTCTTGAAAACATCCAGAGAATTGGCCTCCACTGCCCTCTGTGGGAGAGAATTCCACAGATTCACAACTCTCTGGGTGAAAAAGTCTCAAATTGCCTTTCAATTTGTTTCTCCAATTCATTCACACTGGATTATCTCTTCTTGACCTCTCGCCGTTTAAGTAAAGCACATGAGAAGTCGTGGGAGGGACAATATATTGACTGGAGACTTTACTGTATTCTAGTCTAAACCTTATTTTAGTAGCTTCATATCATTACTACTGTCACATATGTACAGCCATATTGCTAATATGCTCCAGAAATTTACATTTCACCCAGAAAATTCTTGTCTTTCATCCTAGCACATATTCTGCCTTTTGTAAGAGGGGCAAAGTTTAATAGAGATGTGTGGGGAAGTGTTTTTTATCAGAGAGAGCGGTGGATACTTGAACTATGCTGCCAGGGATAGTGGTGGAGTTAGCTACAATTGAAAAAAAGACACAAAGTGCTAGAGTAACTGAATGGGCCCAGCATGTGAGTCCACATCTCTGAGGATATGACATGGACATCACACGCTGCAGCACTCGTAAGTAAGGCAAGGCAGCGCCTTTACCACCTCAGGCAATTGAGGAAATTCAGAGTGTCTCCAAGGATCCTCCAGTGCTTCTACTCAGCGGCTGTGGAAAGCATCTTGTCCGGAAATATTACAATCTGGTTTGGGAATTGCTCTGCAGAGAGTAGTGTGTTCGGCCGAATGCACTATGGGAACTTCACTCGCCCCTCTGCAGGAACTATACATCAGGAAGTGCAACTCCAGAGCCAATAAGATAATGGGACACCCCCTTCCACCCCTGCAACGGACTGTTCCAGCTGCTACGGTCAGGCAAACGCCTCCGTTGCCATGCTGTGAGAACGGAGAGGTTGAGAAGGAGTTTCTTCTCAGAGGCCATTAGGACTATAAACTCCTATCTCACCAGGGACTAACTTTACTGTATCACAATACCGCCAACAATATTTAATATGTAAAAAAACATGTGATTCTGTTCCATTCTGTTTGTAGTTTGTTGGTTGTTTGTTTTTTTTGCACAAAGTCTGCGAGCATTGTCACTTTTCATTTCACTGCACATCTCGTATGTGTATGTGACGAATAAACTTGACTTGACTTGACTTGACTTATCTCTGAAGAACATGGATAGGTGACATTTTGGATTGAGACTCTTCTTCAGACTCAATCTGGTCTCAATCTGAAACGTCAGCTCTCCACATTCTCCAGAGATGCTGCCTAACCTGCTGAGTTACTTTGTGCCCTTGAGTGATAGGTAGGTACAGATGGGGGAGGTTTTTGATAGGCAACTGGTTGGATAAAAGCCAGAGATGAAAAAACAAAATGCGTGAAATAAGGATAGAAAAAGTGCAAATTGTGAAGCCAGAGGAAGGTATATAGGTGGAAGGGGATGGGGAGGGGAGATATGGGTGCAAGTCCAAGCGAGACACGGGGAAGGAGAGGGAAGGGGGCAGATATTGGGTAGAAGGGACTTTGTTTAGGCTAGTTACCTAAAATTGGAGATTTCAATGTTCATACTGTAAGGCTACAAGCTACCCAAGCAGAATATGAAATGCTGTTCCTCCAGTTTGCCCATGGCTTTAATCTGGCAATGAGGCCCAGGATAGAAATGTTGTATGGGAATGGGAAAGGGAGTTAATATGATTAACTACCTAGAGATCCAGTAGGCCTTGATGGAATGGGCACAAATGTTCAACGACAATCATCTGCTTGTCAACTCCCCCCCTCCCCTCACCCATGTCACCTATCACAAGGCTCTGCTCTGACCCTCCTCTCTTCCAGCTTGACCCACTGAATTACTCCAGAACTTTGTGTCTTTGTTTGTAGACCAGCATCAACAAGTCCTTGTTTCTCTGGATGCAATAGTGGTATTTTAGAGTTTGTTAGATAGGCACATGGATATGTAGCGATTGGAGGAATTTGGATCGCATTTGCAGGCAGATGCGTTGGGGCCTTGAGGAGCATTAAGGTGCATAAATCCCCAGGACCTGATGGGATTTATCCCAGGTTAATGAGAGAGGCAAGAGAGGAGATAGCGGGCATCTTAATAGCATTCCTTGCATTGTCACTAGCCACAGGTGCGGTGCTGGAGGACTGAAGCGTATTTAATTATGTTCTTTAATTAAAAAAAGGAAGTTGACGGAATCCAGGGAATTGTAGGCCAGTAAGCTTCGCTTCAGTGGTCGGGCAGCTATGGAAGAGGATTCTTCGGGATGATTGTTACTCCCATTTGGCAGAGAATGGATTAATTAGGGTAGTCAGCATGGGTTTAAACATGGCAGGTCATGTCTTACTAACTTGATTGAGCTTTTTGAGTAGGTGATGAAGGTGATCGATGAGGGTAGGGTGGTGGATGTTGTCTACATAGATTTTGGTAAGGTATTGGTAAATGCCCCCAAGGTAGGCCAATCCAGAAGATTAAGATGCACGTGATTAACAGTGACTTGGTCGTATGGGCTCAGAACTGACTTACTGATAGAAGACAGAATTGGCATGGAAGGACAATATTCAGGCTGATTGTCTAGACCAGTAGAGTTCTGCAGGAATCTGTGCTGGGACCTCTGCTGATTGTGATATATATATATATATATATATATATATATATATATATATATATATATATATATATATATATATATATATATATATATATATATATATATATATATTCACTGGAGTTTAGGAGTATGAGGGGGGTTCTTATAGAAACATATAAAATTATAAAAGGACTGGACATACTAGATGCAGGAAAAATATACTCAATGTTGGGTGAGTCCAGAACCAGGGGCCACAGTCTTAGAATAAAGGGGAGGTCATTTAAGACTGAGCTGAGAAAAAACTTTTTTACCCAGAGAGTTGTGAATTTATGGAATTCCCTGCCACAGAGGGCAGTGGAGGCCAAATCACTGGATGGATTTAAGAGAGAGTTGGATAGAGCTCTCGGGGCTAGTGGAGTCAAGGGATATGGGGAGTGGCAGGCACGGGTTATTGATAGCGGACGATCAACCATGATCATATTGAATGGCGGTGCTGGCTCAAAGGGCTGAATGGCCTCCTCCTGCACCTATTTTCTATGTTTCTATGTTTCTATGAATGACTTGGACATAAACATAAAAGGGGTTGGTTAGTAAATTTACAGATGACACCAAGATTGCTGCGGTAGCGGACTGTGAGTAATGCTGTAAAGGAATGCAGTGGGATGTAGATCAGCTACAGAAATGGATGGAAAAATGGCAGAGTTTAATTCGAGCAAGTGCAAGGACTCTTAACAGTATTGATGTGCACAAGGAACTTGAGGTACAAATCTATAGCTCCCTAAAAGTGGCAGCACAAATAGATAGAGTTGTAAAGAAGACATAAGGCATGCTTGCTTATATAGGCCGGGGCACTGAGTGCATGAGTCAGGAAGTCATGATGCAGCCTTACAGGAATTTGGTTTGGCCGCATTTGGATTATTGTGTGTAATTCTGCGTACCTCATTACAGGAAGGATGTGGGGGCTTTGGAAAGGGTACACAGGAGGTTTACCAGAATGTTACTTGGATTAATGGGTATTAGCTCTAGGGAGAGGTTGGACAGACCTGGACAGACCACTATCTGTGGTCATTATGGAGGCCAGCGCAGTGCTGTCTTACACAATAGGTCTGAAAGATCCATCCAGCAAGACCTTCCAGAAACTGCCAACAGGATTCTTGGAACATGATGAAAAGGGAGCAAAAACCTTAATGACTGCTACGTCATTCTATCTGCCAGCCAGAACTGTTTGCAGCTTTCCACATTTCTTCACAACACAAATGGTGTTCATTCCACATTTTGAGTCTACACTGCTTTACAGGGCCCACTTGACCCCACCCCACCCCCAACCAATAATTCTTCCTGTGACCTATTCTCCCCACCTTCCATAAATCTGAACAGCAAACCAGGCACGGGTCCTGCTTCTATTTTCACATGTTTTTAATTTCTTTTAACATCTATAAATATTTTTAGCCATTTTTGTTTTTATTCAATCCAAAGGAAAAGACTAATTGGGCCAATATTTAATCAAGCACGGCTTGACGAGTTTCGGGGTGTAGGTGTGAGTAAAATTCACAAATTGCCTCTCCTGCACTGGAATCCATTGGGAGTGCAGCCCTGAAGCAGAGTTGGCAGAGGACTTCCACATACACATGCAGCATCACCATCCCTTCCCAATACATACATTGGTGAAATATATAAGCAAAGCTCATCCATTTACAGATAGTGCATGTCACCATTTGCACTTTGCATCGGGCAACATGTAGATTGCAGGCAAATATTTAACTTTAAGTGCAATAAAGGCACAATATTCCAATGGATAAATATCCTCGAGAACAAATGCTGTGCCATTTGCCCACCTCCAAGTGCATGGAGAGGTAGTTATCGGCAGGCCAAAGCCTCACATGAATGTCGCATGAGTGTCGCATGAGTGTCACATGAGTGTCACATGAGTGTTCACATGCGTGTTCACTTGAGTGTACACAGGTGCCACTGTGGTGCAGCGGTTGAGTTGCTGCCTTACAGCCCAGAGACCCAGGTTCGATCCTGACTATGGATGCTGTCTGTATGGAGTCTGTACCTTCTCTCCATGACCGCATGGGTTTTCTCCGGGTGCTCCAGTTTCCCCTCACATCCCAAAGACATACAGGTTTGTAGGTTAATTGACTTGGTGAAAACATTTAATTGCCCCTAGTGTGTAGGATAATGCTAGTGTATAGGGATTGCTGGTCGGCACACACTCGGGGGACCAAAGGTCCTGTTTCCGCACTGTATCTCTAAGCTATGCTAAGCTATTAGGCATTATCACCCACACCCAAACCAAGCAGGTACTTGGTTCTAAATCAATAGATTTATTATATTGGCTGATACCAATGAGGAAGCACTAATGGAAAAATGTTTGAAAATTAATAAATGGTGTAAAGAGAGTAGCTGCAGATTACAGAGAGATCTTAATTTGATTTTTTTTTCCCCTATTACAGGAAATAGGAAGATTTGCATAGAACAGAAGACAAGTCTATAAATTAGTAGCCTGCATCTACAGGGATGATCTAGAGCCACGGGCATTGCCTCATTTAAAGTAAGCTCTTGCCCAGCTGGTAACATACTTTACACTGTGGGTTCCATCAGAGTGCAGAGACTGGAGCTCGCTAATCCATCCAGTACTTCACTGAGGTCCCGAGAGAGTGCATCACTATCAGGATATTGAGCGAGCCATTAAATGAAGACTTTGTTTGCCTTCTCAGGTAGATGCAAAAGGTCCTGTGGCAACCTATTGAACCAGGGTGTCCTGTATTTGTTCCTAAATCAATATCAGAAAGCCGGTTGGTTGGATGGTGTCACTACCATTTATGGGAACTTGCCATTTTACCATCACCTCCTGCACTTCTTATGTTACAACAGTAACAACTTAAAATTTCAACAGCAGCAAAGTGCTGAGGCCATGAAAAGTGCAATTGGAATACAGGAGCTGCTGAACGCCAAATTGTTGTGATAATTGATAGGTTCACTAAATGCTTTGTTCACAGAGTCTCGTAATTCTGCCCACAGTGACATGCATGTTGCTGGTATCTCATGAAGGCCATGTTTTCCTGCTCTTCAGCAATCAACATGCCAAGTACTTTGGATAGCTTGGACACAAATAATATGGATAGTTTGCATCCAAATATATATTTTCGGCTGTGATCATAGATACTTACATGAATAAATCCACAGGCATATCTAATGTAAGGCTTCACTACAAAAATTGATTAAATGGAAGTCCAGATTTACACTGTGCTTGGTCAGGCAAGTCCTCCCTGGTTTACTTACACCCTCATTTATATGAACAAACGTCCGGGAGGTTGGCAGGAAGATGGAGCTGCAGACACCTTCTGTTGAGCGGTAAGAGGAGACTTTGCATGCCGTCTCTTCCCACACTCTCCGCGGAGGCACAGTAGTAGTTGTGCTGCCTCACAGCACCGGACTCAGGTTCGACCCTCACCTCAGGCGCTGTCTGAGTGGAATTTGCACATTCTCCCTGTGACTGCGGGTGCTTTGGTTTCCTTCCACATCACAAATGGCCTCTGTAAACTGTCCCTCATGTCTAGAGAGTGGATGAGTAAGTGCACTAGTGCAAGCAGGCGATTGATGGTCGGCAAAGACTTAGTGGGCCGAAGGGCCTGTTTCCATGCTGAATCATTGACCTAACCCACCTCAATTGGATGATCAGCCATGATCATATTGAATGGCGGTGCAAGCTTGAAGGGCCGAATGGCCTACTCCTGCACTTAATTTCTATGTTTCTATGTTTCAAGCCCAACAAAAGGGGTATGAGTCGAGCTGAACAGAGCTGGGAGCGAAGAGAGATTCAGTGAGGCCGCTGGAGGCTGCTCTTCCCGTGTCTGCTCGCTTTCCTCTCACACCTGTTTCAGCTCCCCAACCCATTGTTTTTTTTCATTTTTGACCTATGAACAGTTTGACACTGTACAAATGGTTGTCAGGAGTGGAACTCTGTCATAACTTATTTCGGATCTCGCTTGGTGTAAAGGGGATGAAATAGTTTGATTTAACCCTCTTCTCAATGCGCATACTGTCGACACATTAGAATGTATTCAATCACTCACTGCTAACACATTGGGTAGTATCAACTCCTTCTCAGTAACTATGCCATTCCATAGTTAATAGATCTTAAATGACCATGCAGGTTTCAGTCAATGTTGTCTAACTTCTGAAGGCAGCGATGACATTCATTAAACATTAAATAATGAACAGATATCTACTGTATATCTGTATCTAATGAACAAGATGGTACAACTTAATTGCAAGCTTCTTGTTGAGCTTGAGTTTATTTAACCACTGACCTATGTAAGTGCAATCTTTATTGATGGTGTGGATTGTGACCACATGCCTCCAACACAATCTATGGCCATTCAGGAAAGCTTTAATGCCTTGCTTTCCTGTGGGTGAACTGATAGTAGTCCCTTGGCCAATGCTGAGGGAATGCATACCTCATCAGAAAGTTTACTGAGTTTAAGATATGAAAACATAGTCTTCTCCTGTGTTACACAAAAAGCTGGAGAAACTCAGCGGGTGCAGCAGCATCTATGGAGCGAAGGAGATAGGCGACGTTTCGGGTCGAGACCCTTCTTCAGACCCACCCATCCCTTGGTGGGATAACCTTTGCAAATACTCTAAAATGAAAATAAAATGAAGAATTGCCTCTGTCAGTTTTCTAGTTTGTCTATATATCCATGTCAGCCCACTGCTTAAACATTATACAAGAGAAAAATAAGGCATTTATTAAGAATTGAAAGAAAGAAAACATCATCTGATTACAGCAGGAAACTGGATTTCCTGCTGTAATCAGAAGTAAAAGGGAGTTCAAAGGGAGGATGTAACAAGTGAAAGGGAGAGCCAGTGGATGTAGTGTACCTGGACTTTCAGAAATCCTTTTATAAGTTTCCACACAAGAGACTAGTGGGCAAAATTAGAAAAAACGTTATTGGGGGTTTAGGGGATTGACATGGATAGAAAACTGGTTGGCAGACAGGAAATAAAGAGTAGGGATTAATGGATCCCATTCAAAATGGAGGGCAGTGACTAGTGAGGTGCGGCAATGATTTAGATGAAGGAATTAAAAGTAACATTAGCAAATTTGCAGATTACACAAAGCTGGGTGGGAGTGTGAATTGTAAAGAGGATGCAGGGTGACTTGAACAGGTTGGGTGGGTGGACAGATGCATTGCAGATGCAGTATAATGTGGGTAAATGTGAGGTTATCCACTTTGGTGGCAAGAACAAGAAGGCAGATTATTATCTGATTGGTGTGAGATTAGGAAAAGGGGAAGTGCAACGAGACCTGGATGTCCTTGTACATCAGTCACTGAAAGTAATCATGCAGGTAATAACACGCAGTGAAGAAAATTAATGGCATGTTGGTCTTCATAACGAGAGGAGTTGAGTAGAGGAGCAAAGAGGTCCTTCTGCAATTGTACAGGGCCCTGGTGAGACCATACCTGGAGTATTGTGTGCAGTTTCGGTCTCCAAATTTGAGGAAGGACATTCTTGCGATTGGGGGAGTGCAGCGTAGGTTCACAAGGTTAATTCCCGGGATGGCGGGACTGTCATATGATGAAAGAATGGAGCGACTGGCCTTGTATTCACTGAAATCTAGAACGATGAGAGGGAATCTTATAGAAACATACAAAATTATTAAGGGATTGGACCCGCTAGATGCAGGAAACATGTTCCTGATGTTGGGGGAGTCCAGAACTAGGGGCCCACAGTTTAAGAATAAGGTGTAGGACATTTAGAACTGAGATGAGGAAAAACGTTTTCACACAGAGAGTTGTGAATTTGTGGAATTCTCTGCCTCAGAAGGCACTGGAGGCCGATTCACTGGATGCATTCAAAAGAGAGTTAGATAGAGCTCTTAGGGCTAGCAGAATCAAGGGATATGGGGAGAAGGTGGGAACCGGGTACTGATTGGGGATGATCAGCCATGATCACATTGAATGGCGGTGCTGGCTCCAAGGGCCGAATGGCCTACTCCTGCACCTATTGTCTATGTATCTATGTATATCATTTTAGTTCTCATAATGAAGAGAATTGCTCTATTTTCCATGCCTACACTCTCTTCTCTTTCTATTCCCTTGCCCCTCATATATAGTCTCTTTTTATTTGCTTTCTTCTGACATTTGTACTAATTCTCAAATTGCATCAAATAAATTATACCACGTTAAACTTGAAAACTAGGGGTTAAGCTGAAAATTGTCGAAGCAATGCTATTCAGTTTTAGCTTAAACATTTTTACTCTGCAATCACACAAAGATGGTGATTGAAAATGAAATATAATGCAATCATGAGAGCGTGTTTTGGATGGGTGAGCTCTCACCTTTTCACCCTGCTCCCTCATGCTCAGATTGTGACATTGCATTCTGGCAGAGGAGAAATCATTTTTGAAATTTGTGGCTATTGCATTGATTTCGTTTTTAAATATAGAAATGATATAAAGTTAGCGTCATTCAATCCCACACTGTATAATAAATGAGCTGCATCTGTACCACGTTAGTATTGAATGCGTACAGAAAGAATTATGGATTGAGAATGCAGGACCTCATCTTGAAGCAAGAGTAAGGGAAGTTGATACAAGCCAGGTTTGAGCCAGGCTGAATGTTTGTGAGGCCAAGCGAAAAGTTACGGTTTTTCCAGTACTTAGCCAAAATGCTGTTGCTTATTCAGGATTTGTCAGAGGATAAACAGCAGGAGCTATGCACCGCAGTTTCAAAGCAATTAATTCAATTTCACTCTCCACAGATGTTGTCTGATCAACTGAATGCTTCCTGCATTTTACAAAATTATTTGTTTCATTTTTAATTTATTGCCATGGTCTAAACGGTCACATGCACAAAAGCCTCGCTTGCTACCTTTATGTAAAACCAGGTCACAACTGCCTGGTGGTTTCAACTGCCAACAACATGTTAGGCTCATGTTTTAATTAATGAGCTGGAACTTCTGATCTTCACTCATCAGTCAATGTGGCAACAGGTGGCACTTCCCTCTTTACATGCTTGAACACATCTGGGCTGGTCAACCACCTGTTATTTCTGAATTAATGACCTCCTGAGTATCCGTTCACCAGCAATATAAGTCTCTCACCACATAACTGGGAGTGAGGAATCTCCCTGCCTTTATATTAGTGGATATCTTTGACTGGAAGTAATCTAGGTTCTCCTGAGAATTTCTGTTGCTTCAGATGTCAGGAGGCCTCTTGATTCTCAAGGAAAGAACAGGGTCTTTGACTCAGTCTGGAATTCAATGGGCATGGTCAAGGGAACTAAAGGGCCTGGCCCAATATATGAGGTAATTCAAGAGTTCTCCCGAGTTCTCCAATGATTCTAGCTCATGTAATGTACGTAGGAGCTCGTGGATGTCATGTAGCGGCTTGTACGAGTAACGGTAGGTACTCGGGAAATCCAGTAAACTTGTGACATATTTTCAACACCGTGAAAAATGTCCACGAGTAAAAAAATACTCGTGATGAAAAAAATGGTTACTTTTTACTCGTATGAGCCCCTACATACCCGCTACGTACATTACACGAGCTCGAATCGGGGAGAACTCTGGAGAACTCTTGAATTACCTCGTACAGTGGGACAGGCTCTTATCTTGACCCACTAACAATACACACCGAGTGTGAATTTTACTTTGGAGTCACGTGAGTGATTCCGTGAAAAAGGCCCGCCAGGCCGCATGCGCACCAGTACATTAGCCGCATTGGCGCAAGCTCCTGCCGGTGGTAAGTTAAACTTAAAAGGTAAGTTTGTTTTTTTACTTACCAGGGGTTTTTAGGCAGGAGCCTCTTTTTACAAAGGTTTTTCCTGCCAGTTTCACAGCCTGACAAGTTGCGGTTATGGACTGTGGGGAAATTCCAGTCCGACCGTAAATGCGGATAAACCGGAAAAATTGATTGGGTTGCGAGATAAGGACAGTGCAGTTAGCAAATCCCCAGCCTGCGGGGATGCCGTAAAAACGGCAAGTAAGTAACGCTGGAGCCACTGACAGTGGGGTCAGTGGCTCACAGACGTTGGTCCCCAGTCAAGAAATTACTGGGACTCATTCAGCCCTATTTGGACTCAGGTGAGTCGGGCTATAAAGGGTTTCTCCTTATAATAAAAAGTATGTATTTTATAGTGTTTTTTCTTTAAGTAAAAGCTAAAGGCAAAGTAAAAAGTTATTGTTACATGTTCTGACAATGTTACAATTGTTTAAGCACAAGTTGCTATGAAGTATTTTTACCCTTCACAGGTAAAGCTGTGCACTAAATGTTGATTTAGTGAGCTTACACAGCAATAGCGCGGGCCTATGGGACAGGCCGCGGCAGCTGCGTCCGACAGGGCTGCTTCATTCATATAAAAGTGCCAGCCTATGGGACAGGCCACGCTAGCAGCGCCTGACAGGGCTGCTTCATTTATATAAAAGTGCCAGTCTACGGGAGAGCCGTGCCAGCAGCACCTGATAAAGGGTTGTTTCATTTGTGACATTACCGGCCTATGGGAGAGCCGTGCCAGCAACGCCTGACAGAGCTGCTTCATGTGTGAAGTGCCGACCTACGGGAGAGCCGTGCCAGCAGCGCCTGATGCAGGGCTGTTTCATGTCAAAAAGCACCGGCCTTTATGAAATGCGGCGCCAGCAACGCCTGGGACAGGGTTGCTCAAATTCACACATATCTGCTCGCCCACGGCGTCGGGAGATGATTCTCCACCGGGGCTAGAGATCAAGGCCCACAGAGTCGGGAGATGAATTCCTCACCGGGGCTGGATAGTGCATTGAAACGACTATCCTAAATACAGCAACTGTTGTATACAGTGCTACAAACGTCTCCCTCTCGAAAGAGCGAAAGGTCAAGATTACTCCGGGCTCTAAAAATGTCAATAGAACATACTCAAGCACAAATGTGCCGGCAGTGAACAGCGCCAACAGGGGGATATGAGAGCCAACCACTGAGTCGGTTATTCAGGTAGGTCTATTCTACAGGGGAAGAAGCCTGGCAGACAAATTAATTCGGCCAATGACGGGCAAAAGTCATCGTTCAGAACGCACCCCAGGCGCTCATTGGCAGTAGCGGTTCACTGGAGCTGGGGGCAGCATGCTAGCTCAGAAATTCCATGCATCTTCCAATCATGCTCAACTAAATGGGTCTAGCACTTCCAAAATTTGAGTAGTTGTAATATTTACATTTGTTTGTACAACACACAAAGGGTAAAAATATTTGGTTGAGGCACAGCCGGAGCATTCCAAGTAAGTTTGGATTATGGCCAGGGTTTGGAAATTGGGCAAAAGTTCTCATGCAAACCACCCATGCAATAAGGCAGGATTGGCATGTTATTATGAATAATGGAGAGTATCGGGCATATGAACTTTCTGAATGTAAAAACTTATTCCTGACTACAGCAGATTCATAAGGTAAGAGATACATGTTATACAAATCCCATTACAAAGATTATCAAAGACAATATAACTGTACTATAACACTAA
Organism: Raja brachyura; assembly: GCA_963514005.1. Next base: position 62,497,779 of record OY740783.1, read on the forward strand.
AGCTTTGCAGTATGGGATAAACTGTTTGTTGGTCATTGGGATTTACCTTTAATTATTATTAGCCTTCTCTCCACCTTGTGGCAAGAGATTGGGGTTATAGCAATCTGTTACAAAACTGAGTTATTTTCATTAGAGTAATTGGCAATATAACAGCTGTGTTGCAGCTGAGCAAATCAATGAACTGATATTGTGTAAGTAGCAATTAGATTGTTGCTAACAACCTTCTGCTATTGTCAGCTGAGGCTACTTCAGCCACAATGATGAAGTAACAGTATTCAGCATTGCTGAACATGACAATAACTCATTGAACTTGAACTTCGCTACAGTAGTGTGGTCGGTTGAATTCAGTTATGATGACCCAGTAAGATGAGATGTTCCAAATACCATCACCTACTCAAAGGTAGTGGAGATTGCATGTTACCAATTCTTCAGTTGTTGGTATCAGCTAAATATATACATTAAATGCACCCATGAGTAAGGGGTTTTGAGCGAATATACATATTCTACATGCTCAAATTCAAGTTGCTACTCTACGATGGTGACATATGTTAGTCACATGATAATCAAGGGAAAACTATCCTGTAATTAATCTCCTTGCCACTGGTGTATCATCCAGTTCAGATAAGTTGGTAACACAGAATAAGTGTTGGATCTCGAAGTATGATGAAAGCATGGTTCAATACTTCATTGAATATTCATCATGTTAATGCATGTTTTTCACTCATTGCAAAAAAAATGGTGGCACAACAGTGCAGAAAAATACTTTCTCGCTTCAATAGGAGGAATGGTCTTTATGTCTTCCTCATTTTTTGCCTCATTAGCCGGGTATTAAAACAGTCAGCAGGACTTTGCTTTGGTTCGTACTGTCGGACTGGCCAAGCGTCCATGTTGCCTGCTTCACCAGGCATTATGGCACAACGGTATACGGTTATGCCAAAAAACAAGAACTTGCTGTTTCAAACTGTGGTGCAGGAGACCGGCTTTTGCACAGTAAAACAATTATTGAGCTACACATTTTGAATGGATTGACTTTTTCCTCAGGTTGTCACATCAAGCCATGAAGGTGCTCACTGCAGTGTACAGGGATAGCACCCAAAAAAGCAGTACATTCCTATTGAGGGGATCAGAAGTGTTTTGTTAAAAGTTAATGTTACATTTAATACGGTACAGATTACTGACATCTCCAGCTCATTTTAAATGGTATTGACAATAATTCAGTTATAGAGACACTACAGCTGCAACATAAGGGAACTACGCTCTCGGGTCCAACCTGGATATCGAGTTGTTAAAAGATCTTGACACAAGTTCTCCCACTACAAAATTATGCAGTTGGCTATTGAAAATGCGTGAACATTACTTCACCAAGGGGTTCCAGCTACATCCTTAGTTATGACACTTATATCAGCACAACAACGGCAAACATTGCAAACGTTGTGGCTAGATAGGATGGAATTGGCTGCAGGTGCCATTACATTTACATTCTGGTCTACACAACCAGAGTAGCCTAGGGGTAGCATGATTGCAGATCATTTGAACACCCCAAGATCTCACTTCTATGTTATCTAGGCCACCAGAATCCTAAGAAGTATGGAATCAACATTGTTTATTAGTTAACAAACAACTACACAAAGGAAGGTTGGTTCAGACTTTTTTCATGGTGGCTGCAGCAGGTTCTGGGTTATACAGATATTAACACTGACGATTGTATATCTCAATCCACCAGGTCAGTGTCAACATCAGCGTATCATTTAGATAGTGTATTTACATCTCATTCCACTGGGGCAGCAGCTACGTTGGCGGCCAAGGCAAGGGACGTGCCCTTCAACCATATTTTGGCGGCCGTCGGATGGGCAAATGAGCTGATATTTCAGAATTTTTATCATCGGCCGATTGTCAATCCAGGACTGTTTGCCTATGCCATTTTAAGTACCTAAATTTAAGGGGTACTGTTGTTTGTTTACATTGTTAAATAAACCCTATTTCTAAATTGAATGCAATGTTACTACTAATGCATTTATTTCTCTTTCGAGTTAATCAATGCAGTGGGATGCCGAGATTTGTAATTTGCGGCATGAAATCACAAAGCTTTGAACTCTTCACGGAATCACTCACGTGAGTCCGAAGTAAAATAGTAAGATTAAACGAGAACTTACCAGTTTGAAGTTTGATCTTGATTGTATGAGGAGTTACGTTGGTGATTACGTGCCCGCCACGCCCAACCCTCTCTCATAAAGGATCATATGGTAGTTCTTGAGTCACTGATCTTACTATGTACTTCGGTGTTGTTTATTTGTGATTTCATACCGCTGCTTTGAAGTTTGGTGCGCATACGGCCTGGCGGGCCTTCTTCACGTAATCACCAACATAATTCCTCATAAAATCAAGATCAAACTTCAAACTGGTAAGTTCTCGTTTAATCTTACTATTAATTCCACAGTGAAAGATCCTCGGGAATTAATTATCTTACTTCTTTAGGGAGTGGCACAGCGGTAGAGTTGCTGCCTTACAGTGTCGGAGTCTTGGATTCAATACTGACTCTGTGCTTGGTTTTCCTCCCACATTCCAAAGACGTGCATATATTAAGTTAAATTATTTATGTTAATTGTCCCTAGTGTGTAGGGTAGAACTACTGTATGGGTGATTGTTGGTCTGCACGTAATCATTGTGCCAAAGGGCCTGTATCCACACTGCATCTCTAAACTAAACTAAGCTAAACCAAATTAAAGTAAACTAAACTAAACAAAACTATTTAGTACATGACAGATAACATAACAATAAATGTTAAGTATTGTTCCTGCTACTTTTTTCTTATTTGCACAACTGAATTGCTTCCCAAGTCAAGGGAAGATCACTTTCATGCTGACTCCAAACTCATCAGTAATTTTGCAGATGACACTAAAGTAGGTCATGGGCAATGAAAATGGTTATCATAATTGCAGAAGGATCTTGATCAGCTGGGTAAGTGAGCTGAAGAATGGCAAATTCAGTGTAATGCAGATAACTGTTAGATGTTGCAATTTTGGAAATCAACCCAGGGCAGAAGCTTTACAGTGAATAGTAGGGCCCTGGGGGGTGTACTAGGAGTACGCAATTCCCTGAAAGTGCCACCACAGGTAGATAGGGTGGTAAAGAAGCCTTGGTACATTGGCCTTCATCAATTAGGCTATCAGGTGGAGAATGCCCCGCTGAGTTACTCCAACATTTTGTGTCTATCGAGTATAGACGTTGGGGCATTCTGTTACAATTGTAAGATTACAAGATGTTGGTGAGGCTGCATTTGGAGTATTGTTTTCCGTTTTGGTCACACTGCTACAGGAAGGATGTCATTAAACTGGAAACAGCACAGAGAAGATTTTCGAGGATGTTGCCAGGACTCAAAAGGGCTGAGCTGTAGGGAGAGGTTGGGCAAGCTAGGTCTTTATTCCTCGGAGTATAAGAGATGATCTTACAAAGGTGTATAAAATCATGAGGGGAAATTATATGATGAATGCACAGTCTTTTACCCAAGGTAGCAGAATCAAAAAACAGAGTACAGAGGTTTAATGTGAGGGGACAAAATTTAATAGAAACCTGAAGGGCAACATTCTCACTCAATGGGCAGTTAGTATATGGAGCAATCTGTCAGAGGAGGTTGTTGAGGCAGGTACAATAACAATGTTTAAAAGACATTTGGACTGGTACATGGACAGGAAAGGTTTAGAAGGATATGGGCCAAATCTGGGCAAATGGGACTAGCTTAGATGGGGCATCTTGGTTGGCATGAACGAGTTGTGCTGAAAGGTTTGTATCAATACTGCATGACTCTTTATGACTCTCTGCTCATAATGTTGAAGGAAGCATATTCCTTCCTTTCAACAATTGCACTAGGTTTCAAATGTTGATGTTCACATTGCGATTTAATTTGAAATAGTTATTTTTCCAATGGACCGATCAAGAAGTGGGAGATGTACTGTCATGTCTCCAACATTTCATATGACGCAGTGTGCATCACGGATGTTCTGGAGTTCTTATCCACTTTATACTATGACCATAAATTAGGCTACAGTGCCATCAACAGTGCCAGGAGTGCACTATCTTCATATTTAGTGCTGGGAACAGGGCACCATCCGGTAGGAACACACCCCATAATCACCAGGTTCTTGATGGGAATATACAACTCAAAACCACCCAGGCCACGGTATACAGCCATATGGGATGTGAGCATAGTGCTAACACTGCTTCGCCAGTGGGCCCCAGCCACCTCCTTATCCTTAGCCAAACTCATCCTCAAGGTGGTCATGCTGATGGCGCTTGTAACAGCGCAATGAGTCCAGACGTTGCACAAGCTATGACTGGACAACATGACCACCAATGTAAACACCATAACCTTCATCATTAATGACTTAATCAAACAGAGCAGGCCGGGGTACCAGGGCCCAGGCTTGAGTTCATGGCATACCCCGAGGATCCACGATTATGTGTAGTGACGCATTTACACCAGTACATTAAAGTCACAAGGGCCCTCAGAGGCTCTGAGTTAGCTGTCCTGATCATCCACAAGAAACCACACCACAGGGTATCAACACAAACCATTTCCAGATGGTTAAAGGAGGTACTCGCGGGTGCAGGAGTGAATACTGACACTTACAAATCTCACTCCACCAGGATGTTCCACAGGTTTTATAATAAACCTATTGCCAGACCGGGGGTGTGCACATACCATTTTAGATTATAGTTTCCCCCCAGGTTGGGCGGAGTCACTATTGTTTTGTTTTTCCTATTAAAGCATCAATTATGTTACCTAACTACGTTATGTCTGAATGCATTAATTTTCTCACTCATCCATGGTCAATCCTGGACTCGAACCGGCGTGAAATCACAGAGCTGAAATCTTCACGTAGTCACTCATGTGACTCCAAAGTAAAATAGTAAGATTAAACGATAACTTACCAGTTTAAAGTTTGATCTTGATTTTATGAGGAGTTACGATCAGCGATTACGTGCCCACTGCTCCCAACCCTCATATTATCAGGTCATCTGGTAGTTCTAGTTCTCCAAATCTTCACTATATCTAGAGGTCAACTTCTCTTATCTGTGATTTCACACCGCTGCTTTGAAGATTGACACGCAAGTGGACTGACGGCCTTCTTCACGTCACCACTCATCGTAACTCCTCATAAAATCAAGATCAAACTTCAAACTGGTAAGTTCTCGTTTAATCTTACTATTATAAACTTTGCATATTTATGGATCAACTATTGGTCGTAAAGTAGCAGTAAATAAAAACAATTTTAATTTTCTCTTGGCATTCAAGGTGAAATCTATTATTTATGACGACATACAATTAATATTTTTTCTTTGATCTCCCAACAAGAACTATTGCAGTTTATGATTAATTACACAACTTCTCAATTATTTCTCTATTTGTCTCTAGGATGGGAGATTGTCCAGTCCAAAAAAAGTCTACAGGATTTATTTTCCAAGATTTATTTTGGATTAAATCCAACTGAATTCATATCTTTAATATTAAACTACCCGGTCTAACCTGTTACCATTTCTCATGCACTCAGATTTAGACGTTTTTAAAATAAATTTAAACCAGACCCTTATCAAAATATGGAAAACAAAATAACTCCTTGTTTGTTTCACTAAATTTACAATTGTACTAGATATCATTGGGATATAAGAACATTTTTCATTGGATATCATTACTTTGCATTTGAAACATTCTTAAATCTAGAAGTCTTTAATTCCCCAACAAAGCCAAACATTATTTACTTTCTTTTTAGGAAACTGATACCAATTAGATTGGTCCCTATCCAAGAACTCAATGCATAATAGTTGTCATCATTAATAAATGACTGAGCTATTCAAAAGTCGTTAAATTGATATGGTATCATGATTGTTAACTATAACCAAATCAAAAGAGACCTATACTATGCTTCCCATGGTGCACAGCCCCAATTCATTCCCATATTTAATAAGGCAACTGTAACCTTTAGATTCCCCATCATATCGCCGGCTGCAGGAGCTTCAATCGCCCCGATTGCAGATGGTTCGACTGCCCCGACCGCGGGAGAAAAGGAGCTGTGGTGTGGTGGATTCCGCTGTGGTGGAAGTTTATGTTAATTTTTATGTAGTTGTGTCTTGTTGCTTTTTTGGTATGACTGTATGGCAATTCAAATTCCTTGTATGTTTTTATATACTTGGCTAATAAATTAGTTACAATACAATACAATAAAACACTTAACAAGCCACACTTGTAGTTTGGAAACCATTAACTTCTGAGCTTTTCTCCTGAATATACCATTGGACTCCATTCAGATCATATCTGGAGAAAAAACAACTGACTTTTAGTTGGACTGAAGTTTGCTAAAGATAATTAGTTAAAGAGAAACTATCACAAATATAAGCTATTAATTCCATTGACAGGAGTCTCAATCACAAAAGGTAATAATTTCCATTTAAAGGGCATCTTCAACATAAAAGAAATCTCAAGATGTTTGTTTTTAACTCATGGCAGTTGTGGATAAGGTTTGTATTCAGTGCTGTCAGTCACTTTGGTAAGCAGCCCGTGTATTTCACTTTTAGGGAACTCTCGTTATCTTTTCCTATTTTTGGAATTAAACAATGGAATGCACTTCTGGAAATAAGAGTCCAAGAATGCGGAGGACAAACAGTGGCTTGAGCCTGCTTGGTCACTCAAGATCACAGCCCATCTAATATTGGGCTCTCCACCGGTGTCCTTCCCTTTTCCTGTATCCCATGATTTTCATGTATTTCAAACATCTATCAATCTTGACATTGACATTGACAATGAATTGACATTGAATCTTGACATTCAATGTTACCATCTTCACAAATCTCTGGGGTAGACAAACCCAGAGATTCACAAAACTGAGAGAAGAAATTCATCCTCATCCCTCTCTGAAATTATTTTGAAACTATGCCTCTTAGTTCTAGATATCCCCACTGACAAAAACATTGACTTGACACCCATCCTGTCAATTCTCCTAAGAAACTTGAAATAAAAAGTGTAAATGCCGAAAGTACTCAGAGGTTCATGCAGCATCTGTGAAAAGAGAAATAGAATTAATGTGTTAGGTCCTATATCCTTTGTTCCTCTTTATGCTGTTACTCATAATAGTCTACAAAACACATCAATCTTAGTTCTGTAATTTTCAATTAATGCAGCCTCAATAGCATTTTGCCTGCACTGAGTTCAAGACATAAATCATCCTTTAGAAGAGCTTTTTGAGATCCCTAGTGGTCTACCTATAATTGTGCATGGTTATAAAGTATTTTGCTTTGTTATAAATTCTTGCACCAAGGTGAATATTTTTTCTCCATCTGCACTCTGTTAATCATCTTAATTGACCAGAATCTCACTCTGTACAACTTGTCATCATAACCAAACCCAATAATTTATGAACTTCCAGCCCTTTCAGCACAGTAACTTTGTGTTTTAATGCTGGACTCACGAGTAAGAAGTGTTAGTATTTCATCTCCATCTTGTCCTTGACATTTTATTGCACAGGCAAGAAGTAAGAAAAAAGCTCATGAGCAAGAAGAAAGTTACTGATGGTCCAGTGGCCAAGTGCAGGTACCTACCTCTTGGTCCTTTGTATAATTATATGACTCACATCTTCTCATTGATTAATTGCCTGGCCTGTTTGCACAGGTTTACATTCCTTTAGAGGTGCTGCCGTTCCATGGGGTGGTAGCTTGTAGTAAAACCCCGATTGAAGTTTATAGTTTATGTTTAAAGATACAGCATAGAAACAGATCATTTGGCCATTGAGTCAACCAACCATCGATTATTTGTTCACACCAGTTCTCCGTTATTCCACCTTCTCTTCCACTCCCTATCCACTTGGGGCAATTTGTAGACACTAAACAACCAATGTGCAAACATTCACATTTTGGGATCTGGGAGGAAACTGGGACATCCGGAGGAAATCCACACAGCCAGAGGTGCAAAGTCCACACTGACAGCACCCGAGGTCAGGATCAACCTCGAGTCTCTGGCACCACGAGGCCATTTTTCTATGGGCAAATGAAACTCACAGAGGCATTGCATTGTACAGCATGGAAAAAAAGTCCTTCAGCCAACCAAGTTGCCTAACTGATCTAGTCCTACTTGCCTGTACTTTAACTACATCCCCCCAAATACACCCTATCCAAGTCTAGACCAAGTGGGACTCGTTGGGTGCCGCCCCCTCAACGCGCGGTTGCGGGGGGTGGGAGGCAGCCTGCAGCATCGCGCACACACACTAACCACCATCCACACATATGCTAACCCCCCCCACACACTAACCACCCCCCATGATATTATATTAATATTATTAATTCGCTCCTTTTATCGCATCCCATGCCCTATCTACTCACGCATAGCCCCCAACTCGCAGTCACAGCTAGAGAGGGAGAGGGAGGAGGTAGAGAAAGATGGCAGAGACAGAGAAAGGGCAGAGTGAGAGGGAAGAAAGAGGGCAGAGAAGAGGGCAGAGGTAGGGCAGACACAGAGTGGGCAGAGAGAGGGCAGAGTCAGAGAGGGCAGACAGAGAGGGCAGAGACAGAGAGGTCAGAGAGAGGGCAGAGACAGAGAAGCACTGATAGAGAGGGAGGGCAGCAGCAGGGAGGGAGGGCAGACAGAGAGGGAGGGCAGAGGCAGAGAGGGAGGGTTGAGAGAGGGCAGAGACAGGGAGGGCAGAGAGAGGGCAGAGAGAGGGAGGGCAGAGAGAGGGCAGAGAGAAGGCAGAGAGAGGGCAGGCAAAGAGAGAGAGGGCAGCGACAGAGAGGGCAGAGAGAGGGCAGTGACAGATAGGGCAGAGAGAGGGCAGTGGCAGGGAGGGCAGAGAGAGGGCAGTGACAGAGAGGACAGAGAGTGGGCAGTAACAGAGGCAGAGACCGGCAGCAACTTCCCCACCATGCGAGGACCCCGAGTGAGGCAGTGAGAGAGCGAGGGAGCTAGGGGGCTAGGCGGCGAGGGGGCAAGGGGGCGAGGGGGCGAAGGGGCGAGCGGGGGAGCGGGCGAGCATCGACCAAAGGACCGTGAGTTGGGCCGCCGCAGTCTTCAGCTATGATCTTTGGTCTTCAGTCCACAGCCTGACTCCATCTCCGGCTGCATCATTTGAATAACGTGGGGGGAGGAGGGAGGGTGGGGGGGGGTGACATCACTCGCAGCGCAAGGAAGACGGCACGCAGACCCATTGTGATGTCATCAGCGAAAGGCGGTCGTTTTTAAATTCTAAGTTTTGTCATATTTTTGAACATTTTCAGTAATAACACGAGTAATAAAGCATGAAATTTTCAGATAAGGCAATTTTGGACTCCACGGGGAAAATGTATACTGGAATATGTAAATATTTTATCGTTACAGTGTCGTTTTTTCGCGAAGATGTGATTACACACAAACAAACACTCAAACACACACACACACATACAGATCCAAGATGTGATTACACACAAACACATACACATCCAATAGTTATATATGATAGTTGCACCCACCTCTATAACTTCCTCTGCCATATATGTACCATGCTCTGTGTGAAAAAGTTGCCCATCAGTTCCTTTCTACTCTTTTCCTCTCACTTTAAATGTAGATTTCCCTACCCATGTGGAAAAGATTGTGATTATAGACCTTACCAAAGCGTCTCATGATTTTGTAAACTTCTAAAAGGTTAGTCCTCAGCTCATATACTCCAGGTGAAAAAGACCAGCACTTATCCAGCCTGTCCTTATATCTCATACCCTCCCAGACCAGGTTACACCCTCTCCAGTTGAATGACATCCTTCCTCCAGAAGGGCAACAAGAACTCAATGCAATATTCCTAACGTGGCCTTACAAATGTTTGCAAAGCTGTAACATGATGTCCTAACCCCTGTACTCAGTACCCTGACTAATGAATGCAAGCGTGCCAAATGTGTTCTTCACTACCTGTCTATATGTGTCACTACTTTTATGGAAGTAGATACCTGCACCTCTAGGTATCTCTGCTCTAAAACATACCACGGGGCCTAACTGTTTACTGTGTACGTCCCACCATGATTTATCTATCAAAATGCAGGACCTCACATTTATTTGTATCAAACACCATCTGCCATTCCTTGGCCCATTGGCCCAGTTGATCAAGCTCCTCTTGAAATCTTAAATAACTTTCTTCACTGTCCGCGATGCCACCAATTTTAGTGTCTTCCGCACATTTACAAATCATGCCTCACACATTCGCATCCAAATGGAGAGCGATCGGTGGACCCAGCACTTAACTTTTTACAGTCCTCCGGTATTCCTGTTCAAATTAAAATCTTCAAATTAAAGTATAGTTGAGTTTCTGCCATAACCAAATATTTTAAATGCACACATTTTTTATTTTATCTGGTATCTGACAATTTCCTCCCAGGGCTAGTTTAAATTGCAGAGAATATAATTTTCTATTCAAGCAAATTTGCCGAGTTACTGGACATTGAAGAATTATTTTTCCTGTGAGGAAAAATAAATCAATGAATTCAGTGAGCGATTAGCAAAGCCATGGATCGTGTAATGATAAAAATATTGAAAGGTATTTAAAGTAAAGGCATCTGTTTTCAAGGATTACAGGAAGACCACAACTAGAAAAGAGGCTGCAATATGAGGCATGCTGTTACGGCCACGAGAGCTAGTTTATGACAGAATCAATCAAAAGGTTTTATCTCCAGATACTGTGGAGTTATATACACAAGCACAGGACTAACATTGTGGCATCTGTCAATGCATTCTTTATTAACTCATGATCATTTTGCTACTGTGGTCACTTAACAACATACTTTTTTGTCAAGATTAGATTAGAGTGCTTCAAAACCTGGCATGGTAATCAGATACACTCTCTGATAACATCTGATGCTAAACCCTGGGGTTAACAGGAAGGTGTTCCATGTGCATGTCCCAGGCAGGTACTCAACTATGTGGATGTGTGTCATTCACTCAGGTTCACTTTTAGGTGCCAACCGCAGCACAAAATCAGTCTGAAGAATGGTCTCGACCCGAAACGTTACCCTTTCCTTCTCTTCAGAAATGCTGCCTGTCCCGCTGTTATGCCAGCATTTTGTGTCTATCTTTGATTTAAACCAGCATCTACAGTTCTTTCCTATGCAGCAAAAAATCACCTGTCTAACGGCAAATGCCAGAGAACATCTCAAAAGAGCAAAACATGTCCCCAGTAAACTTTCTTAGAGAGCCCAAACAGTTGCTTAGTATTGGCTCTCGACTGTAAAACTAGATTAGACCCATAGTGACTCATAGTGACACTCATCCATCCTCTGGTAAGCTTTGTCTAGGAAATCTGGAAGTTAGGACTTTTGCCTCCTATCACTTTTGCCTTTGTCAATGACCTCATTAAGCCCATATGCAGACTCTTTGTCACTTTAAATTCCAGTGCTAGGTTGGGACTTGATATATCTGAATCCCAGCCTTTTTGCCTTACAACAATCTGGTGAGATAGCAAACATACGGTCTGAGGCTGCAACAATACCAGAAAGATGTAGCAAACAATCAGCATCTGAGAAAGATACAGGCATAGTGGCTGTGTGCTCTTCATGGCTGTAAAGGCAGATGTCTATTTAGACAGGATATGCTGGAGTAACTCAGCGGGACAGGCAGCATCTCCGGATAGTAGGAATGGGTGGCGTTTCCGGTCGAGACCCTTCTTCAGCTGAAATGTACCATTTCTAGCTTATACCATTTTATTTTTTCAGATTCCAACTTTTGCTTTTTATTTCAACCTCTTAATTATACCCTTGTTTGGAGATGTCAAGATTGCTTTTCATGTAACATTATTATTTGAGATGGACTACCAAATCATTTCTGTGGAATGCTCGGAACATATTTTTCCTAGCATGATGTCATATATAGTATATGGCAAAAATAATCTACTGATATGCAGTTACAACCATTTCAAATTTGAATAGTCACACTGGAATTATATGTTAAGGACAACATTATAAGCATTCATTCCTTTATTTATTTTTTTGGATGAGGGCATTTTATAACACAGGTTCTTGTTAACCTGTTCTAGATATATAAAAGTCACTTTTAAAAGTGTGAACAACAAATCCACTAAAATGAAACATTATTACACCGTGTAACACTACAAGTAATTGTTTGATCAGGAACAACTAAAACAGTTAGGACAAGTATGAGTTAATGGTGGCTATCATACACCAGTCACTCTGTACAGGAAGTATGTGGACTATTTAAATAGTTAATAAAGTGCATTCATCACTAATTAATGTACACTTTTGAATCATTCACTACTTTGTCAAAGGCAGTGCACTGGAAAATAGATTCAAATAACTATAAGTATCAAATCTTACTCAGAAAATTCTGTTTTTGTCTGGATTAAATATTAGCGAGAAATTAAACTATATTTTTGGAAAAGATTTGCCGTTCTAAGGCTGTTTAGGTATTTTTCTGCATAAGCCTAGTTCAGTTAATTCTAGATCTCTTTTAAATTTATTTTTAAAGATTCAAGGTTATGTTTCCGCAAACCTGAGTCTGTGTTAAAATGGTTGGTATCTGAACTGAGTTTCAATCAGACCCACAGAACTGGAGATGTGGGTCAGGAATCCAATAGTGAACTCAGATTCAACAAAGTGCCTTAGGAAATAATATTAATATAGTCAAACAATAACTCACAGCTTTTGTAATTAGTATCTTATAATGTCTAATTATTATATCCAGATCTAGGGAACAAAGTTTTAACATTTAGAAATGAAACCAGGAAGTATTTTATTCCAGATAAAAGGTCCTGCAATCATGGAAGTCTTGAAGCCCTTGTGTTAAAATTAAAAGAGTTAAGGATAAGCAGGATTACTCCAGCATTTTTTGTCTATCTTGCATAAAATAGTGTCTTCCATCTTGCCTCTGCTACCCTAAACAAGGTGAGTATTTACGATAAATTATCACCAACTGTGATGTAGAAGAGAAGTCAAGGCTTTTGCTTTCTGGCCTGGAACAGCCAATAAAAATACTTAAAGATTTCAAACACATTGAGTTTTACTGCTGTAAAAGGTGATTCATTATTTTGCTCTCAGGTGAGAGCTCTTTTGCCTTTTGGAATTGCACTTTTATATACACTGGTGCTGCACTGAAGAATACCCGTGAGCACAGTGTTGGATGAGGAAGCAGTTGTGGCACATTCAAGGGTTCATGAGATGCTTGTGATCAGCCAGGGTTCAGGTTGTTGCATGTTGTCTTCATGTCTGATAACATCATTTCCCATTCCTTGTTCATTCAAGTCTTAGCCTGCCCAAGCAGGAAAAGGTGCTCAAAATTTGTACGCTCCAAATCAACTGAGGTTAAATAGTTATTGTCATGTGCGTGAGTACAGGGAGGTGCGGGTACAATGAAAATCTTGTTCGCAGCAGCATTGTAGCTCAGAGAATTAGACAACGCACAAAAAGATAAATTATACATGAGTTATCCAAGATGGAAATGGAAACTGTGCAAGAAAGTAAGACATTAGTGCAAAAAGACAAATAGAAAAAAGTCCATGGCAGTGCAAGAGGTGATTCATAGTGTTCAATTGTTGAAGTAGGATTAATTTGTGCATAAAGGTTCAAGAGTTCTAGAAACTAGCTGTTCCTGAACTTGGTGGTGTCGGACTTCAGAGTTGTGTGCCTCCTGGTAGCAGTGAGTGAAGGCATGGACCAGATGGCGAGAATTCTTGATGTCGCCTTCTTCAGCCCACACTTCATGTGGATGCTTTTGATGGTGGAGAGTGTTGTATCCATGTGGGACCAAGCTAGGACAGCACTCTTTGCGGCTTCTTGCATTGATGTGCATTAAAATTCAGAACCAAAACCAGGCATGTGTGGACATCCCTGAAAGATGTAGGAATGTTACAAAATTTTAAGATTTAAAAAAATCAAGCCTGTAATTTATCCCATTAGATAAAACAAAAAAGGACTATAATTTGATACCTTATGCCCCTGTCCCACTTACGAAACCTGAACGGAAACCTCTGGAGACCTTGCGCCCCACCTAAGGTTTCCGTGAGGTTCCCGGAGGTTCCGGTCACTTTCCATGAGTCATCAGAGGTTTTGGTTACTTGCCTGGAAAGCCTCGACCGTAGTGTAAGCTGCATCTACTGATCAAAGATCCTATAGGATCTTTGCTACCAATCGCACACACAAACACACACGCACAAACACATCGCGAAGGTGGGGGCCAGGGACAGTGGAGAAGCGCTGTCTGTGCGTTGATGAGGAAGGTAAACGGCTGCCACAGAGCACGGTAAGTCCTTTAGAGAGGGCGGGAGGGAGGGAGAGAAGGGGAAAGAAGGGGAGGGAAGGACAGAGAGAGGGAGCGAGAAGGGGAGAGAAGGGGGGAGAAGTGGGGGAGAAGGGGAGAGAATGGGGAGAGAACGGGGGGGAGAAGGAGTGGAGACAGTTTTAAGAAGTTAATAAAGTTAGCGGGCATTTTACCTTCCGGCGGATCTTCTAGTTCCTAAAACCAAAGATCCGACAGAATCTTCGCTGAAAACTCCAATGAGCCAATCAAAATGGCTGGTCAGCGAAGGAGATTGCCTTCGACTGCCTGTAAGTAAATAGCAACCCCACTCCACTGGCTTCGACCAAACAGCAACCTATTTTTAGTCGAGGCCGGGTTTGGTTTTTTGAAATAATCGCAGGAACATAGAAGAAGCCTCGACTACGTGGAAACCACTTTCCACCATTAGGAAGAGCGACCGGAACCTCCGGGAACCTCACAGAAACCTTGTGTGGGGAGCAAGGTCTCCAGAGGTTTCCATTCAGGTTTCCTAAGTGGGACGGGTATAATTCACTTTCATATCTTCAGTATTAAAAACGTTATGGTCATTTTCATACTCGGAAATTAGCATCTTGTTCCCCATTGCTTCACCTTTGACTTAACACAAAAGCTGTGATCGAGGACAGTCAATTGACATAAAAGTCCATAACTTTCTTAAAGATTAGGAGAACTGAATGAAAATTTCAATTATTGTAGATTTAAGCATTCTGGAATATGAAACATCTTACTTCGATGACCTGAAATTAAAGCATATAATTAGTTAACCTAAAAGTACAAAAAGTCTAAAAGTAATTTTTAACCTAAAAGTATAAAATTGACCGTTGTGATGGAAATAGTAATAAACACCCAGACTGCCATGAAAATTCAAAAATGTGATATTCTCAAGATCAGAACTTTAATATTATTGTATTATATGCTGTAAGTATGTAACAGACAGGTAATTTTCTTTACAATTTCTAGCAACAGACCAAGTCTTTATAGAGAAGATCAGCTGCCAGATGGTACATTGGCATATCATAATCAGTAGCATCATCATACTCCTCAGATTGTAACCAATAAGCAACGCTGTACACCTTGTTTTTCCTCAACTTTTCAATTTTGACATTGTGAAAAACAAGTTTTTGCTCTTCAAACCACGCATGACATGCCTTTCTGCCCACTACGTTCCCATTAAGAATGTCCTGTAGATCATCACATTTGGAGTAGTCCAAATTCGGAAAATCTCTGCGAATGCTGTCTAAATCAATCTCTTTTGCTTGGCATTTGGATTGACAATTTTGCATTTCTTCTTCAGAGAGATCTGTTTAACATGTAAAGAAAAAAAACCACTGAACAACATTAACAGAAACAAGTTATAATTTGCAGTTTTAGAAAAAAAAAGTAGAAATGATAAAATTTAAACGTTAAAACAAATAGTAAATACCCAACAAAAAAATCATATTCATCAGTTTCATCAAATCAATTTTCTTCATCAGTCAGCAGACCGAGCAAATTCCTCTCCGACAACCAATACAAACCTGCATTTTAATCGCGCCCCCCCGCAAGCCTCAGGAATCACACGCACAGACAGCAGGCAGATCTGCAGCGCCACTGATGGTAGGTTTTGTAACAACGTTAAAAGATGGCGTCATCAGCTCTCGCAAATGGGGGAGTTCATCAAATGAGGAGATTGTTCATTCTGTGGTCTGCAGAACGTGCAAAAATGATAGACATCCTGGAAATCATTGTAATTAGTAATTGTTCTTGCATAGAAATATGAATGGTTCCTTTTAAAAACTGGTCTGGAAAATTTAGCTTTTCAACAACTGATCAGCAAAACTGGTTTTATAACTTGGAATTGTAAACATTCTTTTTCATCTCAGGCTGAAGGCCGTACTAGAACTTGACCAGGCTATTTGCTTGGCTTGGCTTGCCCCTTCATCTTCTGTTGTGCAGAGCCCTTTTGAATCTTACAGAGTATCCTGAAATGGTATTTTTTTTTGCTGAGGTTTAGCAAAACCAGGGCAAATGATGTTGGACTGTCATTTAGGCTCACATCAGCAATCTACTGGACAAACAATGGAATCATCAAGAAGAAAGAGAGTCATGGGATAGGATATAGTTTAATAGGTAAAATTCAAGAGGTAACTGGAACACTTTGAATGATTCCCATACTCAACATGCCACAGTAATGGTGTGTCAGAAAGAGTCAACAGTGGATGTAACACAGTGCTCTGTTTCTATGTCTCTGTCATAAAGAAGAATGCTTGTAGTGAGGTAAGTCCTGTTGCTGTATGCTGACGTCCACGGTGTTAATATGTATTGTTAATAGAGCTTCCAAATTAATCATTTGTGAGACAATTTACAGTCGTGGATCCAATTCAATTCAATTCAATCTTTACTTGTCATTGTGCAGTGTACAATACAGAGACAACGAATGCAGTTGGTATCTCCGAAGGGCGAACTTACGAATGAACAAGTAATTGCGTGGTAGTATGAGTATTGCGCAGTAGTATGAGTTAATATACATCTATACATATACAGTGTCCGGGGGGGGGGGGGGGGGGGGGGGGGGGGGGGGGCGGAGGGGTGGTGACAGGTAGTCATTGAGGTGCAGCGTTGAGAAGTGTGACAGCCACAGGGAAGAAGCTGTTCTTGAGCCTGCTGGTACGGCTGCGGAGGGACCTGTAGCGTCTCCCGGATGGGAGGAGGGTAAACAGTCTATGGTTGGGGTGTGAGCTGTCCCAGGCGATGCTGTGCACCCTGCGCAGGCATCGTTTACTATGGACAGACTCAATGGAGGGGAGTGAGGAGCCTGTGATGCGTTGGGCGATCTTCACCACCTCTGCAGAGCTTTCCGGTCGGCGACAGAGCAGTTACCATACCATACTGTGATGCAGTTGGTACGGATGCCTCGATGGTGCAGCGGTAGAAGTTCACCAGAATCTGGGGAGACGGGTGGAAGATGAGACGCCGGTGAGCCTTCTTGATCAGCGAGGATGTGTTGTGGGTCCAGGAGAGGTCATCGGAGATGTTGACCCCCAGGAACCTGAAGCTGGAGACACGTTCCACCTCCGTCCCATTGATATGGATGGGGGTGTGCATGCAGCCTCTCGATCTCCTAAAGTCCACAATGAGCTCCTTGGCCTTCTTGGAGTTGAGGGCCAGGTTATTGTCGGCACACCATGCTGTTAGGAGCTGAACCTCCTCCCTGTAGGCCGACTCATCGTTGTCGCTGATGAGGCCAATCACCGTCGTGTCATCTGCATACTTGATGATGGTGTTGGTACCATGTACAGGTATGCAGTCGTAGGTGTAGAGGGAGTAGAGGAGGGGGCTCAGCACGCAGCCCTGGGGTACGCCAGTGTTCAGGGTGAGGGTAGAGGAGGAATGGTTATCCAACCTAACAGACTGTGGTCTGTTAGTTAGAAAGTCCAGTAACCAATTGCAGAGGGAGGGGTTGATGCCCAGGTCATCGAGTTTGTCGATCAATTTAGAGGGGATAATGGTGTTGAATGCTGAGCTGTAATCGATGAACAGCAGTCTCACATAAGTGTTTCTGTTGTCGAGGTGGGAGAGTGCGGAGTGGAGTGCCATTGAGATGGCATCCTCCGTGCTTACGGTATGCAAACTGGTAGGGGTCCAGAGTGGGAGGTAGGCAGCATTTGAGGTGTGCCATGACCAGCCTTTCAAAGCACTTGCCGATGATAGGGGTGAGTGCAACTGGGCGGAAGTTGTTGAGACTCGCCGCAGTGGAGTGTTTTGGCACTGGCACGATGGAGGTAGTTTTAAGGCACGTGGGGACAACTGCCTGGGCAAGTGACAGGTTGAAGATGTCAGTCCAGATGTCTGTCAGCTGTGCAGCACAGGTCCTGAGGACGCGCCCGGGGATGACGTCATGGCCGGCAGCCTTACGTACATTGATGCCATGTGCACGTTGTAGGGGTTGAGTGTGAGGGGCTGGTGGTCATCGCGCCAACTCTTGGTTGTCCCTTTCAAAGCGGCCATAAAAGTGATTGAGTTCCTCGAGGAAGGATGTATCACTGGAAGTGGGGGTGGAGTTGGTGGTTCTGTAGTCAGTGATGGCCTGGATGCCATGCCACATGCGTCAGGGGTCGGAGTTGCTGTCGAAGTGCTCCTCGATCCACAGCTTGTATCTATGTTTGGCGTTCTTGATGCCCCTCTTCAGATTGGTCCTCGATGAACTATAGGCACGGGCATCGCCTGACCTGAAAGCCGAGTCCTGTGCTTTTAGCAGTAGCCTGACCTCGCTGTTCATCCATGGCTTCTGATTCGTGTACGTGGTGATTTGTTTGAGAGTGGTGACACTGTTGATGCAGGAGTTGATGAAGTCCAGAACAGAGGAAGTATAGGCGTCAATGTCAGTGTGGGAGTCAAGGGTGGCCTGAGCTGCAAACGCATCCCAGTCAGTGTTACCAAAACGCTGCTGGAGTGTGGAGTCCGCTTCATCTGACCAAACCTTGACTGTCCTCACTGTGGGTTTAACGCGTCTAATGAGTGGGGAGTACTTAGGGAGCAGGAACAATGATAAGTGATCAGACTGACCAAGATGGGGGAGGGGGATGGCTTTGTACGCTT
Source organism: Raja brachyura (assembly GCA_963514005.1). The sequence continues at coordinate 62,516,644 of OY740783.1, forward strand.
CAGCCATGTTGGTGTCTGAAGAAGGGTCTCGACCCGAAACGTCGCCTATCTCCTTCGCTCCTTAGATGCTGCTGCACCTGCTGAGTTTCTCCAGCTTTTTGTGTAACCCTTGGTGTAGACTTTGTCCAGTGTCTTGTCTTCTCGAGGGGCGAAGGAGACATGTTGGTGGAATTTGGGGAGTACAGTCTTCAGGTTGGAGTGATTGAAGTCACCCGCAACAAAGAAGGCTGCATCTGGATTGAGGGTCAGTTGTTTGCTAATGGCAATATGCAGTTCTTTCATTGCAAGCTTGGCATTAGCATCAGGAGGGATATAGGCTGCAGTCACAACAGTGGAGTAAACTCTCTGGGCAGATAGAACGGTCTGTACTTAACCAAGAGGAACTCAAGGTTGGCTGAGCAGTGACTCTCAATGATGGTGGTGTCTGTGCACCATGCTTTGTTTACATACATGCACAGACCCCCACCTCTGGTCTTACCGGAGTCAGATGTTCTGTCCGCTTGGAGTATGTGTCATCCCGTTAGCTCATTGGCGCTGGCGGGAACATCAGAGTTCAGCCAGGTTTCAGTGAGGATCAGGATGCTGCGATCCTTGATCCAGTTGTAGGAGGCAATCAGAAGACGGAGGTCATCCATCTTGTTTGCCAGGGAACGGACGTTGGCAAGGAAAAGGCCAGGGATGGATGGCCTGTGTGGGGCTCGCTCCAACCTTGCCTTCAACCCGCCTCGAGATCCACGGCAATGTTTTCGGGCCCGTCGCCATCTGTGTGCGCCTCTGGACGCCCGGGCCCACTTGGTGCGGTCCTCGGGTCTACCGCCCCGCAGCTCCGCAGATTCGCCATCCCACAGCTCCACGGATCCGTCCCACTGCTCCGCAGATCCGCCGCCCCGCAGCTCCGTGGTGAAGGTGAGTGCAGGAGGAGCCGGAGTTCGTCCGGAAAGTCGACCGGGAGGAAACGCTATAGCCACAGGAACCGAGATTTAAAAGTTCCTGCCGGCTATAGTGGATGATAGTGAAACTGCTCCGGGTGAGCAGAATCAAAACAAGAAGGAATGTAATGTAGCATTCACTGATCCAAGGGAGACACGGGGCGTCGCGATGCACCCGCGCCGCCACCATTTTGCCTAAAAACTATGATTTGATTGGAAGGGATTATATATATCCCCAAGACATTGGAGCACACGAACATAGAGCTAACTTATGAGGACATGAATGCAATCTTATAGAAAGTTCTGGGATGACCAGGAATAGAACTAAAAGCACTGAGACTAAATGGGATTCTGCAGTCCTATGCAAAGAGAGTGAGAGATGAGAAAATGAGTCTTGGTTTCTCTTTTTTAATAAAATTCTGCTGTAATACCACCAGCAACTGGAAATAATTCTGGTCACTGTGTATATTTTGTGTTCTAGATTTGCCTGCTTGCTAGTTTAGCATGAAGGAAGAGCAAGGTCTCCATTTTATAACATCTCTTCTCACCAACATCCCTATTAGGCTCTCAGTGCCATGCTCGAACAGTTATTCTTTAGTTACCTTTCTGTGTTTATGGCCTTTCAGATCCTCCACCAGCAATTTAGCCAAGCAAAATTGGGCATTCTATAAATCATCACTGGTCTCATGTTGACTATTCTACAGAATTGATTCTCTTGTCTTCCTCACTTTCCGACTGGTTGAAAAAAATACTAGAAACAATATTTCAAGATTTTTCCCATTACAGGAATCATTCACAAGAGCTTGACAAATCAGGATGATATATAACTGAATACTATATTGTCCCATTACTACATCTGAAAAAGATTCCTACTCAAAACGTCACCTATCCTTATTCTCCAGGGATACTTCCTGACTCGCCAAGTTACTCCAGCTCTTTGTGCCTTTATTTGTGAACCATCCTCTGCAGTTCCTTGTTTCTACTATATTGTTGCATCTTTAACACTGGATTCAGTAAATACACAATTTTACAAAATCTCCACTAAACCTACATGGGTAGAGTGAGAAAAGTTCCAAAACGAGAAACAGGAAATGTTGATGCAGCTTGGAATGACAGGAGTTCTGAAATTATAGCAGCATGTACAATTCACCGATTTATTCTGAAAATGTTAATCCCTATTGCAGATGAACGATGTGAATAAGTCAGTGCTTTTTGAACCTTTATGTGGGAAACATTTTAAATTATTAACTTAGCAGAGAGATTGTATTGCTGGAGTGATTATGAATTGAGATGATAAAATGTCAATCAACTTAAAACATACATTGGCTGAGCAATTCTAGTGCACAGTAAATTGTAATGTCACAATTTTTGTGAAGCTCTGTCAGTGATGCTAGCCTCGGACTTTCCCCGAGTTGCAGGGAGAAGAAACCCAAAGGGGTTGATTTTGATGAAATTAAACTGGTGATAATAAACTAGCAGCCAGATTTTATTTTCAATGGCTTAGATTGACTGCTGATTTATTTATTGGATAGTAATTTGAAAGCAAATGGTCTTCATTTAATTAGAAATAAAATGATGTGGGCTTGCTATGTTGCAGCAGTCTGTTAGTTTATATATAGTTTATAAGCCAAGTATATTTGACTCCTAAAGCAAGACATATTGGTTTTGAATAGTTGTGGGCCTGTTCCCTCAAAATGCACTCAGTTGCACGACAAACGAGGACAACCGAGAATCATGTAAAAAACAATACCCCAGAGTATACTTAAAAGCACAAAGGTTATAAAATGGTCCAGAATAATTTCACCTTTGAGCAATGTTTTAAAATGAATCACATTTGATCAGTCACTTGTTCTTTGGGGTCTGTTATTAAATACTTCCTCCCCTCACATAGAAACACCTTTTATAGTCGCTTCTATGGCCTGTTCACAATGACCATCTCAGGGCCTAGGTTCATTACCCTTTGCGGTTTGTTGAATGTTAGCTCTAATTAAGAAAGTGTGCTGAGCTCCAAAGATGGCTTATTTCCTCCGGCACTTCTCCAACAGTGTAGGTGGCTGTTGTTGACAGACTCCCGGACATCCTCACTTCCTGAAAAGTTGGAATTCAGGAAAATAAATGCTGGCTACCTTTACATCCAGTGCCCTTAAAGAGCTGCAGCACCTTGGATCCACCATACACTCCAACTGACAGAGCACAGCTTGTGTGAAAAATGTAATGAGCCCTTAGGGAACCTACTTAAATTAACATATTAACAAATCTTGTGAGATCCAGTGGTGTTGGCTGGACATTCAATTACATAAGCACATGCACTCAATAAATAAGCCATCAAAAAATTGCAAAATAAAACAGTAATGCCTTATTAGCTTACAGGCAACGCTACTCAGAAGGATCAACAAAAAATAAAGGTACATTAATAATGATTTACTAAAGCTATAAATAATTTAAAAGTATGAATAAAAAGAAAATGGCTATTTCTGTTATTTATTATACTAAGCACGAGTGAATGTCCCCTTCAGTCTGTTCTCTCGTTTGATGAGTAAATTCCTTGTTTTTATTTTGTTTGTCTCTTTGAGTTTTTCTCTGTCTGAATTTGTCTTAACTGAAGTTGAGAGGTTTAACAATCACAGTCTAGGAGAAGCAGTTCTCCAGTGAGTGAGTACAATGCACTCTCTCACACTGTGGAGAGCAGACCATTATCTCAACTGTTCACATAGCAGTTAATATGAAGCTCAGTGGTGAAGCAGGGTCAGAGAAAATGCAAAGGTGTGATACAACATTAGATATTGTTAAACAAAGATTCTGCATTACGCATTAATAAAACCAACTCATTCAAAACACTTTCATCTGAAAACATAATTACATTCTAGATGAAAACAAGGTCCTCCTGTGGAGATCTATTTTCCATCACTAACTATCAGTATTTTTGTGAATCATTCTGATAAAAATGAAACTATAACATTATTTTCCTGTTCTCTTACCTCTGTACTTTTTCGAACTCAGTTGACATATACATTTTTGTTCAATATAAAATGCATAATAAAATGTTATCTTTATCTGAGTAAAAGTAAAATCTTAATGAAAAATTGTCACGTATGATTTCTGCATGCAAAAATAAATAGCTCTTATTTTAGATATTATTTTACTACCATATCTGTCTTCTGAAGGTGATATGGAGTTATGATCTGATTATTTGTTAACATCACCAAATATTTTAGAGTACATAAAAAATGTGTTTATTGAACTTTCTCAATGCCAAATGACATCCTTTATATAGCAATTTCAATATATTATTACACCTCAAGGGGCTTAACCAGTACATTTGACACCAAGCCATATGAAAAGATATTACAGGAAGATAGACTTTAGGAAGTGCTTTAAAGGAAGGAAAGGCGAGGGTGGGGGGTTAAGGAGGGAACTGCTGTGATGAAAACATGGAGATTTGTAATGGCATATAGATAGAGTGAATGACTGGGCAAAAGGAATTTAATGTTGGAAAAATGTGAGTTAATGTAGAGGAATCAAAAGGATGATAGTTATTTAAATGAAGAGAGAGTGAAAGTAAGGGAACTTAGATTCTCCAATTTTAGGTAACACCCCCTCTATTCTTTATCCCTCCCCCCCCCTCTCTTCCTCCTCCCCCTCTTTCTTGCCCCTGGTGCATATCCATTCTCTCACTATCCCACCAACCTGTCTCTGTCCCCGCCCATCTATATCCCCCCCTATGGCTTTACCTTTCACTGCACTTTTGAATCTCTGCTCTGCTGATCATCATCATGTTGTCTCCTTTTTGTCTTCTTTAACGCCTTTTGTCATACTTTATCACTCTTTTGCCTCATTTTCATCCCAAACCTTTGTCCACCCACCTGTCAATAAAAATCCCTCCCATCTGTATCCACCTCTCACCTGTATCCACCTTTCACTTTCCATTTTGTCCTGTGCCCACCTCTTTTCTGGTTTCTTCTCCCCTATAATTAGCCAAAATGTCACCCATCTGTGTCCTCCAGTGATGCTGCCCAACCTGCTGAGTTACTTCAGCATTTTGTGTTCTATTCAAGATTCGAGCACCTGTAGTTCCTTGTGTCTTCAGAGGAATCCAAGAGTTGTAGTACATGAAGCTTCAAAGGTTAGCAGGCCAGTCAAACAAATTGATAAGAAGACCAATGCCATGCATGCCATTATACCAAAGAGTTTGGAGTTTAAAAATAAAGAGATTTTATTATAGTTGTACAGGATGAAGGTGAGGGCACATTTGAAATATTGTGCACTTTTTTGGTCCCTTCATCTTATAAAGGATATATTAACATTACAGACAAAAAACAGATTTGCCAGGTTAATTCCTGGGATGAGAGGATTGTCCTATCAAGAGAAGCTAGACAGTGTGGGTTTGTATTCCTTGGAATTTAGAAGCATTAGTGGTGATCTGATTTAGACCTAAGGTCCTAAAGGGGCTCACCAGGGCAAATGTAAAATGACAGGACCAGACTGAAAAATGGTCTCGACCTAAAATGTCACCCATATATGTTCCCCAGAATGCTATCTGACCTGCTGGGTTACTCCATCTCTTTGAGTCCAAAAATATCTAACTAAACAAAGAACTCAAGAAACACAAGTTAACCAATATTTGACCCTTGACTCTGGCAGCCAACGTCATCTAGCAGCTTGTTGCTTATACCCACCATATTTAACCTAAAAAAGTTGCCCCTTTGAGGAACATCTCAGGCTCTTGTTAAATCTTCCCCTCTCACTTCAAACCTATGCTCTCTAGTTCTTGATTCCCTTACTCTGGGAAAAGGACTCAGTACATTCATTCTATCTATGCCCTTCATTATTTTATACACCCTTCAGCTTCCAGCGCTCCAAGGCATAAAGTCTCCATCTGTCAAAGCTCTCTCTAAAGCTAAGACCTTTGAGTGCTGGAGACATACTCATAATTCTTCCCTGTACTCTCTCCAGCTTAATAGCACTTTTCCTACAGCAGCATGACCAAAACTGAATAAAATACTGCAAGTGCAGACTCCAAGTACTCCAATTCAGGGGAAATGATAGGCAGATTGAGCCAGGATGGGGAGGGGATGTGTGGAGAAAGAAGCAAGTAGCTGGCTGATGGTGTACTGTAGGACAGAAATAAAGTGCAGGAGCAACTCAGTGGGTCATGCAGCATCTGTGGTATGGAATGGCCAGACTATGTTTCAGATCAGGACCTTTCTTCAGACTGATCCTCAAAGTGTACCATAGGGATCAGTACTTGACTGATCTGTTGTTCATTATTAAATGACTTTAATGTGAATGTCTTTGGCCTGATGAGTAGGTTTGCCAATGACACGAAGAGTAGGTCATTATAGATAGTGAGGATAGTTGCTAATGGATGCAGAAGTACACAGATCAACTGAAGTATTGGGCAAAGTGGTGGTAGATGGATGATAATCTAGACAAGTGTGGGCAAATACATTTTGTGTCATCGAACACTGGCAATAATCTAGTACGGTAAACAGCAGATATCTTAGAGGCATTGATGTATGGAGGGACCTTGGGGTGCAAGTTCAGAGTTTCCTGAAAATGGGGAGATTATGGAAAAGGCTTTCAGATTGTTTGCCTTCAGAGTTAGGGGTAATGAATATAAGAGTAGGGACATCATGATGCCGCTGTACAAAACATTGGCAAAGTCACACCTGAAATATTGTGTGCAGTTTTGGTCACCGTGCTATAAGGATGTGGTAGTGCTAAAGTGCAGAAGAACTTCACCAGGGCCGTGCCAGGAATGGTGGCTTTAGTTTCAAAGAGAGATTGGGTAGGCCGAGATTGTTCTCATTCGTGCATTGGAGGCTAAGAGGTGACTACATAGAAGATTTATAAGTTATGGGGGCATTGATAGGATCTTATAAAAACTTACAAAATTCTTAAGGGGTTGAACAGGCTAGATGCAGGAAGATTGTTCCCGATGTTGGGGAGGTCCAGAACAAGGGGTCACAGTTTAAGGATAAGGGGGAATTCCTTTCGGACCGAGATGAGGAAAACATTTTTCACACAGAGAGTGGTGAGTCTCTGGAATTCTCTGCCACAGAAGGTAGTTGAGGCCAATTCATTGGCTATATTTAAGAGGGAGTTAGATGTGGCCCTTGTGGCTAGAGGGATCAGGGGGTATTGAGAGAAGGCAGGTACAGGATACTGAGTTGAATGATCAGCCATGATCATATTGAATGGCGGTGCAGGCTCGAAGGGCTGAATGGCCTACTCCTGCACCTATTTTCTATGTTTCTATGATAGTCACAGTCTTTTTCCTAAGGTAGGAAAGTGTAAACCTAGAGTTCATAGATTTCAAGTAAGAGGATAAATATTTAAAGGAGATCCGATGAGCATGTTTTTCACACAGAGGTGATTGGGTATATGGGATAAGCTGCCAGAAAAGATGCTAGACACAGGTACAATTACAGCATTTTATAAGCACTTGGGCAGATGCGTGGATAGGAATGAAATAACGGGTTATGAGTCAAATGCAGGAAAAGGGAATTAGCGTAGATGGGTTTTTCAGTTGACATGGACAAGGACCAGTATCCGTGCTTTATGACTCCATAACTCTATGAGATGATTGCTGCTCCGGGGGACCTAGCTGACTGAACAAATGTGACCAACAGTGGAAAGATCAATAGCTTCCTGTAAAATAGAATTCATCCGTTTGGTTCAGTGGAGTGAGCGGCGGACGACTGGAAAACAGTTGAAAGTTTCCACCTGTGCTAATTCATGATTGTTTTGCTGATTTCTCAAAGAGCATAATTTAACTTCATAATTTTCAGTTACGAGTCTTTCAATTTTAATTACTCATGCAATCCCATAGTGCTCAGAAGATGAGTCCAGAGTATTCCTAAAGGAATTATAGCTCCGGCATATTCAGAGAAGTTTCTTCAATTGTTCCTTGATATTGACTAAATATTGCTCTCTTTAAAGAATGACAGAAAGGCTAGAGCACAGAAGGAAGCTATTCAGTCTAACCCGTCCATTCTGGGTCTAGGTAAGAGTAATCCAGTTAGACCCTACAAATGTTTTTCTTTTTAAACACTTTGAAATTCCTTTTTAAACCCTACATTTTAAAACTGCCTCCATTATGGGCCTGTCCCACTTAGACGATTTTTCAGGCGACTGTCAAGTTGCCGGCAGTCGCCTGTAAAACCGACAACTGGAACGGCGACTGTCAGAGTGGAACACAGCGTCCTTCACCAGCCCGTTATCCAGGCGGGGGACAGGGCAAGCGGGGGGAGTGCTGTCTAAGTGAAATTCACATGGTGCAAAGCCAATGTGATACAGACACACACCGCGATGAACAGGAAGGTTAGCGCTTTAATGAAGACGGCTAAAGCACAGTGTACGGGAAGGGTCACGTATATTCTTTAAAAGGGGGGGGAAGGGGGAGAGGGGGGGGAAAGGGGGGAGAGGGAAGGGAGAGGGGGGAGATGGGGGGTAAAAGGAGTGGAGACAACATTTAAGAGGCCAGAGATACATGGCTGTGAAGCTCGGTGGACATCTAACATTACCGGTCGGTTATCCTTAGTTCTGAAAACCACTGCTTACTTTTTTTTCCCAATGAGCCAATGAAATTCACCAGTCAGCACTGGCTACAACCTACAAGAATCTTTGAGAACCTTCCACCTCCTGGCAACCCACTGGGACCTCCTGGCAACCCACCCACGGCACGAGAAATATCGTTTTTCTTCATGGTGGCTTCATTTTAGTCGCCGCTAATTTTTCAACATGTTGAAAATTTTGTGGCGACCATAATGAGACCGTGACTAGTTCCCAGAATGCGGGAACTCCTCACAACCATAAAGGCAACTCCCCGGCAACCACCTGCAAACATGTGGCGAACTTGTAGCGACTGCATAGTCTCCTGCAGTCACCTAAAAAGTTGCCTAAGTGGGACAGGCCCATTACTAACCCTATATTGTATCCCAAAGCATAGCCAGTCGCTGTTAAAATAAAATCCATGTGCCCTTATTAAGGAACAGTAGAAGAAACTTTACTCTGAATTGTCCTGGGTTACAATTCTTTTGGGGATACTCTAAATTCATCTTCAGAATGCACTGCGCATGTATTTCAAATTGAAATTGACATGCTTATGAACTAATTATCTGGTTAAATTATGAAACTGTTCCCATTGAAACGATCAAGAACTAAGGAACGTAGAATAAATGTAATAGCCAAAAGAACCATACTGGAATGGCGACTGTCAGAGTGGAACACGTGATGGTCATAGAAACATAGAAACATAGAAAATGGTTGCAGGAGTAGGAGTAGGCCATTCGGCCCTTCGAGCCTGCACCGCCATTCAATATAATCATGGCTGATCATCCCAGTATCCCGTACCTGCCTTCTCTCCATACCCCCTGATCCCTCTAGCCACAAGAGCCACATCTAACCCTCTTAAATATACCCAATGAACTGGCCTCAACTACCTTCTGTGGCAGAGAATTCCAAAGTCTCACCACTTTCTGTGTGAAAAATATTTTTCTCATCTCGGTCCTAAAAGATTTCCCCCTTATCCTTAAACTGTGACCCCCTGTTCTGGACTTCCCCAACATCGGGAACAATCTTCCTGCATCTAGCCTGCCAACACCTTATGAATTTTGTAAGTGTCTATAAGATCCCCCCTCAATCTTCTAAATTCTAGCGAGTACAAGCCAAGTCTATCCAGTCTTTCTTCATATGAAAGTCCTCTGAACTCCCTCTATGGCAAGAATGTCTTTCCTCAGATTTGGAGATGACAACTGTGCGCAATACTCCAGGTGTGGTCTCACCAAGACCCTGTACAACTAAAGTAGAACCTCCCTGCTCCTATACTCAAATCCTTTTGCTATGAATGCTAACATACCATTCGCTTTCTTCACTGTCTGCTGCACCTGCATGGCTACTTTCAATGACTGGTGTACCATGACACCCAGGTCTCGTTGCATCTCCCCTTTTCCTAATTGGCCACCATTCAGATAATAGTCTACTTTCCTGTTTTTGCCACCAAAGTGGATAACCTCACATTTATCCACATTATACTGCATCTGCCATGCATTTGCCCACTCACCCAACCAGAACTCGTCCAAAATGAGAAGGATGCCACAATTCTAAGAAAACTGTGCTCCGCCAATTGTGGCCTTCTTCTCATTCTCAGGAGAATATGAATAGGTGACATCTTGAGTCTGAAGGCTGAAGGAGGGTTTCGGCGCGTAACATCACCTATTCATGTTCTCCAGAGATGCTGCCTGACCCTGCTGAGTTACTCCAGCACTTTGTGTCTTGTTTTGTAAGCCAGCACCTGCTGTTCCTTGTGTCTCTCTCTTTCTGAGACAATAGAAGGGCTGTAGTTCTCAGAATCATGGAGAGGCAAAGTCAAGAAGGAATTTAAGAACATAGATGAGAATTTTAATGACAGAGCAGGATGCAGAATTGAGTGTATCCACAATTCATCTGTTTTTAAAAAGAGATCATTTGAGGAAGGATGGAAAGAGTTCTGTTCCCTTTATAATCAGGAAGCAGGCAATACATGGAGGCATGAATGCCACATCCTACAGCAGCATCCCCATGGAGTTTCCAGTTATCATCAAGGAAAAATATTGACTGCAGCTCTCCCTATATATCAATGATAGGTATATGGTATAGGTATATGGACGGGAAGGGAATGGAGGGGTATGGTCTGAGTGCAGGTAGATGGGACATGGGGAAAATAAATGGTCGGCATGGACTGGAAGGGCCGAGAAGGCCTGTTTCCGTGCTGTAATTGTTATATGGTTATATGGTTAATGAGGAAACCAAAGCTCTTTTTTTTTTTCTTTTTCTTCAACCGTAACCCTTGCTTTCCCTCTATCTCTGCCTGTCCCCCACCCTTGTTCTCTGACTAGTTTCACTGTCCTCCTAATTAATTTTACTGATTGTACTGCTCCTTGTCATCTTCCCCTCAGGTAACAATGAACCAATCTACATTTCCTTATCATTGTCTGCTTTTGATCTGTCGTTTTCACAGCTTACCCTTCCTTATCCCTAAACTCCCTCTCCCCGACTCTCAGTCTGAGGAAGGGTCTTGACCCAAAACAATACTCATTCCTTCTCTCCAGAGATACTGCCTGTCCTGCTGAATTACTTCAGCGTTTTATGTCTATGTTTGATGTATAACTTGCATCTGCAGTTCCTTCCTACTCATTTTTGTCCACTTGAGGAAACTTGAACAGATTAAACACCACAACTGTCAGCCAGCCATCTTACTATATGTGTTGCCAATACCCATCTTGCTAACAAGCAGAGATCTATAATTGGAACAATCAGGTTTTCATATATACAAACATATATCAATTATATTTTATTAAATTTGGACTGTCCAAACTGCCAGAATTCCTTAGGTTTAAGATTTTCTTCATTGAAATCCGATAAAATTGAACTTTAGAAAAAGGATAAATTGAGCAGAATACAACAGCATGATTTATAATGTACATATTTGATATTTAATAACCAGTATATCTTCATATACATTATGATATTAAAAAAAATCATATCATGTTAATGTGAGTTGAGAAAAACATAATTGTCGTCTCTGCTGATCCTTACTTCGAGAAACCTCGTACCTAATTGCATTGATCTTTCTTTACTGTTAAATTTTCAAACAGTAGAACAAGGTTACAACATTCTAGCATTTGGCTAAACTGCTTGGACTTTGTCTCGGTGGGTCGAAAGCTTCATCTGGACGCAGCTGTATCACCCACTCCTAGTGACAACCCACTGACACATATTGCTCTCCCACCAGCACCAAAGCATGGCATTGCCTTACCACAATTGTGATACATATGCAGAAAATAAATATGTCTCATGTTGGTATCTAATTTTCACAGCATGTAGATATATCCGGGGCAATCCTTAGCTTGGTTCTCTGTAAGCTTGTATTTGTTCTTTAAGAAACAGACTGACCTCGCTTTACACAATTATAACCTAACTGCTTCATCGGTGGTGAAGACCAAAATGGTGTGAAAAATATCATGCTCTGCTAGTTGTATCAAAAGGAAATAATATTCATTACCTGGCATCTGTTAATCCAGTTTTCATCACCCAAACCAGGGAAAGGAGAAGCATTTCATCCAGTCCTACAAGAACCTCAAAGTGCTTTAAAAAAAAAGCAAAAGTAAAATACTTGCTGACACAAAACCTCTCCAAGATTACATCCTCATCTCCAGTTTCCGGCCAAAGACTAAGACATTTGGTCAGATAAGCAATACTGCCTATTATAAATCATAAGCAACAAAGAGGAGTGATTTCAAAGTTGGATTTAATCTGTTGATTCAGGTGCCATCGACTGACAACACAGACTTCACAAGCATAGCTTTACTAAAGCAAATGAAAGCTTCCTATCAGCAGCTTTGGGTGTCTAATGCTTGTGTAACTGTGGACTTAGTAAAACACTCACCACTAAATATATCTCTGTATTAAGAATACAGAGTTTTTTAATGTTGAATTTGTTATGTTCAGTACATCACCCCAGTGTTTGATAAAGTTAAAGTATGCAGTTAAGCCATTTAACAGCATTTATGTTTATAGGGGATCTTAGGGTCCAAGTCCATAGCTCCCTGAAAGTGGCAAAGTAAGTAGATAGAGTGGTAAAGAAGATGTGTGGTATGCTTGCCTTCATTGGTTGGGCATTGAATATAATGGTTAGGAAATCAAGATGTAACTATATAAAACTATGGTTAGGAAACATAGTTCCATTGGTTAGTATTACATGTAGTTCCATTCATGCCATTACAGGAAGAATTTGTGGCTTTTTAGAGGATGGAGAAGAGGTTTTCCAGAATGCTGCTATATTAGGGGGTATTAGTGATGAGAAGTTGGGCAATCTTGGATTGCTTTTTCTGGAATGCCAAAGGTTGAACAGAGACCTGATACAAGTATATAACATTATGTGAAGCATAGATAGGGTAGACAGGGTGGAAATGGCAAAGACTGGAGGACATTACCTTAAGGTGAGAGGAGGAAGTTTAATAATATAGTGGGTGCTTGGAATGCACTGCTGGACTGGTGGAGAAGGCAGATACGATATTGGCACAAGGAGATACAAGGAATGGAATTATGTGGATCATGTACAGGCAGATGAAATTAGTTTGTCTTGGCATGATGTTCGGCACAGACATTGAGGGCTAAAGGACCTGTTCGTGTGCTGTACTGCTCTATCTTCTAAGTGATTGTGATCATCAGCTAACGTCAATGTTTTAAAGTGCAGTTAATGTTTGTCACTTAGGTGTGTTGAGTTCAGAAAAGGAATTTGCTGAAATGTCATGACAATCCTTATCTTTAAGAACAATATTAGCACCAGAATGCTTTACACTGTTTCAGGGTTATACAGATTCTTTCAGCCAGAACTGTCTGACAGTGGTAAGCTATTGTTGACACATGAGCCAGCTACAAACGTAATTTATTTGGATAGAAGAATGTCGGCCGCACAGTGGCATAGCTGATAGAGCTGCTGCATCACAGCGCTAGAGACCCAGGCTTAATCCTGACCTCGGGTGCTGTCTGTGTGGAGTTTGTAAATTCTCCCTGTGACTGCGTGGGTTTTCTCCAGATGTTCCAGTTTGCTTCCATGTCCCAAAGACATGCAGGTTTGTCCATTAGTTGGTCTCTGTTCATCGTCCCTAATGTGTATGCGAGTGGAGGTGAAAGTTGGATAACATACAGTAGGATTAGAACTAATGTGAATGGGTTGGTCAACATGGATTTGGTGGGCTGAAGGGTCTGTTTCCATATCGCATCACTTAACTAAACTAAAAGACTTGCTGCCTGAAGTCACCATGTTTCTAAATGGCAAGGCCTAGAATGCCCTACACAGTCTTAGTGTTGAGACAGGGAATGGGGGAATGCGGACCACCAAGCACATGCACTTCCTACAATGTAACATACATAGTGATTTTCTAGACCTATCTTCTGCTTCATCAATTTTCCATCAGAAATTGTCACAAAGTGCAAGACTTCACAATGTGCTTTTCTTCCTACAGTTTAACTTCAGCCCCGCTTCTGGCATTGGAAACATGATGAATTCAATTGATCAATTATTGGATCAATAGCTCTGTTTTGACATTCTACATTAAGAAGTAACTAATTGGCTGATGCTAAATGCTTTTAAAAACATATCCTGGAAATCAATAATGCAGTAACTGCATTTTAAACAGAAGAATGCACATAACCGCCAAGAGGAAGATGGACTCATATAACCTTTGAAGAGCCTGCACCAGTACCAGCAAGGTACGCCACACAATATGTCCTTTCATTTAAGGCTTTACCTTTTGGATGGATCTTATACATTTTTAATTAACTAAATATAATTAATTAAATCCTTAATTAACTAATTTAGTTCACTCTCATGCCAAATCAGTCAATGTTGGTCAATCCACAATCCTTCTTTGTTACTTAAATATTACAGTGTGCAAAATATTATGTATTTTCCCAAATGTAAACTGTGCAACATGAGTTCCTAGAAGACAAAGTGGATAGTTCAATGTTCTGTATCAGTTTTGGCTTTTAATACAAGATTGAAACACTAATGGGTGTATAAACAATTAAAAAAAATATTTTTTATTTGATGGAAGTTGGCCCCTGGTATATCACAAATGCTTAATCGAAGGCTGCAAAGAGCATGTTTGAGTGAACCAACGTCTGAGAACACTGTGAAGGACTTTTGCTAAGCATGCACCATCGATCAGAGTTCCATGTTTTTCTCTCCCTCAAGCACATTCCAATCTCTCTGGCTTTGTCCTCCTACACTATTCCAATTGAAGCTCAAGTAACGGAACCTTAGCCAAACTGCATCCTTCTTACCCCAACATTTACTTCAACGGCTCCAGATCATAACTACAGCCTCTGTTTTCTTTCAGCGGCAAGTGCTGGATAGAATTGGCTGTTTCCATTTATAAATTCTTTGGAGTCGTTGTTCTCTCTTGTCTCATAATGATATGAGAACATAAACAACAGGAGCAGAAGTAGGAAGTCTGTTTCTTGAGACTGTATGTCATTCAATAACACTATGTCTGATCCAATCTTGGCCCCAACATCACCTTCTCACTTTCTCAAATGTCCGCCATTGTCCAGATTGAATGTTTTCAGTGACTCTGTCGCCATAACTCTCTGGTGTTAAGTTTTTGGCTGTTAATCTCTCGTGCCCACAAATATTCTGTTTTCTTCTTTAGGGCCTGTCCCACTGCGGCAACCTAATCTGCAAGTTTAGAAGAGATTGCCCTTGACTCAAACTTGCAGCATGGTCAACACGTGGTCCTAGGTGGTCCTATGAACTTTCCTTCATGCTTGAGGGAAGTTCCCGCACACTCGCGGCCTCAGTTTGGTCGAGGAAAAATTTTCAGCATGTTAAAAAAATTTCCGCGAGTAAAAATTGGTCGGCATGGTTCTTTTGAACTTGTAGTGCAGTGGAGTGGGGTTGCTAGGCAGTCGAGGTAGCCATAGGGAATCTCCTTCGTTGACCGGGCATTTTAAATGGCTCATTGGAGTTTCATGAACCAAGGAAAACCAAATGGTAATGTTAAATGCCGGCAAAACTTTATTATGTTGGCTGGCTTCTTAAAAGTGTCTCCGCTCCTTCTCTCCCCCTTCTCTCCCACTCTTTCCCCCCCCCCCCACACCCACCCTCCCCTGCACTTTCTAAAGGACTTACCATACACTGTGCAGCGGTCTTTTACCTTCCCGTTCATCGCCAGTGTGAATTTCAGTCAGTACTCCCCCCCCCCCTTTCCCTGGCCCCCGTCTATGCGATGTGTTTGAGTGTGTGTGTATGTGCGTGCTCGGTCGATCCGGCTCACGATTTCATCGCTGACGGTCGATCCAGCTCGAGGTTTTTCAGGTGAATGCCCTTGAGCTTAAAGGTTGAAGACAGTCGCTGAAAAGTCGCATCAGTGGGACAGGCCCTTAGTCTAGGGGGGGGGGGTGGGGGTGAAGGCAGGGGCAGAAATCCCGGGGGGGCAGGGGGAACATGCTCCCCCCCTGTTTTGAGAGGTGGGGGACGATCCCCCCCATTATTTGTAATCCGGATTTTAAAACCCGGTGAAATCTCAGCTTTCTGCTGCTTATCCTCGCTGGCCATAAGCCTGGGCCGTCGTTCCCGTAATTACTGTCCACAGGGCCCACGGCTGAAGCCTTCGAAAGGGGGGGGGGGGTGTGTGTGTGTGTGTGTGTGTGTGTGTGTGTGTGTGTGTGTGTGTGTGTGTGTGTGTGTGTGTGTGTGTGTGTGTGTGTGTGTGTGTGTGTGTGTGTGTGTGTGTGTGTGCGTGCGTGCGTGCGTGCGTGCGTGCGCGTGCCCCCCCACAGCGATTTCCATGCCTGGGAGAAGGAGTGGAGAGACTTTTAAGTAACCAGACAACGTTTAATAAAGTTTAGCGGGCATTTAACATTACCGGTCGGTTTACTTACCTCTTTTTTTCTCAATGAACTTTACCTTCGACTACCTTCAATTGCCTTCGATTACCTAGGATAGTATGCCGACCTACTATGACCTACCTCGACTAAACCTACGATTAAAAAAATATAGATTTTTTTCCATGGCTACCTTTTTTTACTGGCGAGCATTTTTCAGCATGTTGAAAAAAACGCTGCGACTCGAGTATGCGGGGACTACTCTCGAGCATGAAGGAGAGTTACAAAGACTTCCTAGGACCTCGTGTCAACCATGCTGCGAGTATGATCCGAGGGAAAACTCTTCTAAACTCGCGAATTAGGTCGCCGCAGTGGGACTGGCCCTTCACCCTTCCATCTTCACCCTTGGCTCTGCTCTTGCTTAATAATTGTTAACTCTCTAATTGCTTCCTAGTCTTCTGACATTTCATCATCCTGAAATGGTGAGTCGATGTTTCAATTTAGAATTCAGCACGCTGTAATAATTTGCTTTTGCTGAATCGTTTGCATCGTTTTTTATTCTGTGAAAACTTTGGCACATCACACTTAAAATCCAAGTTAATGAAAACTAGTATCATTTTAACTTGGAAAGTTGGGACAATGTCAATCATAATTCACACTGGAAGCTTGGGAGGCCACTTAATTCCCAGAAAAGGAATCTCATGTAGCCCAACCTTCTTGGTCAATGTCTGTCTACAATCACTGTAAGAGCATGAATGGACGGCTCGAACTTCTGCCTTGAAATACAATGGTGGCCGTTCTAATTATATTCTCAGTCCAGCATTCTTCTCTACATGTGCTAAGCTTTGACTCCATCGATCATGAGCAACTCTGAATCACCTCCACGAATTCAGCTGCCCAAAGGTATTTGTCTCCATATTATGTTTGAAGGGTCTTGATCTGAAACATCACCCAGTCCGTCTCTCCAGTCTCGCTGAGTTACTCCAGTTTTTATGTCTATTTTATGTATAACCATAATTGCATGCAAGCCATGCTGCTAATCAAGAGGTTGAACAAAGAACCAATCGGAATGAACACTGAAGTCAAATAATGTTTATAGAAAATGCAATGCTTTTTGCTGCATGTTTGTATCTCTTTCAATAAACTCCAATAGCTTCCAAAACCATTAGAAAGGCATTGTCAGCATCTTCTCCCTGGGCACATGTCCCAGCATTGTGGAGCGACTTGCACATAATCGGCTCTATTGGGCAGACATTGTCATTCACATACCCAACATCAGACCACTGAGAAAAGCAAATAGAAGTAAACAAAAACAGATGCCGGAAATATGAAAAAATAGAAAATGCTGGAAATATTCAGTAGGTGATGCATCTGTGAGAAGAGAAATAGATTAATGCTTCAGGTTCATGACCTTCAGATCAAGGAAGGAGAAAAAAGAAGACATGAAGTTCAAGTCCTAGTTACATTTATTGTCACATGCACCAATTGATACAGTGAGATTTGAGTTACCATACAGCCATACGAATAAAAGGAACACAATACATGATAGGATTTAACATAAATACAGTGGAATCAACGAGGGAAGGCAATAAAGTTCAGTCATCTTCCTCTCTGTTCACCTCTGGTCGAGGCCTTTGAGCCCTCCACCGTCGCCATGCACGGCGGCCCGATGTTCAGGCCCTCGATTCAGGCTGATCGTAGTTCTGGCGTTGGAACGGAAAAACACACTCATCGGCTTGGAGTTTCCGAATCGGCCGCTTTTTATCGGAGATGGCTTCCAAAGTCCTCAGGCCAAGCTGGGCGGAGATTCAACACGGGCGACGCTCGACAAAAGATCCCAGGACTCCGCAAAGTTAAAGTCAGCGCCGCCGGTGGCCGAAGGCTCGGCAAACCACAGCTCCACGGTGTTAATCAGCAGGCCCAACACTCCGGAACTCCAACACAGGAGTGCCCGCTCCGCGATGGAATTCAATGCTGTGCTGCTGCTGAAGCTCTGGCCAGTCTCTGGTAGGAAAGGCCGCGCCATCCAGTTGGTCGGCCGCGAAGGGGGGGCGAAGATGCGACAGAGAAAAGTCTCATCATGACCAGGTAAGTGACTGGGAAGCGGTTTCCCCCTTTCCCTCCCCCACCTTCCCCACGTAAAAAAGACTAAGAAACCTTTAAAACATACTTTGTGACATACTAAAAAAAAAGTTAAAGGGTGAAAGGACAGACAACTGTTGGCGAGGTTGCCACACTCGATGGCACCACCTGATGGAGCAATTCAGCATGTCAGGTGCATGTGCACACCACGACAAACATCAAGTGCTGCTGAAAGATGATTACTTCAGTGAAAGGCACACTCTGTCCTGCCTGAAGCAGCGGTATAGTTCTAGGTAACTGACAAATAGTGACAATTCTAGGTAACTAAACCATAATAGTGTAAGACCAAAGTTCATAGTGCAAGCAAAACAAAGTGTATAGTAAATTATACTTGCTGAGGCAGTGATTTGTCTAACGCAGTGTTCAAGAGCTTGGTGATAGCTGGGAACAAGCTGTTCATGAACTTTGATGACAAGGTTTTCAGGCTCCTGTACTTTCTTCCCAATGTCAATAGTGAGATGAGAATCAGGGTGGTGAGGGTCTTTGATGATGTTAGCTGCCTTTTCAACATTATACCTCCCGTGGATCTCTATGATTCTGGGGTGGTCAGGACCCATGATGAACCAGATAATATCTACAACTTTCTGCAACATCCTTTGTTCCTGGGCATTCAGGTTACCGAAGAAGGCCATGATGTAAACAGTCGGCATGTTGAAGATAGAGCATTCATATAGTATTCAGCCACATAATGAATCGCATCAATCTTCTAAGGAAGTGGATGAGCTTTTGTTGGGACTGAATCAATTTGCTGGGTCCAGGACAGATCTCCAGAGATATGCACACCCAGGAACTTG
Source organism: Raja brachyura (assembly GCA_963514005.1). The sequence continues at coordinate 62,535,881 of OY740783.1, forward strand.
AATTTGTTGACTCCCTCCATCCTGTCGATGAAGATAGATTTGTGGTTCTGAGGCTTTCCCCTTCTGAAGTTAGCAATCAGCTCCTTGGGCTTGCTAATGTTGTGAACTAATTGGGGTTCTGGCACCATTCAATCAGTTTATCAGATTAAGTCAATTGTAAACATTGGGAATGGAAAGTTATATATATATATACATTAAAAACCACAGGCATATCTAACATACCACAAGGATCAAATAAAAATATTGCTTTAACAACATAAGATTATGGAATGAAACACTTACAATTTTGAATCTCTGCCGACCTTATTTAAAAAGGAGTCCGAGGAACAGGATGAAGCAGAAAGTTCATTCAGACAATACTTGAACATAAAAGAGGATATGAAAGAACTGGAGAAAGCACAAATATAGATGGACTGGATCTCTTATCTCAGGGAAAGGAGAGGCCAAGTTGTGACCTAATAGAGGCCTTTAAGTATGAAAAGTTAACCAAAATCAGGGCCATTAATATATGAGAGTTACTGTTAAATCCAATCAAGAACTCATGACAAACATTTTTACATCAGAATGAATAGAAAATGGAATGACGCAGAAAATGTAGTATTTGTATATTTCCTTAAAAATTTGAAGAAAAATTAGGTAAAAACATGAGAGAAAAGAACACAGGGGTTTGTTAATGGAGTAGCCAAGTCTACGCTGACCATTGATCACCTGTTCACACTCGTTCTATGTTACCACACCTTCTTACCCATGCTCTACAAACTAGGGGCAATTTTACAGTAACAGAGCCCAATTAATCTGCAACCCTGCACATCTTTGGGATATTAGAGAAATGCAGAGCACATAGATGAAGCCCACTCAGTCATAGGGAAAGGGTACAATCTCTGCGCAGTCAGGACCCAAAATCAGGATTTAACCCAGGTCATTGGTGCTATAAGGCAGCAGCTCTACCAGATGCACCACTGTGCCACACTTAGAGTTAGATGTGGAAGATTTGAATGAATCTCTATTTTGCACTTTCAGAAGTGCATTCAATGCTCTTTACGGAAACAAAAATATTTTCATGTGTACATTTGTTAAAATGCAACCACATTTACATCTTGTAAAATTGTTTAATTGTGGATAACTCCAAAATGAACCAGTATTCAATCAATGTTCAAAGAATTGAGAACTCATTTGAACAAAATGGTATTTTATACAAACTATAAGGAATGGTTAGACAAAACATAATTTTGATAACCTGTGCAAATTAGTTCAAGAATCATTTTGTTACATTCTTTAGGGACAGCAACAAATAGTCCAACCAGCAACTATGCTAGTTAGCTGTTGTGGGCGGCATGGTGGCGCAGTGGTAGAGTTGCTGCCTTGTAGCTCCAGAGACCCGGGTTTGATCCCGACTATGGGTCACGTCTGTACGGAGTTTGTACGTTCTCCCCGTGACCAAGTGGGTTTTCCCCGAGATCTTCGGTTTCCACCCAAGCTTCAAAGACATACAGGTTTGTAGGTTAATTGGCTTGGTATAAATGTAAATTGTCCCTAGTGTGTATAGGATAGTGTTAATGTGTGGGGATCGCTGGTCGGCGCAGACTTGGTGGGCCATAGGGCCTGTTTCCACGCCATATCACTAAATTAAGCTGAATTTAAAAATTATATTATTTTCAAATCTGAACCAAAATGTTATCACATTTTGCAAACTTTCATTCATTTTGCAAACGGAATTTAACTCTGACAAGTGAGGTGTTGCACTTTGGTATATCAAACCAGGGCAGGACTCATATGGAGCCCTGGAGAGTGTTGCAGAACAATTTTATCTGGAGTACAGATGCATAGTTCCCTGAAAGTGGTGAGTTAAGTGAGCAGTGTGCTGAAGAAGGGTACACAAAATGCTGGAGAAACTCAGCGGGTGCAGCAGCATCTATGGAGCAAAGGAGATAGGCAACGTTTCGGGCCAAAACCCATCTTCAGACTGATGGGGGGTGGGGGGAGGCGGGGGGGATGAAATTAAAAAGGAGGAGGAGGAGCCCGAGGGCTGAGGGAAAGGTAGGAAGGGGAGGAGACAGCAAGGGTTAACAGAATTGAGAGAATTCGATGTTCATGCCAAGAGGATGCAGACTCCCCAAGCGGAATATGAGGTGCTGTTCCTCCAATTTGCGGTGTTACTCACTCTGGCCTTGGAGGAGGCCCAGGCCAGAGAGGTCGGATACGGAATGGGAGGGGGAGTGTTGAGCCATCGGGTTGGTTAATGCGGACCGAGCGGAGGTGTTCGGCGAAACGATCGCCAAGCCTCCGCTTGGTTTCACCGACATAGATCAGCTGACATCTAGAGCAGCGGATGCAATAGATGAGGTTGGAGGAGGTGCAGGTGAACCTCTGTCGGACCTGGAATGACTGCTTGGGTCCTTGACTGAAGTGGAGGTGGGAGGTAAAGCGACAAGTGTAGCATCTCTTGCGGTTGCAAGGGAAAGTGCCCGGGGATGAGGTGGAGCGGGAGGGAAGGGAAGAATTGACAAGGGAGTTGCAGAGGGAGTGGTCTTTGCGGAAGGCAGATGGGGGGGAGATGGGAAGATGTGGCGAGTGGTGGGGTCACGTTGGAGGTGGCAAAACTGGCAGAGGACTATGTGTTGTATGTGCTGGCTGGTGGGGTAAAAGGTGAGGACCAGAGGGGGGTGGGGAGAGAGGGCAGTGTTACGGGGTATGGAGGAGAAGAAGGTAATCTTGCCTTCATTGGGAAGGATATTGAGTATAAACATTGGCACATCATGCTGCAGCTGTACAAATCTATAACACAAGCCTGCAAGCCCAGGTAACATCCAAGTAAATCTCTTTTGCACTCCTTCCAACTTAATGACATCCTTACTACAGCAGGCAACCAGAACTACACACAATATCCAATGCCCTACCCAATGAAGGCTGTACAGTTATTGATGAGACTACATTTGGAGTATTGTGTGCAGTTATGATTGCCCGCTATAGGAAGGATGTCATTAAGTTGGAAAGGATGCAGAAGAGATTCACCAATATATTACCATTGTTTGCGGGCTTGTACTGTATTATAGAGAGAGGTTGGATAAGCTGTGACTTTCTTCTTTGAAGTGTAGGAGGCTGAGGGTTGACCTTATTCAATATTACAAGATCACGAGGGGCTTGGATCTAGTGAATGCTCATAGGCTTTTTCCCAGTTTAGAGGATTCTCGAACTAAAGACCATAGAATAGAGTATAGAAGTGGATACAATTATGTAATTGAAAAGACATTTGGACATACATGGATAGGGAGGGTTTAGAGGGCTGTAGGCCAAATGCAGGCAAATGAGACTAGTCCAGTCTGACGATTTGGTTGACCAAGGAGGACTGAAGAATCTATTTCCATGTTGTATAGGTCTATGTCTCTAAAGGGCCTGTCCTTTTTAGGCGAGTGCAGGAGACTTTGCGCTCGCCACATGGTCGCCACATGTTCGCTGGTGGTCTCTGGTGAATCTCCTTCATGGTCACGTGGAGTTCCCGCATTCTGGGAACTAGTTGCACCCTCAGTATGGTCGCCGCAAATTTTTCAACATGTTGAAAAATTTTCTGCGAACAAAAATTGGTCGCCATGGAAAAAATCGACAATCCTGTAGTTTTGGTGCAGTTGTAGTAGGGTCGCCATGTAGTTATGGGAAGTCGAGGTAGAGGTAAGTCGTTTTAGTTAATCGCCTTTGCTGATCGGTCATTTTCATTTGCTCATTGTGGGAAAAAAACGTAAGCACGAGTTTTCAGAACTAAGGATAACCTACCGGTAATGTTAAATGCCCGCCAAACTTCATAGCTGTGTATTTCTGGCTTATTAACAGTTGTCTGGCTTCTTAATAGTGTCTCCACTCCTTCTCCCCCCCCCCCCCCCCCCCCCCCACCTTCTTCTCCATTCTCCCCTCCCCCGCTTTAAAGCACTTACCGTACACTGTGCTAGCTGTCTTAAGGGCCAGTCCCACTAACGCGACTTTTCAGCAACTGTCTTCGACCTTCAAGCTCGAGGGCACTCGCCTGAAAAACCTTGAGCTGGATCGACCGTCAGCGATAAACTGTGAGCTCTATACAGACTAGTAAAGAATAAAGAGAAATATTAAAAGCGTTTGGAAATATAGTCATATATATACACAGTTCATCTGAATAAACAATTAAAATAATCTTCTGCATTTTGTGAAGAGAAATGGCCAAGAAGAGCCAACAGTTATTTCATGACTTTACCGAGTAGCAAACTAATGTTTTTGTAATATGATCATATTAAGTAATTGAATCATTTGACCATAAATGGATTCCATCATTCCAAATTGACATCACCGTAGCTTACTTTGGCAATTACTTTAGAATTCTATCTTTATATTTACAGTAATCTTCCTTCCAGTTCAAACAATACTACAGCCCCCAATACAATATACATAAATGCCAGAGGTACTCATTTTATCATTTGGAAATTAAATAGTTCAGTACCAAAATAGGTCATAAGGTTCTATAGGGGTGACTCTTGCCTCCCTCTGATATTATCAGTGCTGAACTTGTACTGAACAAATCCAGGTGTGTGAAACTTTACAAGGGTCACAAGGCAGTATAACTCTATGGTCCTTTAATAGTTTATTGTACTTACAAATTTTAAACAAATATTATTTTGCTATTCTTCTTAACAAACCTTTCCCTTTAAATATTACTCACATGTTTGGTTCTCTAACTCCTGTTGATTTTAAATGCCACTCATCTAGCAATTGCTTGCAGAAGTCTGTTCTCATGTGCACAAAGGATCAATCCCGTCTACAGTTCCCTACAAGTTCTTAGGCCTGACCCTTTTTTGTGGTGTAAAGAACACACCTGTCAATTTGTAAAAATAATGAACTGCAGATGCTGGTTTACAAAAAAAAAAGACATTCCGGGTCAGTGAATCAGTGCAGTGTCCATCCAATTTGATGTTTTAATCATTAACACTCGTCTAAGATTATCTGTGCTTATGTATGGTGATACTCGTATTGAACCGTATACAAAAAAGAATTTCACTGTGCATCGATACATGTGACAAATAAAGTTCCAGAGAATAAACCACTTAAATTCCCAATACTATTATGGGATTGAAACCCCAATGTTTAGTTTAATTGGCAGTGCAGTATGGTTTACTAGATTAAAAATGTAATGTGTGGTTGGACATTAAATATACAACAATATTCAATGACGCTATAGGTGTAAAGTTAAATAATTATGTCTTTATAATTGTAGCTTGACTTCATTTTTTAAATGTATCTAAGAAAACTCTCTGATTTACTTTTTTAGAAAACAGAAATGATGAGCAGCATGTTTAGTGGCTCTATGGAATTTTATGAAAATTAGGGTAGAATTTTCCTTAGACAGACATTATAAGGTTTAATCATTAAGTGTAAATATCCAGGGCTGTTGTTCACATTTGTAAGGTGCCAAGTGAGAATGCTCACTCAATAAATCTTTGCTGATTCTGAAAAGAAAACAGGGGGTTTTAAGAAGGCAGACAATTAGATTTAATGGAGCATGTTATTGTGCCCTTTGGTTATTGAACTTTCAACCCACAAGAAATATTTTCTCTTTACTCAGAGTAAGTTAACTAAATTCTCTTTGTTCCAAGAAGCAGGTTTCCATTTTTGTCAATCTGTAACCGTAACTGTTATTCCCAATGGCAGCATTTTAGATATTTTCAGTGCTCTTTCCAAAGCCTTCATGACCTTTCTAAAATATGGTTCCTAAAATGGAATACTGGATATTATTCTTCATTTAGAACTAAATTAATATTGTATATAGAATTAGTGAATCTTCTTGGCATTTTTTCTCCATTGCTCCATTAACAAGCCCATCAACATCATTAAGGACACACAAGGTGCATTTTCACAATGAATTCCCTCCGGAATGTTGATCAAGAAGGATATCTCTTAGACACACAAGGGGCTGCAGATGCTGGAATCCCAGGGCTGGCCTTAAACCGATTGGACCGATTGCTCCCAATTGGGACCCGCGCCTGAGGGGGCCCCGCGCTAGAGTAATCAAAAGATCGTAGAGCTCCGCAACTGTTCCCCCGCAACGCTGTGAGAGGCATAACTGAACCAGCGTTGCTTTCCTCCGTCTGTCCGCGTGTTCATTCACTCATGGTGCCAGCGCTTCTCCCCTCAGACTCCGCCAAACAAACACACACAAACAGCATGTCCGGCAGATCGGTGTGGGGCTGAGACCAGGAGCAGCTTTGAGGAGCAGGGCGAAGGATGACATCAAATGGGTCATGGCAGCTATCGAAAAGGTACGGAAATGGTAAGGGGGAAATTAAAAAAAAAGGATTTCCTGAAAACCTGAAGGATGGTTACCAAAAGAAGGGGGGGGGGGTGGGGGGGGGGCGGCGATTACTCCGTGTCCGTGTCTGTGTCGGAGGGAAGGGGGTGGGGGGGGGGTGGGGGATGGTTTGAGTTCCTATTTCCCCTGACAGTCTGAAGACGGGTCTCGACTGGAAATGTCACCTATACCTTTTGTCCAGAAATGCCGCCTGACCCGCTGCATTTTGTGTCTATCCTTTAATCTCTCAACTTTGCTTTGGAGTAATGTACTCTCGGCTCGGGTAGATCTACCCCGGGTGGAGGGGGGAGAGAGGGGTGGAGAGAGAGAGTAGATGGGTGGAGGGGGAAGAAAGAGGTAGATGGGGAGGGGGTGTGAGGGGGAATGGAGAAGGGGGAGAGGGGGAGAGGGGGAGGTGGTTCATTCCCTCACGGTCCCAGGGCAGCGCTGCCGCCCAAAGATACTAAAGGAGCTCCTCTAGTATCTTTGCTTCTGCCCCTCCAGTCGCCGTGCTTCACGCGCACAACCCCGGCTCCACCCCTCTCTCTTCCCGGGAAGACGTGGTGAACAATACAGGGAGGGCCAGGCTTGGGGTTGGAGCAACGTTTACAAACCTCGGCCTTAGCTCACACCCGTCATCGCGGACCCCGGCATCCGCTCTTGCCCCTCTCCCTCCCTTCTCTCCTTCCCTTCCTTTCCTCCCTCCCTTCTCTCCTTCCCTCCCTCCCTTCTTTCTCTACTTCTCTCACTCCCTTCTCTCCTTCCTCCGTTCTCTCCCTCCCTCCATTCTCTCCTTCCCTCCAACACACACACACATAATGCACAGACAACTAAAATACACAAAACTAGGACACACACATACAAGATACAAGATACATTTATTTGTCACATGTGCCAGTTGGCACAGTGAAATGTGATCACCATACAGCCATAGAATAAAATAAAGAACACAACATATGATAGAGTTCACCATAAAACATCCCCACACAGCAGAATCAAAAGTTTCCCACTGTGAGGGAAGGCACCAAAGTCAGTCATCTTCCTTGATGTTCACCCGTGATCGGGGCCTCCGGAGCCCTACGCAGTCGCCGCTACGGGCAGCCTGCCACTCAGGCCTGCTCGCCGGGATGTTGGCACTCCGACGTCGGGACTGGAGGCCAACCTCAGCGGTTTGGACCTCCGAATCGGCCGCTTCCCACCGGAGACCGCAGCTCCCGACGTCCCCGGGCCGCGCCGGGCGGAGTTTCCCGCTGGCAGCCCTCGGCAAAGGGCCCCAAGGACTCCGCGATGTTGTAGTCAGCGCCGCCCAAGAAGCCCAAAGGGTAGGATGGGGCTGAAGCCCAAAATGTAATGCCTCGACTGGTTTTTCACCAATAGTTATTGGTTTTCCAGGATCTAGTTTTTTTTTTTCATTTCACAGTCACTAAAACAAGTGGTATTGTAACTATGTACTTTTCAGAGGTGATCTACACATTTTGTTTGTTACTTGTAGGCTTACATGTATGCAATTTTATATGAAAATGTAGCTTAGATCTGTTTGGTTCATTAACTCGCAGGCACTTTTTAAGCACACATTTTGACTACCATAGAGATAAGAAGTCTACAATAGACTTTATTTGTATTTCTATGATTCTACAGGCCTTTGCTGGGAACCTGGGGCTCACCAAAATTGTTCCCAATTCGGCCCCGCACCTCCTAAGGCCGGCCCTGTGGAACACAACGTGTTGGAGTAACTCAGCAGGTCAGGCAGCATCTCTAGAAGAAAAAGGGTCCTGATCCGAAATGTCATGTATCCATGTCCGCCGCAGATGCTGCCTGACCCGCCGAGTTTCGCCAGCAAAGAGAGCTCAGGTTCACTCTGGAATGAAAATCCACTGCCAAATCCGATTCAGTTTTATCTTTTAGCCTATTCATCTGATCTTGAGCCAAACCTCATCATAGCAGTAGGTAACACAATGGCACAAATTGCAGAAGTTTCGGCCTATTGAGATAGTTTCCTGCATCTCGTTTATGCCCAGAGGCTATTGACAACCAATTTAAACATAATTACATTTGCTAAGTCACCAACATGCAAGCCCAGCAAATATTGTTTGTGATTTCAGTGTAAGTCTACTGATATGATATTCCTGATTAACGCAGTTGTTGGCACTTTGATAAGGGATTGATAACAGCTAGAAGAATATCACATGATCACATGAACGGTTCTGTGATTATCACTGCAGTAACTTCTATTTAGGTTCTATTCAGCTGTACAGAAACTATAAATATTATAAATATTAAGCTTTGAAATGAACTACGAGAAGAAAACATGTTTCTTGAAGATTTATGAATAAATTGACCATGAGAAGAGATTTTAAAAAGTTAAATCAAACAGCTTCAGATATAACTGCAGGGATTGCTGAAAGAAACTGAGCAATAAAACAGCTGTAAAGCAAAGATTTGACTTTAACTATTTTAATTGATTGAAAGAAAATAGTATTTCAGTGATAAAATCTAAAATGGAAGGACCAGGTTTGTCATCAAGAATGGCTTGTAAGCAGACTTTAAATATACATGAGGTTGGCAAATCAATCAGTGCCGTCTAGTCCACTTAAGTATGTTAGATAAGATAAAGTTCCATTTGAGAGAAAGCATGATAATATATGGATTTTTTCTTGTTCATTCCTCAGCTCCTTTCAATTACTTACTTGACAGTGATGTGTGGCCACATTCAGCTTGTGTATATATTGGGAACCGGAAAAATAAAGATAGAAAATAACTTTAGGTGAGGAGATTAAGCTCATCAGAATCGTTCAAAATGCAGATGTGCAAGCACTACAGAAAGTAAAACATAAGCCAATACAAACGCAACATTCCACAGTTATATTCCAAAACACATATCTGCCTAGGCCAAAGTACCAGCTTGAGGTTAATGCACTTCATCAAATGGCTACGTGTGGAAAATAACTTCTGAGATTGGTGGATAAATATCAAATACTTATGTGAAGATAGATTTAGGTTGAACCACGATTCATACAATAGTAATTTAAGAATAAATTTACCATGAGAAGAGATTAAAAGAAAGTTAAATCGTCAAATAGCTTCAGATAAAATTGCATGGATTGCAAAAAATTACCAGACAAAGTTTTAGAGGGGCTACCCATTTTCTAATGTACAATTATCCATGATCAACTTCACCCCTCTCACATTTACTCTTATACAAAGTGGAGGGACATGGACATTTTAGAACTGGAACTGACATCTTTAAGCAAGAATGACTTCTTAATGTAAATGAGACAATGTTGATGAAGCCAGAATACCTGCCAGCGTCTGCATTACTCCACGGCCTGCTTCCGCTATTCCAACTGTTAATGATAAGAGAAAATGATTGAGATGTTAACCGCTCACCAACATAAAATCTTTAACTGAGTTTCCAATAGGTTTAACATATTCACTCTAGTGTTAATTCATGCTGTGCTGTGCAAAGCGTGCCTGTATGGAAGTACATTTAACATATTTACTGTTGATGCCCGCGCTATGAGTTTCCTATTTCTAAATTTAAATTTAAGCCTCACGATGATTTGTGTGTCATGAACATGGTCGTAAGACAACAATGCCTCTCTAAATGCCAGCAAAACAACAGAGCTAGGCCTTGACTTCAGGAATTGAGATGGAACACCCGCTCCAGATTGTGAAGTGGAGCGTCAAGTCCTAGGTGTAAATATCACCAGCAGAAGACAGGAGAATGGGGCTAATAGAGAGAGATAGATCAGCCATGATTGAATGACGGAGTAGACTTGATGGGCTGAATGGCCTAATTCTACTCCTATTCCTTATGATCCTATGACATTGATGATCTGGCCAAAAAGGTACACTAATGCATCTACCTCCTCAGAAGGCTAATGAATTTTGGCATGTCCCAAGGACTCTAACCATTGGCACCATGGAAAGCATTCTCTCAGGATGCATCACAGCTTAGTATGCCCAAGACTGCAAGAAATTGCAGAGAGTTATGGACACAGCCCAGTCTATCAAAACAAACCAGCCTACCTTCACCTATTCCAATACCTGTACATTTCGCATGGCCTCGGGAAAGCAGACAACTAAAGTCCTACAGCTTCTAAAGTCTAAAGTAAAGTCTAAAATGTAAAACAGAAATTATTTTCAATGTCTAAAAGGCATAAAGTACAATACAAATAATTAAATAATCATATACTAGCTCGTTCTTCCCCATCATCACAGACCTACAGCTAAATGAATGTTTGCTGATCCTAGGGGCAGTGAACAGCAGATTCCCCAGAGCACATAGGTCATTGAACATGGAAAAGTACAGCACAGCAATAGGCCCTTCTGCCCACAATGTCTGTGCCGAACTTTATGCCAAGCTAAACTAATTTCATCGGGCTGCATGTGATCCATATCCCTCCATTCCCTGCATATCCAAGTACTTATCTAAAGCCTCTTAAACGCCACTACCATATCTGTCTCCACCACCACACCTAACAGTGGATTCCAGGCAGGGCCGGATTTACGTATAAACTTCACAAGCTTACGCTTAGGGCCTCGAGGTTTAGGGGGGCGTCGGCAGGGCTGGATTTACCTATATGCTTCATAGGCTGAAGCTTAGGGCCTCAAAATCTAGGAGGCCTCCGGCCAAGGTGTTTTTTTCCCCAGACTAAAAAAATCCAGAAACAAAAAAAATTGGAGCGCTATCAGCGTTTTCACTTTGATGGAAATTGCCCGAAATTCTGGTTCCGGCCCGCTTGAAGGTTTGGGGAAAGAAATTGCAACCATCCACGTCTGCGTAGTTGGGGGAAGCCGGTGACGCATTAGCGACGCAATATGATGCTGTCTCTCCGCCCGTGCGCAGTGGGCCCGTGCGGGTTCAGATCTCCATTTGCACTCCACACAATCACCTCGATGCCTCGTGTCTACAAAAGATCCTAGGCGTCTACTCCAGGTAAGTAGTGGAATATTGCGTTGTGGGAGTGCCCGTTTCTCCGGGCCGGGGGGGGGGGTGGCTGTGGTGCCTGCGGCGCGGAGTCGGAGCCTCGCTGCGTGGGAGGGAGAGAGAGGGGGAGGGAGAGAGAGGGGGGATGTGAGAGGGGGAAAGGGGGATTGGGACAGAGGGGGGAGAGAGAGGTAGGGGAGGGGGCGAGAGAGAGGGGAAGGGGGAGGGGGAGGGGGGAGAGAGAGATGGGGAGGAAGAGAGAGGGAGAAGGAGACAGAGGAGAGGGAAAAGGGGATTATATTTAGTGAGATTGCAAACTTAAGGTAGGTTTTAGAGCAATTATATTTTCTCCTCATGAATAATATCAAACAATTGGAACTGCTTTCTTTTCCTTGATAACAATACTGAAAAATATGTATTCCATAGTTTGCGACTTTCATTTTGCATCATATTTTAAAGTGCACACACTAACACAGTCAAACAGTAACAGCCAATCAAATCAATATAGACAAAATATTTTCTAAAAAAGTGCTTTATTTACTGCAAAAACTTAAAGTATTTTATTTGCAGTGTTTGCATGCTCCTTTATAACATTTTACATAACATTTTACAGTACAACTTGATTTTTAAAACAAGGACAGCTTCAATTCTTGATTAAAAAAATGTATACAACAATGACCCCAATCATCCCATTCCAACCACTCATTAATCTTGACTCAACCAAAATTATTTCTGATATATTGGTCATATATTTGGTGCAAAAATGCTCCTAAATAAGGCTCAGGATGCACCAGAAAGCATCTAAAAGCCCAGAGATTCCAGGCCGGCCGCAAGGGTCTTTGAGCTTCGCGCTTGTGATATGCGCTGCATGCACTTATTTCACATAAAATTTTTGTAATCTTGCCATGCCACCCCCCTTTTTGAAAAGCTTCGTACGGGCCTAGTGTATAATATTTTTGATGCTGTCATAGGTCTTTCTTACATATGCAGTCACAATGCACTGCATTCTCTAAACAACACTTCAGTAATTTCCTTGCCCTCCATTTCAGAATAATAGTGTTTAAGCCGATAACTCGACACTAGCACTGGCAATAAATAAAAAGCGCAGCTTTCCAGCCTTTATCTCATTGGCCACGCTCGGCTGCACATCGGTGTCAATCTGGTGGACTCTTCCATCTTCCTCTCGTTGGGGTTGGTGGATTGGGAGGGGCCTCACAAATGGAATAGTCTAGGGCCTCTCTTTGACTAAATCCGGCCCTGATTCCACGCACTGTTGTAAAAAGACATCTCCTTTAATCTTTTCCCCTCTCGCCTCAAAGCTATGCCCTCTAGTCGTTGGCATTTCCACCCAGGACAAAAGGTTCTACCTGCCTACCCTATCTATGACTGCATACCTCCATCAGGTATCCCCTAGGCCTCTGGCCATTCTGGGGAATCCTATTGAGATATTTCTCAGCCAATGGTCTTCACATCATAGGTTCCAGCATCAGAGTGCAGCGAGGAAGTGGATGACAGAGCTCAAATACAAAATTTGGGACTTGTTTGTGCTGGAGACCAGGACCTATTGAGGCTTAAGCTGAGAGATGTGAGTGGTATTATGCGCACCTGCTGGCAAAATATAACAAAATCTGGATTACTACCTCAGCTCATTAAAAGCCGATTCATTTGAATATTTTAATGAAAATCCCCTTCGCCAGATCATTCATCAAGGGAAGTATCGGGAAGGAGGGGAAATTGCTCTATCCCCCACGATAGCACACTCTCTCTCTCTCTCTCTCTCTCTCTTTTTCTGTTTTCCTTTTCCAAGGACTTTATTCAGCAAAAATGCATAGTACATCACATCAAACACAAGCAGAGGTTACAATACATCAAGCAATCATTATAATACAATGATGCAGTCATTATTTACAATGCTCTCGACCTCCCCAACACTCACGGAAGGCCTCCAGAGTCCCCGTGGACACTGCATGTTCCCTCTCCAGGGACACGCGAGCACGGACATAGGCCTGGAAGAGGGGCAGGCAGCGGGTGGTCGATGGTCATCCCAGAAAGCTCTAACAAATTCTACCATCAACTCATCCAGCCCAGGGGACTTGCCCCTCCTGAGCTGGTGCAGGGCATGAGTCATCTCCTCCAATAATAAGAGGTCATCAAGAAGATCGGACACCTCCCTATCTACAGTCGGTAGACACTCCCACAGGACCCGCTGACCTCCCTGCTGAATTCATCTGCGGAGACAGGGACCCATGAAAGGACTGGACTAAAGCACTAATCCTCTCTGGATCTGTGACAGAGGAGCCATCATCCGCGAGCAGTTCGACGGGCTGTTTGCAGGCTCCCTGCCCTTTCACCAGAGAGAAAAAGAAAGGTGATACACGGTCCAGATCGTGCAGCATCTGGACCGGCGACCTCATGTAAGCGCCTCGGGACCGCTCAAGCAGCAGATTCCTCAGCGCTTCCTTCTTCTCCTGATACTCTCCCCACTCACAGGAGTCCTCACCAATCCGACCCAGGCGAGACTGCATGGAGTAACTCCCTCTCGAGCCTCTCAACTGCCGAGTCCCGCCTTCCGGTCGACCCCCATGTGTATTCCTGGCAAAAGAGACAGATGTAAGCCTTTCCCACATCCCACCACTGCCTAAGGGAAGGGAAGTTCCTCTGCCTCTCTCTTCACTTTACCCAAAACCGACTGAATGACTCCTGGAAACACCGATCCTCTAGCAGCCGGTAATTTAAGTGCCAGTACGCGGACCCAACCCGTGTGCGCACTGGATTATAGTCCACTCGCACCAGACAGTGGTCCGAGCACAGCACCAGCCGCATTGAGGCCACCGAGACACGGGAGACATACGCACCGGATGTACATGCAATCGATGCGGGAACCACCCCCCTCAGACCTCCGCGAAAAAGCGCTGGAATCAGGGTGGAGGTTCCGCCATGCATCAACCAACTCAAGAGAATCAATCAAACCTCTCAACTTCTTCGCTACAGCAGGGGCACACTGAGTACCAGAGTGATCTCGCACCTCATGTGTGCAATTGAAATCCCCCCCAAGGAAGACACTCTCCGCTATCAATAGTGCTCAACAGAGCAGTCACCTCCTGAAGTAGGCAGGCCTGCATCGTGCCGGTGCTGGGGGCATACACGTTAACGAAATGCAATGGCATGCCATCCAGTCTCATGGCCAGATAGAACAAACGACCTGGCACAACTTCCTGCACCTTCAGGATCTCTGGCTGGAAAGTTGGGGCTAACAGAAAAGCCACCCAACTCGAATTTGTGCTGAGGTGGCTCATGTAGACTCCCCTCTTCCCACTCCAGTCGCCAGGAGGGTTCATCACTGACAACAGTATGTGTTTCCTGCAGAAAACTCACCGCATATTTCCTCTCTCTGAGAAATGATAGATGATGAAATCTACAAAAGTCCCCCCTACCACCATTTAGGTTTAGACTGGCAACTGTGAAAGTGCAAGCACAGTAGATTTGTTTCCTCACACTCTTAATGGGAGCGAGGACCCTCTCTCTTAGGAACTTCAAAAAGTCCCTAAACTGATGCTTCTCAGACTCGGGAAGACCATTGGCTTTGCTGCCAAGGATAATATCAAGTGTCTTAATAAATCCCGGCAGATCTGTCCAGCGTCTCCCCGTCACTTAAATTTTTGTTTTAGAACTCTTGTTTATTTCCAGAAAGACTCGAAGATAACAGCCCCTCGAGACACAGCACTGGAATCCGGGCAATCCACCAACCCACTCATACCTGGAGCGCCATCCTCCCCTGTACTGCGCTCAAGGTAATTGTCAGAGTTTGAAGGACAACAGCTAGCTGTCGGCTTGCCCACCCCACTGCACAAGCTGGCTTCATCACTCTCCCCCTCCTCCTGCATCACACCACCCCCAGGATCAATGCCGAGGGAGGGTCCCGATACCCCTGACAGCAATGAGCTATCTGGTGAAAGGCCAGGCTCCTGCACTCTCCCACCACCCCCTACGTCTGGGCCTGGGGAAGAAAAAACAAGAGACACCCCCAGGGCACGTGGTGCACAGGCACCCCTGGAATCCGAAGGAGGGTCACCACCCAAAACAGTCCCGACCCCCACTGCATCCAGAGTACCCGCTCCACTGGCAACATCCAGAGAGTCTCTACCCTCCACCACCAGGGGAGTAACCTCAATAAAGCGCACTGAAAGAGCTGGTGTTTCTGGAGTCTCCCCTACTACCTAAGCCGGTGAGGCAGCACACCTCACAGCACCTCTTGTGGCTCTAATAAGGAGCAGAGACTGGAAAACTGCCCCTTCTCCTGAGACTCCTCCTTCGGGTTGTCTCTGCTCATGCCCCATCCCAGGGAACACATTTCCAGGGGAGCCAACCCCAATAACCGGTGAGATAGCTCCCTCAGAAGGCTCCCGAGATGAGGAGATGACCACTGGCCCAGAGGACACAATTCCAGGGGAGTCAACCTCAAAAACTGGTGTGATTACTCCCTCGGAAGGCCTCTGAAATGAGGGGACCTCCTCCGACTCAGAGAACACACTCCCAGGGGAGCCAACCCCAATAACCGGTGAGATAAGGCAGCTGAGACGAGGGGACAACCAACCACCCAGAGGATACAATTCCAGGGGAGTCAACCCCAGTAACTGGTTTGGTAACACCCGCAGAAGGTCCCTGAAACAAAGGCCCACACTCTGGCCCAGAAGACACCAGTGCGTGGACACCATCCTCATCAGGGGTGGAAGGTCTCGAAAAATTGAAAAGTGTGGCGTGCAGAAGTATTCAGCCCCCTTTACACTGATAACCCTAAATAAAATCCAGTGCAACCAATTGCCTTCAGAAGTCACCTAATTAGTAAATAGAGTCCATTTGTGTGTAATCTAATCTCAGTATAAATACAGCTGTTCTGTGAAGGCCTCAGAGGTTTTTGGAGAACAATAGTGAACAAACAGCATCATGAAGCCAAAGGAACACACCAGAATGGTCAGGGATAAAGTTGTGGAGAAGTTTAAAGCAGGGTTAGGTTATAAAAAAATATCCCAGGCTTTGAACATCTCACAGAGCACTGTTCAATCCATCATCTGAAAATGGAAAGAGTATGGCACAACTGCAAACCTACCAAGACATGGCCGTCCACCTAAACTGACAGGCCGGGCAAGGAGAGCATTGATCAGAGAAGCAGCCAAGAGGCCCATGGTAACTCTGGAGGAGCTGCAGAGATCCACAGCTCAGGTGGGAGAATCTGTGCACAGGACAACTATTAGTCGTGCACTCCACATATCGGGCCTTTATGGAAGAGTGGCAAGAAGAAAGCCATTGTTGAAACAAAGCCATGAGAAGTCCCGTTTTCAGTTTGCCACAAGCCATGTGGGGGACACAGCAAACATGTGGAGGAAGGTGCTCTGGTCTGATGAGACCAAAATTGAAGTTTTGGGCCTAAATGCAAAACGCTATGTGTGGCAGAAAACTAACACTGCACATCACCCTGAACACAACATCCCCACTGTGAAACATGGTGGTGGCAGCATGATGCTGTGGGGATTCTTTTCTTCAGCAGGGACAGGGAAGCTGGTTAGAGTTGATGGGAAGAATGATGGAGCCAAATACAAGGCAATCTTGGAAGAAAACCTGTTCGAGTCTGCAAAAGACGTGAGACTGGGGCGGAGGTTCACCTTCCAGCAGGACAACAACCATAAACATACAGCCATAGCTACAATGGATTGGTTTAGATCAAAACATATTAATGTGTTAGAATAGTCCAGACCTAAATCCAATTGAGAATCTCTGGCAAGAGTTGAAAATTGCTGTTCACAGATGCTTTCCATCCAATCTGACTGAGCTTGAGCTATTTTGCAAAGAAGAATGGGCAAAAATTTCAGTCTCTAGATGTGCAAAGCTGGTAGAGACATACCCCAAAAGACTTGCAGATGTAATTCCAGCGAAAGATGGTTGTACAAATATTGATTCAGGGGGGCTGAATACTTTTGCACGCCACACTTTTCAGTTTTTTTATTTGTAATAAAATTTGGAATTCATGTATCGTTTTCCTTCCACTTCATAATTATGCACCACTTCGTGTTGGTCTATCACATAAAATCCCAATAAAATACATTTACTTTTGTGGTTGTAACGTGACAAGATGTGGAAAAGTTCAAGGGGTATGAATACTTTTTCAAGCCACTGTAGTTCTCAGCATTGCATTGCTGATAGTTCCATAGGCAAGGTCTAATGTAAATAATGGGTATAGGTGACCTCTCTCAATGTCAAATTTTCCCAAACTCATTCCTCTTTTCCTTCAGGGTCCCTAATATTTCCTGATCTCTGCCCTCCTTCAGATCCACTCCCTAACCCTTACACACCCTCCCTCTTTCCCATTCAGTCATTTGGCTCCCTCCTTCCTTCCCAGCATCTTTCTCCTTTTCCTCCTGCTGTCACCTCACCACCCTCCTCATTGTTTTTCTCTCCCTCCCCCCTCTCCTCTTACCTTGATCTTCAGCCCTGATGTTGAGAAATATCCAATAGTTGAAGTGTCTCAATTGAGGGACATATTTACAAGGTCAGGCAATTCTCATTCAAAGCTGAGATGCATATTAACATTTTCTACATTTGAAAGGTCAGTGAATTGAGCACTCTGTGGAATATGCACATAAGAAGTGTTGAGGCCTGGGGCAGATCAGCCAGAATTGAAGGCCGGGGCAGGCTTCATGGGCAGGTTGTCTTCTCCTGCTCCTATATTTCTGGGTTGTGTTTTTGAGTCTGGTTTTGAATTGCTTTGCCATTGGATTAAGGCAACACACTGTCAATCCTATGTGCTAGCTGCTGTACAATGGCTGTCCCACAGAAAATAAATTACATTCAAGCATCTTCCACTCAATGATGTGATATTCAGGATATGGAATGTCAGGATTCTCATGGACAGACCACCAATGAAAGGCCAGAACTTTGCTCGCCTATCAAGTGGCAGGAGATTTCCAGCTCAAATACCAAGATGGTGGCTATGTCTTCTTCCGTGAGAACAAACCAGAAAGTTAAAGCTATTTTCATTAAGTGAGCTGTGCCATCAAATATGACACAAAGTGCTGGAGTAATTCAATGGGTCAGGCAGTATCTCTGGAGAATGTGGATAGGTGACATTTTGCATTGGTCCCTTCTTCAGAAGAACCAGCATCTGCAGTTCCTTGGTAGACACAAAATGCTGAAGTAACTCAGAGGGACAGGCAGCATCTCTGGAGAGAAGGAATGGGTGACATTTCAGGTCGAGACCCTTCTTCTGGCCAGTTCCTTTTTTCTATGCCATCAAGAATGAGTTGGTCTGTGGTCTCTGCAATTCCCTGTGGGTTGAGTGAATACTTTACAATTCTCCAGCTCACTCTAGCAGGGAACCAACATGCAAATCTGTGTCAAGGAAGGCTGTGACCTCTCTTGCTGCTATGATCCACCTCTTCAACAAATGGCCTGTACAACTGGACATAAACTACATGAGAATGACAAATTATTCAACCCATATCATGTTCACTGCAGAAGAACAATTATTTTGTATGCATTCAATGACGATCCCAGCTCCAAGATATCATTCACACGTTCATTAAGCATTCAGGAAATGAGTTTTACAGATCTATAAGCTTATAGCTCAATAATTAGATGTCAAGAGAGATGATTAGCAATTATATAACTATTCTTCAAGAACTGTTGACGCATTGCATCTCCAACATGTTCTTGGATTGAGCACTTGTTACCCAGTATAACTGATAATTGATTGGATTATTGTTTAGTGTATATTTAGTTTCTGTTTTGTTGCATTTAAAGTGCCTGTAAAGCTGCAGCAAAAAATACATTCAATTTTCCATTCCTGGTGCATACCAGCAATTAAACACTCCTGACTCTTGATGTGTTTGTGTAGATAATCTGATGAACATATTTGGTCCACGAATGTTGTCACATCAGATCTACCATTCTTATGGGCATGTAGGATAGCTTCATCCACAGAGCGCCTCCTAAAAATGAAAAGGATGTTCAGTTGACACAGTAATTAATGTTCATGATGGTATATGGGCCAAGAAAAGGTGCATTGGCAGGATTTTTGAAATAAAATCCAGGTCACATGAGCATTGGTGACAAAAATGGTAGCAAAAATGCGAGCCCAGCAGGAATCTGACGCCTATTGCAATACGAATCATTTCAGAGCAACAAGATGTATTACTTGCAGAAAAGAAGAGCAGAGGCCCTCTGTATTCTGGTCTAAGCAGAACACTGCAAGCTAAAGTGGTCGTGATCAAGCAGTGTCCCAATAGAAGGGAAACAATTACAGGAGAAAACCGCAGAAAGGAAGTTTACTTTAAAGTTAAGAATGATAAGGAATGCAAGGAGAGCATTTAAACTAGCAAATATGTTGCTAATAGTAATAAAATAAAAATCAGTGAATTCAGCATTAAAGATTAATAATCTAGCCATTGATAAGTATATTGACGTGGATGTGGATCATTCCTTCCAAAGAAGGATGAATATCAATGCCATTTAGAAATAAGAAGAGGATGATCATATTGATAGGATTTTACTATAGGCCCCTCAATAGTCAATGGAAATTTGAGGAGCAAGTATATAGGGAGATTGCAGATGGCTGTAAGAATAATGGAGTCGCAATAGTAGACAACATTAACTTCCCTTATATTGACTAGGAATCCTATACTGCAATGGGTTTGGATTGTTCTGAATTTCTTAGGTATGTCATAAGGTCATAAGGAATATGACATTCGGCCCATCAAGTCTACTCCGCCATTCATTCATGGCTGATCTATCTCTCCCTCCTAACCCCATTCTCCTGCCTTTTCCCCATAACCTCTGACACCTGTACTAATCAAGAAACTATCTATCTCTTTCTTAAAAATATCCACTGACCTGGCGTCCGCAGCCTCTGTGGCACAGAATTCCACAGATTCACCACCCTCTGACAAAATACATTTCTCCTCATCTGCTTCCTAAATAAATGTCCTTTAATTCTGAGTCTATGACCTCTGGTCCTAAACTCTCCCACTCTCCTCCTCTCCACATCCACTCTATCCAAGCCTTTCAGTATTCTGTATGTTTCAATAAGGTCCCTCCTCATTCTTCTAAACTCCAGCGAGTACAGGCCCAGTGCCGACAAACGCTCATCATAGGTTAACCTACGCATTCCTGGGATTTACTCTCGTAAACCTCCTCTGGACCCTCTCCAGAGCCGGCACTTCCTTCTGCAGATATGGTGCCCAAAATTGCTCACATATTCCAAATGCAGCCTTACCAGCACCTTTTAGAGCCTCAACATTGCATCCCTGTTTTTGTATACAAGCCCTCTTGAAATAAATGCCAGCATTCAGTTTGTTTTTTTTACTACTGATTCGATTTGCAGATAAACTTTTTGGGAATCCTGCACCAGCACTCCTAAGTCCCTTTGCACCTCCGATTTCTGGATTCTCACCCCATTTAGAAAATATTGTACGCCTTTATTCCTACTACCAAAATACATTACTTTACACTTTGCTACACTATATTCCACCTGCCACTTCTCTGCCCACTCTCCCAATCTGTCTAAGTCCTTCTGCAGAATCCCTGCTTTCTCTACACTACTTGCCCCTCCATCTATTTTCGTATCATCCGCAAACCTTTCCACAAAGCCTTCAATCCCCTCATCCAAATCATTAATATACAACGTGAAGAGTAGCGGCATCATACCAAGAGTACCAGCACCATCCTTTGCAGAACTCCACTAGTCTCTGGCAGCTAACCAGAAAAAGCTCCTTTATCGCCACTCTTTATCTTTTGTGCCAGCCAGTCAATCTGCTATGCATGCTAGTATCTGCCCTTTGATACCATGTGCTCTGATTTTCCTAAGCAGCCTAACGTGTGGCACTTTATCAAAGACTTTCTGAAAATGTAAGTAAACAACATCTACTGACTTTTTTTTTTGCCTGTCCTGCTATTTACTTCTTCAAAGTATTCCAGCAAATTTGTCAAGCAAGACCTCCCCTTTACAAAGACATGATGTCTTTGACCTATTTTATTGTGAATTCTAAGTCATCCATAACATCATCCTTTATGATGAACTCTAAAATCTTACCAACCACTGAAGTCAGACTAACCGACCTATAGTTCCCACTATTCTGCTTTGCTCCCTTTTTGTGCAGCGGGGTAATATTGGCAATTTTCCAATAGTCTGGGACCATTCCTGACTCTAGTGATTCCTGAAATATCACTATCAATGCCTCCACAATCTCTAAAGCCACATCTTTCAGAACCCCAGGGTGTAATCCATCCGGCCCAGGTAACATCCACCTTCTGCCCTTTCAGCTTCCCAAGTCACTTCTCCTGCATCATTCTCCAGTGGTCAACGTCCACTCTTGCCTCCTTCTTGCTCTTTATATAACTGAAGACACTCTTGCTATCATCTTTTATATTATTGGCTAGCTTACCTTCATATTTTATCTTTTCTCACGCATTGTCTTTTTAGTTACCCTCTGTTGTTCTTTAAAAGCTTCCCAAACCTCTGGCTTCCCACTAATCTTTGTCTAGGAATGTTTTCTTAACCAATCTTCAGAGGACCATACTAGAGAAGGCAACAACACCAGACTTCATCTTAGGGAATGAGGCAAAGCAAGTGACTGAATAGGAGAACATTTTATCACCAGTGATCATAATTCTATTCATTTTTAAAACAGCTATGGAAAAAGATAGGGCTGGACTACATTAAAGTCCTAAATCCAGAGAGATTCTGCAGGTATATTAAAATACTAAGAGACTCTATAGGTATATTAAGAGTAAAAGAGTAACGAGGGAGGAAATAGGCCTCCTTAAGGATCAATGTGGCTGTCTATGTTTTGAGCCATAGGGTATGAGCCAGGTGTTAAATGAGAAGGTTGCGAATGCAAAGGAATTGAGCAACATGTAGAGTGATGTGTTGGACCATGTCTGAATTACCATAGAGGAGGTCTAAATAACTGTTAAGGTGTATAAATTCCCAGGGCCTGAGCAATTGAATCCTTAGACATTGTAGGGAAGCAAAGAAAGCGAATGGCATGTTGGCCCTTAAAGAAAGCGAATGGCATGTTGGCCTTTAAAACAAGAGGAATCGAATATAGGAGCAAAGAGGTCCTTCTGCATTTGTACAGAGCCCTAGTGAGACCACACCTGGAGTATTGTGTGCAGTCTTGGTCCCCTAATTTGAGGAAGGACATTCTTGCTAATGAGGGAGTGCAGCGTAGGTTTACAAGGTTAATTCCCAGAATGGCGGGACTGTCATATGCTGAGAGAATGGAGCAGGGCTTGTACACTCTGGAGTTTAGAAGGATGAGAAGGGAACTCATTGAAACATATAAGATTGTTAAGGGCTTGGACACAATAGAGGCAGGAAACATGTTCCCGATGTTGGGGGAGTCCAGAACCAGGGGCCACAGTTTAGAAATAAGGAGTAAGCCATTTAGAACAGAGACGAGGAAACACTTTTTCTCACAGAGGGCGGTGGAGGCAGGTTCTTTGGATACTTTCAAGAGAGAGGTAGATAGGGCTCTTAAAAACAGCGGAGACAGGGGATATGGGGAGAAGACAGGAACGGGATACTGATTGGGGAGGGTCAGCAATGATCACGTTGAATGGTGTGCTGGTTCGAAGGGGCAAATGGCCTACTCCTGCACCTATTGTCTATTGTCAAAGGAAGACATTGCTGGGACCATGACAGAGATATTTGAAACACAATTAGCCATGGGTGAGGCATTGGAAGACTGGAGGAAGTTAATGTTATGCCTTTATTTAAGAAGGGCTGCAAGGAGAAGCCAATGAACTATAGACCAGTGAGCCTGACATCAATAGTGGGTAACTTACTGGAGAGGATTGGGAGTTGGAACAACAGGATTTACCAGCAATTGGTTAGGTATAGTCAGAACAATTTAGCGTGTGACTCATGTCTCACCAATTTGACAGAACTTTTTGAAGAGGTCACCAAGAGGATTAACAAGGGCAGGACAGTGGACATTGCCTAAATGGACTTTAGGAAGGCCTTTGACGAGGTTGTGCATGGTAAATTTTCAGATGAAACCAAAATTGGTGATATAGTGGAAAACTATGAAGGCTATCTCAGTTTACAAACAGATCTGGGTGAACAAGGGAAATGGGTCAAGGAATGGCAGATAGAATCTAACTCTGTCCGTCCATTCCCTCCACAGATGCAGCCTGATCTGCTGAGTTCCTCAAGTTTTTTGCTCAAGATTCCAGCCTCTGCCGTTTCTTATGTCTCCATGATCCAATACCCCGCTAGATTTCTACCTGATCTAACAACAGTGTTAGATTAGTGTCTCCACATCATCATCTAATGAAGAAAGACGAAGGAGTGATTGGAGAAAATATCTGCCAAAGATATATGGTATGTGCAAGAAAAATCTAATTGTGAGTCCTTCTTGATGCACTGAGCTACCAACCATGTGTTAAGATTTGCTTACAATGCTTGTAACCACAGAACTGGTCGGAGATTAGCTACATCATGCATGGCGACCATAATTGCTTGCACATCATCCATTCTGACCAAAAGTGAAAATAATCAGTAAATGCAGAAGGATGCTTTGGATTTAAAAGGTTTCACCAACTCTTACTAAACATCCGTTTCCACTTATTACTGATCACAAGACTTAGCTGACCATGTTGGGGCATTCACATTTCCTGTAATGACAGAGAAAGGCAATTCTACTGTCCTAATATGACTTTGACACAAACTACAGAGTAGCAAAACAAATGCCATGATGAGCACTTTATCTTATTGAAAAGTCACAGCATAGAAGTTGAAAAGTTTCCTCTGCTGAAAGCAGAAGCTGATTACCCCTATGATGGCAGCAAAAGTAATTAGAGCTTTACAAAAAAAAATCACTGTGAGGCAAATGGACGAAGAGCGTTAAGAGGATAGATTGATTAACATATAGGTCTGAATAAAGACTAGAAGCTATTTCATTGTAACTGAATTGTTGACCAACCAAAGCTGCGTAATATGGGACGCTAGAGAGAAATAGCAAAGGATTGCAAAGTAAGACTATGGAAAAATGCCATGCAGAACACTTGGGTATAATGAATGTAAAAGCAATGGACATAGGGCTCTAATGGTATGAATAAATATATAGACAGCTTAACCAGCAGATATATAGTAGTTGCAACTTCCTAAATACTATGCCAGGTGTGAAAATGGTCATTAAGTCCATTCAGCGATTCCATATGGGTTATTGTTAAAGAGGTGGAGTGTTAACTGACAGCCTTGCAATCATTAGAAGTAAAGCACATGTGGTCATCTACTACCAAAGAATAAACTACAACAAAATTGGCAGGCCGTGTTCTGGAAAATAAAATTGACTGAGAAAAGTTCCACAATTCAGATCATTTCAGACTTAACACTTTATAAGAAGCTACAGGATAAAGTGGTGCGTTCCCAGGTATCATTGGGTCACTCAATGGAATGTGCAAGAACACAGGGTTTGCACTCAAGATTTGCAAGACAAACATACCCCTTCTGCACCCCACTGTTATCCAACAATTCAAGCCCAGTTCTGGAAGATATCAGCCACCGTTCAGTGAAGAGAGACATTGATGATGCAGTGCATCACCACCGCCTTCAAGCATCAGCATAGTCTTTGAAAGATTGAAGGAAAGGGTACTTGAAGATCAAGACCTACCAACATAAATTATATCTGATCTACCATGAAGCAGTGATCTCTGGCTTCCTATATGCTTTAGAGCTAGACTACCTACTGCAGACACAGCTAGGCACTTGAAAGCTACCAACA
The DNA here is from genome assembly GCA_963514005.1 of Raja brachyura. The sequence continues at coordinate 62,560,893 of OY740783.1, forward strand.
AAGTTGTCTGCAAATTCCTCAAAGTTAACTGGTACGAAAAGTGATCATGTCGTGTATTTTGATTTCCAAAAAGCATTTGGCAAGATGCCACATCAGAGGCTGGTGCATATATTAAGAGCTCAAGATACCAGACCAAGAGTATTAGTGGATGAAAATTGGCTGTCACCTAGAAAGCAGAGAGCTAGTATATAAGTATAGAGTTATACAAGTCGTAGAGTATCTCAGGGATTGATTCTTAGTTCTCAATTGTTTTCTATTTATATTAGTGACCTTGAGAAGGGAACAAAATGTTGGTTTCCAAGTTTACTGATGATATGAGAATAGGTGGAATGGCAAGTTGGGATAAGGACATAGTGATTTTACAATGGTGTATAAATAGAATGTGACTGGGTGAAAACCTAACAAATGGAGTTTAATGCTGGTGAATGTAAACTCATGCACTTCGGTAAGAAGAATTGAGAGGTGGATATTTATATAAATGGCAAGAAACTGCAAACCAATGTAGTACAGCGGGATCTAGGTGTTTGAGTGCATGAAACTCGAAAAGGTTGGTAGGCAGGTCCAAAAAGTAGTTAAGAAGGCAATTGGGATGTTGGGCATTATTGCGAAAGAATTGGAGTTAGGAATAGGGTATTTTGTTATAGTTGTACATGTACTGGAAGAGCAAATATGTAAAGAGATAGCACTGGAAGAGCAAATATGTAAAGAGATAGCAGATATTAGTAGTAAGCACAAGGTAGTGATTGTGGGAGATTTCAACTTTCCACACATAGACTGGGAAACACATTCTGTAAATGGGCTGGATGGTTTGGAGTTTGTAAAATGTGTGCAGGATAGTTTTTTGCAGCAATACACAGAGGAGCCTACTAGAGATGGGGCAGTGCTGGACCTCCTGTTAGGAAATGAGATGGGACAGGTGGTGGAGGTATGCGTTGGGGAGCACTTCGGGTCCAGTGATCACAATACCATTAGTTTCAATATAATTATGGAGAAGGACAGAACTGGGCCTAGGGTTGAGATTTTTGATTGGAGAAAGGCTAACTTTAACGAGATGCGAGATGATTTAAAAGGAGTGAACTGGGACATTTTGTTTTATGGGAAAGATGTAGAGGAGAAATGGAGGACATTTAAAGGGGAAATTTTAAGAGTACAGAATCTTTATGTTCCTGTTTGGTTGAAAGGAACCAGTAAAAATTGGAAAGAGCCCTGGTTTTCAAGGGAAATTGGACATCTTGTTCGGAAAAAGAGGGAGATCTACAATAATTATAGGCAGCATGAAGTAAATGAGGTGCTTGAGGAGTATAAGGAATGTAAAACAAATCTTAAGAAAGAAATTAGAAAAGCTAAAAGAAGATGAGGTTGCTTTGGCAAGTAAGGTGAAAGTAAATCCAAAGGGTTTCTACAGCTATATTAATAGCAAAAGGATAACAAGGGATAAAATTGGTCCATTGGAGAGACCGAGTGGACAGCTATCTGCAGAGCCAAAAGAGATGGGGGAGATATTGAATAGTTTATTTTCTTCGGTATTCACCAAGGAGAAGGATATTGAATTATGTGAGGTAAGGGAAACTAGTAGAGTAGCTATGGATACTATGAGTTTCAAAGTAAAAGAAGTACTGACACTTTTGAAAAATATAAAAGTGGATAAGTCTCCAGGTCCTGACAGGATATTCCCTAGGACATTGAGGGAAGTTAGTGTAGAAATAGCCGGGGCTATGACAGAAATATTTCAAATGTCATTAGAAACGGGAATAGTCCCCGAGGATTGGCGTACTGCGCATGTTGTTCCATTGTTTAAAAAGGGTTCTAAAAGTAAACCTAGCAATTATAGACCGGTTAGTTTGACTTCAGTGGTGGGCAAATTAATGGAAAAGATATTTAGAGATAATATATATAAGTATCTGGATAAAGAGGGTCTAATTAGGAACAGTCAACATGGATTTATGCCTGGAAGGTCATGTTTGACTAATCTTCTTGAAATTTTTGAAGAGGTTACTAGGGAAATTGACGAGGGTAAAGCAGTGGATGTTGTCTATATGGACTTCAGTAAGGCCTTTGACAAGGTTCCTCATGGAAGGTTGGTTAAGAAGGTTGAACTGTTGGGTATAAATGCAGGAATAGCAAGATGGATTCAACAGTGGCTGCATGGGAGAAGCCAGAGAGTAATGGTGGATGGCTGTTTGTTGGGTTGGAGGCAGGTGACTAGTGGGGTGCCTCAGGGATCTGTGTTGGGTCCTTTGTTGTTTGTCATGTACATCAATGATCTGGATGAAGGGGTGGTAAATTGGATTAGTAAGTATGCAGATGATACCAAGATAGGGGGTGTTGTGGATAATGAAGAGGATTTCCAAAGTCTACAGAATGATTTAGGCCAGTTGGAAAAATGGGCTGAAAGATGGCAGATGGAGATAAATGTGAGGTGCTACACCTTGGCAGGACATATCAAAATAGGACGTACATTGTAAACGGTAGGAAATTGAAGAATACAGTTGAATAGAGGGATCTGGGAATAACCGTGCATAGTTCCTTGAAGGTGGAATCTCATATAGATAGGGTGGTAAAGAAAGCTTTTGGTATGCTAGCCTTTATAAATCAGAGCATTGAGTATAGAAGCTGGGATGTAATGTTAAAATTGTACAAGGCATTGGTGAGACCAAATCTGGAGTATGGTGTACAATTTTGGTCGCCCAATTATAGGAAGGATGTCAACAAAATAGAGAGGGTACAGAGGCGATTTACTAGAATGTTGCCTGAGTTTCAACAGCTAAGTTACAGAGATAGGTTGAATAAGTTAGGTCTTTATTCTCTGGAGCGCAGAAGGTTAAGGGGGGACTTGATAGAGGTCTTTAAAATGATGAGAGGGATAGACAGAGTTGATGTGGACAAGCTTTTCCCTTTGAGAATATGGAAGTTTCAAACACGAGGACATGACTTTAGAATTAAGGGACAGAGGTTTAGGGGTAACATGAGGGGGAACTTCTTTACTCAGAGAGTGGTAGCGGTGTGGAATGAGCTTCCAGTGGAAGTGGTGGCGGCAGGTTCGTTGGTATCATTTAAAAATAAATTGGATAGGCATATGGATGAGAAGGGTATGGAGGGTTATGGTATGAGTGCAGACAGGTGGGACTAAGGGAAAAAAGTTGTTCGGCACGGACTTGAAGGGCCGAGATGGCCTGTTTCCGTGCTGTAATTGTTATATGGTTATATGGTTGTTATATGTGTTGTTGAAGTCACATCTGGAATACTGTGCATAGTTTTAGTCCCCTTACCCCAAAAGAGATTGAGTTATGCCCCTGTCCCACTTAGGAAACCTGAACGGAAACCTCTGGAGACCGTGTGCCCCACCCAAGGTTTCCGTGAGGTTCCCAGAGGTTCCCGGGGGTTCCGGTCATTTTCCATGAGTCACCAGAGGTTCTGGTAAATTCCCTGGAAAGCCTCAATCGAAGCGTGAGTTGCATCTACTGACCAAAGCCGCTCGCTCGCACGCTCGCTCGCACGCTCACACACACACACACACACACACACACACACCACGAAGGTGGGGGCCAGGGACAGCGGAGGAGCGTTTTCTGAGTGTGACGAAGAAAGTAAACGCGGTAAGTCCTTTAGAGAGCGCGGGAGGGAGGGAGAGAAGGACAGAGAAAGGGAGAGAGAAGAGGAGAGAAGGAGAAAGATAAGGGATAGATGAGAGAGAAGGGAGAAAGAAGGGAAAGAGAGAGAAGGGGAGAGAGAGGGAGTGGAGACAGTTTTAGTAAGTTTAATAAAGTTAGCGGGCATTTTACCTTCCGCCGGATCTTCTAGGTCCTGAAAACAAAATAAGATTTATTTGCTGAAAACACCAATGAGCCAATCAGATTGGCCGGTCAGTGAAGGCCTTCGACTGGCTGTAAGTAAAAATGCGACCCACCACTGGCTTCGACAAAACGGCAACCTATTTTTAGTTGCGGCCTGTTTTGGGTTTTTTGAAATAATCGCAGGAACATAGCAGAAGCCACGATTACGCGGAAACCATTTTCCACCATTAGGGAGAGTGACAAGAACCTCCAGGAACCTCCGGGAACCTCATGGAAACCTTGGGTGGGGCGCAAGGTCTCCAGAGGTTTCCGTTCAGGTTTCCTAAGTGGGAAGATCTGCTGGAAGGTAAAATGCCTGTTACCTTTATTAAACTTATTAAAACTGTCTCCACTCCTTCTCCCCCCGTTCTCTCCCCTTCTACGCCCTTCTCTCTCCCCTTCTCTCCCCCCTTCTCTGTCCTTCTCTCCCTCCCTCCCGCGCTCTCAAAAGGACTTACCATGCTCTGTGGCAGCCGTTTACTTTTTTCTTTAACACGCAGACATGCAGTTTTCTTTAACGCTCCTCCACTGTCCCTGGCCCCCACCTTCGCAATGTGTTTGTGTGTGTGTGCGCAGTTGTTAGCAAAGATCCAATAGGATCTTTGGTCTGTAGATGCAGTTCACACTTCCGTTGAGGCTCTCCAAGCAATTGACCAGAACCTCTGGTGACTCATGGAGAATGACCGGAACCTCTGGGAACCTCATGGGAACCTCTCAGAACCTCTCTAAGTGGGACAGGGGCTTTACATTGCAGATAGTCCAAAAGAGATTCACCAGGCTAATTCCAGGGATGACACGATAGTCCTATCAAAAGAGGCAAGATAATTTGGGTCTGTTTTCCTTGCAATTTAGAAGAATAGGATTGATCTGATTCAAATATATAAGACCCTAAAGGGGTTTGACAGGGTAGATGTTGAGATTTTTCATCAGCTAGAGAGTCACAAAAAAAGGGACATGGCTACAAAACAAGGGCCCAATCAATTAAAATCTGTTATGAGGATTTTTTTCTTTCAGAGAGCAACAGATTTCTGGAATTTTATGCCTCCGAGAATGGTGCAGGCCAGATCATTAATATGTTTAATATGCAGATACAAAAATATTCTAAAGATTGAAGAATTGAGGGTTATGGGGAACTGGTGCAGAAGGGGTGGTGAGGCCAGCATGGATCAGCCACATTGAATGGCAGGGCAATGGCAGGGTGGCCACTACTGTCCCTATTTTCTTGTATTTTTGTGTAACTTTCCATACTCCCATATGGCACAAATGGCAGCATCACGTCAATGCCACCTGACAGTGCAATCCAATTCCTCCTTTAATTGAAAGTTAGACACAAAGTGCTGGAGTAACTCAGCGGGACAGGCAACATCTCTGGAGAGAAGGAATGGGTGACGTTTTGGGTCGAGACCCTTCTTCAGACTCTTTCCTGCACATTTCCTCCTTTAATTTTCTCTGTAATATATTCACTCCACATTTCCCTCAAATCCCTCTAATTCTAGCACTCATATCTTTGGTACAGGAATGGAAACTGGAGCATCCAGAGGAAACTGAAGCAGGCAGGGGGAGAAAATGCTAATTTCATGCAACACTGGAAGACGGTGTTAAAACCAAACTGCTGGCACTGCGAGCCATCAGTTCGATTAGCTTCTTCTCTGTGCCACCAACTGACTCCTGGGTATTGCTGGCCCATAAATTATTGAAATGGAGAAAGAGCACTTGGGACCTTATTGAGAACCTCGAGGTCATGCATTGTGAGTACGCACAAGCCCTGCGTAAATGAAGATGGTTCACACCATCCCACAAAAACCCCATCCACCTCCGCCTCATGTGCCCCCCTGGGCAAGAGTGACCATAATATGGTCGAGTTCTTCATTAGGAGGGAGAATGACATTGTTAATTCAGAAACAATGGTTCTGAACTTAAAGAAAGGTAACTTTGAGGGTATGAGACGTGAATTGGCCAAGATTGACTGGAAATCAATTCTAAAAGGGTTGACGGTGGATACGCAATGGAAGACATTTAAAGACTGTATGGATGAACTACAAAAATTGTTCATCCCAGCTTGGCAAAAGAATAAATCAGGGAAGGTGATGCATCCGTGGATAACAAGGGAAATCAGGGAGAGCATCAAAGCAAAGGATGATGCGTACAAAGTAGCCAGAAAAAGCAGCATATCAGAAGACTGGGAGAAATTCAGAGACCAGCAGAGGAGGACAAAGGGCTTAATTAGGAAAGGAAAAATAGATTATGAAAGAAAACTGGCAGGGAACATAAAAACTGACTGCAAAAGTTTTTATAGATATGTGAAGAGAAAGAGATTACTTAATACAAATGTAGGTCCCTTGCAGTCAGACGCAGGTGAGTTGATCATGGGGAACAAGGATATGGTGGACCAATTGAATAACTACTTTGGTTCCGTCTTCACTCAGGAAGACATAAATAATCTGCCGGAAATAGCAGGGGACCGCGGGTCAAAGGAGGAATTGAGTGAAATCCAGGTTAGTCGGGAAGTGGTGTTGGGTAAATTGAATGGATTAAAGGCCGATAAATCCCCAGGGCCAGATAGGCTGCATCCCAGAGTACTTAAGGAATTAGCTCCGGAAATAGTGGATGCATTAGTGATAATCTTTCAAAACTCTTTAGATTCTGGAGTAGTTCCTGAGGATTGGCGGGTAGCAAGCATAACCCCTCTTTTTAAGAAGGGAGGGAGAGAGAAAACAGGGAATTACAGACCAGTTAGTCTAACATCGGTAGTGGGGAAACTGCTAGAGTCAGTTATTAAAGATGGGATAGCAGCATATTTGGAAAGTGGTGAAATCATTGGACAAAGTCAGCATGGATTTACGAAAGGTAAATCATGTCTGAGAATCTTGTGGAATTTTTCGAGGATGTAACTTGTAGCGTGGATAGGGGAGAACTAGTGGATGTGGTGTATCTGGACTTCCAGAAGGCTTTCGACAAGGTCCCACATAAGAGATTAGTATACAAACTTAAAGCATACGGCATTGGGGGTTCAGTGTTGATGAGGATAGAGAACTGGCTGGCAAACAGGAAGCAAAGAGTAGGAGTAAACGGGTCCTTTTCAGAATGGCAGGCAGTGACTAGTGGGGTTCCGCAAGGCTCAGTGCTGGGACCCCAGCTATTTACAATATACATTAATGATCTGGATGAGGGAATTGAAGGCAATATCTCCAAGTTTGCAGATGACACTAAGTTGGGGGGCAGTGTTAGCTGTGAGGAGGATGCTAGGAGACTGCAAGGTGACTTGGATAGGCTGGGTGAGTGGGAAAATGTTTGGCAGATGCAGTATAATGTGGATAAATGTGAGATTATCCACTTTGGTGGCAAAAACAGGAAAGCAGACTATTATCTAAATGGTGGCCGATTAGGAAAAGGGGAGATGCAGCGCGACCTGGGTGTCATGGTACACCAGTCATTGAAAGTAGGCATGCAGGTGCAGCAGGCAGTGAAGAAAGTGAATGGTATGTTAGCTTTCATAGCAAAAGGATTTGAGTATAGGAGTAGGGAGGTTCTACTTCAGTTGTATAGGGTCTTGGTGAGACCACACCTGGAGTATTGCGTACAGTTCTGGTCTCCAAATCTGAGGAAGGACATTATTGCCATAGAGGGAGTGCAGAGAAGGTTCACCAGATTGATTCCTGGGATGTCAGGACTGTCTTATGAAGAAAGACTGGATGGACTTGGTTTATACTCTCTAGAATTTAGGAGATTGAGAGGGGATCTTATAGAAACTTACAAAATTCTTAAGGGGTTGGACAGGCTAGATGCAGGAAGATTGTTCCCGATGTTGGAGAGGTCCAGGACAAGGAGTCACAGCTTAAGGATAAGGGGGAAATCCTTTAAGACCAAGATGAGAAGGACTTTTTTCACACAGAGAGTGGTGCGTCTCTGGAACTCTCTGCCACAGAGGGTATTTGAGGCCAGTTCATTGGCTATATTTAAGAGGGAGTTAGATGTGGCCCTTGTGGCTAAGGGGATCAGAGGGTATGGAGAGAAGGCAGGTACGGGATACTGAGTTGGATGATCAGCCATGATCATATTGAATGGCGATGCTTCCACAGAAGAGTCTACAAGTACTCATTTCGGGACTAACGATGAAAAAAAACGACCAGTGGATTTTGCACACATGGGTGCATCTTGTGCATAGAACTAAATGCTGTTGGGGATTTCGTGCACAGGCATTGCACATCCATCTACTCTCTAGGCCCTCCATGTGTAAGATGCACTCATGTGTGTAGCAAGGTCAGTTAGTGTTCAATTCTCAAGGATAGGATAGTGTTGCAATTCCTAGCTGGGGACGGAATCCTGCTTCGACATTATTGTCCTGCTTCCCCAACATTTTACAACAACATTCTGTCAATATAAATAAGAAAGACTACTGAGCCCAACAAAGACCTATCAAAGGGGAAGAATTTCCAGCCCCTCCCACAATCACAAGAGGAAATTGATGTGATCATAAAACAATTATTGAGATATCATGAGGAAAATGAGATGGACACATGCAGAATGCTCAGGCTAGTATCGCATGTAGTATATTACAAGGGCAAAATCTCAGGCATAGGTAATTGCCAGAACAATGCCTTGTCTAGTTAAAGATTTTAAAGTGCTGCATTACCTTCACTAATGCAACCTTCAGTGACTCTACCAAGGGAATTTCAGCAATTTGCTAGCCAATCACAGAGTTCATATCAATCACACGATAATTTAATCTATCCAGAAAGAGCACCAGAAATGAAATCTTATATGTGACTGAGCTAAGTCTTCACTCACAATTATAAACAGGATTTGCTGGTGTTTGTTGAGCAATGCTATGAGCAGAAATAAATGCCACACAATATTTCTTCTACTATCAATTGGTTCCATATCTGTTTATACAATGAAAAATACATGAATTTCCAAGTATATTTCATACTTGAAAATATTCCCGTATAATTAATCAGGAAATTAGGAGATGCACCAAAGTCTATCAGTTTGTTCTCAGTTCTAAAAAGGAATTTCACAATTGGAAGTCCAATGTTTCAAGAAATCTGGGAGATTTCAACCAATCAGTGTAAAACATTTGGAAGGACCAGAAACCTTGGAACTCATGCTTATCTTCCCTTGTTTGGGAGTCAGATACAATCAGTTTGCACCAATCCAGAGCAGCATTTAAATATGTTCTGTTAAACTGCAGTTACATTGTAACAATATTATTCTTGGTGAAGCTTTAGTTAAAGTAGCCACATTTAGCCAAACAATGTCTCTGAAACTATCCCAGATCAATCATACAAATATCTTGTGATGATGTAAAACCCGTTGGGAATGTCACAAGTAAATTTTACTTAAATTCATTCTTTTTCTGTTCATTGCTGCCAGCTAAACCCCTGAATGAAGGAAAACAAGCAATGTAAATGTAATGGCGTTCTGTTGCTGAATTTTATTGTGCTTCTTTGTTAATCGAGAAAATCTCATTTGCTTGTTACAGTTTCCAATTGTGTGGCTGTCTGTCCCCAGTGGTGATAAATGATGAAAACAAGCCATAGATTTAACTGCACAGCCGTCACAGTTATCAATGAGTGACTGAAAATACCCAGTGTCCTCTTGTTGCACTGACAATTACAGGTTTGTGTTGATTTCTTGTTGTATTTTTCAGTGTAACCAAAATCTCCATTGAATTCCGAGTTAGACTATAGACAATGGACAATAGGTGCAGGAGCAGGCCATTCAGCCCTTCGAGCCAGCACCGCCAGAATTAACATTCTGTTCGAGCACAAAAGAAGGCAAACACAGAGTAAGAACATAAAGGAACACTGGAAACATAAAATAATCATATTTTCCAGCAATTGATGCAGTTAAAGAAAAAAATTGCATAATATTGCATAATATTTTGTCAATCTATTGACATGACAATTTTAAACACTGTTACTTTACTAAGGCTAAATTTTTGTTGAACAGCCAAACACAAATAATTATTTGAATGCGTACATATTTATTATATTTTAATGTAAAAAATCTCGATTGAGTATACAACAACAGCCTTTATACTGCTGATGACAGAGTTAAAATGCTGATAATAACAGGCTGCATTTAAAAATCAACCATTCTTTCCTCAAGAAGAAAAATCTGTCAGCCTGTTAACCTCAGCAGTACAATAATTAGCTCTGTTTGTCTCTGACTGTCCTTGAATGCAAACTTGAGGAGCTGCTAGTGCAGCTGTGTAAGGAACAAAGTGGATACAGAAATCAATATGGTGCATCAGAAAATGTGTTTTCAGATCATTGCACAAACCTGAAGAAACATCATCTCAAATTGGGAGACTGAGATTTAAGCTCCTGCCCGAATTCAAGGTGATAAAATGTAACGACGAGCAGCGTTTAGTTGTGTTGAAGAGATTCCAAGGCTATTTTGTGCAGTTCTTTACTTGGTTCTCCTCACTGGAGGTGATGTGAGGCATACATTATCTGACTAGGACTGCAGTTAGGAAAGAGAAGTGACAGGCAGCGCTAATGAAAGGTCTGAAATGGAAGACAAAAGCATTGGTCTCCACTGACTGCCTCCCTAATAACTATTGCCTGCCACATTTACGCAAAATGGCAAAAAATAAATCAGCCTCCTATCTCAGTGCTTTGTTGCCTAGGCTTGCACGTCAAGTCTGCCATGACAACGGATGAAAAAGAGTGGTGGAATTTAGATTTCACGAGTGCTTTTTTTGATGGCTTTAAAAATAATTCCAATCGAATGTATTTGTTCTGTGCAGTGCATTTTGGATATGTAGTCGAATTCTTCACCAGAATACTAAACAAACACCAAATGTTATAACGTGGAAGTGTTGCAAAAACTATTATGTTTGCAAAATAAAAGTTGTTAGGAATAAAATTAAAAACATAAACAAATTATACTGATTTTATCAGTGCTATTATAATCTGTTGAAAGGTATGATTTTAAATGAACATTTAGTCATTGGAGAATTTGCTGGTTATTATATATCTCACAGACAGTAGGACATCCACACAATCCCATTCAGAGGTAGTTTGTTCAATATTACATTTTTTTTCAATTCTTTGCCTTTAACAAGCATGAATACTTGGGGACATAATAAATCTTACTGCTCTAGTTCAAAATTATTTTTCTCTTTTTGGTGAATTTTATTGGTATCAATTAGCAGTCAATCGACTACATTACCAGTCCATCAATGAGTAAAATGTATATCCCATCTGGGTAATCTAAGCAAGAACGCACCTATAAGCAATATGTAAATTTGAAAATAAATTGCCGCAGAGGCTGAAAATCTGAAATAAAAGCAGGACATGCTGGAAATGTTTAGGTGGGATTTATAAAGAGGAAAAAATAACATTTGAAATTAATGATCTTTCTTCAGAATCATTTTATTTTGCTTTATAAAAGTAGTATGTTTCCATTCTTTCTAAACTTTGCACTATGAGAGCATTTACATGCTAATTTGCTTGAATTAGTATGCCCAAACACATTATGACAAAACTCGTATGTCAGGCTGTTATTCATTGATTACAGCTCAGCATTTAATACAATCATCCCCTCCAAGCTGGTTACCAAACTCGCAGAACTGGGTCTCTGCGCATCCCTCTGCAATTGGATCCTCGACTTCTTCATTCACAGACCACAGACTCTTCGTATTTGTGGAAATGTGTCAGCCACGATAACAATCAGCACGGGAGCGCCTCAAGGCTGCGTGCTCTGCCCCCTGCTGTACTCACTCTATACTCATGACTGCGTAGCCGGTCATAGTGCGAACTCCATCATCAAGTTCGCTGATGACACCACTGTTGTGGGATGTATCACTAATGGGGGCGAGTCAGAGTATAGAAGAGAGATCGACTGACTGACCAAATGGTGCCAGCACAATAACCTGACCCTCAACACCAGCAAAATCAAGGAACTTGGAAGCGGTAGGATGGGGACCCACAGTCCCATTTATATCAACGGGTCGATGTTGGAAAGGGTCAAGAGCTTCAAATTCGTGGGCATGCACATCTCTGAAGATCTCTCCTGGTCCAAGAACACTGATGCAATTATAAAGAAAGCACATCAGCGCCTCTACTTCATGAGAAGATTATGGAGAGTCGGTATGTCAAGGAGGACTCTCTCTAATCTCTACAGGTGCACAGTAGAGAGCTTGCTGACCGGTAGCATCGTGGCTTGGTTCGGCAACTTTAGCGCCCAGGAGCGGAAAAGACTACAAAAATAGTAAACACTGCCCAGTCCATCATCGGCTCTGACCTCCCTACAATTGAGGGGATCTATCGCAGTCGCTGCCTCAAAAAGGCTGGCAGCATCATCAAGGACCCACACCATCCTGGCCACATACTCATATCCCCATTACCTTCAGGTAGAAGGTACAGGAGCCTGGAGACTGCAACGTCCAGGTTCAGAAATAGCTACTTCCCCACAGCCATCAGGCTATTAAACTCAACATATAAAACTCTGAACTTTAATAGACCATTGTCTGTTTATTTGCACTTTATCTGTTTATTTATTCATGTGTGTATATATTTATATAGTGGCATATGTACACACTGATCTGTTCTGTATTCATGCCTACTATATTCTGTTGTGCTGAAGCAAATTAAGAATTTCATTGACCTATCTGGGATACATGACAATAAACTCTCTTGAATCTTGAATCAATACATTTCTGTAAGCAGTAATCAGGAGTATTAAGATAAAAACAAATATAAAGAAGGCACACCTGGTTAACATTTCAAACAATGGCCAAGAAGAAGAATAGACTTAGTGACAACTATCTGTAGTTAGTAGTGGGGTCAAAGGCTGAACTGAAACAGAACTAAATACTTAATAGGATTTCTTCACCTATCACTCAACACGTGCAATGTGGGCTGAATCCTACTGGTCAAGACTCACCACCTGGAGTTGCCAACCAGGATCTGTGCAGACCAGATCTACAGGGGCAAGACCTATCTATTTGGCTCAATGTTTCCTGGTCTCCAGTTGCCTCCAAAGGAAACTCCCATGATGAAATGGCCATGATGATTTTGTCAGCCAGCTATCACCTATCCTTTCTCTCCAAAGATTCTGCATGACCCGTTGAGCTACTCCAGCACTTTGTGTCCATCTTTGGTACAAACCACCATCTGCAGTTCTTTGTTTCTACAATTCTACACGCCTTCTTTGCTGTTTTTTTATATGCTTCTGACAGCTTTTAGAGAAAAAAAAAAATCACAATTCTAACTGCAAAATACATGAACAATTTAAAACATTAAACTACAAAAAAGGAAGTTCCCTTTGTTTTATATTGACAACGTGCCATTTCCCCATTGAAATTAATGTGGTTGCAGATCCAATGACAAGCGGGAGCCTGTGCTGCATCAGGGAAATGAGAAATGATGTTGGGGATTTGCTGTAAGGTGGGCCGCAGCTGCTGAGGTCCACATGGAATAAAAAGGAACTGCAGATGCTGGTTTATACCAAAGATAGACTCTTATAGGGACCCGATCCGAAATGTCACCTATGCATTTTCTCCTGAGATTCTGCCTGACTCGCTGAGGTACTCCAGCATTTTTTGTCTATCTGATGTCCATATCAGTGGTCGATCAGATTCAAATTTGTAAGTTTAGCAAGATGTCAGAAAGCCCTGGACTTACATACATTTAGATAACTAAAACCAAGTGTTTCATTCAGTACCATTGGCATATACAGCAGGCCTTGGTTAGCATGTTTTCACTCATTCTATCAGTAACAATCCCGGAGTTGTTCTGCATTAAATAAATTGCCGTGGTCACTTCTGCTTCTACGGTTGCTTTTCTAAGTCAGTAGCTATTGTATTTGATTTGTTTAGTACCAATGTCATCATGACTGGAGTCTTTTATTGAAAGATGTGCAAGAAAGCTGGCCAAAGAGATGTAAAACAATAGATGTGCAGCGAGCCAAGTATTTAGGTACCTTGCACATTCATGTTTTAGTGGTGCTTGACATAGCTTAAGGGAACTCCAGATTCAGGGATAGTTTCTTCCCTGCTTTTATCAGGCAACTGAACCATTCTATCACCAATTAGAGAGCGGTCCTGGCCTACCATCTACCTCATTGGAGATCCTCGGATAATCTTTAATTGGACTTTACTGGACTTTATCTTACTAAACGTTACTCACTTTATCCTGTATCTGTACACTGTGGATGGCTTGATTGTAATCATCTATAATCTTTCCGCTGACTAGATAGCACACAACAAAAGGTTTTTCACACTATCTTAGTACATGTAACAATAAACTAACTAAAGTAAACAAAAGTTTACAGTAGCATAAAGGTAATATTTTTTTCAGTAATGTCTGTAATTACCTGTATGGAAAAATGGAGCAATTAAAATTAAAATATGAAAAGTGAAAAAATGCTCAGCAGGTCAGGTAGCATTTGCGGAGAAATAAATAGAACTGACATTTCAGAATGATGATGCTTTTATTTCAGTATTTTTCTTTAGGTAAATTTTTCTTTTGTGATGCATTGAAAGAACTGTTTAGCTATCCAGTGTTTAGTTTGGTTTAGTTCTTTGTCATGCGTACCGAGGTACAGTGAAAAGCTTTTGTTGCGTGTTATCCAGTCAGCGGCAAGATGGCAATATATGATTAGAATCGAGCCACTTACAATGTATGGATACATGAAAAGGGAACAACGTTTAGTGCAAGGTAAAGCCAGCAAAGTCCGATCAAGGATAGTACAAGGGTCACCAATGAGGTAGATAGTAGTTCAGCACTGCTCTCTAGTTGTGGTGGGATGATTTAGTTACCTGATAACAGCTGAGAATTTCCGGTTATGCACAGGAAAGGTAACCATTTCAGATCCTTTTAGCCTGACCTGGAGGCCATTTTAATAATAATTAATTTGTACTTTTTTAATTTGATAAGGGAACTTGAGGTAAAGGAGCCATTAGGAGGTAGTGACCATAATATGAAAAGTTTTAATTTACAATTTGAGAGGAAGAGAAAAAAGGAAGGGTCAGTATTACAGTTGAGCAAAGGGGACTATGCAGCCGTGAGGGAGGAGCTGAGCAAAGTTGACTGGAAAGCAGGGATGACAGTGGAACACCAATGGCAGGTATTTCTGGCAATAATGCAGAAGGTGCAGGATCAGTTCATTCCAAAGAGGAAAACAAATTCTAAGGGGAGTAAGAGGAGACCGTGGCTGACAAGGGAAGTCAAGGACAGTATAAAAATGAAAAAGAAGTGTAACATAGCAAAGATGAGCAGGAAGCCAGAGGATTGGGAACCTTTTAAAGAGCAACAGAAGATAACTAAAAAGGCAATACGGGGAGAAAAGATGAGGTACATAGGTAAGCTAGCCAAGAATATAAAGGAAGATAGTAAAAGCTTCTTTAGGTATGTGAAGAGGAAAAAATTAGTTAAGACCAAAGTTGGACCCTTGAAGACAGAAACAGGTGAATTTATTATGGGGAACAAAGAAATGGCAGGCGAGTTGAACAGGTACTTTGGATCTGTCTTCAATAAGGAAGACACAAACAATCTCCCAGATGTACTAGTGGCCAGAGGACCTAGGGTGACAGAGGAACTGAAGGAAATTCACATTAGGCAGGAAATGGTATTGGGTAGACTGATGGGAATGAAGGCTGATACATCCCCCGGGCACGATGGTCTGCATCCCAGGGTACTTAAGGAAGTGTCTCTAGAAATCGTGGACACATTGGTGATCATTTTCCAATGTTTTATAGATTTAGGATCAGTTTCTGTGGATTGGAGGGTAGCTAATGTTATCCCACTTTTTAAGAAAGGCGGGAGAGAGAAAATAGGGAATTATAGACCAGTTGGCCTGACATCGGTTGGAGTCAATTATAAAAGATGAAATAGCGGCACATTTGGATAGCAGTAGCAGGATCGGTCCGAGTCAGCATGGATTTACGAAGGGGAATTCATACTTGACTCATCTCCTGGAATTTTTTAAGGGTGTAAATGGGAAAATGGACAAGGGCGAGCCAGTGGATGTAGTGTACCTGGACTTGCAGAAAGCCTTTGATAAGGTCACACATCGGAGATTATAGGACAAAATTAGAATGCATGGTATTTGGGGGTAGGGTACTGACATGGATAGAAAATTGATAAAGGTGAGGTTATCCACTTTGGTGGCAAGAACAAGAACGCAGATGTCAAGTTAGGAAAAGGGGAAGTACAACGGGATCTGGGGATCTTTGTTCATCAGTAGCTGAAAGTAAGCATGCAGGTTCAGCAGGCAGTGAAGAAAGCTAATGGCATGTTGGCCTTCATAACAAGAGGAGTTGAGTATTGCAACAAATAGGTCCTTCTGCAGTTGTACAGGGCCCCAGTGAGATCACACCTGGAATATTGTGTGCAGTTTTGGTCTCCAAATTTGAGGAAGGACATTCTTGCTATCAAGGCAGTGCAGCGTAGTTTCACGAGGTTAATTCCCAGGATGGCGGGACTGTCATATGTTGATAGAATGGAGCGACTAGGCTTGTATACTCTGGAATACAGAAGGACGAGAGGGGATCTTATTGAAACATATAAGATTGTTAAGGGATTGGGCACGCTTGAGGCAGGAAACATGCACCCGATGTTGGGGGAGTCCAGAACCAGTTTAAGAATAAGGGGTAGGCCATTTAGAACGGAGATGAGGAAAAACTTTTTCACCCAGTGAGGTGGGAATCGTGGAATTCTCTGTCTCAGAAGGCAGTGGAGGCCAATTCTCTGGATGCTTTCAAGAGAGAGTTAGATAGAGCTCTTAAAGATAGCGGAGTCAGGAGATATGGGGAGAAGGCAGGAACTGGGTACTGATTGTGAATGATCAGCCATCATCACTATGAAGGGGGGTACACAAAAGGCTGGAGAAACTCAGCGGGTGCAGCAGCATCTAAGGAGCGAAGGAGATAGCGACGTTTCGGGTCGAGACCCTTCTTCAGACGCATTTACGACCAGCTCAGCCAGTAGTGCTGATCCATATCAGCTTCCTCCCGAGATGCTCACCATCACGCAAGGCAGCCTTCAGCTCCTTTGATTCATTGCACACATCAAGAAATGGCTTAGAACATCGTATGCCAAAAAAAATAAATGAATTAAACACCATGTAGTACTGCACTCAATAACTAGTCAGACCTCCAGTTGTAAGTATCAAGTAACATCTGTGGCACAAAAGTGACAGAAAATCGTCATCTTCATCAAAAAGAAGTCTGAGCCTCAATATTCAATCACATTGCTATTGCTGCCCCCCTCCGTCAATATCATGGGAATCCCCATTGATCAATAACCCACCTGAACCGACCACATAAGGACCAGGGGTGTGAGAGCGCATCAGAGGCTGGATACTCTGTGATGAATAACTCACCTTTGGTATGTCAGAGTCATACCAAATTCTTTCTAACATCTACATGGCACAACTCATGATCACTAACTTTGATAAGTGCCACTTCAATATCAAAAAGATCATGCCATCCATGGAAGCCATCTAGATTGATTCCTCAACCATCATAAACACTCATTCTCTCCACGAGTGGCACACAGTGCTAAACTATATATCATTTACAAAATGCACTGTAGTTACACACTGGACACGACTCTAACAGTACCTCCAAAATTCACAAACTCTACTGCCAAGGAGGATAAGATCAACAGTAAACGTGAACACAACTGAGCATTGTTCCCTTCCAGGTTGCATCCTAACTTGGAAATATTTTATTGTTCCTTCATCATTACAGGATCCAGATCCTGAAACTCCCTCCTGCATGGTACTCTAGAAGTACCTTAATCTGAACTGCCATGGCTTAAGATGGTGGCTCACCATCACCTTTTCAAGGCTAATTAAGGATGGGGAATAGATGCTAACCTTGCCAGCAAAAATCAAAGTTCAGAAAAAGAATTACATTTAAAAAGCTGAGCCTTCCTTATATGAAGGGCTATATATTTGCAGACCAGTAAATTGTCTGCCCTTGGACCATCCTGCAATTGCACATTGATCCCAGGCAGTCTTCCATTGTGAGGCCAGCTCACAACTGATCAGTCAGTCCATGTATATATATAGTCCTTCATATAAGGAATTTGTAGGGGGCGCTGTCAAGTATGGCTGCCCTGCCAGCAGCTGTTAGTCCTTTCACCCTTTTTATTAATTTTTAGTGAGTTAAAAGTGTTTGTTTTGGAGGTCTTCTAGTCTTTTATGTGGTGGGTGGGGGGGAGGGGAAGGGGGAAACTTTATTTCCTAGTTCCTACCTGGTCGGAGAGGCAGCTTCCCTCCGAGCTGCTTCTTCGCCCCCTCCTCGCGGCCTACCATCGGACTGGAGCGGCGTTTCCTGTCGGGACCGGCCGGAATCCCAACTTCGGTGGCGGCACAGCGCTGGGACACCGCCGTGGAGCGGGGATGCCTTGCCCGGGTCGCCATGCGGTAAGCTCCGGAGTGCTGTGGCCGCCGACTACAACATCCGAGGAGCTGTGGCTGCGGGCGTCCAACTGGATTTAAAACACCGCGGAGCCTGGGATCCGTGATCGCCAGTCGGATCTCCAACCAGCGCGGCCTGAGGATTCCGGGAAAGAAGCGGCCGCACCAGACATTCCAAGCTGCGGAGGAGTTTACCCGACGCCGAAGCTCCATCTACCCAGCAAGAGGGCCTGAAGCATCGGGCTGCCGTAGCGGCGACTGCGGAGGCCACAATGGGCCCGACTATGGGTGAACAGGGGACGGGACTGGACTTTGCTGCCTTCCCCCACAGTGGGAACCATTGAGGGGGGATGTTTTTATGTTTGTTGTTAAATTCTTTAATGTTGTGTCTTATCTTTATTCGTGTGCTGCAATGGCAAGTCAAATTTCACTACACCAATTGGTGTATGTGATAATAAATGTCCTTTGTATCCGTTGTATCCTTTTGTATGTCACTGGCTTGGTACCAGATGGATTACACAGCTGGTAAGGCTCTGCCCTCAACTTCTCAGTTGTCAGTTAAGTTGAATGTACATGACCGGCTTTGGCATTAACAGACATGGAAAAGTTTAGTTTAGTTTGGAGATACAGCGCGGAAACAGACCCTTCAACCCACCGAGTCCGCACCGACCAGCGATCACCGCATATTAACACTACCCTACACCAGGGACAATTTACATTTATACCTAGCCAATTAACTACTGGCCTGTACATCTTTGTAGTGTGGGAGGAAACCAACGTTCTCGGAGAAACCCCTTGCAGGTCATAGGGAGAACGTACAAACTCCGTATAGACAAGCACCCGTAATCAGGATCGAACCATGGTCTCAGGAGCCGCTAGGCAGTAACTCTACCGTGGTACCATGCAATCAGATGAGAGCCTTGTTACCAGTAGCCTACCTCAGATTATACCACTGTCAAGGTGGGCTATCAGAGATTAAAGCATAATGAGCAAATAATGAGAAAATAAAAGAAAACATCCACTTTTCACAACTCTTTCAGGAAGTTCCTAAGCACTTTATAGCTAATACAGGGCGCACTGTGACGTAGCAGTAGAGCTACTGCCTTACAGCACCAGAGACCGTGTTTGATCCTGACTATGGGTGTTTGTCTATACGGAGATTGTAGGGTCACCCCGTGACCTGTGTGGGTTTTCTCCGAGATCTTCGGTTTCCTCCCACACGCCAAAGATGTACATGTTTGTAGGTTAATTGGCTTGGTATACATGTAAATTGTCCCTAGTGTAGGATAGTATTAGTGTGTGGGAATCACTGGTCAGTGTGGACCTGGTGGGCCGAAGGGCCTGTTGCCGTGCTGTATCTCTAAATTAAACTAAACTAATGTACTGTGACTGCAACCAAGATACCTGCCATTGATCGGTGATTCACCGTCAATGGTGGATTTTCAAGGGATGGAATTCCTTTCAATTCAGATACAGGGCAAAATTACCAGATTCCATCCATTCAAAAAGTTCACAAAGTGCATGCTATCATCAATATCCTGATCCATGGGGAAGGCTGTAAACCTTGCAAAGTTGCATGGAATGATGAAAGATGTACATCAGTGCAAACAGCTACTACGCCTATGATATCTGTTGCAGATGGAAATGTGCTACCCAGCCAACCTCATCTTCCAGTATTCAGGTAAGATCCTTGCACATTATGATTGTTCAAGTCCACATCAAACATATCTTTAAATTTAATAAGGGTTTCTGATTCCACCATCCTATCAAGCAGTAAGTTCCAGGTCCCTATGATCACCTGAGTTAATTCTTCTTCCTCGTTTCCAGTTTGATCCTTTCTACCAATTACATTAGATCTATGCCCATCTGCATTTCACTGCCCTGCCATCGACAAATAAAAGGTTCCTTTTTCATTATTTTTGCGGTTTCTTTGCAATTGTATACACCTAAATGAAGTCTTCCCACATCCTCAGCTGGTCTGTCTTGTCCCATAAGTTTCTGATCCA
Source organism: Raja brachyura (assembly GCA_963514005.1). The sequence continues at coordinate 62,581,111 of OY740783.1, forward strand.
GCCAGCAGCTTTGAAATATCCTGTGCCATCTTTTCCGTGTCATTATATCTTTTGCATAATATTATATTCTGAACCATATAGTACGCAAATCATTACCAATGTTATTGTTACTTCTAAATAAACAATCCTTCTTTTATATTATGCATTTCAGCTAATGAAGGAAATCATCTTGTTTCTCTTTTAGCCACCTTTTTGACCCGTCCTGCTACCTTTAAGGATCTGTGGATGTAAACACTTATGTCCCCCTGATCATTCACACTACTCAATATCTTGCCATTTATTTGATGTTCCCGAGCTCACTCCACCTGCAGCTCTCTGACAATATAATATGAACCGCAGACAGATCTTTGAATAGAAGGTATCAATGACTCCTGTGGGGCAAAAATTAGAGAAGCGTGTAAGCGCGCACCACCATACTCAGGCACAGCTTCTTCCCCTCTGTTATCAGATTTATGAATGGCCCCCATCCATGAGCTCAGGTACAATACTGATTTTCCAACCTACCTCATTATAGACATTGGATTTTTTCTCTTCACTCTACCTGTTGTACCTGTATTTGGTTTGGTTGTATTCAAGTATAGTGTTATCTGATTTGATTGGACAGCACACAAAGAAAAGCTTTCGGCTGTACCTAGGTACACATAACAATAATAAAGCTAAACCTACACAATGTCTGAGTTTCTGAGATTAAAATTGTGGCTGCAATGATTAGCAGGGTCAACTGAGGAAAGACCTCTTTGAGCACTGACCCAGCTCATTGTTCCTCACTGTGGTTTGGGTGGAATAATTGCCCCTTGAACACACCCTGCTGAGAAATCTTCCATCCTCCTCTTCTGCCCCTTCCCATTTCCTTCCTGCAGCTTTTCCTGTTCTTCTTCCCCTCTGTATGTTTCTCCCAGTCGCCCAATATCAGAAAGGGAATATCTCCAAATGCCCCCGTATCCAGGGACATTCGGTAGGTGAAGAAATCAGGAAAGCCAGAAAACACAGAGTACAAAAATGAGAGTATTCACCTCAGCTCATTATTCAGGGTGGAAGATTGCAACCTTCATGTGCTCCGCCCTGTTTCGACTAATACAATCAACTCAACGTGCACAAAAGGAAGATCAAGTAGAACCAGTTGTCCAACAACTTTAGGCTGTGCACACCACACGAAAGAAGAAGAAGCTCATTATTCCACTCTGGTGACGACGTCCTCCTGCTCCACTCACTTCTGTTGGATGTTCACTGTGTATCAGCAATGCCCTTAATAATACCATGCCTGCTTAAATAGGATCAAATACTACAAATAAAAAAATTAAAAGTAATACATTTACATTATAAAATAATGAAATAGTAATTAATTAAAAGCACAAAGTAAAATGAAGAAAATTAAACACACCATTTACCACCACTTAGCATTTTAACAAGGCGGGGCATACCCTGTCTATTGAATAGGGACAAATATTTATTCCAGTTATCTTGGTATAAAGCCGAGCTACTGAATGCACATTACATTCTATAACATGCATGTAAACTTGACTGTAAATAGACCACACCAATCATATTTTGGAACAAGAAAGGATATTTGAAAATACCTTCCCCAAATCTGAAGATAAGATTTGACTTGTTCGCTGCCTTAGATTTGAAGTCAATCAGTCGTTAAGCAGGTAGAAGTTTGGCTGGTGACATTTATCTGGCTGATTTCACTGCTTCCGTTTCCATCTTTTATTCCGAGCTTTATTCTTTTGTATCCAGCTCTAAAATAAAATTGAGCTACTATTCAATTCAACAACAAACTCGTGCCACATGAATTCAATCCTTTTTTGATTAGAAAAGGCTTTTATGATCAGAAGGAATGGTTTGGGGAAATGCACGTTACATTAATTACATGATGCTAAAAAAATAGAATGCGTTTCTCAAAGAGTATATTATCAGCATTCAACTAGTGAATTTATATTAAAAAGGCAAGTTAATTATGCTGTTAAAAGAAAATCTTTCAATTCTATGTGAATAGATGCAAGACAAGTGAGACAGATTTAAACAAATATATTTTCTGTTTCTGTTGCTGCTATTAGGAAATAAAAGATCAGCATTACCATGGTAACCTGTTCAAGGGGTCACCTCTACACCATTCATATAATTGCAAGCAATTTGATAAAAACAGCTTTATAGAATTCCGGGGTGCAAAATGAACGCACCTCTACCACAAAGATGACTATTATTAAATACCATCTGTTGAATTGGAGACTGCAGCTGTGTTAGAGGGTGCTTGTAAGCTACGTGCGTATGCTCAGAATTTTAATGTTTGTTTACAACCAATATGCAGCTTCAAAATGGTGTCCATGTGTCGTTAGGCAGCTTGAGAGCAAATAAAATACACACACATTTTTCAAAGCACACATGATTTATGTGTAATTTGACCTCAAAAGTTATTCTGTGCTTCAGAAAGGGTACAATTGGTATTTAAATCTGCAATAAATGAACTTGATCACTGTGGTTAGTTCTTTAATAATGGTTCTTATTATCATCTCCATGCAGGATATACTTGTTCAATAACTGCTAATTTCACAGCAGGCCAGATTCATTCTTCCTATCTCCTGGATGGATAAAAGAACATTGCCAGCCAAGCCACTTTCTCACAAAAACCGGAATCTTTGCAGAGCTTTGTACTGTCAGAAAAGAATTCCAGTTTAAAACAAAATGCTTAGCTTAATCTCTAAAATCAGAGAATGTATTATTAAAATGCCTCATGAATCTGCAGACATCCTGTGACTGTTTTTCAGCATCAAGCAAAATAAGAAAGCAAAAAAACAGCCAATGCTGTAAATGGGAAAAACTGAAAATACTGAACATACCACCAAGATCAAGTAGCATTTGTGAAGAGAGAAAAGAGTTCATGTTTCAGGACGATGACCCTTCATCAGAACTGGAAATGTAAAAGTCCTGATGTAGTGTTTCAATCCAAAACATCAACAATTCCTTTCTACCCACAGATGCTGCTTGACCAGTTCAGATCCCCCAGGCTATTGTTTTAAGGAATAAGGGCGTTTAAAATTGTAGAGAGGGAAATGATGGAGAAAACAAAGCAAAAAATGGGCAGCACAGCGGCACAGCTGGTAGAGCTGCTGCCTCACAGCGTCAGACCTAGGATCCATCCTGACCTTGTGTGCTTCTGTGCGAATTTTACATATTCTCCCTGTGACCATGTAGGTTTCCTCCAGGAGCTCCAGTTTCCCCCCACATCCCAAAGACATGTGGGTTCGTAGGTTAATTGGCCATAGTAAATTGCCCCTAGTGTGTAAGGCATGAGATGCATAGATGGGATAACATAGGACAAGTGTGAACGGGTAATCGATGGTCAGCGTGGACACAGTGGGCCGAAGGGCCTGTTTCTATGCTGTAACATTTAACAAAATAAAATTTCTGATAGAGTGGAGGGATAGGATTTATTCACAATTGGTTGAGAATGGGCTAATTATGCAAGTCTTACAATCTTTTGAGGAGGTGATGAAGGTGTTTGATGAGAGTCTGTGGTCTGTGACCAGTGGTGTTCTGCAGGGATCTGTGCTGGAACATTTATTCTTTGTGATGTATGCAAATGGACTGGACAAAAATGTAGATGTGTTGATTAGTAGGTTTGCAGATTACATAAAAGGTGTTTGAATTACAGACAGTAAAAACGGATATCAAAGAATGCAGCAAGATATATTTCAGTAACAGATATAAGTGAAGTCACAGATGGAGCTTAATCTGGACAAGTGTGAGCTGTTGCACTTTAGGACATCGAATGTAAGAGAAAAGTATACTGTTATAGGAAGTATCCAAAACAGCATTGATGTACAGAATGATCTTGGGGTCCAAGTCCACAGATGCCTGAAAGAAGATAAAATGGTAAAGAAAGCTTGTCTTCATCAGACAAGGCATTTGCATTAATCATTAAAAACAGCTTTATAAAACAGCTTCATATAAGGAACTGCAGATGTTGATTTACAGAAGAAGACACAGAGTGCTGGAGTAGCTCAGCAGATCAGGCAGCATCTCTGGAGAACATGGATAGGGATGTTCTCCTGAGAAGCTGCCTGACCCACTGTGCTACTCCAGCACTCTTTGTCTTCTTTATAAAACTTGTTTACGTCATATTTGAAGCATTGTGTTCTGGTCACCATTATAAGATGGGTGTGGAGGCTTTGTGGAGGGTGCAGAAGAAGTTTACTAGGATACAGCCTGGATTAGACGGTAATAGCTATAAGAAGAGATTGGACAAATTTGGGATGATTTCCGTAAGTGTCAGAGGCTAAAGGAAGACCTGGTAGCAGTTTATAAAATTATGAGATGTAGAGATTGAGTAAACCGCCAGAACCTTTTATCCTAGGTGAAAATGTCAAATACTAGAGAACATAAAGTGAGAGGGAGAAAGTTTAAAGGAAATGTGCGGCCTTTATTAATTCAAAGGGTGGTAGGTGCCTGGAACACACTGCCAAGGGTGGTGGAAAAAAGCAGATATGTAAGTAGAATTTGAGAGGCTTTTAGATAGACACAGAGAATGGAGGAATATGGATCGTGTGCAGGGAGAAGAGATTAATTTAATTTGACATCATTTTCGAAGGGCAGCATGGCTGAAGGACCTGATCCTATGCTTTACTGTTCTATGTTTTGTGATCTGCTACAAGCATTAAATCTAAAATGTATTACTAATGTGCATGATACCTGGGCTCGTGAGCTAGTGTGATTTAAAATAATAACCCATCCACTCTTTTACAGTTCACATTCCATATGAAGCAATCCTAGTTAAAAATCAAGTTCATTAAGTTACTTACACGATCAGTTTCTTTGCAGTATCGATAGAGATAACATTAAGAAGTTGTATAAGAAGGAAGTGCAGATGCTGGAAAATCAAAGGTAGACAAAAATGCTGGAGAAACTCAGCGGGTGAGGCAGCATCTATGGAGCGAAGGAAATAGGCAACGTTTCGGGTCGAGACCCTTCTTCAGACTGATGTGAGGGTGAGGGGGAGGGGAAGAAGAAAGGAAGACAGTGGGCTGAGGGAGAGCTGAAAAGGGGAGGAGAAAGCAGGGACTACCTGAAGTCAATGTTCATACTGCTGGGCTGTAATCTGCCCAAGTGAAATATGAGGTGCTGCTCCTCCAATTTACAGTGGTCCTCACTCTGGCCATGGAAAATGTCGGAGGATTATTTGTTGTATGTGATGGCTGGTACGGTGGAAGATGAGGACAAGGGGGACTCAGCCTTGTTACGAGTGGGGGGATGGGGAGTGAGAGCAGAGTTACAGGGTATAGAAGAGACCCTGGTGAGAGCCTCATCTATAGTAGAAGAGGGGAACCCCCGTTCCCTGAAGAATTAGGACATCTCCGATACCCTGGTGTGGAACACCTCATCCTGGGTGCAGATGCGGCGTAGACGGAGGAATTGGGAGTAGGGGATGGAGTCCTTACAGGAAGCAGGGTGGGAAGAAGTGTGGTCCAGACAGCCATGGGAGTCAGTGGGTTTATAGTGGATGTCAGTCAGTAGTCTATCACCTGCGATGGAGATAGCGAGGTCTAGAAATGGTAGGGAAATGTCGGAAATGGTTCAGGTGTATTTGAGTGCAAATGGAAGTTAGTGGTGAAATGGCTGAAGTCAGTGAGTTGTGCGTGGGTGCAGGAGGAAATGAACTGAACAGTGGAAACTAAATTTACCACCATTATCACATCTTCTGTGACTGCATTATTTGACTAGATAACCTGACAGATTAATGTTCCAGAGGTTGTTTAATTTTATTATATGACTTCACATTTCAAGTTTTAACATTTATGTGAATTCAAACAGAATGCTGGAAATCTTTAAACCAGTTCAAATGAGCACAGCTGTAATACCTTTTCCTTATGTGTTTTTTTTTTTGCCAGCTCAGCTTGAGGTGTGTCTCCAAAAGCCACCAGAAACTGACCTGGGAATTAGTTTAAATACACATTCTCTTCCCAGCTTCTTCTCTTTCTTCTGCCCTGTCAGCAGATTTCTGGAGAAACAAAATAATGGACACAATAAGAGCCAATGTCTCCCCACCAGCCAGCACCATGGTATAATATGAGTGCTATAAATGTGGTTTACATGCTAGCTAAAACATTTTAGGCCCCTTATCCGCGGAGGTAAAAGCAGCAACCACATTCCCTCCTTCCTCCTTCCAACATTCTGGTTTTTGTTCCAGATTCCAACATCCACGGCCACTTTTGTCTTCGGAGTGTAATTAGGGCCACCATTTTGGGTACATTGGCTGGGGAAAGGAGGTTGGTACTGTTTTACTAAACCTACCAGAGGATTTGGAGGACGTTACAGAGATTTTGTTGCTGGCAACTCATCAGTGCTACAAGATGCCTGCAATGGGTAGTCCAGGTCTCAGGGGCATTCAGGAGGGCAGGAGTTGATGCTCCCCAACAGGCTTGGTCCTTGCACCAGGTTTGAGGTCTTGATCTTTTACACAGACACTTTTCACTCCCCTCTTGCTTTACCCTCCCAGGGATTAACATGACTGCCATTGCCATGAGACTCTGTAATTGCAGCATTTGCAATGGGTGAGCTACCTCCAGGGGCACAACATGAATGATTGAACATTGACCCAATGTCTCACACTGAGCTGGTGAGCTGCAGGGCTCTTTAGGATTTAAATGTGAGCCACAGATATCAAGCTGCAGTGCCGCTGGGTAGAAGGGAAAATGTGGACAGGGGCAGTCATGAATGCATCAGGGAAATCCTGGGCCAGGAACGGCCTGCATTATATCAGTGCAGTCAACAGGTTATGGCAGGGAGCTGGTCCTGAAAAGAGTTTGCAATCCGAACAGTCGATAATCAAAAATGCAGCCACCCAGCAACAGTTTTACATCAAACCAAGGGCAACGTAGTTAGTCTAAAGCATTTATCTTAATCATTCAGACATTGGTGTGAACCAAATTTCCACATGGCAGATAACATCTGTGGCCCTGCAGCAGCGAGCAGATCCATCCCACCAGTCTGCTAAATGCTAGTTCATATGTATGGACGGTACATAAATCATGCATTTATAACCTGGATGTCACAAACACCTAAACAAACTAAGGGCTTAGTGTAACAGCATAATGTTCGGCACGGACATTGTGGGCCAAAGGGTCTGTTTCTGTGCTGTATTATTCCATGTATCCCGAGGAATGTAGCCTGGGGAAGACTTCACTAACAAGTGTACTTTTGTCTGACCTCATACACTCTGTTACTTTGCTCGTATATAAAAGTTAGGTCCTTCAGACTATTTCCAAATTAATGAGGCAGTTGTGTTTCAATGGTCTGGCAAGCATTAAGAAAAGGCCTACCCTCAAGAAACAGGTGTGGAAACTCAGCTGTAAACTCTTTCCAAAATGGATGTTTTTTAAAAACCAGCAAATGCTGGATATCTGAATTTTTATTTTAAATGTTGGAAACAGTCAGTGGGTCAGATAACATTTCGGGACAGAGAAGCAGAGTTAATGTTTCTGGTTAAAACCATTGGACAGAAGTTTCTGTTTAGTTTATTGTCACATGTACAGTGAAAAGCTTTTTTTGTGTGCTAACCCGTTCGCAGAAAGACTAGAGAGCAGTGCTGAATTATTATCTCCCTCATTGGTGACCCTCGGATTCTCCTTGATCGGACTTTACTCACTTAACCACGCACTAAACATTATTCCCTTATCATGTACCTATGCACTGGAATAGCTCGATTATAATCATGTATTGTCTTTCAATTGCACCGACAAAGGGTCTTTGACCTGATTATATTTGCTCGTGCTTTTTCTATCACAGATGCTGTCTGACCTGTGAAATGTCTCCAGCATCTTCCCTTCAAAATAGCACCAGCTGCATAGCCATAGTTAACAAAACAATAAGGTTCAATATTCAAATTTGAGGGCAGCAGTCACTAGCTTGGAAATTACCCTAGTGATATGGAACATGATGCTGAGAGCACTAAAAATCAATAAGGGAAGCATCAGTTTACAATAGATTTACAATTCCCTTCATCACTGTACTAGCTACACATCTTAGCAAGAGTGATGTTTTGCATGAATCAAATCTTTTATGGACTTTCATAGGATAATGAACATCAATGTTACAATACCCAGCTCAGATCTTTAGTCCACACATGGTCAACCTGCAATGTGATTAATGCAGTTGGGATTCTTTCATGTTACAACCAGTTTTTTGAAGTTGGATTTCACACCTTGTAAAATGCAGCATTTAATGTTTAGGTAATATCATCTTCCGGCAAACATTTTATTTTAATGGTTCAGTGAAAGTAAATGTGACTATTGTGAAATCTGTCCTCTTGCATACAGTCTGTTTGTGTATGATTCGTAGTTGTGATTGAAGCAGGAAAACCAGCTTTAGTGGTTAAAATGCAAAGAGCAATCAAATCGGTACTGCGTTTCAAAATAACTAACATTTTATTAACATGGGCACTGAGCCTTTTGGACCAGACTTACTCTGTGCAGTTATCAAAAATGCAAAGAAGTACTTACACTCCATTATATTTGTTAGAGAGCTCAAATCAGCACTGATTGCTAAAACCCACAGCTAAAATGAGAATGCCGGCATATACCAGACTGCTACAGTTAGCAGTTCCATTATCAGGCATTCAAACTTTGCTAAATGAATCCAACCGATCTGAATTTAAGGGTGATAATGAACAACTCTTTAATCCTCTCAATAATTAACAGAACCAAATTGAAAGAGAAAATGCTGGAAATAGTTGCCAAGTTAAAAGTTTCAGATAAAAAGAAAATGCTGGAGGAACTCAGTGTAGCAGGCAGCATATGTGGAGGGAGTGCAGAGCGTAGGTGAGGGAGTGCAGCGTAGGTTCACCAAGTTAATTCCCAGGGTGGTGGGACAGACATATGATGAAAGAATGGATCGAATGGGCTTATATTCACTGGAATAGAAGAATGAGTGAGATCATTCATATAAGATTATATGAGAGATCATATAGGTGAGATTAAACATATAAGATTATAAAGGGTTTAAACAAGTTAGAGGCAGGAAACATGTTCCCGATGTTGGGGGAGTCCAGAATCAGGGGCCAATAATTTAAGAATAAGGGGTAAGCCATTTAGAGTGGAGATGAGGAAACACTTTTTCACACAGAGAGTTGTGAGTCTGTGGAGTTCTCTGCTTCAGAGGGCGGTGGAGGCCAGTTCTCTGGATACTTTCAAGAGAGAGTTAGCTAGGCCTCTTAAAGATAGCAGAGTCAGGGGATATGGGGAGAAGGTAGGAATGGGGTACTGATTGGGATTGATCAGCCATGATCACATCGAATGGCAGTACTGGCTTGATGATTACTCCTATTTTCTATTGTCTGTTGCCTATCTTATAGAAACATATCAAATTCTTAGGGGATTGGACAGGCTAGATGCAGAAAATAAATTCCGGATGTTGGGGAAGTCCAGAACCAGGGGTCACAGTTTAAGAATAAGAGGTAGGCCATTTAGGGTTGAGATTAGGAAAAACGTTTTTACCCAGAGAGTTGTGAATTTGTGGAATTCTCTGCCACATAAGGCAGTGGAGGCCAATTCACTGGATGTATTCAAGAGAGAGCTCTTATGCATTATAGAATCAAAGTGTATCAGAAGGGTAAGGAAAAGAAGAGGAGGGCAGTAGTAATAGGGGGCTCTATAGTTAGGGGGTCAGATTGTCGATTCTGTGGACACAGTCAGGAGACCCGGATGGTAGTTTGCCTCCCTGGTGCCAGGGACAGGAATGTGTCTGAACATGTCCAAGATATGCTGAAATGGGAGGGAGAGGAGCCCGTGGTCATGGTACATATGGGTACCAATGACATAGGTAGAAAAAGAGAAGAAGTCCTGAAAGGAGAATTTAGGGAGTTAGGAGGTGAGTTAAGGAGAAGGACCGCAAAGGTAACAATCTCAGAATTACTGCCTGTGCCACGTGACAGTGAGAGTAGGAATGGAGCGATGTGGAGGATAAATGCGTGGCTGAAGGACTGGTGCAGAGGGCAGGGATTCAGGTTTCTGGATCATTGGGACCTCTTTTGGGGAAGGTGTGATCTGTACAAAAAGGACGGGTTGCACTTGAACCCAAGGGGGACCAATATCCTGGCAGGGAGATTTTCAGTGGCTACTGGGGAGACTTTAAACTAGAATGGTTGGGGGGAGGGACTCAAATAGAGAAAGCTAGTAGACAGTGTGTGAGGCAGGAGGCAGAGAAGGGAAGCACTCAGACCCAACATGTAGGGGAAAAGAAGAAAATAATAATAAACAGAGAATAAGAGGTGGTGGGTTTCTTAAATGTGTGAGCAGAGAGACAGAGGGGTGTAAAATGAGGGTAGAAGCAATAGGTAGCAAGGTGAAAAGTAAAAGTGGCAGGCAGACAAATCCAGGGCAAAAATCAAAAAAGGCCACTTTCCAACATAATAGTATAAGGGGTAAGAGTGTTGTAAAAACAAGCCTGAAGGCTTTGTGTCTCAATGCAAGGAGCATTTGTAATAAGGTGGATGAGTTGAATGTGCAGATAGCTATTAATAACCATATAACAATTACAGCATGGAAACAGGCCTTCTCGGCCCTTCCACTCCGTGCCGACCATTTATTTTCCCCTAGTTCCATCTACCTGCACTCAGACCATACCCCTCCATTCCCTTCCTATCCATATACCTATCCACTTTACTTTTCAATGCTAAAATCGATCCTGCCTCCACCACTTCTGCAGGAAGATCATTCCACACAGCCACCACTCTCTGAGTAAAGAAGTCCCCCCTCATGTTACCCCTAAACTTCTGTCCCTTAATTCTCATGTCATGCCCTCTTGTTTGAATCTTTCCTACCCTCAATGGGAAAAACTTATCCACGTCAACTCTGTCTACCCTTTCATCATTTTAAAGACCTCAATCAAGTCCCCCCTTAACCTTCTGCGCTCCAAAGAATAAAGACCTAACTTGTTCAACCTTTCTCTGTAACTTAGTTGCTGGAACCCAGGCAACATTCTAGTAAATCTCCTCTGTACTCTCTCTATTTTGTTGACATCCTTCCTATAATTAGGCGACCGAAATTGGACACCATACTCCAGAATTGGTCTTACCAATGCCTTGTACAATTTTAATATTATTTCCCTACTCCTATATTCAATACTCTGATTTTTAAAGGCCAGCACACCAAAAGCTTTCTTTACCACCCTATCTACATGCGATTCCACCTTCAGGGAAATATGCACAGTTATTCCAAGATCCCTCTGTTCCACAGCATTCCTCAATTCCCTACCATTTACCATGTACGTCCTATTTTGATTTGTCCTGCCAAGATGTAGCACCTCACACTTATCAGCATTAAACTCCATCTGCCATCTTTCAGCCCACTCTTCCAAATGGCCCAAATCTCTCTGTAGACTTTGAAAATCTGCTTCATTATCCACATCACGCCCTATCTTAGTATCATCTGCATACTTACTTATCCAATTTTCCACCCCATCATCTAGATCATTGATGTACATGACAAACAACAGTGGACCCAACACAGATCCCTGAGGCACCCCACTGGTCACCGGCTTCCAACCTGACAAACAGCCATCCACCATTACTCTCTGGCATCTCCCATTCAGCCACTGTTGAATCCATCTTGCTACTTCGCCATTAACACCCAAAGATTGAACCTTCTTAACCAACCTTCCATGGGGAACCTTGTCAAAGGCCTTACTGAAATCCATATAGACAACATCCACTGCTTTACCGTCGTCAATTTCCCTAGTAACCTCTTCAAAAAATTCAAGAAGTTTTGTCAAACATGACCTTCCAGGCACAAATCCATGTTGACTGTTCTTGATCAGACCCTGTTTATCCAGATGCTTATATATATTATCTCTAAGTATCCTTTCCATTAATTTGCCCACCACTGACGTCAAACTAACAGGTCTATAATTGCTAGGTTTATTCTTTGAACCCTTTTTAAACAATGGAACAACATGCGCAGTACGCCAACCCTCCGGCACTATTCCCATTTCTAATGACATCTGAAATATTTCTGTCATAGCCCCAGCTATTTCTACACTAACTTCCCTCAATATCTTAGGGAATATCCTGTCTGGACCTGGAGACTTATCCACTTTTATATTTTTCAAAAGTGTCAGTACTTCCTCCTCTTTGAATCTCATAGTTTCCATAGGGACTCTACTTTTTTCCCTTAGCTCACAGAGTTCAATATCCTTCTCCTTGGTGAATACCGAAGAAAATAAATTATTCAATATCTCCCCCATCTCTTTTGGCTCTGCAGATAGCTGTCCATTCTGGCTCTCTAATGGTCCAATTTTATCCCTCGTTATCCTTTTGTTATTAATATAGCTGTAGAAACCCTTTGGATTTACTATCACCTCTCTTGCCAAAGCAACCTCATATCTTCTTTTAGCTTTTCTTATTTCTTTCTTAAGATTCTTTTTACATTCCTTATACTCATCTAGCACCTCATTTACTCCATGCCTCCTATAATTATTGTAGATATCTCTCTTTTTTCGAACCGTGTCCAATTTCCATTGAAAACCATGGCTCTTTCCGATTTTTACTATTTCCTTTCAACCGAACAGGGACATAAAGATTCTGTACTCTTACAATTTCCCCTTTAAATGTCCTCCATTTCTCTACTACATCCTTCCCATAAAACAAAATGTCCCAATTCACTCCTTTTAAATCATTACGCATTCCCTCAAAGTTAGCCTTTCTCCAATCAAAAATCTCAACCCTAAGTCCAGTTCTGACTCTCCCCATAATTATATTGAAACTAATGGTATTGTGATCGCTGGTCCCGAAGTGCTCACCAACGCATACCTCCGTCACCTGACCTGCCTCATTTCCTAACAGGAGGTCCAGCACTGCCCCTTCTCTGGTCGATACCTCTATATATTGCTGCAAAAAACTATCCTGCACACATTTAACAAACTCCAAACCATCCAGCCCATTTACAGAATGCGTTTCCCAGTCCATTTTTGGAAAATTGAAATCTCCCACAATCACTACCTTGTGCTTACTACTAATATCTGCTATCTCCTTACATATTAGCTCTTCCAATTCTCGCCCCCCATTTGGCGGTCTATAATACACCCCTAAAGGTGTTGCTACACCATTCCCTCTTCTCAGTTCCACCCAAATAGCCTCCCTAGAGGAGCCCTCTAATCTATCCTGCCAAAGCACTGCTGTAATATCTTCTCTGACAAGCAAAGCAACCCCTCCACCTCTGGTCCCTCCAATTCTATCACACCTGAAGCAACGAAATCCTGGAATATTTAGTTTCCAATCACAACCCTCCCGCAACCATGTTTCACTGATTGCCACAACATCATATTTCCAGGTGTCAATCCAGGCTCTAAGTTCATCCACCTTTCTTACAATTCTCCAAGCATTAAAATACACACATTTTAGAAACCCACCATCCCTTATTCTCTGTTTATTATCTTTTTCCTCTTTCTCGCCTACATTTTGGGTCCGAGTGCTTCCCTTCTCTGCCTTTTGCCCCTCACCCCGTCCCCTAGCCCCCTCTACCCGAGTCCCTCCCCCCAGCCTTTCTAGTTTAAAGTCTCCTTTGCAATATTAATGACTATGATATAGTTGGGATCACGGAGACATGGCTCCAGGGTGACCAAGGCTGGGAGCTGAACATCCAGGGATATTCAATATTCAGGAGGGATAAACAGAAAGGAAAAGGAGGTGGGGTAGCGTTGCTGGTTAGAGAGGAGATCAGTGCAATAGAAAGAAAGGACATTAGCTTGGAGGATGTGGAATCGATATGGGTAGAGCTGCGAAACACTAAGGGGCAGAAAACGCTAGTGGGAGTTGTGTACAGGCCAACTAACAGTAGTAGTGGAGTTGGGGATGGCATCAAACAGGAAATTAGAAATGCGTGCAACAAAGGTAAAACAGTTGTAATGGGTGACTTCAATCTACATATAGATTGGGTGAATCAAATGGGCAGGGGTGCTGAGGAAGAGGATTTCTTGGAATGTATGTGGGTTAGTTTTCTAAACCAACATGTATAGGAACCAATGAGAGGCTATTCTAGACTGGGTATTGAGTAATGAGGATGGGTTAGTTAGCAGTCTTGTTGTGCGTGGCCCCTTGGGCAAGAGTGACCATAATATGGTTGAGTTCTTCATTAGGATGGAGAGTGACATAATTAATTCAGAAACAAGGTTTCTGAACTTAAAGAAAGGTAACTGAGGGTATGAGACGTGAATTGGCCAAGATACATTGATTCTTGACGGTGGATGTGCAATGGAAGGCATTTAGAGACTGCATGGATGAACTGCAACAACTGTTCATCCCAGTTTGGCAAAAGAATAAATCAGGGAAGGTAGTGCATCCATGGAAAACAAGGGAAATCAGGGATAGTATCAAAACAAAAGATGAAGCATACAAATTAGCCAGAAAAAATCAGCCTACCAGAGGACTGGGAGAAATGGGAGACTGGGAGAACTGGGAGTCCAGCAGAGGAGGACAAAGGATTAATTAGGAAAGGGAAAATATATTATGAAAAAAAACTAGCAAGGAACATAAAAACTGACTGCAAAAGCTTTTATAGATATGTGAAGAGAAAAAGATTAGTTAAAACAAATGTACGTCCCTTGCAGTCAGAAACAGGTGAATTGATCACCAAGGACATGGCAGACCAATTGAATAACTACTTTGGTTCTATCTTCACTAAGGAAGACATAAATAATCTGCCGGAAATAGCAGGAGACCGGGGGTCAAATGAGATGGAGGAACTGAGTGAAATCCAGGTTAGCCGGGAAGTGGTCTTAGGTAAATTGAATGGATTAAAGGCCGATAAATCCCCAGGGGCAGATAGGCTGCATCCCAGAGTACTTAAGGAAATAGCCCCAGAAATAGTGGATGCATTGGTGATAATTTTTCAAAACTCTTTAGATTTTCCTTCGGAGTCACGTGAAGACCCTGCCAGCACGCATGCGCGATATATAGTCGAACGCATTGTGAAGCGACATCCAGGAGGAGCATCGCTCCTCCAGCGTAAGTTTAAAAACGGCCCGCAGGTAAGTACTTACCATTCCTGAGGTCGTTGTCGGCTCTGTTTAGTATTTGTCTTACAGAGCGCACCAAGATGGAATCGAGGACGAAGTCCAAATGAGCTGCTGCCAAAATTGCTGCTGAGGACCATGAAGGGGGCAGCCAGCAGCGGTCGAGTTCTCCAGAACTGCTGATTCAAACTGCAGCCCCCGACTTCACGCTGCTACAGCCCGCAGGTGCTCCTCAGGCTGGTGGCAAATCCACCCCGAAGTCGGGCAGGTCCGCTGACTCGGCTGAGTCCGGACTGGAGGACACCCCGCCCACGGGAAGTGACAGGGGTCGACTATCCCGCATGGAGCGGATGGTAGAGCAGTTGCTCTAACGTGACCTGCTACAGCAGGGGTATGGTCACAGTGGGTCTCATCGCAGATCCACGGCAGCACCCTTTACAGGGCTGCTAAATGTCTCACCCTCCTCGCAGGGGAGCATAAGGAGTCAGAACAGGGTTGACTCTGAAGAGGGGAGTGTGGCTGAAGAAACACCAATGCTAGGGGTGCCAGAAGAGGAGCTATTGGGCAAGGTTTCAAAATTTGCGATGCCTACCCAAAAAGGGCTGTAGTTGCAACTGAAGTTGGCGCCAGTATTAACCACATGGCAACAAATCAACTTCAGGAACAGGGCATTAATGATACTGCAGCCAAATACCTAACTCCTGAGGATTGTGTCTCCCTCAACGTGCCTGCAGTTAACAACCCCATCTGGGGTAACATGAGCCCTGGCATCAGAAGCCAGGAAGTAAAACTCCAGAAGATTCTTAAACTAATGGCTGCTGGAATTACGGCCGTTGCCAGGTCAGTGGATGGAGTGGAAATGCCGGAAGAACTACAGGATGCTCTGGCACTCCTCTGTAACACCCAGTTTGAGATCAACTGTTACAGGAAGAGTGTCATCCAGCCTGCACTGAACCCCAAGTTCGCGGGGTTGTGCAGACCCAGCAGTGCACAGCGCCTACATTACTATTCGGGGACAACCTGCCTAAACAGGTAAAAGACCTCGATGAAGAGGCAAAGGCAATAGGCATGATAAAAGTGCCGGCTGCCATCAAGTCCTCATACCTGCGTCGACAGCACCCCATGCATCCACCAGCAGACCACGCTACCACAGCGACAGAACACCTGCTGGTGAAAGCTCGAAGGCCGTCTAACCTGCTGAACGGTCTTTTTTAGACCATGGCCCAGCACGGCCTTCTTGGAAGATGCACCAACCCCATACCACAGTGCCTCCACCTCCCAGGTAACTCGCGTGACTCTGAAGTAAATTAGTAAGATTAAATGAGAACTTACCAGTTGGAAGTTTGATCTTTATTTTATGAGGAGTTACGATGAGGGATTATGTGCCCTCCGCTCCCAAACCCTCTATTATAAAGGTCAACTGGTATGCTGGTTCTCTTATCTTACTATGTTAGTCAACTCTGTTATCTGTGATTTCACACCGCTGCTTTGAAGAATGTCGTGCATGCATGCTGGCGGGGTCTTCACGTAATCCCTCATTGTAACTCCTCATAAAATAAAGATCAAACTTCAAACTGGCAAGTTCTCATTTAATCTTACTATTCTGGAGTAGTTCCTGAGGATTGGAGAGTAGCTAATGTAACCCCATTTTTAAAAAGGGAGGGAGAGAGAAAACGGGGAATTACAGATCAGTGGTCTAACATCAATAGTGGGGAAACTGCTAGAGTCAGTTATTAAAGATGGGATAGCAGCACATTGGGAAATCATTGGACAAAGTCAGCATGGATTTATGAAATGTAAATCATGTCTGACGAATCTTATAGAATTTTTCGAGGATGTAACTAGTAGAGTGGATAATGGAGAACCAGTGGTTTTG
The DNA here is from genome assembly GCA_963514005.1 of Raja brachyura. The sequence goes on from OY740783.1 coordinate 62,597,987, forward strand.
TTATATCTGGAATTTCAGAAGGCTTTCGACAAGGTCCCACATAAGAGATTAGTATACAAACTTAAAGCATACGGCATCCACGTTCAGTGTTGATGTGGATAGAGAACTGGCTGGCAAATAGGAAGCAAAGAGTAGGAGTAAACGGGTCCTTTTCAGAATGGCAGGCAGTGACTAGTGGGGTACCGCAAGGCTCAGTGCTGGGACCCCAGCTATTTACAATATATATTCATGATTTGGACGAGGGAATTTAATGCAACATCTTCAAGTTTGCGGATGACACGAACCTGGGGGGCAGTGTTAGCTGTGAGGAGGATGCTAGGAGGCTGCAAGGTGACTTGGATAGGCTGGGTGAGTGGGAAATTGCATGGCAGATGCAGTATAATGTGGATAAATGTGAGGTTATCCACTTTGGTGGCAAAAACAGGAAAGTGCACTATTATCTGAATGGTGGCCGATTAGGAAAAGGGGAGATGCAACGAGACCTGGGTGTCATAGTACACCAGTCATTGAAAGCAGGCATGCAGGTGCAGCAGGCAGTGAAGAAAGTGAATGGTATGTTGGCATTCATAGCAAAAGGATTTGAGTATAGGAGCATGGAGGCTCTACTGCAGTTGTACAGGGTCTTGTTGAGACCATACCTGGAGTATTGCATACAGTTTTGGTCTCCAAATCTGAGGAAATACATTCTTGCCATAGAGGGAGTACAGAGAAGGTTCACCAGACTGATTCCTGGGATGTCAGGACTTTCATATGAAGAAAGACTGGATAGACTTGGCTTATACTCGCTAGAATTTAGAAGATTGAGGGGGGATCTTATAGAAACTTACAAAATTCTTATGGGGTTGTACAGGCTGGATGCAGGAAGATTGTTCCTGATGTTGGGGAAGAACAGCACAAGGGGTCACAGTTTAAGAATAAGGGGTAAATCCTTTAGGACCGAGATGAGAAAAAAAAATTTCACACAGAGAGTGGTGAGTCTCTGGAATTCTCTGTCACAGAAGGTAGTTGAGGCCAGTTCATTGGGTATATTTAAGAGGGAGTTAGATGTGGCGCTTGTGGCTAGAGGAATCGGGGGAATGGAGAGAAGGCAGGTATGGGATACTGAGCTGGATGATCAGCCATGATCATATTGAATGGCGGTGCACGCTCGAAGGGCCGAATGGCCTACTCCTGCACCTATTTTCTATGTTTCTATGCTTCTATGTATGGGGAGAAAGCATGAATGGGGTACTGATTTTGGATGATCAGCCATCATTATATTTAATGGCAGTGCTGGCTCGAAAGGTCGAATGGCCTACCCCTGCATCTATTTTTTTACGAATGAACAGGTGATGGTTGGGAACCTTCTTTGGAAATGCTGCACTTTACAAGGTGTGAAAACTATCTACAAACGATTGGGTTGTAATATGAAATAATCTGCGCTAATCACATTGCAGGTTGACCATGTGTGGACTGAAGGTCTCTTGCTGAGTACCCATAACGATAAAAAACACAAAGTGCTGGAGTAACTCAGAAGGCCAGGCAGCATCCCTCGAGAATATGGGTAGGCGATGTTCCAGGGTGGGAAGAAGGATCCCAACCCAAATCATCACCCATCCATGTTCTCCAGGGATGCTGCCTGACCCGTTGAGTTCTCCAGCACTCTGTGTCTCTTTTTGTGAACCAGCATCTGTAGTTCCTCGTCCTCACCCATAACATTAAAGTTCATTATTATTTCACCCAGCACTCAATTTTATGCAGCAGCTGCATTTTTTTAGTCTCTCTCTTCTTAAAGTTTCAGTTCATGAACCTTGATTGGAACGAGGAAAGGCAACGGTGAAGAGCGTTTTGAGGTAAAGCACAAGGGAATGAGATGAAAAGAGTAATAGGAGCTTGGGGCAGCACAGTGGTGCATGATAGAGTTGCAGCCTTACAGCGCCAGAGACCCAAGTTCAATTCTGAACATGGTTGCTGTTTGTATGGAGATTGTACATTCTCCCTGTGACTGTGTGGGTATTCTCCGGGTGCTCCGGTTTACTTCCACATTCCAATGATGTGCAGGTTTGTAGGTTAATTATCTTCTATAAATTGTCCCTAGTGTGTAGGATAGAACTAGTGTATGGGTGATTGCTGGTTAGCATGGACTCGGTGGGCCAACGGGCCTGTTTCCACGCTACATCCCAAAACTAAACTAAACTAAGCTGAAGACTAGTGATTACATGGCAAAAGTGGTGACAGAACCAAGTGACAAATGCATGAATTAAAAATAAGATATAGGGCTAGAGGAGGTGTAAATCAGCGAAGCAAAATAATGTTTGAATCTATCACAAGAAGAGATAAGAAAACAATGAATGCCGAAAAGTGAGACAAGAGGCTGGTACTTCTAATATACTGGACATTTTTCAACAACCTGCACTTTCAGCATTCTGCTGCTTGAGTGTAATGTGAAATATTATCTCTGATCCACAGTCGTAGGCTGACACACTGCAGATTTCCAACGTTTTAATCTTTCAGAATTACAAAATTCACAGTGCTTTGATTTCTGCACACTAAGTTGGCACATGGATAACCAGGTGATCAAGTGACTGAAGAAAATATGTGATTTTAATTGAGGGTCTTAACTTTCATTTAGATTGTTTTGAGCAGATTCACTTTTCTGACAAGCAAGGAATTTTTGTGAGGGGTTCAGGACAATCTTCTACAACAATCTGTCTAACAACCAAAAAGAGTGCAGGGGGTATTAGATTTGTAATGAGGATTAATGGTGTTAAGTTGCAAACAGATGGAAGATGATCAAGTAATAATAGCAATAATGTTTTGTTCAGTGGGGAAAAAGGAGGAAACATAGGATTCTTGAATTAAGCAAATCTATTTCCAATACAATTAATTAGAAATTCCACATGAAATTAGGCTAGTCTGACAATAGATAAACTAAAAGATCACTAGTGGAAGATGTTTGAACACCAGTGAAATGACCCATAATGCATGTCATGCCTTCAAATTATATGTCCCATAATCTAATGATCTTCATGCAAGAACTTACTCTGCATCGGTTCTTATTGTTGTCAGATATCAGTTTAATGGGAGTCCAAATTTCTAGCTCATATGATGCAAGCAAGTTGGCTTAGCTGCCAATCACCTTAAAGCCAAAAACAAAATGCTGGCGGAACTCAACAGGCCAGGCAGCATTTGTGGAGGGAATGGACAGGTGACGTTTCGTGTTGGGACACTTCTTCAGACTGAATGGGAATGGGAGGAGAAAGCTGGAACAGAAAGGCTGGGACAAGCTCTGGCAAGTGATAGGTGGATACAGGTGAGGAGGGGCAATTGGCAGATGGGTGCAAATAGTGACATAATCAAGAGGTGAAAGAAGACATAAAGGTGTCAGATAAGGAAAGAAGAGGAGGAATGAAATGTAAGGCCAGAAGGAGGATTACGGGTTGAAAGTGACAGGGGGGAGTGGACAGAGGTAGGATAAAAGGGAGATATAGGATTCAGGGATGGGAGATGTGCTTGCAGAGAAGGGGAAAGATACAGCGTAATGATGGTGGTAGGAGATGGTAGAAGAAAATCTTTTCAAAGAATTCTTAATACCAGCAGAGTAGGAAGCAAATAATACGATTTAAAATAATGCCTTTTCTGGAATTCTCAATAAAGATTTAGATAAAATTTATGTAATCATTTAAAAATAGAATTCCTTTATATTTGAAATATTCTTGCGAAGGGATCACAAAGCACATTTGAGTTTTAGGGTAGTTGTCACACAACAATCATGTATTAGCAGGGAATCTAAATGAACTAACATCTTTAACAGCAAAGGGTAAGGCATTTAGAGTGTTCTACAGTGGGACAAGTTCATAAATAGTTTGAATTCATAGCAGTTCAGGTGACTTCTTGTAGCTATGGTGAATAAGGCTGCTAACTGCACAGTCAATAGGGGTGCTCTGATTCATCAATAGCAGCTTTTGGAATTTTGCATTAAATTGCACAAGTGCTGAACTCTTGAAGTTGCAACCAATTTTACGGTTGAAGACAATGAAAGACACTATTTCTGTTACTACTGCAAAGATTATTCCAATGCACTTCATAATCAGCTTACACCACGAGGGGGCAACTATATTCACTTACAAACTGGAAAAAGACTCAACACCTCAACTACCACTCGTCAATAAAAACAGCCAGCGAGAACAAAATAAATCAATGGCTGCATTGAAACATAAACAAAAACCAGTACGAGGCTAAGAACTGAAGAAAATGCAAATAACTAGATAGTAATTATGTTGCCATAAGAAATAATGAAAACAAGCTTGCAAAGAATATCACATTCAGCAAAAAAAAATATTTCATTGTTAAAGTTGATGATCAATGGAAAATATGACCCTAAATAGACAGAGAACTCAGATATTACTTATTATGACAAAGAAAGAACAGGACAAATATTAGAATAATTAGTTTGCATCAGAAATTACATGAGAGAAAGAATTTCAGCATGCTGGAGGCAGGAATGCCAAGACAGAATCAGGAGGATATGGACACAACAAAAGATCAGGTACAGGAGGAAAAAAAAAGAAAATAATGCAAATACCCAGCTTTAGACTTTAGAGTCCAGACTTTAGAGGTACAGGCCCTTCAGCTCACCGAGGTTGTGCCGACCAGCAATCACCCCGTACACTACACACTAGGAACAATTTACAATTTTTAGAGAAGAAAATTAATCTACAAACCTGCACGTCTTTGAGTGTGGGAGGAAACCAGAGCACCTGGAGAAAACCAATGCAGACACAGGGAGAATAGTAAGATTAAACGAGAACTTACCAAGTTCAAAGTTTGATCCTTATTTTATGAGGAGTTGCGTTAAGGGTTTACGTGAAGAAGTCCCGCCAGGCGCATGCGCGTCATACTTCAAAGCAGCAGCGTGGAAACACAGAAACACATATAACCGAAGTAATATAGTAAGGCTTTAAGAAGACTAGAACTACCAGATGATCTCTTAGATTATGAGGGTGGGAGAGGAGGGCACGTAAACCTTCAACGTAACTCCTCATAAATAAGGATCAAACTTGCTAAGTTCTCATTTAATCTTACTATTTTACTTCGGAGCCACGTGAGTGATTCCGTGAAGATTTCAAAGCTCTGTGTTTACATGCCGTAGATGCACTCCATACGACAACTGCTTCGGTGTGACATAGTAGTAACAAATATATTGAATATTGCTTCAAATTATTCAATAACTATGTTTAATCAACAATAATAACAAAACGCAGTAATGACCTCTCTATCCCAGGAGGAAATTACAAACAATGATATAAACAAAGCAAATGAATTAAACGGAACCCAAAACAGCCTGCCCAAACCGTGGCACTGTCTGTACAGGTTTATCATAAAACTGTGAGAAAGTTGCTTCTCTAGACCATCCTGCGGCCGCAAGGATTTGATCTAGCGGCACATCCTGAGCCTTCGCCGCGGATGTGGAAGCCGCCCTGGTGGAGTGAGATTTGCTTTGAGTGTCGACTCCAGCACAATTGAGAACCTGTTTCAACCATCTAGAAATAGTTTGTACAGACACTCTTATATATGGCTTTTTGTGACTAATAAACAGTCCTGTCTCAGAACCCCTGAGACTCCCTGTTAACTCAAGATATCGTCTTAAATGTTTAACAACACATAACATTTGGTCAACAGGATATGCTTTAAACATCACCTTGGTTCCTGCCATACCTGGCCTGCTTTGTTTGATTAAATCATTGACATAAAAAGTAATGTCATCTACAGACGAATGCATACAATCTATTTGTAACAATTGTAATGTTTGTACACGTTGTGCTGAAACCAGCGCCATAAGCATAACCACTTTCAGAGTTAACCTCTGCATAGACAACGACGTAATTGGAGCCCATTGCCGAAGCCGTGTGAGAACTACACTGATATCCCAGATTTCTGTATACTTGGGTTTAGGAGGGTTTTTGTTAAAAATTCCTCTCATGAATCGAGATACTAACGGGTGAGCCCTGATAGGCTGTTGTCCTGCGGACTGCCCTAAATAAGAGGACAAAGCACTCCTAGCACTGTTAATAGCACTATAACTCAAATGCTCATCAAAATGCAACTTAGCAAGGAACTCCAACACATCACTTATGCTTGCAGTATGATAGGATAAATTTGACTGTGCACAAAACATCTCCCATTTCTTTATATAAACCATATATTGTTTTTAGTACTATTCCTCCAGGCTGCAGTGATAACCTCCATGGTCCTGTCCGACAATCCAAGGCCTTGGAATGGTCTGTTCAGAACCTGCAGACCAACAAATTGATACGGTCATGTAATGGGTGACTTTCTCCTGTAACCGGATGCACCAACAAATTACTGCAGCTGGGAACCATCATGAATGGCTGAACCATCATTCTGAGTACCAATGGGAACCATGGTTGTGTTGGCCAATCTGGGACCACCAAAAAGCCTGTGGCGGTGTCACGCTCTATTTTGGTTAAACATTTTGTAATCAGACAAAAATGGAGGGAAGCATAAAAGAATGATTGTCCCCAATGTAATGAAAAAGCATCCACAGCAACTGCTCCTAGATCTGGTTCCCATTAAACATATTTAGGCAACTGGTGATTCAGTCTACATTCCACATCTTCCTCTTGATATGGGCCTTGTTGAACAGCTGCCTGGGGAATCACTGGGCCTTTAGCCCCTTGTTTTATTAGAGTTTGGAGCATCTTCTCCATATTCTGCATCCTCCCCCACATTCTCTTATTATCTGGAAGGGAGTCACATTCTTCTTCTTCAGACTCGTCTGATAACATGGGTCTATTAGATTTTCTTTTAGCCTTTCTATGGCTGTCGGTGGCCTCAGCCTCCTGAGTAACTGGAACTGCCGTGGAAAGTTCACTTTCTAATGCAACTGTTGTCGGTAAAACGGCACCCGGTATCTGAACCGGCGTTGCCTCACTAATCTCCCGACCAAATCGGTTAAGTGAATCTGTGGACCCACGCTTAGAACGAACTCTCCTACCTGACCGCTCCATACCACCAACTCCTACTGACTTCTCGAGCCAGCTTTATGGAGTTAAATACTCGCAGGCAAAGTTTCCAAAACCACTTACCTGTGAGTTTTCTACTTACCGCTGGTGGAGCTGTGCCCTCCAGCCCGTTCAGTGTGACATGCGCTGACGTAATGACGTGCATGCGCCTGGCGGGACTTCTTCATGGAATCACTCACGTGACTCCGAAGTAAAATGTAAAAACTCCATACAGACTGCACCCGTAGTCAGGATTTAATCCAGGTATCTGGTGCTGCAAGGCAGCAACTCTAATGCTGTGTGACAGTGCCACCACATTCGGGCCACATTGTGGGAAGACAACTGAATTAATGTTTCAGCAAAGATCCTTTGCTTTATTTTAGATTTCCAGAACTTGCAGTTTGCTTTTGATTTTCACCGACAGGAGCAGGAGTTGGTCTGTGAGCCCATCAAAACAGCAAACTACTTCAAACTTGAGTGTCTCAAAGGCCACCTCCTGATACTTTTATTATGCTTCAGTTCAGATTTTACCCATTGTGTAAAGGAAGGAATTGCAGATGTTGGTTTAAACTGAACATGGACACAAAAAGCTGGAGTACTCAGTGGGTCGGACAGCATCTCTGGAGAAAGGGAATAGGTGATGTTTTGGGTAGAGACCCTACTTCAGACTTGTGCATATCAATTATCGTAAACCGATGATGTTGGTGCAAAAGGTTGGCGTGGAGATATATTTCACCATGGGAGGTGGCAGGATGCTTGTTGCCAGCTGCACCAAAAGTTGTGAGCCCATCGCTGCAACCAGTACCGGCTTTACCCATAGGTCCGGTATGCTGAAGCCTAGCGCCTCAAAATCTAAGGGGCCTCTGGCCAGAGTGTATAATATTTTTGACACTGTCATAGACTTCTCTGAGACTTGTGATAATTCTGTCCACAAACCAACATCTCTTTGTTTGGCATCATCTATGTCTGAGTCTGGAATACCTTGGACTTGGCCTACCTTACCAGGTCTGAGCTGAAAATTCTGACTATCCACATGTTTTTCTTGTCGCTCTTTAGCCTCTTCCTGTCCATTAAAATGGGTAGTTCTAAAATGAAAATGGGAAGTTCTAAAATCATTTTTGCAACCTCAGTCAAAAGTGCCTAAATATTTGTCAGACACTAGGTGGGAGGCACATGCAAAAGCCACAGAAGCTATTTTGGAAAGTTACAGCGCTATCACTGATGCCCTCGGTCATTTGCACGCTGATGTTAATGTGAAGGGTGATACCAGACTTCAAGCTAACAATCTTTTATAGAAAATAGAAGAACTGGAATTTGTGTTTATGCTGCATTTTTGGACCCATGTGCTAGGTCATTTTCACAAGGTCAACAAAGCCATTCAGAAATCAAAACTGAGTACTTGTGTAAGTTTGTACAGTTCACCAGGATTTTTGTAAAGCAAAATTAGAGAAGATTTTGATGAACTTGAGCAACAAGCAAAGGCCACCTTGCCAGATGTTAACTACAGAACTGTCACAAGGAGACAAAGAGTAAGGAAAAGGCAAGGAAATGATGGAAGTGCACCTCGTCCTGATGCTTTAGATAAACTCTCTTCAAGAGATAGGTTTAGGATAAAATCCTTTATTCCTATACTAGATTTGAAACCAATTTAAGAAGAAGAGCTACTGTGTACAGTGATGTTGAACAAATGCTTTCCTTTCTTGCTAATCTGACCGCATCTAAGCAAGAAATTCAGCAAAGTATTGAACTGTTGAAGGAAGCATACCCAGAAGATATTGACCTGAAACTTGCTGATATACTTTTGCACTTTCACTTGTTCATGAGACAAAGCCATAGGCCTACAGAAGAGCACTCTCTCTCATAAAGAACGTTATCAAATTATATACAAGAAAAAAATAAAAATTCAAATGGGCTTCCCTAATGTGGAAGCAATCTTGTGGCTGTTTCTTAGCTTAATGGTCGCTAACTGATCGGGAGAGAGGTCTTTTTCAAGACTCAAAAGAATTAAAAATGAATTAAGGGCCACAATGTCTCAAGAGAGGTTGTCTGCACTGAGCATTCTGTGCATTGAGAGTGACAAACTTAGACAAACACATTTTGATGAACTTCTGGATGATTTTGCAATGAAGAAGGCTAGAAAAAACCCGTTTTTAGTCTTAGTGTATTTGATGATTGTGGGCAGGTGCTATAGACCTGCACGGGAAGAGTAGATGGGGCTCATCAGCCTGGGAAGGCAGTCCACCTAGGAGAGGGAAAACCTCCACTGCCTTGTGGCCATATCCAATCATGGAAAAGACTCCTGGAGTAAACCTCCAGATAATCCTGTGTTGGAGCCCCTAAGGCAGTTCGTCGTTGTCTACAACCTTGCTCTGGCAGCTGCGACGGCACTGGTGCCAAACTGTAATTGCCCTGCTGTTCCTTTGGATTGATCAGCGACATGGAGAGTGGAGACGTGCTGCATGGGCAACAGCCTGTCCTCCATATGACATCGCCCAGGCTTGCATCCGACCACACATCACCTGCAAACTAGGATGCATCACCCACGGTCAGTCATGACCGAAGGGGGCCTACTACTTTTAGTTTCTTTATTTCTTAATATGTATTTTAAAACCAACTGTGTAATGACAACATACAGTAGGATCTAAAAGTGTCACACTGTGACTGTCAGGTAGTCATGGTCATCTTATTAACACTTCCCAGGCAATCACATTTGTAAGTTCACGATTTTTGTTTTTTTTGTTTTGTTTTTTATTGTTTATGTTTTTGTTTTTTTGTAATATAACAGTTAACTTACAATATTATTTTCCTAAAAGTTCCTGCTTATTCCACAAAATGTTTACAAAGTTTGGTTATAGCAAAAGTTTTTCACGGTGTTAATTTTAACATTTATGCATTTTTTCCGATCACCACAGTATTTAACAATAGCATTTGATGTCCTTTAGAGAAGGAATAAAAAAATCTATAGTGGAAATCCAATAATACATAGTGATATTCGAATTTGGAAACAAATAAAAAATACATTAAAATTGGATAATTTGACACTTTCCCTCCCTATTGCAAATAACCTTTCATTTAAACCTTCAGTATTGGATAAAGGTTTTGCACAATGGAAAAATTATGGAATTAAAAAGATGGGACATCTTTATAGAAAAGGTGTGTTCCTCTCGTTTCAGGAGGTACAACAGAATTATGGATTACATTCAAATATTTTTTTTAGATATTTACAACTTAAAGATTATGTTAAATCACATACACAAGAATACAGAACTAGAGAGCCAGAGATTCTAGATGAATGTTTGAATAAACACCCCAACACCATCAAATTAATATCTTACATTTATAATACTCTTTTAGATAGTGAGATTCCGTCGACGGAATTATATAGACAAGCATGGGAAAACAAATTAGTTCAACCCATAACAAAAGATATTTGGGATGAAAGTCTACAACATATACATCAATGTTCGTTAAACATCAGACATTCTTTAATACAATTTAAAGTACTACATAGATTGCATTATTCTAAAACAAAATTAAATAGAGTTTTTCCTAATATCTCGCATATCTGCGATAAATGTCAATACTCTGAGGCTAATTTAACCCATACCTTTGTAAGATGCATAAAAATTAAAAAATTTTGGGTGGATATTTTTAAAATTATTTCCGTAGCGGTTAATACTCAACTGGAACCCGATCCTAAATTAATAATACTGGGCATAGCTGAACAATACCCAAAAAGTACAATAAACCAAATAAATTTCCTTGATTACACTATAATAAATGGGAAAAAATTAATATTAAAATTTTGGAAAAACCTCGCAAACCCCCACAATCCAAAGGTGGATTATGGAGATGTCGGAGACCTTAAATATGGAAAAAATTAGATTTGTCTTAATTAACAAACCAGAATTATTTACTAGAATATGGTCCCCGTTCATAAATTATTTGAAGGGGTAGAATGGGCCGGCGCGAAAACCTGACTGAAGCTTGAACCCAGGACTAGATGAATAGTTATGTTCTCTGACCTACGGACCTATCTCCTAAGTTGTATTATGGATAGTTTATTCTATTTTTCTAATTTTCTTTTTTTTCTCTTTATTTTTTCTATCTATTAAAAAAATAATAATCATAATTAGAGTCAATGTGAATATGTAACCGATAAATGAAGACCCCAGCTACATTGGTAGCGGAGTCCCTGGAATCCTGGATATTTAATATGTAACCTTTTAACAAAGTTTGTAGTGGTTCGGACAATGATATGTACATGCCTCTAATAAAATTTAACTTAACAAAGAGAAGGAACGGTGAATTGCGGAATTTTAAACAGCCGTCGTCATCCTTGGCTTTACTCAAATAATTTAAAACACTCTTCCATCTTCCTCTAGTCGTGGGGGTAGGGGATTGGGAGGTGCCTCACAAGTGGAACAGCCTAGGGTCTCTTCATTTAAATCCGGCAGTGGCTGCAACACCCAGTCTCGAGGCATCGGCTACGGCATGACAGTTCTTACACTCTTTTCACAGACCTGGACATTACAGTTTGAGACTCCTACACCTTCTTCCCGATGGCAGGAGTTAACTGAAAATGTGGCCAGGGTAGTGTGGGTCCTTGATGATGCTGGCTGCCTTTTTGAGACAGCACCTCTGATAGATAACTTCGATGGTGGGGATAGACACAAGATAGAGTATCTCAGTGGGTCAGGCAGCATCTCTGGAGAGAAGGAATGGGTGACATTTTGGGTCGAGACCCATCCTCAGACTTTGATGGTTGGGTTGGCAGTACCCGTGATGGACCAGACAGTGTCCACAACTTTTTGTAATCTCCTACATGCCCGGGCACTCAATTTGCCAATTCAGAGCATAATGCAACCGGTCAATATGCTGTCCCTCATACACCTGCAGAAGCTCAAGGGGTATTCGTCAACATACCGAATCTTGTGACTCTTCTAACGAAGTGGACCTGATATAATTATGAGGAACATAGATTGGGTAGACAGAACCTTTTTACCAGGATGGAAATTTCAAAGGCTAGGGCCCTTAAGATGAAAGGGGCAATGTTTAAAGGAGATTTGTGAGGCACATTTGTTTACACCGAGGGTGGTTGGTGCCTGGATGGTTTTGCAAGGAGTGGTGGTGGAGGCAGATACAACGTAGCATTTAGGTGATTTATGGACAGAATGGAAATGCAGACAAAGGTGGGATATGGATCATGTGCAGGCAGATGAGAACAGTTTAGCTTGGCAACATGTTCAGCACTGATATTGTGGGCTGAAGGGCCTATCACTATGCTATACTTTTCTTTGTTCTCTGTTCTAAGTAGTTTTGTTATATTCCCTGCTCAGAAATGCAACAGAGTTGTAAAGAATATAGGTTATAATCCAACTCACCAAGACAGCAAAATCAGGGCTCATCTCCCTTTATTACAATGATTTGTTGATGATCATAATTATAGTGTTGAAAGTTAATCTAGATGATTTATTATGATTGTGCCAATGTCAGTTAGTTAAACTGAAAACATATCTGCCAAAACATTTCCTCTTTGACAGTTCCTTCCTCTCCTCTCCTGTCCCTCCAACCTTGGGGTGATTGTTGGAGTTAATTTTATTTTAATACTGTTTAGAAGCTATTTGAAATCTCGCTTTGCTTTTAACATATCCTTTATTCTTTTGCATCTCTTTAAATTTGGCAAAGCAGTATCTCTCCTTTATCAAATATGTTACCCTTAGATCCTCATGAGTCTTCAGCTGGGATTGTAAATAAATGTAAATGAAACGTGATTGGAGTATTGTGGTTTCAGTGAATTTCTTGAAGCAGTGAAAACCAAATTAGATTGGACTCACATCTTGAAGTGAAAATTAGGCCCCAAATACAGTCAAGCTCAGATTCTTGCCAATGTTGCAGTATTCTCGAACATTGTATTTCCCAGAAGAGACACATGCAGAAGAGACACTGCATTTTGAAAGACAGCACAAGGATAAATTAATCTCCAGAATTATACTTATTGAATCAACGCGAACACTGAATTTTGCTCTAACTGTGGAGCAAAAGTGTTCCATTTCTTTTGTGGTGGTACTTTTGCACCAACTTCTATACGAATTAACAACATCAAATTGTTTAACTGTTTATTTTTGTAAATAATACACTGTTTTCTAGCCTGCAGTTCAGTATTTTATCTATATATTTCTATATGTTCCTTGTGCATTATCAATGAGGAAACTTACTTTTGAGTGATGCCACAAAGCAACATTAAGGTGATTTCAATTGCCCTTGATATGCCTTTTCACACACATAAACCTTTTTTTCAGACACAATGTGAAAATCTCCAGGTCAAAATTGGTTCTGGAGAACCAATAATCGATTTGTGCATCGATTATTAATTGCTCAGACAATTAGAGTCTGTCCTAAACCTTGGATGAACAGGAAGACTAACTCTGCAAAAGTCCGGACCCAAGGTTTGCAAGAAGGATGACTCCATGCTGTACAAGAAGGCCAGGAGAGAATTTCAGAACAAGTCAGAGGCTCAATTCAATCAAGCAGATGATAGGTGACTGTGGCAGACCTACAAGCTGAAATTGGAGGTGATCTCTGACAATGAGGTAATCAATATCGGATGAGCTCAATTACTTTAACACCCATTTTTGAACAGGCACACCAATTTCAAGGCACGCCTCCCATTCCCCATGGATCAGCCCTAAAAATCTTGATGGCAGAAATCAGATGTGCTTTCACAAGGGTAGACTTTTGGAAAGCGATGGCCCGGATGGAGGCCCAGAACAGGTTCGGAAAATGTGCACCGATCAACTGGCCACGGTGTTTACAGACACTTTCAATATCTCATGTCAACAGTCTGCTTCAAGGAAACTACTATCATTCCAGTCCCCAAGAAAGATAAAGTGACCTGTCACAATGACTACAGCCCTGTAGCTCTAACATCAACCATAATGAAGTACTTTGAAAGATTGGTAATTGCCCACATTTGGGCCAGTGTTCTGGACAATCTAGATCCCTTGTAATTGGAGTCCAGGAAAAATAGGTTTATGGAGGACACCCTGTCCCTTGCTCTATACTCAGCTCTGGATCATTTTGACAATCTAGAAAGGATGCTATTCATTTGCACAGTGGCACAGCAGCAGAGTTGCCACCTTACAGCACCAGAGACCCTGATGCTGACTATGGGTGCTGGCTGCACAGAGTGTGTACGTTTTTACCAAGACGTGGAAATCTGCAGAAACTTAATATTCAAGGGTATACCTCATATTAAAAAGACAGACAGATGGGCAAAGGGGGTGGGGTAGCTCTGTTGGTGAGGAATAAGATTCAGTCCCTTGCAAAGGGTGACATTGAAACAGGAAATGCGGAGTCAGTATAGATAGAACTAAGGAATTGTAAGGGTAAAAATACCCTAATGGGATTTATCTGCAGGCCCCCAAACAGTAGCCTGGATATAGGGTGCAAGTTGAACCAGGAGCTAAAATTGGCATGTAGTAAGGGTAATGCTACAGTTGTTATGAGAGATTTCAACATGTAGGTAGACTGGGAAAAACAGGTTGGTACTGGACCCTAAGAAAGGGAGTCTGTGGAGTGCCCCCATGATGGATTCTTAGAGCAACTTGTATTGGAGCTTACCAGGCAGAAGGCAACTGGACTTAGTATTATGTAATGAAATGGGTTTGATAAAGGAATTTGAGGTTAAGGAGCCATTAGGAGGTAGTAACCATAATATGGTCAGGTTTAATCAACAATTGGAGAGGGAGAAGGGTAAATCGGAGGTGTCAGTATTACAGTTGAATAAAGGGGACTATGGAGCCATGAAGGAGGAGCTGGCCAATGTTGACTGAAAGATACCCTAGCAGGGATGACAGTGGAACAACAATGACAGGTATTTCTGGGAATAATACAGAAGGTGCAGGATCAGTTCATTCTAAAGAGGAAGAAAGATTCCAAGGGGAGTAAGGGACGACCGTGGCTGACAAGGGAAGTCAGGGACAGTATAAATTAAAAGAGAAGCAGTACAACGTAGCAAAGATGAGCGGGAAGCCAGAGGATTGGGTAACGTTTAAAGAGCAACAGAAGATAACTAAAAGGGCAATACAGGGAGAAAATATGAGGTACGAAGGTAAGCGAGCCAAGAATATAAAGGAGGATAATAAAAGTTTCTTTAGGTATGTGAAGAGGAAAACATTAGTTGAGACCAAAGCTGGACCCTTGAAGACTGACAATGGTGTTGGGTAGATTGATGGGACTGAAGGCTGATAAATCCACAGGGCCTGATGGTCTGCATCCCAGGGCAGACCATCAGGCCCTGTGGAAATAGTTCTACAAATCATGGACGTACTGGTGAACATTTTCCAATGTTCTATAGATTTAGGATCAGTTCCTGTGGATTGGAGGGTAGTTAATGTTATCCCACTTTTTAAGAAACGCAGGAGAGAGAAAACAGGGAATTATAGACCAGTTAGCCTGACATCGGTGGTGGGGAAGATGCTGGAGTCAATTATAAAAGATGAAATAGCGGCACATTTGGATAGCAGTAACAGGATCAGTCTGAGTCAGCATGGATTTACGAAGGGGAAATCATGCTTGACTAAACATCTGGGAATATTTGCGGATGTAACTAGGAAAATGGACAAGGGAGAGCCAGTGGATGTAGTGTACCTGGACTTTCAGAAAGCATTTGATAAGGTCCCACATAGGAGATTAGTGGGCAAAATTAGAGCAAATGGTATTGGGGGTAGGGTAGTGACATGGATAGAAAATTGGCTGACAGACAGGAAACAAAGAGTAGGGATTAACAGGTCCCTTTCAGAATGGCAGGCAGTGACTAGTGGGGTCCCGCAAGGCTCAGTGCTGGGACCTCAGCTAGTTAGAATATACAATAATGGGTTAGATGAGGGATTAAAAGGAACATTAACACATTTGAAGATGCCACAAAGCTGGTTGGTAGTGTGAGCTGTGAGGAGGATGCTATTGAAAGAGTTAAAGTAACTAACAGTCAAGTGGGTTTCAAAATAGACGCCCTGCTGTTGTTTTAAGTAGTATACAAAATGGAAACTGATTGTAGAATGCATGCTTCATAGATGGAAAAGTACTGACGCTGACTCCCTGATTCCCTCAAGGCTAGAAGAAACATAACCCCGCAAAACAGTAGAAACCCTGCAAACTGTAGAGATAAGGAATAACTCCTTATTGGATAAGCCTTATATGGGCAGAGCTTTGCTGATATCCGAAGAAGTTGGATATCTATAGTTTTACCATATATTTACATGGCAGGAGTTTATACTGATAAGATACTGGTATAATTACGATGCCTGTACATTGTTTCTTTGAGAGGGGCCACAAGGAGCAGTAGAGCTTCTGCCCACTCACGCTTGCGTTACAATAAAGAAGTCTTTGCTTTACAGACTTGTTTTGTCTGTTGTCTGTGAAGGTGAACAGAACTTTAACATTGGCGTAGTCGGCAGGATCTCGCTTGGGAATCTCTCTGATGACTGAGTAAGCAGCTACAGTCGGACGGAACCTCGAAGGAGTAAAAGTGCACTCTCAGATCCTATGAATCTGAATCCCCAACAAGTTCCCGGGAACACTGTGGTACCTCGTTTGCAGTTCCTTTACATAGACAATGGAAGGTAAGATGATTTTTCGGGACTTTTGGTTGAGCAGAGATTATCTATCTGTGGGATATTTTTGTTTGGTATTTTCGTTTGGTATGGATCATTTGATATTTTTGGTTGGTATTTTTGTTTGGTCAGGATAGAAACATAGAAATTAGGTGCAGGAGTAGGCCATTCGGCCTTTCGAGCCTGCACCGCCATTCAATATAATCATGGCTGATCATCCAACTCAGTATCCCGTACCTGCCTTCTCTCCATACCCTCTGATCCCCTTAGCCACAAGGGCCACATCTAACTCCCTCTTAAATATAGCCAATGAACTGGCCTCAACTACCCTCTGTGGCAGAGAGTTCCAGAGACCCACCACTCTCTGTATGAAAAAAGTACTTCTGATCTCAGTACTAAAGGATTTCCCGCTTATCCTTAAGCTGTGACCCCTTGTCCTGGACCTCCCCAACATCGGGAACAATCTTCCTGCATCTAGCCTATCCAACCCCTTAAGAATTTTATAAGTTTCTATAAGATCCCCTCTCAATCTCCTAAATTCTAGAGAGTATAAACCGAGTCTATCCAGTCTTTCTTCAAAAGACAGGCCTGACATCCCAGGAATCAGGATCATTTGATATTTTCATTTGGTCAAGATGTTTTTGTTTGGTGATTTTCGTTTAGTCAGGATCGTTTGGCATTTTCATTTGGTGTATTCGTTTGGTCAAGATATTTTTGTTTGGTCAGGATATTTTCAATTGGTCAGGTTATTTTCGAGATAGATTAAGCGCTGGAAAAGCTAATAAACAAATGATAATGCAAAAACAGAAATCTGAGCAAAATATCCCCAGGGACCCCTTGTCTGGCATGGCAACCCTACTTATAGAAGAGGGGGATGAGGAACAAATTCAGGGGGAATGAGGAACAAATTTGGGCATGGTGTAGATCACCTCCCCCATATGCCCTGGCCACTAGCC
The DNA here is from genome assembly GCA_963514005.1 of Raja brachyura. Next base: position 62,615,561 of record OY740783.1, read on the forward strand.
CTAGCAGCAGAAGCTACCCCACTAAGATCCCGTAGTGGTGGTGGGAGGGTCCGGCACCACTACAGGGAAGGGCACCCCCAGAAGAAAATGATACTGATAGCGACTCGGAAACTGAAAAGGAAGATGAGAAAGAAGAAGGGAAAGGGCCGAGGCAGTATAGGAAGGAGGGGCAGTAATTGAACGCAGTAATTAAACACAGAGCACCAGAGTGACAGGATATCAATAAATCGAATAAGACTGAAAAGGGAAAACGCATGATGCCGATGAGAGCAATGTCAAATCCATTTTCTTAGCCCGGACCAAATGATCCGTCAGCAGTAATGCATGTATACAGCCACTGGAAGCCGCAGGAGATGCTGTTGATCTCAAAAAATGTCCCAGATGAATTAAAGACCCACCAGGATTTGTGAATTATATACAGTTGCCGTACTGAAAGCACCCACTAGTTGCTGTTTTATTGCATTGACCATGTATGAGGCAGCCGCGAGGGGTGTGTTTGCCCTAATGTCTGCCATTCTAAATCCCACTGAGGGGGCGTGATGGAAGACACTCTTGAATGCCACAACTTGGGTGGCTCTTGAGGCACTGTACCCTAACAACCCCAGAAGAATTGAGGTTGTGCTCAGTGCCCTGACTCAATGCCTGAAACGGCCTATTGATATGGGCAAAGTAATTGAATGTAGACCATTATCCAAGGAATCAGCGCATGATTTCTGGGAAAGAATTACGACAACGTATCGCACTTATACAGGAGACGAGAACTTTAACCACAACCAACACAGTATGTTGACGACAATCTGTTTGCAAGTACAGGGCCAAAGGTGAATGCTGAGGATACATATAAGGTAATACTCTCTATTATACTGCAAGGGGTTACATTCAACCCAAACATATGGTAATCCAGGGGCAGATGCAAGTAACATTTTTGGTTTGGGCATTGACACTAGCATTGATAACCACCCAGGTGGATCCCATTGTGAACCACACCAGCCCGACCACCCCTAAACACGAGGGCTTTTCTGGGCTTGGTTAATTTCTGCCGGATACACTAAACTGCTGTCACCCCTTGCCTCTGCCAAGGCACTGCAGTAATTCACTCCCTCATCCCAACAAGAAGAAGACTTTCGCAATTTAAAAAACAGTGTTGGCTACTGCACCAGCCACTGCAAGCCTTAGCCCTCCCAGTCGACCTGGCCATTATTTAGTGCAATGCCCATATGAATGGCAATGACAAAGTCTCCCAGAGAAATGTCCTACCTGACATTACTGCCCGTACAGCAGCTTGAGAATTCTGCAAATTGGTCCCCACAGAACCAAAGATTCTAGTAGACAGAACGGCTCTGCTAGACATGGGTGACGTAAAGTTAATGCAGGGGGATGCCTCTGCCGCGCAACGTGATTTTGGAAACGAGAGGGCGGCGCTGTTGTTTCTTTGACGGGCCTCTGGCTCACCCCTCTTGGAAAAGTTTGTATACCTGATGCATTCCTGCCCGTTCCTTTACAGTATATACACTCCCTTATGCATGATGGTAAGGATGGAAAGGAATGTGGGATGTAGCTTACACTTTGAAGCTTTATTGAAATGACCCATGTCTAAGAGGGGGAGCAGCAGCAGCAGGAGAGTGAGAAAGAGAGAGGGTGTCGAGTGGGATACAAGGGATGCGTAAATGTGTATTTTGGGGTCGAGACCGCTCTTCAGTATGTGTTGTATTATGAACAAAGTATGAATGTATTTGGGTGTATTAAAGATTTAAGAGTTTGCATAATTTCTTTGAGGTGTGTTTTACTTTTGAGTGAGAATTTTATTGCTTTAAAGTGTGTGAATATATGAGATTCCATATATTGCATGAGGTGTGGACATTTGTGAGTGTATGTCACCGAAAAAAAGAGTTTAGGAGTTTAAAGATTGCTACTTGTTTGTGGAACTGGTTCTGGGTGAATGTTGAATTAATCCTATAATTCAGATGAAATACGATGTCATTGAATGAGTTTGCTCTTCCAAATGATAAATATTTGCAGAGTCTCATGTGTTTAAAGAGGTAGTGTCTCTTTAAGAAGTTGTGTTAGTTGTGTGGGGGTGGAGCCACACACAGTTATTTTCTTTTCCTTTGTTCTTTGGATATGCATTAACAATCTATGTGGAAATTAATTGTTCATTCTTTGTTTTCTCTTAACATTCAACAGAGGAGAGATGCAAATATGCAGTTTGTTTTCTTCCTATTTCTTACCTTTTGAATTGAGTTCAAAGAGAGACCTGGATTCCACACTGGCCACGTGGAATCCTGGTTAAAGTGTTAGGTGAGATTGGAAATGCCTATATCTCAGAAAAAAATTGTTAATTTGAAATTGCGAATTTGAGGAGATAGATTGGCACAACTGAGAATAATTTTTAAATTGTTATTTTTTTCTTAATAATGATCTATTTTTAAAGGGTATGCCTTGTTCGTAGTTAAAGAGTGATCGCACATCCCCACCACCCACAAAGTTCTGGATTAGTGGAGGGAATTAATAAGAAACAAAAGAGTTTAAGCCTTGACCAAGACTGGACAGCAATTGGTTAAGGTATTCCCAGCCATTCTGATGGTTCAGAACAACCCCAGCTAGACACAGAGTTAACACCTTTTGAACTAAAAACAGAACGAGTTATGAACCTACCAGAAGATGGCCCTCTTTGAAATGAGGGTGACCCCATATGGAGCTACAAAACTATAGGGGCAGCCGCTACGTACCCCCTGGGGTGCGACTGAGTGTGGAAGTTAGTTTTGACCTACAGGCCCTCAGCCAAAAATTAATTACATATGCACGGCAATTAGCCCATGCCTTGCCAGGCCTGTATTCCCAGGTACGAGAGGCACAGAAGCCACTACCAACACAGGGACAGTCCATACTACCGGGAGACTATACTGATGAGGTACTGGGATCGGAAAAAATTGGGACTGTGTGTAAAGGGATTATCCCAGGTGCTACCAACGACACCAACTGCCGTGAAGATTGAAGATCACCCCCGTTGGATACATCTGATTGACTGTAAAACGGATCGGAGAACCAAGAAAAGAGCTATTGACCCTCCTTTTTATCCTGGGGTTGGCCCAGATGCGCTAGACTTGGAGAAATAATCTGTTTCTATCTATGAGTTTTAAATTCGCCCTTCGTGATAATAAGTGAATGCTGAGTGTGCATGCACATCCCGTATAATGGTGGAGGAGGAATACCTTAATCTTATTGAGATTCTGGCCTTACATTGCTTTCGCAATAAAACAGCAATTAGTGCTTTCAGTACGGAAAACTCGCGGACGAACCCATATATAAGGGATGGTATATGCCCCCTTTTAAGCCAGGATGAAAAGTGAATGGGACGTATTTTGTATGCGGATCCTGGGCGTACCCATGGATGCCTGGTATGACACCTGGGGATAAGAAGAACTGGGTAAAGTTAACCAGCCCAAACCACAAATGAAGGGGATACATGCGATCTGTGAAACATCTAACCGAATTGTATATCCCCATGAGGGCTAAGCGAGTATATCCGAGTTAGAGCGATTCTGGATGATCATCTTCCCACTCATCTTCACAATCTACGGAATGCCCGCCTATCACGGGAATTGATTAATATGGCCTCCATATTGGAGAAATGGGCTAATGAAACTGCGGTCGCCTTTACCTACATGCTAAAGGCCCTCTCATCCATAACAACTGAAATACTGTAGCCCTGCAGAATCGGTTGACTTTGGATTTTATCTTGGCAGAAAAAGGGGACTGCAATAGAACGAGTGTGTTGCACCTATATCCCTGATGAATCCTCTAATATCACTGACCTTGCTACCCACATTTCCCAAAAACTTAAAAAGATCCGTAAGGCTGGCAGTGACATGCATGGATACGGTGAGCGGACTGGGAACTGGCGGCCGTACAGTTGGCTTGGTGGACTTTGGAGTACTGTGATACATTATGGCTCAACCTTTCTGCTAATAATTGTTATAATTTTTATTATTAAATGCTTGCAACCATTGTGTACCTGCTGAGGACTGTGAATGTTATCATGTTATGATAAAAGGAGGGAATGAAAGAGTTAAAGTAATTAAAAGTAAAGTGGGTTTCAAAATAGACGCCCTTCTGTTGTTTTAAGTAGTTCCCTCAAGGTTAGAAAAAGCATAACCCCGCAAAACTGTAGAAACCCTACGAAAGTGTAGAGATAAGGAATAACTCCTTATTGGATAAGCCTTATATGGGGCAAAGCTTTGCTGATAGCCGAAGAAGCTTTGGAGCTTTTTTTTTTACCATATATGGACATGGCGGGAGTTTATACTAATAGGATAATGGTATAATTACGATGCCTGTACATTGTTTCTTTGAGTGGGGCCACAAGGAGCTGTAGAGCTTCTGCCCACTCCCGCTTGTCTTACAATAAAGGAGTCTTTGCTTTACTGACTTGTTTTGTCTGTTGTCTGTGAAAGTGAAAAGAACTTTAACACTATGAGGATGCTGGAAAAGGGGAAATACAACGAGATCTGAGAGGTCCTTATTCATCAGTCACTAAAAGTAAGCATGCGGGTGCAGCAGGCAGTGAAGAAAGCAAATGGCATGTTGGCTTTCATAACAAGAGGAGTTGAGTATAGGAGCAAATAAAGATAGTCCTTCTGCAGTTGTACAGGGCCCTAGTGAGACCACACCTGGAGTATTGTGTGCAGTTCTGGTATTCAAATTTGAGGAAGGACATTCTTACTATTGAGGGAGTGCAGTGTAGGTTCACAAGGTTAATTCCCGGGATGGCGGGACTGTCATATGTTGATAGAATGAAGCGGCTGGGCTTGTATTCTGGAATTTAGAAGGATGAGAGGGGATCTTATCAAAACATATAAGATTATTAAGGATTTGGACATGCTAGAGGCAGGAAACATGTTTCTGATGTTGGGGGAGTCCAGAACCAGGGGCCACAGTTTAAAAATAATGGGCAAGCCATTTAGAAAGGAGATGAGGAAAAACCTTTTCACTCAGAGGGTTGTGAATCTGAGGAATTCTCTGCCTCATGAAGCAGTGTAGGGCAATTCTCTGGATGATTTCAAGAGGGAGTTAGATAGAGCTCTTAAAGATAGCGATCAGGAGATATGGGGAGAAGGAAGGAACTGGGTACTGATTGTGAATGATCAGCCATGATCACTATGATTGTCGGTGCTGGCTCGAAGGGCCGAATTGGCCTGCTCCTGCACATATTGTCTATTATCTATTATCTATTGACCTGCATGGGTTTTCTCTGGGATCCCTGGTTTCCTCCCACAATCCAAAATCATACAGGTTTGTAGGCTAATTGGCTTTGTATTATTGGAAATTGTCCCTAGTATGTGTAGGATAGTGTTAGTGTGTGAGGATTGCTGGTCGGCATGGATTTAGTGAGCTAAAGGGCCTGTTTCTCTAAACTAAAAACATTGACAAAAGCTCAGCTTTCAACATCATAACATCAACATCACCGATCTTAATAACTAAGAATTGGTCATAACATTTTCTCCATCGTGACCCTCATCACTGTTACTCCTCAGAGTTGTGTGCTCAGTCCCCTGTTCTTCTCCTTATACACACTTGACTTTTATTCATGTAAAGTACCAACTTAATTTTTAAGTTCACTGATGATACTACCGTTGTCGGCCAGATCAACAGCCAATGAGGCAGAGCAGGAAAGAGATCAGGATCCTTCTGGCATGGAGTCAGAACAACAAACTAGCCAGGAAGTGTCCCGACCCATCCTTTTTTTCCAGAGATGCTGACCAACCCACTGAGTTACTCCAGCAATTTGTTTCAAAACTAGCCCCTAATGTCTGCAAGATGAAATAATTGCTTATGGACTGAAGGAAGCAGGGTGAACACAACCCTGTCCTCATCAGCAGAGCTGCTGTAGGGATGGTCAACACTTTCAAGTTCCTAGGCATCCATATCACCAGCAACCTAACCTGGTCCCTGCACATTGATATGTACATGAAGAAAGAACATCAACATATTTAGCATGGCGATGTGGATTCTCCAAAACCTCTACAGATTCTTTATAGAATGTATTCTGATGGATGCTTCTCAGCCTAGTATGTCAACTGCTCTGCTCTTGACTGCCTGATCATGCAGAACATGGTGAACATAACCTGAGGCAGCACAGTGGCGCAGCCATAGAGTTGTTGCTTTACAGCGCCAGAAACCCGGGTTTGAGCCTGACTATTGAATTGAATTGAATTTATTTGTATTTCAGACCTTTCGGTCTGAACGAAATTTTGTTCCCCTGCAGTCATACATATAATAAAAAAATGACAGAAACACACAATAAACACAAATTTAACATCCACCACAGTGAGTTCACCAAACACCTCCTCACTGTGATGGAAGGCAAAGTCTTAAAGTCTCTGTCTCTTCCCACTTTGTTCACCCTCTGCGCTGAGGCGAACCAAGCTTCAGATGTTGTGATGGTAAGTAAGTCTCGCGACTCAACCGTGCTCTGCGAACGGGCCGTTTCAAACTCCGCGGCCCGGGGTGGTTGAAGCTGCCGAAGCTGCCGCCCTCCAGACCAGCGGACGAAGCTGTTGTTGCGGGAGCTCCGGAAAAACAGGTCACCATCCTGTGACCTGCGAGCTCCCGACGGTGTCGTCCACTGGGCCCGCTGCCAAGTCCATCGGGCCCACGGCCGAGGTCGGGCCACTGCTGCGGCCGCTGCCACAGCTCCGGGGCCGAGTCGGGTCGCCGCTGTCGCTGCCGCCGTCACAGCTCCGAGGCAGAGTTGGTTTGCTGCCGCTGCCGCCATCACAGCTCCGGGGCTGAGTCGGGTCGTCGCTGCTGCTGCTGCTGGAACAGCTCCAGGGCCGAGTTGGGGCCACTGCCGCTACCACTGGAACAGCTCCGGGGCCGAGTCGGGTCGTTGCTGCTGCTGCCGCTGGATCAGCTCCGGGGCCGAGTCGCGTCGCCACTGCTGCTGCTGCCGCCGTCACAGCTCCGGGGCGAGTCAGGTCACCGCTGCCGCCATCACAGCTCTGGGGCCGAGTCGGATCGCCGCTGCTGCTGCTGCCATTGGAACATCGCCGGGGCCGAGTCGGATCGCCGCTGCTGCTGCTCCTGTCACAGCTCCGGGGCTGAGTCGGGTCACCGCTGCTGCCGCTGGAACAGCTCTGGGGCTGAGTCTGGTAGCCGCTGCTGCTGCTGGAACAGCTCCGGGGCTGAGTCGGGTCGCCGCTGCTGCTGCCGCTGGAACAGCTCTGGGGCTGAGTCTGGTAGCCGCTGCTGCTGCCGCTGGAACAGCTCTGGGGCTGAGTTGGGTCGCTGCTGCTGCTGCTGCTGGAACAGCTCCAGGGCCAAGTCGGGTCGCCGCTGCTGCTGGAACAGCCCCGAGGCCGCCAGCTCCGCCATTAGGCCTTGGCGCAGATGTCTGACGGAGACGAAGACGGGGAATATGACAAAAAAGTCGCACCCCACCCGAAGGAAGAGACCAAAGACATGTTTCTCCCCCCCCACCCTCACACATACACAATCCAATAAAACAAAATTAACTAAAAACAGGACAAAGGAACACAAAAAAGAAAATAACAGACGGACTGCAGGCGGGTCGCAGCTGTTAAGCCAGCGCCGCCACTGTTGGTACGGATTTTTTATGTTCTCCCTATTAACGTGTGGGTTTTCCCTGGGTGCATCAGCTTCCTCCCACACTCCAAAGGTATACAGGTTTGTAAGTTAATTGGCTTTGGTAAAGACTGTAAATTGTCCCTAATAGTGCTAGTATACGGGGTGATCGCTGGTCGGTGCAAACTCAGTGGACCGAAGGGCCTGTTTCCGCACTGTATCGCAAAAGTAAACTAAACCCAGTTCACCAAAAGCCCGTCATATCCTTCCATCCAATCTACATGGTGCATCTTAAGGAAACTGGATATATCATCAAGGATGCCTGTCTCCCTGGCATTTTCGTTTCTCTTTTCTAACTACAGGGAGAAGGTATAGGAGCTTGAAAGCCTGAACTTAAAGACTAATGGCACTGTCTCACAGTATGAATTAATTCCAAGAGCTCTTCCAAGCTTAAAAAAAAATCAAACTCGTGGTAAGCACGGAGAATGAACGTAGTGGGTATGTCGAAGCTCGGAGACGTCTCTTTGAGGCTCGTAACGCTAACAGCAGGTACTCGAGAAGACTCGCTAATGGCAGGTAAGCTCGGGAAGACTCGTGAAGATTTTTCAACATGTTGAAAAATGTCCACAAGAGCCCCGAGCACCGACGAGCGGCCATTACCGTAAATCTCTGAGATCGAATAAGAGCAAACTCGGGAGAACTCATGGAATGAACTCGTACCATGGGACAGGGCCATTAAGAAATGCTTCTTCCCCAATGCAATCAGATTCCTAAATCAATCACCCCCTTCACAACCCGTTCCCAGCACTGTTACCATGCATGCTTACCCTTTACACTTCCTATTTGCTTATTTCGTTATTGCACTTCATTATTTATTTTTTGCACTACTGCAGGTGGTAATACAATTTTTGCACCATTCTGCTATTTTGCATTAGTCATTTTATTTATTGTGGTATCTATCGTTATTATGTCTACCATTTACACTATGAGCTTCACACAAACAAGGAATGTTATTGCACCCAGGTGTAAAAGGCAATTAATTTAACTGAATCCGAATGTAAATCTGAACCCGAGTCCAATACTGACCTAAATGTGGATCCACATACCCTTAAAATAGAGCTCACTCTGTTGCAGTGTATTTGGTAGAGCAGCAGCCATTACATTGCCAAGTCCCTGTGAATGATAGCTCCTTATTTAAGTAATCCTCCCCTGGCTATTTTACCATTTGTTTTGTAATGGTAGACAGATGTTCTTCTGTTTACACCACTGATGAGACTATTGGAACGGTCATTTTCCACAACATCATTTTCTTGGGTGCACAACGAGAAACTGTAGTACAAGTTTTACTTCAGGCTGATGGCAACAGATTGGCCACCATCCTACATATTCAGATGGTGGGGGAAGGGAGGGGTGATAAAGTGACCCTCAATATTTTGAAGAATGCTAAATAAGCAAATACTATTGTTGATTGTGGTCTATAGATATTATGAAAAAAAATTATAAAAAGCATTTTTGAATCATAGGAAGGGGAAACAAATTTAACATAATTTCACATTTCCCATGCTGCAGCATCCACTGGAACAATGAAAGGTCGAGGGTTTTATAGCACAGAATATGAGATCTGCAGCAACCTTGTAACGTCCCAGTGGACTCGGGTCAATGAGCTGGTATCATATGAAGTCCATTTGAGAAAGATCTCAAGGGAAATGAATAGCTATTCAACCATCTTCATCCAAGTAATTTAAATTATATGGTTACTCAAGGGTATAACAGATAGTTTTAAAAACAGGCTAGTGCCCTTAGGCTGAAAATCCATAAAAACACGCACTGAAATAACCATGCCGGGGGGATCCATGCCAATTTGTAATGGTGGAGTTAGCGTGAGATTTTCCTGCACACCCCAAATGTAAAGAGCATTTTGGAGACACACCAATTGTGACAGTTTCATCATCGATGCTTGTTTGGCACAAGTGATTTCCGAATCATGTGTACCTGTTAATACTGGCAAATCCGACCAACACCGCACCTGCATCTCTTAAAGGAAATATAATCAACTGTTGCTGGGAGCACGTAAAGGGCACCGACAGCACATGCTTTGGAGCGGAAACACTGTCTCACAGATGCAGACTATGGAGAGAGGGAGACACCTGCAGGGAAATGCTGCAAGCCTGATGGCTCTGGAAGACGCCAAGGGCAGAAGTGAAGCACGAATGGGAGGAGGCATCCACTATGATGCCCCGGGATTGTGTTGCCAAAGGTTTAATCATCTCTCATGTGTTTTTTTAATTTGAAACATTAACATTATTCAGAATGTTTATCCTAAATAAAGTTTATTACGTGTACCAAATAAAAAAAATGTCACACACACACATATATATATATATATAATATACATGTGTGTGTGTGACATTTTCTTTATTTATATATATATCTTCATAGAAATAAATGAAGATATATCTTATTATATAACTAAAACTCTCATCTTGTTTGTGTGTATGTATATGTGTGTGTGGGTGTATGTTATCTGGGCACAATCTGCTTGATTCTCATTTCCTTGCAAAAGCTAGGCCACAGCCTTCCTATTTTCACACATTTTTCCCATTGAAGCGATTAACATCTTCCCGTCGCATTCCCACCTATATTTCTGAACTTTTCACTCCTTTAAAGTTATAAAAGAGCCCGAAAATTCACCCATTTTGGAAAAAAAACCCGAGAGAAATCACAATGGACTCGCAAGGCAAGTGTAGTTAGAACACTTCAGCGCTCGTGCGGTGGCTGCCAGTGCCCAACGCCTGGTGGCGAATGTGAAGCCGCAGCCCGACACCTGGTGGCGAGGGTGGAGCCGCCCACGGGCCATGGCTGGAGCCGAGTCTGGTGCTCGAGCTGGAGTGAGAGCCGAGCCCGGGGCTTGGGATGGGACCGTGACTGGGACCATGACTGGATACATTAGTCGCCGCTGGAACCAAGGATGAGCCTGGGTCCAGGGTCAGGGACTGTGAGGTCGGAACCTGCACTGGAGCCCAGGCGGCGGCCAAGCTGATGGCTGGAGCCTGCCGTTGGAACCAAGGACGTGCCTGGGTCTACAGCCAGGACCGAGTACGAGAACTAAGTTGAGTTCCAGGCCCTGGCGCTGCTCTACGAAATGGGTAGGTCCTGGGGCAGGGAATGGATGAGGGAAATTAGGAGATTGGGTATGGTCTCTAACCCCCTCCCTCTCTGCCCCTCTCCCTCTACCACCATCCCCCTCCCTCTCTACTCCCCTCCCTCTCCCTCTCCACCCCCTCCCCTTCCCCTCCCCCTCCCTACTCCCTCCCCCTCCCTACTCCCTCCCCCTCACTCTGCCACCCCTCCCTCTCTGCCCCCTGTAATGAAAATTGATTCTCATTTCCTTACAAATGCAAGGCCACAGCATTCTCATTTTCACACATTCTACTCTTTTTTTCACTTTTTTCATGTGGAGATGATAAACATATTCCCGTCGCATTTCCACCTATATTCCTGGTTATTGATAAAAGTTATTGATAATTGACATTTTACTTCGGAGTCACGTGAGTGACTACGTGAAGAAGCCCATTGGACGGTGCATCATTACGTCCAACGCATGGCGCACCGACGGGCTGGAGAGCTCAGCTCCACCAGCGGTAAGTAGTAACCCGCAGTCAATGTTAAACCTTCCCTGCGAGTATTTTTTTAAACTCTGCAAGTCTGGCTCGGAGAGCCAGCTAGAGTTCCTAATATGGAGGCATTAAAAATATGAACTGCAATAGTGGAGCAGAAGCGCGGGGACCGCGGTTACCGCTTATAGAGCGGATCGGGAGATAACGGCTGCGCTAAAGCCGGCTCCGCGATACCCCTATTTAGATCGGGTTTGGAGATAATGGCTGCGCTATTGCCGGCTCCAATATCGGCTATTGTTTCTACTGGCAGCTCAACTGCCTCCATCAATTTCCAGTGCTTCAGGGCACTCAGGAATACCAAAATAAAGTACTCTCAGGCTCATTTGTTTCATGAGTCTGATGATGTGGAAGACTCCCTCATTATAATTTAAAGGTATGGGGATGGCTCAACCAAATGGGGAAAATGCTCCAAATTTAAAGAGCCATGGAAATTTTCGATTGTGGTCGAATGCCCCTAGGATTCCCCACACAGCCTCTCACAAAGGTCCATACAGCGAAGTAGAAAACACCGCTTATGAATAACAGTGGGAATCATCCACTCCAGCACCTTGTTTAGGGCTGGAAGAGACCTCCCTAGAGCATGACTCGGGAGAAGCCAGGGCACGAGGAATCTGACCCTGAAGCTGGTGTCACTGCTTTTGTGCACACACCAGAGCGCACGCGCCATGATCCAGGTGACTCGGATGTAGCGTTAAACTTCGCTAAACCCGGAAGGGACTGGTGAGGCTATCGAGAAAACTCTAGCCGCCAAATGTAAATTACATGGCTTCTCACCAGCACCAGGAGAGGAGTCTGCCACACGTTACAAAACACCTGTAAACTGTGCGTCACTCAAAATGCCCACCGTGAACGCAGCAAGGGCACAAATGAGTGCAAAGATGCAGAGACAAGAAGTGAGATTTCAGCGCGTCCTCAAGTTGCTGCAGGCATCACTGCATTTGGGAAAATGGTCCAGGGGGCACCGATGTCTGGTACTCAACAAAATATGCTGGCCTGTTCTGCAACGCCTACTTCGAGGTCAATTGCATCAGGAAGATAACCATCAAACTGACGTTGAAACCTGAAGTTTGCAGCTCTATGTAGGTCTACAAACGTTCAAGCCCCAGATTATTTATTTGGGGTGGACCTCATCAAGCAAATCAAGGACCTCGACGATGAGGCCAAAACAATCCGTCTCATGAAGACATACGTCCCTTCTGCCAGGATACCACCTCGCAGGTCGGTTTCAGCGCGAAAGGTGACGGACCCAGGGGTAGGGCCAAGCAGAGTGGGGCCAGTGGGACGACGATATTACTTACCTGTGTATCTCAGCTACAACCCCCAATATGGGAAGAAGGAGGACTTCAAGGCCGACTGTAGAGGTACAGGTGATTCATTCTGTCCAGGATAAGATTTCTGGGGAACAACCTCCGGTTGGGGGTTGGTTGCAATTGGTATGATGAATGGAGCTGCATAACATCTCATTGGTTTATACTAGACACTGTGTCAGGCTCGAATAGAGTTTATGTCAGGAAGTGATCCACCTGTACACAATATGCCTAATAGAGTATTGGGGTTTTTCTGCACCACAAACTCAGCAGGTAAAAGAAGAAATTACGGTTTTATCCCGAAAAAGGGGTAATTGAGAGGACGACAAACCATCCTCAACAATTTGTGTCCAATACATTCCCCAGACAGAGATAAGATGTGGGATGAAGAGTCATTCTGGACCAAAACCGGTTAAATTCCTATGTTCAGAATAGGCATTTTAAAATGGACACCTTCAATACTGCGAAACAGCTGTTATCACAAGGCAACTATAGATCTGAAAGATACATATTATTCAGTACCAATTCATCATCAGTATTGGATATACTTGAAATTTAGTTGGATGGGACAGCTGTGGCAATTTAGAGCATTACCCAATAAGTTAACCTCAGCTCCTAGGGTGTTCAAGAAATTGTTGAAACCAGTGCTGCCGCTACTTTGGGCCCAGAATCACATGGTAATGGCTTATCTAGATGATATTTTAATCATAAGCAACACTCAGGAGACAGCTGAGGAATCGGTTTCAGCAACCAAATACCTGGTTGAAAGGTTAGGGTTCCTGCTCCATCCAACCAAATCCAAGTGAGAACCATCCTAAAAAAATGATTATTTGGGATGTGTTATTGATTCAAGTTGATATGTCAGTGACTTTGCCTACAGCAAAGGCTGTGGAGATCAGAGAGGTCTGTACTAGTCTCGCTGAAAAACAATATCCCTCCATCCGGGAAGTAGCCAGTGTTATTGGTAAATTGGTGGCAGCTTTCCCTGCAGTGCAGTTTGTACCACTGCACTATCAAAGTCTGCAACGAGCTAGAGAACTAGCACTTAAAGAACATGCAGGTCATTTTGATAGACCTATGCAGTTACCAACCAGAGTCATAGCTCAATTACAATGGTGGATTATCAATATTGTACAAACTACCAAAAACATTTTGGTTCAGCAACCTTCAGTGCTTTTACAGACAAATGTGAGTGCTGCCGGATGGGGAGCTACGGACAGCGAGTCTAGCTGTGGTGGTAGATGGAGTGTGCAAGAGGATTTAATCCTGCACAGGCATGGTATAAATTACTTAGAATTGCTGGGTGCATTCTATAGATTAAAAGCTTATTGTTCAACAATGAATAATTTACATGTTCAACTCCAGATTCATAATACCACGGCTGTGCCATATATCAATCACATGGCAGGAATAAGGTCAGTATCATGTGATAATCTGGCTAACCTCATGTGGCACTGGTGTATTTCCAGAAACATCTGGGTCTCAGCCATCTACCTACCAGGTAGTGACAATGTGGTGGCAGACAACAGGTCACGAAAGTTCAATGACAAGATAGAATGGATGATTAAATCCTGAAGTTTTTAAAATGATTGTCAGCCGCGATGGGTTGCCAGATATTGATCTGTTTGCATCCAGGCTAAATCACCAGTTGCCTAAATATGTTTAATGGGAACCGGATCCAGGAGCAGTAGCAGTGGATGCATTCTCACTACATTAGGGACGTACATTCTTTCATGCTTTTCCCCCCATTCTGCCTGATTAGGCAATGTCTCACCAAAATAGAGCACGCCTCGGGCGTTTTGGTGGTTCCGGACTGGCCTACACAGCCATGGTTCCCATTGGTGCTCAGAATGATGACTCAGACATTCATGACTGTCCCCAAGTGCAGTAATTTGTTGGTGCATCCAGTAACAGGAGAAAGTCATCCGTTACATGATCGTATTAATTTGTTGATCTGCAGATTCTGACCAGACCGTTGCAAGGCTTTGGACTGTCGAATAGGACCATGGATGTTGTAACTGCAGCTTGGAGAGATAGCACTAAGAAACAATATGTGTCTCATATTAAGAAATGGGAGATGTTTTGTTTACAGTCAGATATATCTTATCATACTGCAAGCATACCGGATGTATTGGAGTTCCTTGCTATGTTGCATTTTTGATGAACACTTGAGTTATAGTGCCATTAATAGTGCTAGGAGTGCTTTGTCCTCCTATTTAGGGCAGTTTCAGAACAACAACCTATCGGGTCTCATCCATTAGTGTCCCGATTCATGAAAGGAATTTAACAAAAATCCTCCTAAATCTAGATATACAGAAATCTGGGATGTCAGTATTACGTCATTGTCTTTTCCGAAGTTAACACTTAAAGTGGTTAAGCTCATGGCGCTAGTATCAGCGCAAAGAGTGCAAACATTGCAAAAGTTACGACTAGATAGCATGTATTCTTCTGCAGATAACATTACGTTTTATGTGTATGATTTAATCAAACAAAGCAGGCCAAGAATGGCTGGAACCAAAGTAAATTTTAAAGCATACCCTGTTGACCAAACGCTATGTGTAGTTAAGCACCTGAGTCAATATAGAGGTAACTAAGAGTCTCAGAGGCTCTGAGACAGCAATGCTCATCAGTCACAAAAAAAGTCATAAAAAGGTGTCAGTATAAACTATTTCTAGATGGTAAACCAGGTTTTGGATTCCGCTGAAGGAGGCACTCATGTGTTTAAATCTCACTCCACCAGGGCGGCATCAACTTCCGCAGCGAGGCCGCAGGATGGTCTAAAGAATCAAATTCTCTAAAATTTATGATAAACCTGTCCTGACAGTGCCAGGGGTTGGGCATGCTGTGTTGGGTCCGTTTGATTTGATTTGCTTTGTCTTTATAAATGTCATTTGTAATTTCCCCTGAGATATAGGGTTATTACTGTTTTGTTATTTAAAAAATGGTTATTGGATAATTCGAAGCAATGTTCAATAATTATTTATTCACTACTGTGTCAACTGAAGCAGTGTGTTGTGTGTGCCCTCCGCTTCCGGCCCTCATAATCGCAAAGATAATCTGGTAGTTCTAGTCTTCTAAGCCTTACTATATCACTTCGGCTATTGTTTCTGTGTTTTCACGCCGCTGCTTTGAAGTATGACGCGCATGCGCCTGGCGGGGCTTCTTCACGTAATCCCTCATCGTAACTCCTCATAAAATAAAGATCAAACTTCAAACTGGTAAGTTCTCGTTTAATCTTACTATTTTACTTCGGAGTCACGTGAGTGAATACTTGAAGCCCCGCCAGGCGCATGCGCATCATTACGACTGACGCATGGCGCAGCGACGGGCTGGAGAGCACAGCTCCACCAGTGGTAAGTAATAAACCGGCAGGTAAGTGATCTTAACAACTTTCTGCAGGTATTTAAACTCTGTAAGACTGGTTCAGGAGCCAGCGGGAGTACTTTCAAAATGGAGAGCTGTAAAGAAGAGTGCTGCCATTCGTAGTAAGAGCCTTATAACCATATAACCATATAACAATTACAGCACGGAAACAGGCCCTCTCGGCCCTTCCAGTCCGTGCCGACCATTTATTTTCCCCTAATCCCATCTACCTGCACTCAGACCATACCCCTCCATTCCTTTCCCCTCCATATACCTATCCACTTTACTTTTAAATGTTAAAATCGATCCTGCCTCCTTCTGCTGGAAGCTCATTCCACACAGCCACCACTCTCTGAGTAAAGAAGTTCCCCCTCATGTTACCCCTAAACTTCTGTCCCTTAATTCTCATGTCATGCCCTCTTGTTTGAATCTTCCCTACCCTCAATGGGAAAAGCTTATCCACGTCAACTCTATCTATCCCTTTCATCATTTTAAAGACCTCAATCAAGTCCCCCATAACCTTCTGCGCTCCAAAGAATAAAGGCCTAACTTGTTCAACCTTTCTCTGTAACTTAGTTGCTGGAACACAGGCAACATTCTAGTAAATCTCCTCTGTACTCTCTCTATTTTGTTGACATCCTTCCTATAATTAGGCGACCAAAATTGTACACCATACTCCAGAATTGGTCTTACCAATGCTTTGTTCAATTTTAACATTACTTCCCTACTCCTATATTCAATGCTCTGATTTATAAAGGCCAGCACACCAAAAGCTTTCTTTACAACCCTATCTACATGCGATTCCACCTTCAGGGAAATATGCACAGTTATTCCTAGATCCCTCTGTTCCACAGCATTCCTCAATTCCCCACAATTTACCATGTACATCCTATTTCGATTTGTTCTGCCATGATGTAGCACTTCACACTTATCAGCATTAAACTCCATCTGCCATCTTTCAGCCCATTTTTCCAAATGGCCCAAATCTCTCTGTAGACTTTGAAAATCTACTTCATTATCCACAACACCACCTATCTTAGTATCATCTGCATACTTACTTATCCATTTTCCACCCCATCATCCAGATCATTGATGTACATGACAAACAACAGTGGACCCAACACAGATCCCTGAGGCACCCCACTGGTCACCGGTTTCCAACCTGACAAACAGCCATCCACCATTACTCTCTGACATCTCCCATTTAGCCACTGTTGAATCCATCTTGCTACTCCGCCATTAACACCCAAAGATTGAACCTTCTTAACCAACCTTCCATGGGGAACCTTGTCAAAGGCCTTACTCAAATCCATATAGACAACATCCACTGCTTTACCCTCATCAATTTCGCTAGTAACCTCTTCAAACAATTCAAGAAGTTTTGTCAAACAAGACCTTCCAGGCACAAATCCATGTTGACTGTTCCTGATCAGACCCTGTTTATCCAGATGCTTTATGTTTTATGATGAATGGTGCTGCATAACATCCGTTCTGTTTATACTGGACAGTATCTCAGGATCTCGAATTGAGTACATGTCAGGAATACATCCACCTGCACAAAATGTGACTAGTTGGGTATTGCTTTTTTCAGGACCAGAAACTCTACAGGTGAATAATGAAATTGGGGTTTTATTCCAAAAAGGGGTAATTGAAAAGACGGTATATCATCCTCAACAATTTGTGTAAAATATGTTCCCCAGGCAGAAAAAAGATGGTATGTGTCGAGTCATTCTGGACCTAACCCAGTTAAATTCCTATGTCCAGTATAGGCATTTTAAAATGGATACTTTCAATACTACTAAGCAGTTGTTATCAAAAGGTTGTTATATGGCAACCATAGATCTGAAAGATGCATATTATTCAGTGCCAATTCATCATCAGTACCATAGATACTTGAAATTTAGTTGGATGGGACAGCTATGGCAATTTAAAGCATTGCCCAATGGACCTCAGCTCCAAATTGTTGAAACCAGTTATGGTGCTACTTCGTGCCCAGAATCACATTGTGATGTCTTATTTAAATGATATGTTAATTGTAAGCAACACTCAGGAAGCAGCTGAGGAGTCGGTTTCAGCAACCAAACACCTATTTCAGAGGTTAGGTTTCCTCATCCATCAAAAAAAAAATCCAAGCTAGTACCATCCCAAATAATTGACTACTTGGGATTTGTCATTGATTCAGTTGATATGTCAGTGACTTTGCCTACAGCCAAAGCTGTTGAAATCATGGAGGTCTGTAGCAGTCTCGTACAGGAGCAACAACCCTCCATCCGGCAAGTAGCCAGTGTTATTGGTAAATTAGTGGCGGCTTTCTCTGCAGTGCAGTTTGGACCTCTGCACTATCAAGGTTTGCAACGAGCTAGAGGACAAGCACTTAAAGAACATGCAGGCCATTTCGACAGACCAATGCAGTTGCCGGCCAAAGCCATCGCCGAATTGCAATGGTGGATAATCAATATCTTACGAAGTACCAAAAACATTTTGATTCAACAACCTTCAGTGATTTTACAAACAGATGTCGGTGCTTTGGGATGGGGAGCCATGGATAGCGAGTGTAGCTGTGGTGGTAGATGGAGTGTGCAAGAGGAATTAATCATGCAGAGGCATGGTATAAATTACTTAGAATTACTGGGTGCATTCTATGAGTTAAAAGCATATTGTTCAGCAATGAATAATTTACATGTTCAGCTCCAGATTGACAATACCACGGTTGTTGCTTATATCAATCACATGGAAGGAATTAGGTCAGTATCATGTGATAATCTGGCTAACCTCAATTGAGACTGGTGCATTTCCAGAAATATCTGGGTCTCAGCTATCTACCTACCAGGTAGAGATAATGTGGTGGCGGACACCAGGTCATGGACATTTAATGACAACATAGAGTGGATGCTAAATCCTAATGTTTTTTAAATGATTGTCAGCCGGTATGGTTTGCCAGACATAGATCTGTTTGCATCCAGGCTAAATCACCAGTTGCCTATTTATGTTTAATGGGAACCAGATCCAGGAGCAGTAGCGGTGGATGCATTCTCGCTACATTGGGGACGTACGTTATTTTACGCTTTTCCCCCATTCTGCCTCATTAGGCAATATCTCACCAAAATAGAGCACGCCTCCGCCTCAGGCGTTTTGGTGGTTCCTGACTGGCCTACACAGCCATGGTTCCCATTGGTCCTGAGAATGATGACTCAGCCATTCATGACTGTCCCCAAGTGCAGTAATTTGTTGGTTCATCCGGTAACAGGAGAAAGTCATCCGTTACATGATCGTATTAATCTGTCAATCTGCAGGTTCTGACCAGACCGTTCCACGGGCTTGGACTGTCGAGTAGGACCATGGATGTGATTACTGCGGCTTGGAGAGATAGCACTAAAAAACAATATGTGTCTCACATTAAGAAATGGGAAATGTTTTGCTTGGAGTCAGATGTATTTTATCATACTGCAAGCATACCGGATGTATTGGAGTTCCTTGCTACATTGCATTTTGATGAACACTTGAGCTATAGTGCCATTAATACTGCTCGGAGTGCTTTGTCCTCCTATTTAGGGCAGTTTTCAGAACAACAATCTACCAGGGTCTCATCCGCTAGTATCCCGATTCATGAGAGGTATCTTTAACAAAAACCCTCCTAAGCCTAGATATACAGAAATCTGGGATGTGAGTATCGTTCACACACTGCTTCAGCAATGGGCTCCAATCACATCACTATCTTTTCTAAGTTAACACTTAAAGTGGTTATGCTCATGAAGCTAATATCAGCACAACGGGTTCAAACATTGCAAAAGCTACGGCTGGATAGCATGTATTCTTCTGTAGATAGCATGACGTTTTATGTATACGATTTAATCAAACAAAGCAGGCCAGGTATGGCCGGAACCAAAGTAAGCTATGAAGCATACCCCGTTGACCAAAGGCTATGTGTAGTTACGCACCCGAGTCAATATATCGAGGTAACTAAGAGTCTCAGTTGCTCTGAAACAGCAATGCTCATCAGCCACAAAAAAACTCATAAAAAGGTGTCAGTACAAACTATTTCTAGATGGTTGAAACAGGTTTTGGATTGTGCTGGAGTAGACACTCATGTGTTTAAATCTCACTCGACCAGGGCGGCATCAACATCCACAGCCAAGGCACAGGACGTGCTTCTAGATCAAATCCTCGGGGCCGCAGGATGGTCTAGGGAGGCAACCTCCTCCAAGTTTTATGAAAAAGCTGTCCTGGCAGTGCAAGGTTATGGGCATGCTGTTTTGGGTTCCGTTTGATTTCTTTTGTAAATTTCATTTGTAATTTCCCCCTGGGATAGAGGGGTTATTATTGTTTTGTTTATTATTAAAAAAATGTTTATTAAATAATTTGAGCAATGTTCAATACATTATTTGTTCACTCCTGTGTCAACTGAAGCAGTGTGTCGTATGGAATTGATCTACGGCATGAAATCACAGAGCTTTGAAATCTTCACGTAGTCACTCACGTGACTCCGAAGTAAAATAGTCAGATTAAATGAAAAATTACTAGTTTGAAGTTTGATCTTTATTTTATGAGGAGTTACGATGAGGGATTACGTGCCCTCAGCTCCCAACCCTCATCGCAAAGATCATCTGGTAGTTCTAGTCTTCTGAGTCTTACTATATCACATCGACTATAGTTACTGTGTTCTCACGCCGCTGCTTTGAAGTATGACGTGCATGCGCCTGGCGGGGCTTCACGTAATCCCTCATCGTAACTCCTCATAAAATAAAGATCAAACTTCAAACTGGTAAGTTCTCATTTAATCTTACTATTTTAACTAACTTGCTGTTTGACTTAAAAAATAATGTTTCAGTAGCCACAACCCAACATTATGGAGTCTGAAGAAGTGTTTCGGCCCGAAACGTTGCCCATTTGCTTCGCTCCATAGATGCTGCTGCACCCGCTGAGTTTCTCCCGCACTTTTGTCAACCTTCAATTTTCCAACATCTGCAGTTCCTTCTTAAACAATTATTGAGAATCAGCTGAGATCTAATGTAGCTCCTTTAGTTAAGAAGAAACGAGGCATAGGGCATGTATGCTGGTGAGCCTACATCTGCGGATTTTTTATAAATCTGTAAGGATATACACTTCACGGCGCCTCAGCAAGGTCAGCAATATTATCAAGGACCAATGTCACCCCGGTCACTCCCTCATCTCCCCTCAACCATCAGGTATGAAGTACAGAAGTTTAAAAACATGTTCCTCCAGATTCAAGGACAGTTTCTTCCCATCTATAATAAAGCAAGTGAATGGTCCTATCATCAGCTGGAATGTGGTCCTGACCTTCCACCTACCTCATTGGAGTCTTTACAAAACACTGGTTAGGTCACACTGATAGGGGAAGAGATACACCAGGGCATTGCTTGGAGTGGAAGCTTTTAGTTAGGGAGAGAGATTGGGATGGGCTGGGTTTATTTACCCTGGAACAAAGGAGACAAAGGGAAGATCTGATCATGTTATATAAAATTATAAGAGACATAGGTCGGTAAGTAGAAGCATTTTCCCATGATAAGAGGGTAGAGATACAAGGTGACAGGAAGGAGTTTTGAGAGGAAGAGAGGAAAGAAGGGTGATTTGAGGGAATCTTCTTAATACAGAAAGTTGTTGACATCTAAAACATGTGCGACAGTAGGTGATAACCATTAGGTTTAAAAGACATTAGGTAATAACTATCCCCAACTCCTATTTCCTCCGCCTACGCCGCATCTGCGCCCAGGATGAGGAGTTCCATAGCAGGGCAATGGAGTTGTCCTCATTCTTAAGGAAACGGGAGTTCCCCTCTTCCATTATAGATGAGGCTCTCATTAGGGTCTCCTCAATATTCCGCAACTCTGCTCTTGCTCCCCCTCCCCCTCCCCTCATTCGTAATAAGGACAGTGTTTCCCTTGTCTTTACCATCCACCCATCAGCTGGCGCATACAGCATATAATCCTCCAACATTTTCGCCACCTCCAATGGGATCCCACTACTGGCCACATCTTCCCATCTCCACCCCTCTCTGCTTTCCATAGAGACAGTTCACTCCAAAACTCCCTGGCCAACTTATCCCTTCCCACCCAAACCACCCCCTCCCCAAGTACTTTCCCCTGCAGCCGCAGGAGATGCAACACCTATCCCTTTACCTCCCCCCTCGACTCCATCCAAGGACCCAAACAGTCTTTCCTTTTCTTTCTTTCAAAATCTTTTTATTAATTTTTTCAAATAAAAAATAAAATAATTATAAACATAATAGTGATATTGATACATAGGGATCAGGATTACATTAACAGCTAGTATAAACTGAGTACGAGTCCAGTGTCAAAGCACACATTGGGCATAGACCTCCCAGTCAATATGTAAATATAGTTAAGTGTTTAAAAGAGAACTTGTATATATAAAAACAAAAAGATAAAAAGAAAAAAAAGAAAAAAAGAGAACAAAAAAGAAAAACAAAACCCCCTAAATTAAAATAAGCAAAACAAAATCTGGGCTGCAAAGAATTTCAATAATTTTGGTCCCTGTTTGTCGTCAAGTCCGCTCCACCGTATAAAGGTAAATTAATTATTATAATGGTTGGAGAGGGAACAATTTATATTGTGTGAGAATGTTGAATAAAGCTTCCCCAAGTCCTATCAAATTTAACCAAGGGTTCAACAATGTCAACTAATTTTTTTCTAAATTTAAACATGATATAATTTCAGAGTACTAATGGAGTGTGTTGGAGGATTAGAGTCTTTCCATTTAAATAAAATAGATCTTCTGGCAATTAATGTAGTAAAAGCAATCATCCGCTGGGCGGGATGGGACAGATGAGTAAAATCTAACTTTGGTAGCCCAAAAATTGCAGTAATAGGATGAGGCTGTAAATCAATACCTAAAACTACAGAAATAGTATCAAAAATGTATTTCCAATATTTTTCCAAAAGTGGGCAAGTCCAAAACATATGAGTCATTGAGGCCACTTCAGAATTACATTTGTCACGGGTAGGATTTATATGACCAGAAAAACGAGCTAACTTATCTTTGGACATATGAGCTATTTGAACCACCTTGAATTGTATCAGAGCGTGTCTTGCACACATTGAAGAGGTATTAACTAATTGAAGAATCCTCTCCCATTTCTCTATAGGTAGAGAAATTTGAAGTTCTCTTTCCCAATCATTTTTGATTTTATCAGATGTACCTATTTGTAATTTCAAAATCAACTCATAAATAGTCGTTATTAAATCTTTCTGATAAGGGTTCAAATGTAAATCAGATTTCGGTTTGATGTGGTAACAGAAAAGAGGGTAGAGTAGCCTTCAAAAAAAGTCTAATTTGTAAATATCTAAAAAAAATGTGTTAGGTAGATTATATTTATTGGAGAGTTGTGCAAAAGACATAAAACAACCATCCAAAAACAAAACCCGAAAAGCTGCTTATCCCTACCTCTTCCATAACAGAAAGGCTTGATCAGTGCTAGAAGGTTGGAAGAAAAAATTAGATATGATAGGACTCGATAAGATAAAATCATTCAATCCAAAAAATTTACGAAATTGAAACCATATTCGCAATGTGTGTCTTATTATTGGGTTAATCGTATATTTATTCAATCTTGTAATTGTGAAAGGTAACGAGGCCCCTAGGATAAAAGCCAATGATAGCCCTTGCATAGAATCACATTCATGATTTATCCATCCTGGGCATTGGGTATCTTCTAAATCTTTTGGCCAAAACGTTAAATAACCCGAACATTTACTGTCCAATAATAAAATTTAAGGTTCGGCAGTGCCAAACTACCATCTTTTTTTTATTTTAGTAAGTATATTTTACTTAGTTTGGGATTTTATTCTGCCATATATATGAAGAAATATTTGAGTCGATAATATCAAAGAAAGATTTAGCAATAAAAAGTGGTATCATCTGAAATAAATACAAAATTGTAGGTAGGATAAACATTTTAATAGCACTGATTCGGCCGATTAGAGATAAGGACATTGGTGACCATTTAGTAAACTGTTGTCTGATGTGGTCAATTAAGGGCGTAAAATTGGCTTTAAATCGATCCTTGTGTTTCTTGGTAATCTTAATGCCTAAATATGTAAAACAGCCAATATTCAATCTAAATGGAAACTGTCCATAATTCGAAATTTGAATGTTTAATGGAAAAAGCTCACTCTTACTAAGATTTAGTTTATGATCAGAAAAACTACTAAATTGATTAAGTAGTGCTACTATTGCAGGAATAGATTTCTCTGGGTTAGAGATAAATAATAACAGATCATCTGCATAGAGAGATAGCTTATGTGTCTTATTCTCACAGACAATACCAAAAATATTATGGGATTCCCTAATAGCAGTGGCCAAAGGTTCCAAAGCGATATCAAATAATAAAGGACTTAAAGGACAGCCCTGTCTAGTACCTCGAAAGAGCCTGAAAAAAGGGGATCTCTGATTATTGGTAAGTACAGACGTTTGAGGTATATGATATATCAACTTGATCCAAGAGATAAATTTTGGAACAAACTTAAAACTTTCAGGCATATTGAATATTCCCATTCTACTCTATCAAGTGCCCTCTCAGCATCAAGTGAAATTACACATTCAGGAGTATTATTTGATGCTGTATATACAATATTCATTAATCTCCTAACGTTAAAGTATGAGTAACAATTTTAAATAAAACCTGTCTGATCTTCAGAAATAATTTACGTTAAAATATTTTCCAATCTCATAGCTAATATTTTTTAAAGATTTTGGAATCTACATTTAACAGTGACATAAATCTATATGATGTCACTTCAGTAGGGTCTTTATCTTTTTTAAGAATTAAAGACATAGATGCTTCATAAAAGGATTGGGGTAATATATTCATTAAAAATGGCTTCTTTAAAAACCTTGCATAGCCAGGGGGACAGTAAACTTGAAAAGCACTTTAAAAATTCCACTGTATACCCATCTAAACTGGGAGTTTACCAGAATTAATCGAAAGGATTGCTTTCTGTATTTCTTCCTCCGTGATGGGTTCATCTAACAACAAACAACAGAGACTCATTATGTGGTAAATTTGTCAAGTTCAGTTTCTTTAAAAACTCATGCATTATATTGGAATTAGTAGGAAATTCTGATTGGTATAGGGAGGTATAAAATTCTGGAAAGGATTTATTAATTTCATCATGATCTACTGTCAATGTACCATCCCGTTTACTCACTTTAATAACCTGACGTTTGGCTGACACAGCTGTCAACTGATTGGCAAGTAATTTGCCAGATTTATCATATAAAATTGACTTTCCAGGTGAGGCAGGGGTTCACTTGGACCTTCTCCAACCTCATCTACTCTACCCGCTGTTCCAGGAGTCAACTTCTCTACATCGGTGAGAACAAGCACAGGCTCGGCACTCATTTCGCTGAACACCTCTGCTCAGTCCATCTTAACCTACCTCATCTCCCGGTGGCTCAGCACTTCCTCTCCCATTTCCAATCTGAGCTTTCTGTCCTGGGCCTCCTCCATTGTCAGAGTGAGCGCAAATTAGAGGAACAGCACCTCATGTTTCACTTGGGTAGTTTAAATTGACTTCTCTAACTTCAGATACCGCTTGGTTTCTCTCTCCATCCACTCCTCCTTACCAGTTCTCCCACTAGTCTTAGTCTCCGACTACATTCTATCTTTGTCCTGCACCGTCCCCTGACATCAGTCTGAAGAAGTGTCTCGATCCGAAAAGTCACCCATTCCTTCTCTCCAGAGATGCTGCCTGGCCCGCTGAGTTACTCCAGCATTTTGTGTCTACCTTATGTTTAAGAGATATTTAGACAGGCAATTAAATAGGCAATGCATATAAGGGTGTGAACCTGATGCAGGTAACATGGAATTATAGCAGATGGAAGAAGATGGAAGAAGGTCTTTTCTCCTTTTCTCCAGAAATTCTGCATGACCCACTGAGGTACTCTGGTATTATGTGTCCTTCCTCGACAATAAGGGTGGCATGGGTATGTTGGGCCTAAGAGCTCATTCATGTATTCTATTAATCAATATTATCAAGTCCTCACTGAGATTTGACTCAGTGATCCAGATAAACGTGACAAAAATGCTTTCCTTCTGAGATATACCTTGGGTGATAATCATGGTGCTGCTGATTTCTTCAAATCAGAAGGTGTCATGAGTAGGGTTGCCAATTTTCTCACTCCCAAATAAGGGACAAAAGGTCAAAATACGGGACAAATTCCCAAAGGCAATTTGTTGACTGACTCTGCTGTGGCTGGGTGAATAATGAGTTGGCACGGGTGCTAGATTGCACACAAAGCCCACCCGGCGGGTCAGCTGAGGAGTTTTGGCCCACGCGACGTCAAGTGCAAAGTCCGGCACCCCATCTAACTCATGAACTGATGATTGGCCATGAGAAGGAGGGGTGATGGTGTCAGCGGTATGCGGAGGTCCGAAGGTCGGACAGCTGACTGGGCTGCCGATCAACGGGGCCATGGGCGAGGCATTGCTGCTGCACTCTATGGGCTGGACTATGTCGGGACGGGTGAGGCAAGGCCGGACGTGGCACTCCGACCCAACAGTCCCCTCGACCCAGTCAAATACGGGACAAGGGCGGTCCCGTATGAGACAAACCAATTTAGCCAAAAAAACGTGATGCCCCAGCTAATACTGGACAGTTGGCAAACCTAGTCATTAGTGAAATTCACTACAATGTAACTGAGCAGGAAGCAAAACACACTTGAACAACATCAGCCAACTGCATTACAGTCAACTTGCCTTTCTCCTCCCGGGGGCTGTCATTAGTAAATGAAACTGCTCAACACTTATATTAGATATAGGCATGCCAGTTAATGTTATGCCTGACCACAACATCAAGTAATTAAATACTATATCAAAATTAAGATAATAACCGAAAATCAATCTACAGCAGTAGACACAAATAAAATGTTATTTGATGCAATGTACTGCACGTCTATAGACAATAAATACAAGCTAAATAAAGAAATCACCAAATCAAAGTGTCAAAGCTATCAAGGCAATATTAAATTGAATTTCATAAGAATTTATTTTTGTTACTGGAATGTTCAACATATTTAAATGTGAAGTAAATATAAAGCTCGTGAGTGTGAGAACATCTTTAAATGTTGCACTCTTTTAATAGTGAGCATTAATAACATTAAGACCACGGGGTCTTAAACAGCTTACAAAATATAGGCTTCTTACATAGCTTTTCTCACAATTTAGATATCACTGTAAATAAAATACAGGAATGAAAGTTAAATATAGACATAAGAAGCTATAGATGCTGAAATCTTGAGCACAAACACAAAATAATAGAGGAACTCACCAGGTCCCGCAGCATCTCTGGAGGACATGGATTGGTAACATTTTGAATCAGGACCCTTCTTCAGAATCTGAGGAAGGACGTCCTTGTGATTGAGGCTGTGCAGTGTAGGTTCACGAGATTGATCCCTGGGATGGCGGGACTCATAAGAGTAAAGATTCAAAAGACTAGGCTTGTATTCACTGGAGTTTAGAAGGATGAGGGAGGATCTTATAGAAACATGAAATTACTAGACTTAGTGGGACCCGTTGGGTCCCAGCATCACAAGGGAGGGCTGGTCCCTCAAAGCAATATTCCACCTTCCCACCAATTTAAATATTGGTGGCCAGTGGGGGGAGGGCTTTCTGGAGCGTTAGTATGGGTGTTGTGGGCTGAAGGGACTGGTTTGCAGAGGGCTAGTATGGACATTGTGGGCTGAATGGATTCTTGGGCTGGCGGCTCAGCCACTCAAGCCTGTTGTGCTGGCAGCTCACTCAGTCACGGTTGGTGGGCTGACAGGTGACTCACGGCTATTCCTTGAAATTCCATTTCAAGCAGGGTGCAAGGCCAGTAAATTCAAGTGCAGTTTCATACCATTTCAAGCAGGGTGCAAGGCCACTAAAGACAGCGAGTCATGACCTCTCCCTCCTCCATCTTGCAGAGACTGAGCCACACCCACACTTCTGGGATTTATAGTCCCTCCCCCTCCCACCAGAAGGGGTGTGGCCTTCATGGCATGATTGACAGGAGAGAGAATCTCAACATTTTTAAACACTGATAAAGGGCCTGTCTCACAGTGTGAGTCCACCCATGAGTGACCCCAAGTGAAAGAAAAAAAAGACTTGTGGTTGCCTACGAGATTTCAAGTTTATGACCAAGTGTTTAATCGAGTTCCCAAGGGTATGTCATTTATGCGATGTTCCAAGTTCCTCTCCCGAGTTAGCAAGTTCCTCTCCCGTTACTCTTGAGCCAACCGTGAATGAAGGTATGTATTGGGGGGGAGGTATCATTAATCTGTCTCGGGTGACAAGGCTCTTGGGTTAGGAGTGGTGTGCGAGGGAGGCTTAATTCTCTCCAATCTCTCTGAAGCCCCAGACGAGAACAAAGGAAACCTCTCTTGCCACCGCGTCCAAGCCCGTTGTATATAACTTTGCTGCTGACGCGCACACGCACTCTCTCTCCCTCTCTGTTCTCTCTCACTGCAGCTCAGAGCCCAACCTCGCCATCCTATAGTGGTAACATTCACATCGTGTCCCCTCCACACCCACACCCCCTCTCTCCGACACACCCCCCCCAGAAGACAAAAGGCAGCGTGAGAAACAGAGAGTTTGTAGGGTGTTGGTTTTGTATAAGGATTTATTTTTAAATTATTAGCCAAGATGATCGAATTTACTTATTTTAAACGAAGTTTGGAGCGCTTGACAATACTTTTTTTTCTCTTTGCGCTCGTTTTCAGAAAGGGTTCAGACCCCGCTTGGCTCGTTGCCCCCTTTGAACCAAGCCCTGCGAGAGGGAGGGAGGGAGGGAGGGAAGGTGTGAGTGAACAAGAGCGCTGAGGAGGAGAGGGAAATAAAGGGGGTGGTGGGTGGGTGGAGGAGAAATAGGGAAGAAGTTAGTTGTTCAGATCAGAAACCTGTAGGCTGGGAGCCATAATGATGAAGAGCGCACCCAGTTCTTCTGAGGAGTGCATAAGAGACATCGATCGGCAGCAATGTTCCTCTAGAACTATAACTGAAACCGTGTCCACATCACCTCCTCTTGGCCGGACTGCAAGACCCAGGGTTACCGGTCAGCGCTCTCCGCCACAAAGGAATCTCAAGAGGGCAATGCCAATGTAAACCGCGGCATCTCCTAAAATAAGCCTATTCACACCAGGCACGTGCCGTCAGGGTAGGCAAGGTAGGCACTGACTAAATTTATAACATAGTAATAACTAAATATAAATAATAA
This sequence comes from Raja brachyura, assembly GCA_963514005.1. The sequence continues at coordinate 62,644,724 of OY740783.1, forward strand.
AGGCATGGGAGAATTATGCCTATGTGAGAGATCGATCTCTTAGGTAGGCATAATTCTCCGTGCCTTTCATCCGCAGCGCTTGTAACACGGGAAGGTCTGTGCAGCCCACGTGTCGTCAGCGCTGCCTGAAGCCGTCAGTTTCAAGCGGGGCTGAAGGCAGCAGCAATTCTGCCTTTGCAGCACTACGCATGCGCATCAGTCTACTGCGCATGCGCAGGCAAGTTTCTTGGCGGGGTTTTCAAATATGGATTGTCAATATTTTAAGTGTATGTTAGGTAACAAAGAGTGAAGAATGGAGTTTGTGTGCCAATAATGTGGTAAGTACATTTTGTGTTTATGTTTTTAAATACTGTATTTCCCGGGGTGTGGGGATGGGGGGAGCGCTCCTTTCACAGCGTTTGGGGAGTCTGGCCCGGGGTAAAGTTGCGGGGAGGGCAAGAATTTTACGGGGGCGTGCAATGACACCGCATTGAGGCGGGGGGGGGGGGGGAGAGAGAAGTAGCTCGGGGGGCTGAGCGGCCGCCTGGCTGGACAGCGGAACCAGCCGCCACCTTAGCTCCTTCTGCCGGTCCCCCTTCACCTCTGGCAGCTCTCCGTCTAAAACCTCTCTCCTGCCGCTCGCTGGCCTCACTCATGTCCTTAAATTCCGACAGCGCGATGAGGTTACTCGGCTGTGGGAATTTAAGGATTTGCAGGAAGCTGCTGACATGAGCGAAGTCGGCGAACGGCAGGTGACAGGTGTTCCTACGGAGAGCACTGCCAAAGGTGAGCGGGCCGGCAGAAGGCGCTGAAGTGGCGGCCAGTTCTGCTGTCGGGTCCCGGTGGCCGCTCGTAGCTCCCCGAACTGCTTCTATCCCCAGCTACAGTGCGTGGCTTCGCGCCCGGAGAGCTGCGGTAGCGGTGAATGAGTGAGTTACTGGCAGTATCCTCGACACCCTCCTTCTCAACACTTGTGCCCACCCCACAACTTTACCCCTGGCCTACTCCTGCACCTATTTTCTGTGTAACATGGGCTGTGACCGAGCGATGGGTGTGATCGTTTACAGGCTGTAAATCAGGAAACTTGTGATCTTGTAATCGCTATTGGTTGTAAATCTACGCGTCAGGAAAATCCAACGTTCATTGATTCATCTCAGAAAGCAGCGACACATGGCCCATTGCTGTCCTGAAGTTCGGACACCCTTCCTGAAGTCTGATTTCACTTTACGGATGCAATGCGCTATATCAGTGCTTCTTAAACTGGTGAATGGTTCACCCAAGTGCGAATGAAATTATTTTATGGAGTGAATTAAACTAGAGGGGTGGGTGAAGGTTGAATTACATAATTTATCCAGATTTTGTTTTCTATACTTAAAAAAAGACATTGCCATTAAAGTGGTTAGTAAGCTCATTGGTTTTAATGGCAGTGTAGCTGGAACTTTGATATGTTTTTTTATCTATACCTATGGTTTTCTAATTTTTAAACTAACAGGATATTTCCCAAATTTACTGTAATATAACCGTTTAGGGAAGACCAGACGAGCTAGCCAGATGATCATACATTTATAAATGGCAATACTGGAGGATCGCCGTATGCAACTGTTGAACTGTAACTTTATTTTGTGCAGAAATGTAGCTACCAAACTTGATATTTGGTGGTTTTGTGAGCTTTCGGGGAGGGATATAGAAAGATATTAGTTGGAGAAAAATATATTAAATCACACACTCCATGGTTTTTATCGCTAATTTTCCAAGAAATAACCGCAGTAATCAAAGCCCGAAAGGGTAGGATAGGGCTGAAGCCCAGTGTTTAGACGTTGGAATGATTTTCCAACTCCTGTGGTAACTAAACTTTTTTTTCACTCCTACTTTTTTTAACATATTTTTAGGATGTTAAAGCTGAATAAAATAAACACTTATGAAATGAGTTCATTCATGTATTTTGCTCATGTGACAAAAATACATTATATATAAAATTGTACACAAGGGAAAATAAGACGAAAGTTACCAAAAAAACAAAGAAAATTTAGTCGAGGGTGAATTACATTTTGTGATTAAGACTCGAGGGTGAATGGCACTGAAATAATTTAAAGAGTTCCCATGGTAGACTCACAAATCACTAAGGTAAACGCTCGGGCCCTACGTTCTAACAACGAGTCTAAATGTTTCAATTTTAAACTTGAACACTAAATTTGACTCGTGGAAAAAGTCAAACATGTTTGACTTTTTTCACGAGTTCACAAGTTTCACGGGTACCTGCCGTTAGCGCCACGAGTGGACAAGTTGATCGCGCGAGTTCCGCCGTTCCCGCTACATTGGTTGTACGTGATCACCACGAGCGAAAACGCGGGGGTCACTCGTGGGCCAACTCACACCGTGAGACAGGGGTTTAACTCTTTTATTTTTCATCAATGGGAAAAATTCTCAGCACCTGATGAGTGGAGGGGGACTCTGAGTAAGATGGCCAAAAATCACAGCCGTACGTGGTAGCGTTTTTCTAAAATCAATATAAAGCGCAAAGAGGAAGTGGTCAAGATTAGACTTTTGATTATATCGAAGGCAAGGCAACTTTAATTAGGCAAGCAACTTTAATTAGCTAAGGCAACTTTAATTAGGCAAGGCAACTTTAATTAGGCAAGGCAACTTTAATTAGGCAAGACAGCTTTAGCATTTCCAAACCAAAGGCAACACAGCTTTAGCATTTCCAAACCAAAGGCAACACAGCTTTAGCATTTCCAAACCAAAGGCAACACAGCTTTAGCATTTCCAAACCAAATGCAACACAGCTTTAGCATTTCCAAACCAAAGGCAACACAGCTTTAGCAATTACAAATCAAGAGCAACACAGCTTTAGCATTTCCAAACCAAAGGCAACACAGGTTTAGCATTTCCAAACTATATTTTCAAACCACATTAAGGGCACTGACAGGTCAGTAAAACCACTCACAGTTTAGTAGACATGTGTTCAGTGTTATTCACAGCTCAGACTGAGAAACGTGACCCTCTTGCTCCCCAATCTTGCAGCAACTGATTGAGGCACTCAACACTTCCGGGTTTTATAGTCCCTCCAGAAGAGGTGTGGCCTTCAGGAGAGAGAATCTCAACATTTTTTAAACACTAATAATTATTTTATTTTTCACCAATGGGAAAACTCATCTTGTCCTGCGCAGCGGAGGGGGATTCTGAGTAAGATGGACAAAAATCACAGCCGTAAGTGGCAGTGTTTTATCTAAAATCAATATACAGAACAACAGGAAGTGATCAAGATCAGACTTTTAGAAATATAAGATAAAAAGACTGGACAAGCAACATGCAGGAAAGATGTTCCCAATGTTGGGCGAGTCCAGAACCAGGGGCCACAGTCTTAGAATAAAGGGGAGGCTGAGGTGAGGTCAGAATAAACGTTTTCACCCAGAGAGTTGTGAATTTGTGGAATTCCCTGCCACAGAGAGCAGTGGAGGCCCAATCACTGGATGGATTTAAGAGAGAGTTAGATAGAACTCTAGGGGCTAGTGGAATCAAGGGATATGGGGAGAGGACAGGCACGGGTTATTGATTGGGGACGATCAGCCATAATCACAATGAATGGTGGTGCTGGTTCGAAGGGCCGAATAGCCTCCTCCTGCACCTATTTTCTATGTTTCTATGAATCCAATTTCAATACTGGAGGCTTAACAAGTAAGGGGGTTTAACTGAGGGTGGGAATTAGCTTAGGGAACTGGGATATTATAACCATAACAGATACATACCACATGGATAGGCAAAGTTTCAGGTCGGTACACTTCTTCAGATTCTGAAAAAGAATCCAGACTCAAAATATCATCTATCCATGTCCTCCAGATGCTGCCCGATCCAGCATTTTTGCTATTTGCTCAATAAGAGGTGGCACCGTCAGAGGTGGCAGCCTTGCCTACAGTTTATCTGTCTTTTTGTCTTTTTTGTTATTTTTAGTGTGTTTTAAATGTATGTGATAATGTTCTCTCATTTGTTTTATCTGGGGGGTGGGGGGGAGGTCGGGGAAACTTTTTTTGAATCTCTTGGCTTGCCGGAGGTGTGATTTTTTTTCCAGATTCTAACTCCGATCGCTCTGCGGCCTAACATCATGGAGCTGGAGGCCTTGCTTGAGACTGACTTTGAGCCCCACTGCGGGGCCATGGACCTACCATGCGGAGCCTGCGATTCCTTGCCTGGCATCGACGCTCCAACTGCGGCCTGCGGATTTCAATATCGAGGAACTCGCAGTCTCGGGTAGAGACTGATGTCGGGAAGCACCAAGCCGCAGGAGATTCGACCAGCCCCGACTCGGGAGTCCGATCACCCGGCGCGGGGAGCTGAGATCCCCCGATGCGGGAGCTTGGGCTGCCGGTTGCGGGAGCCAAAATCGCCCCGACAATGGAAGGTTCGAGTGCCCCGTCCGCGGGAGAACAAAGAAGGGAAGAGGATTGAACTTTTTTTTTGCCTTCCATCACAGTGAGGAATATGGGGGAGTCGCTGTGGTGGATGTTCATGTTAAAAATTTATTTAGGTGTCTTGTTGCTCTTTATTGGTACGACTGTATGGCAATCTGAATTTCACTGTACCTCAATTGGTACATGTGACAATAAACTGACCTTGAAACCTAGAAACCTTGAGTTAAATGTTTGTATCATTATTTACAAATTCCATCTATATATTCTTGTTTGTTGCGAGCAGCGCAGCTCAGTTTGTGCTGAAACACCACCAGAAGCTGGAAACGTCTCGGTGTAAGGTATATCCTCCTTTGTTTTGTCAGTTTCAGTGAATGAGAAACCTTCTGAATCCAACAACTACTTGAATTAGTAAGCATGCACTCTGGCATCATGTACTTCCTTCTGCTCACCTACGTGGAACAAGCAGTCAGATTAATCTCTAGCTTCACCAAATCCAGATGTAATCTGATATGTCTGAGCATTAATAGCTCTGCAGCTGTCTGTCCTGTAATAATATGTGTATATTTCTATGGCAAATTAAGAGACATACAACTTTTGTGCCAATATCTCTGGTTTGCTTTTGCAAGCTGGGTGGTAAGGGGCTGTTCATCTATGATTGACTCCAATCCTTCTGAGTTATTGAGCCAATTTAGCAGTAGCAAAGTTTCTTCCTTTGACCATCAGAAGAAACTGTGGAAGACCAGGTGTGGTGAAGACTATTCTCATGGGATGTAGAAGTATTTGGGATGTAGAAGTATTCACGGGAGTTCAATACAATTTCAATACACCAGATAAATGAAATGAACTGAGGATGTGAATTGGCTTGGGGGACTGGGATATTGTAGCCATAATGGAAACATGGCTGACTTAAGGGCAGGATTGGCAGCTCAAGGTCCCAGGTAACAGATGCTGCAGGTGCAACACAGGAACTCCACATAGGGAACAAGGTGGGGCAACTGACTAAAGTGTAGAGGGGCGTGGTGGGGGGGGGGGGGAGAGCACTTTGGGGCCAGTGCCCATAATTCTATTAAAAGTCCTTATGGAGAAGGATAGGACTGCCCCACAAGTTAAGGTCCTAAATTGGGGGCAGGATTGGGGGGATTGGGTAGGAATTTACAGATTGGGGAGTCTGTTTGCAGGCATGAAGACAACTGGCAAGTGAGAGGCTTGCAAAAGTGAGTTATCGAGAGTACAGGGTATCCTGTTCCTGTGAGGGTGAAGGGCAAGGCTGACAAGTTTAGGGATATCTGGTTGACAGGAGATGTTGAGACTCTGGATATGTAATAAAGAAGGAGTATATCAGATTTAAGCAGTCAGGATCAAGACAATCCCTCCACATAAGAAATATAAGAAATATAAGAGTACACTTAAGACAGTAATCAGTAGGGTAAAAGGAGAGCATAAATCAAAGTACATCAAGTCAACAAGTTTTTATACTCTTAAAAATAAAGATAACAGTGGATGATTCAATACCATTTTAATAGCTACAATTACAGTGTTTACGTCAATATTTTGAGCCTATCAAATGGTTCGTATGAATTACATATTTACAATGAGAACATGCTGTACCTGACTACCTCTGAATCTGAACACCCTGGCTGGGACAGTCATTCATATGGAGAGTCTAAGAGCTTCTGATGACAGGGAGCCCAGGCAAGCAAAATTAGACTTGTAAGGGCTGACTCTCTGAGTACTAAAATATCCCAATTATTGTTAGATAGGGCAAATATGCTAATGACCATGTTTGATGTGCTGAGTAGTCCTTGATCTCTATCATGTTGATGCAAAATAACTCAACCAAAGGTGTCTGATGCCTGGTTTTGATGTGGGCTAATTAACATACTCCATTGTGTTATGTTTGGCTAATGCATATGAGAATGTCTCATGTTCAGGTCAGTTTATGCCCACACTGTGGCACAGTAGTGTGAGATCCGTAGACAGCACTGTTTCTATGTGGGAATTGTGGGAACTGAACTGTTCTTCCATCTTGTTTAGGAAGGGGCTGCAGATGCTGGTTTACACCGAAGACAGACATAAAAATGCTGGAGTAACTCAGCGGGACAGGCAGCATGGATGACGTTTCAGGAATGGGTGACGTTTCAGGTTGAGACCCATCTAAAGAAGGGTCTCAACCCAAAACATCACCCATTCCGTCTCTCCAGAGATGCTGCCTGTCCCGCTGAGTTACTCCAGCATTTTGTGTCTGTGTTCTTCCATGATGTCATGATCAATGGCAGCACTTCGTACTGTGGGAATTAAGCGTTAATCCAGTAAAGTTTCCCTTCTGTCCTCGGCAAAACATGTCAGGTTATACTAACCCACTGTCAACAACTTGGACTCCTGCATGTCTTGTTTTGTATTTTATGATAAGGCTTTGCTGCTAAGGGAAGGACAGAATACTGGTTCATATTACCCATCCATGTGAACTAATGTAGGTGACCCACTGCATATATTTCCCACATATTTTATATCAGACATGATATAAAAAGGCTGCATGTTTTCAGTCTATAAAAGAGTCCCTTGCTTGACTGTTCTCCTTGTCTGACAAGTTATTGCGAATCGAGAAGTTAACGCTCACTCATATCTCATGTAAATTATTCCAACATATAAAGCTGAACTTATTTTCAAAACTGATTACTGATTGTAGTTTACATTTGAACAGGTTTTGCTTCTAAAGACTGGACAATTATATGCCCTCTATCCATGCAAGTCCTGTAGGATGCCTATTTTCTAACAACCCCTAACACTGTAGAACTTACTCACAACCAGTGAGCCACAGATATTTCTAATCTGTACTAATTTAACTGTTAATTCCATTGCATGTGCAACATCAAACTTTGAATTCAGTTTTTCCGTACTGAACAGTGTCCTTTGACAGTGTACATTGTGGATTCCAGAAAGAGTCCAATGTAGAAATATCCCCTCTAAACATGTGTAGGAAGGAACTGCAGGTGCTTGTTTAAACCAAAAATAGACACAAAATGCTGGAGTAACTCAGCGGGACAGGCAGTATCTCTGGAGAGAAGGAATGGGTGATGTTTTTGGGTCGAGGCCCTTCTTCAGACTAGCTGACACAAAATGCTGGAGTAACAGTCTGGAGTAAATCCCTTGTCTGAATGTCTCGACCCAAATTGTTACCCATTCCTTCTCTCCAGAGATGCTGCCTGTCCTGCTTTGTTACTCCAGCATTTTGTGTCTATCCTCTAACTTTATAGTGTTTATATATCTATCCCAGATCGGTGATAAAATCGACAACAGTTTCATCTAGAGGCTGATGTTAATGGGATAAAAGGACATGGCGCTTGTAATATTCAATTAATTTAACCATCTCTTCAAATGAGTTGGAGGCACAAGTAACTGCAGATGCTGGAATCCTGAGCAAAACACAAAGTGTTGGTGGAGTTCAACGGGTCAAGCAGCATCTGTGGAGGGAATGGACAGGCAATGTATCAGGTCGAGACCCTTTTTCAGACTGTCGGGGGTTTGAAAGCTGGATAAAAGAAATGGGGTGGAACAAAGCCTGGCAAGTGATATTTGGATACAGATGAGGGGGGTGTAATTGGCAGATGTGGAGTAAGTGACAAAGACTAGAGTTGAAAAGAAGACTAAATAGCATCAGATAAGGAGAGGAGTGAAATGTAAAACCAGTTGAAGGGATTATAGGTGGAAGAGCCCGGGGGTGGGGAGACATGGGCAATAAACATAAAATGAGGGACTTGGGGGTGGGAGATGAAGGTATGAAGGCGGGTAAAGTCGATGGGAGAAGGTGGAGGGTGGGAGTGATGGGTGCATACCATGGTGGAGGGTGGGCACAGGAAAGAGAGGGAAGGGGGATATTAATTGAACTTGGTTAATTCAATGTTCATGTTGGGTTGTAAGCTACCTAAGCAGAATATGAGGTGCTGTTCCTCCAATTATCTTTTTCGTTTTACTTAAGTCAGCAAGGATTTTCAACAACTGGTATCTTGTACCATCTTTAGAGGAGAACAAAATGACTATCTCCCCCTTTGTAATGTCATCTGCAGTGAAAGAGTATTTCATCCTCTCTGCAAATGCCACCCTGACTTGATTAGACGATTGACAGAATCAAAAATACAAGTTGAGACCTCTTGACGTCACTATTGCAACACACAACAGATACTTGCGTGAGAAATTAAAATCAGTGAAATTCTGGAGGGCCTCAGTAAGCCAGTGTTCACAGGTCCGGAGAGAGATGCCCACAATTTTATGAAAGATGAACAATTCATATCTCTGACAAGGTTTCTCTTGCCCTTCATTCCTTGTTATTACCAATTATTGTAATGGCACCACTGAATTCATTGAAAATGAAAACAGCACTCAAATTTCAACATTTAAGCGTTTGCCACTGTGTATAAGGAGCCATTTTATTTGATGGCGTCATTCACTAGAAGGCTGACGGCAGTAGGATCTCCACCCAAGTGCATTGAGAGCATGACATTATTACAAATTCAAACTGGAGCATGGACAATTACAGCAAGGTTCTCCATCGAGATGATGGCTGCAGAAGATCCAGTGCGTGAGCAGTTCTTCCTGCAGTTTTTTTCCCTCTCACTCTCTTCATGGCCAACTTTGCTTCAGTTTCTGCCGCAAGCAAACAATGTTTAGTGGGGGTGAAGGGGGAAGAAATTTACTTGCCATCCATGCATATTGTTATTGCTTCTCAGATCCTCATGTGTAAGTTGGCACAAGGACCATCTAGCACTAATGATCCTAAGGCCCCTTGATCAATAGAGAGGCCTGTGTAGAGACCTTTAGTTTTAGTTATAGAGATGCAGCATGGAAACAGGCCCTTCAGCACACCGAGTCTGCACCACCACAATTACCCATTCACATTAGTTTTACGTTATCCCACTTTCTCGTCCACTCTCTACACACTAGAAGCAATTTATGGGGGCCAATTCATGTACAAATCCACACGTCTTTTTGAAGTGGGAGAAAATCAGAGCACCCCTGAAGGAAACCCACGTGGTCACAGGGAGAACGTGCAAACTCCTCGCAGACAACAGCCGAGGTCAGGATTGAATCGCGGTCTCTGGCATTGAGACAGCGGCTTGACTAGCTGTACCACTGTGCTGCTGCCTCCTCCTCCTTCTTGTGGTCCTCACTTACCTTGCTTTCAAGGTATCAATCCCTTTTTTGAAACTATATTTGTCCGACTACTTCCTCTGGTTGTGAATGGCAATCCCTCTGCATAACCATTGGGACTTTGCAGCCAAGCCTCCCCTGGCAGTGTGAACCAACCAAACGTTTCAATAGACAATTGACAATAGACGATAGACAATAGGTACAGGAGTAGGCCATTCGGCCCATCGAGCCACCACAATCAGTACCCCGTTCCTGCCTTCCTCCCATATCCCCCGATTCCGCTATCTTTAAGAGCTCTATCTAACTCTCTCTTGAAAGCATCCAGAGAACTGGCCTCCATCGCCTTCTGAGGCAGAGAATTCCACAGACTCACAACTCTGTGTGTGAAAGTGTTTCCTCATCCCCGTTCTAAATGGCTTACCCCTTATTCTTAAACTGTGGCCTCTGGTTCTGGTAGTAATACCATGGATGGCAGAAATATGGATACAAATCCTATCCCAGTGAAGCACAAGTCTGGGTAAGAATACAGGACTGGTTTCAAGGACTTTTTATCCAAATAAATCTAGGGTAAATCTTTAAAAGACATTGAAACTAAGGAGGGATAAACCATCACAATCACACAGGATATAATTCGACATGGCATGGTGGCGCAATGGTAGAGTTGCTGCCTTACAGAACCAGGGACCCCAGTTCAATTCTGGCTAAGGGTGCCGTCTATACGGAGTTTGTACATTCTCCCCATAACTGCGCGGGATTTCTCCGGGTGCTCCAGTTTCCTCCCACATTCCAAAGACTTACAGGTGTGCAGGTTAATTGGCTTCAGTAACATTGTAAATTGGCCCTAGTGTGTAGGATAATGTTGGCGTGCGAGGAACGCTGGTCAGTGCGGACTCGGTTGGCCAAAAGGCTGGTGCCCACGCGGTATCACTAAACTAAACTACTTAAATTAGGTTAATTTGGGTTAATTAGATAAGTTTGTAAAGTGATTCAAATATGAATTATTCAGATGGACATGGATTTGGGAGTCTTTGTTAGAGGATGCGAGGTTGGAATGTTTCCTGTAAGCAGTGGTGGTATCTTTGAGAATGAAAGTGATGACAGTGGTTTTGAAAGTGCTGGAGAGTCTATCCAAGTTGATTTAACTATTTATAAATGTTAGCTGAAGGAGTTTGGATCATTACCAGACCAACAGGAAAGGGAGTGGAATTGTAATGGTAAAAATACCCGAATGGGAGTTATCTACTGAATTTTGTTCAGACCGAAAGGTCTGAATGACAATAAAGGATACTTTACTTTACTTTACTTTACAGGCCCCCAAACAGTAGCCCGGAGATAGGGTGCAAGTTGCATCAGAAGTTAAAATTAGCATAATAAAGGTCATTAAAATAAAGGTCATGCTACGGTGGTTATGGAAGATTTCAACATGCAGGTGGACTGGGAAATCAGGTTGGTACTGGACCCCAAGAAAGGGAGTTTGTAGAGTGCCTCCGAGATGGATTCTTAGAGCAGCTTGTAATAGAGCCTACCAGGGAACAGGCAATTCTGGATTTAGTGTTATGTAATGAACCGGATTTGATAAGGGAACTCCAGGTAAAGGAATCATTAGGAGGTAGTGAACATAATAAAATAAGTTTTAATCTGCAATTTGAGAGGGAGAAGGCAAAATTGGAAGTGTCAGTATTGCAGTTGAACAAAGGGGACTATGGAGGCATGAGAGAGAAGTTGGCCCAAGTTGACAGGAAAGGGAGCCTAGCAGGAATGATGGTGGAACAGCAATGGCAGGTATTTCTGGTAACAATCCAGAGGATGCAGGATAATTTCATTACAAAGAGGAAGAAAGATTCTAAGGTGAGTAAGAGGCGACTGTGGCTGACAAGGGAAGTTAGGGATAGAATAAAACTAAAAGAAAAGGTGTACAACATAGCAAAGAGTTGCGGGATGAAGAGGATTGGTGAACTTTCAAAGGACAACAGAAGGTAACTAAAAATGCAATAAAGGGAGAAAAGATGAAGTACGAAGGTAAGCTATCCAAGAATATAAAGGAGGATAGTAAAAGCTCCTTTAGGTATGTGAAGAGGAAAAAAATAGTTAAGACAAATGTGGGTCCCTTGAAGACAGAAACAGGTGAATTTATTATGGGGAACAAGGATATGGCAAATGAGTTGAACAGGTATTTTGGATCTGTCTTCACTAAGGAAGACACAAACAATCTCCCAGATGTACCAGGGGACAGAGGACCTAGGGTGATGGAGGAACTGAAGGAAATTCACATTAGTCAGGAAATAGTGTTGGGTAGACATATGTGACTGAAGGCTGATAAATCCCCAGGGCCTGATGGTTTGCATCCCAGGGTACTCAGGAGGTGGTTCTAGAAATTGTGGATGCATTGGTGATCATTTTCCAATGTTCTATAGATTCTGGATCAGTTCCTGGGGATTGAAGGGTAGCTAATATTTTTCCACTTTCCAAGAAAGGAGGGAGAAAGAAAGCAGGGAATTATAAACCAGTTAGCCTGACATCCGTGGTGGGGAAGATGTTGGAGTCGATTATTAAAGATGTAATAGCGGCGCATTTGGGTAGCAGTAACAGGATTGGTCCAAGTCAGCATGGATTTACGAAGGGGAAATCATGGTTGACAAATCTTCTGGAATTTTTTGAGGATGTAACTAGGAAAATGGACAAGGGAGAAAAAGGCTTTTCAAAAAGCCTTTGATAAGGTCCCACACAGGAGATAGTGAGTAATATTAGAGCACACAGTATTGGGGGTAGGGTATTGCCATGGATAGAAAATTGATTGGCAGACAGAAAACAAAGAGTTGTAGCGGCACCATACATGGCGAATAAAGAATAGACATCAGGTTGGTGCAAGTGGTTCTTTATTCTGTTGTCACACATATAGTGGGTGCGCTAACTATATGTAGGGTTGTTGTAGCTGAGCGAGGTTTTTCCCTCTGGCTCAGCTACCGGTAAACTCCTGGTGGGTCTCGTGGTGAGAGAGCTTATGTACCAGGACACTCCCTCTGCCCATGACGTCGTGTGCCCGCCCTCTCCTGACGAGGGTTCGAGCTTAAGTGGCCTATGTTTATGCTGACGCCACAGGACCCCCCCCCAGAACAGGAGGAAGGAATAGCTTGGTCAAGGGAGGCTCCTGCATGTAGGTCTGGGACACCCCGGACGTGGGTCGGGACGGAGGGCTCCACGGGCGCAGTTGACGCTCTGCGTGGGCGATCCCGATGTACCGAGGGGTGCGAGGAGACCGATGCTGAAGCCGCCGGACAGAAGAGGTCTGGGACACCCCGGGCGTGGTTCGGGACGGTGCTCTACACGGGCGCAGTTGACGCTCTGCGTGTGAGATCCCGATGTACCGAGGGGTGCGACGAGACTGAAGAGACACGGTTGCATCTCCTTGACCAGCTAAGGGAGAGTGTCCTGTGACACACGGCCCCCAAAAACGATGGGGGGAAAACCAAATACAATATACAAACTAATTGCAGTGCACACAAAAAAAATCAGTTGGAAAAAAAAAATAATAATAATAATAATAATTAGTGTCCAGTGTCTAAATTTCAAATTGTCCAGTGTTCATCGTGCAGCCACAACATCCAGCTGGAAGGTGGCGCTGTGGACAGTGGTGAGGCTGTAGTGACGGCATCCGGCCGGAAGGTGGCGCTGTGGATGACGGTGAGGTTGCAGGGACAGCAGCCGAACTGACGGTGGTGCTGTTGCTGGCAGTGAAGCTGCAGGGACGGCATCCGGCCGGAAGGTGGCGCTGTGGATGACGGTGAGACTGCAGTGACAGCAGCCGAACTGACGGTGGCGCTGTTGCTGGCAGTGAAGCTGCAGGGACGGCATCCGGCCAGAAGGTGGCGCTGTAGACGGCGGCCAGGTAAGTTCGTAGTGCACTTCCGGCCGGCGGCGGCCATGTTTGTAGTCGGAAGCCGCCCGTTTCAAGATGGCGCGGCGGCCATTTTGCCGGCCGGGTGAAGAGGAATCACCTGGTGACTGGAGGACGGCGAGGAGCTGAAGGGCGGCTTCGGCGGCCGCCTCAGGTAAGCCCACTTTTACAGGTGCAGCGGTCGGCGGGGCCAGGCGTGGTGCAGGGCCTGGGGACGCGGTGAGGCCTGGAGCCGGGTCCGGTGCAGGGCCTGGGGACGCGGTGAGGCCGGGAGCCGGGTCCGGTGCAGGGGCTGGAGACGCGGTGAGGCCTGGAGCGGTGCTGGGGCCTGGAGACGCGGTGAGGCCTGGCGCGGTGCTGGGCCTGGAGACCCAGTGAGGCCTGGAGCGGTGCTGGGGCCTGGAGACGTGGTGAGGCCTGGAGCGGTGCTGTGGCCTGGAGACCCAGTGAGGCCTGGAGCAGTGTCCCCGGTCAGTTGCATTCCGGTGCAAGGCCCGGAGCCGGGGTCCGTTGTCGGGAGCGGGAGAGTGGCAGGTACTCACTCTGCTCCCAGGGCCGTCGGGCGTGTGTCGGGGCTGCCGTGGGCAGGAGGCTGCAATGCTCGCAGCTCCTGCAGCAGCTGGTGGGTAGGCGGCGTCATACCTCACTGCAGGGCCTGGTTGACGGCAGCGTAGTTCTGCAGGGCTGGGCAGCCGGCTGCAGACATCAGGTCTCCCGAGGCTGCTTCTTCAGGTGAGTCCAAATTTAAATTCGGACAGTCGGGGGTCACCAATGTAGCGGCACCATACGTGGCGAATAAAGAATAGACATCAGGTTGGTGCAAGTGGTTCTTTATTCTGTTGTCACACATATAGTGGGTGCGCTAACTATATGTAGGGTTGTTGTAGCTGAGCGAGGTTGTTCCCTCGGGCTCAGCTACCGGTAAACTCCTGGTGGGTCTCGTGGTGAGAGAGCTTATGTACCAGGACACTCCCTCTGCCCATGACGTCGTGTGCCCGCCCTCTCCTGACGAGGGTTCGAGCTTAAGTGGCCTATGTTTATGCTGACGCCACAGAGTAGGGATTAACGGGTCCCTTTCCGAATGGCAGGCAGTGACTAGTGGGGTGCCGCAAGGCTCGGTGCTGTGACCGCAGCCATTTACAATATGCATTAATGATTTAGATGAAAGAATTAATACTAACATTAGCAAATTTGCAGATGACACAAAGCTTGGTGGCAGTGTGAACTGTGAAGAGGATGCTATGAGGATGCAGGGTGATTTGGACATGTTGGGAGAGTGGGCAGATGCATGGCAGATGCAGTAGAATGTGGATAAATGTGAGGTTATCCACTTTGGTGGCAAGAACGAGAAGGCAGATTATTATCTGAATGGTGTCAGGTTAGGATAAGGGGAAGTACAACGAGACCTGGGTGTCCTTGTATATCAGTAACTGAAAGTAAGCATGCAGGTACAATAGCCAGTGAAGTAAGCTGCTTATTGTACCTGCATGTTGGTCCTTCTGCAGTGGCCTAGATGAGACCACACCTGGAGTATTGTGTGCAGTTTTGATCTCCTAATTTGAGGAAGGACATTCTTGCTATTGAGGAAGTGCAGCGTAGGTTCATGAGGTTAATTCCTGGGATACGGGACTGTCGTGTGATGAAAGAATGGAACTACTGGGCTTGTATTCACTGGAATTTAGAAGGAAGAGAGGGTATCTTATTAAAGATTATTAAGGGATTGGACATGCTAGATGCAGGAAACATGTTCCCGATTTTGGGGAAGTCCCCAACCAGGGGCCATAATTTAAGAATAAGGGGTAAGCCATTTAGAACTCAGATGAGGAAAAACCTTTTGCACATAGAGAGTTGTGAATTTGTGGAATTCTCTGCCTCAGAAGGCAGTGGAGGCAGATTCACTAGATGCATTCAAAAGAGAGTTAGATAGAGCTCTTAGGGCTAGTGGAATCAAGGGATATGGGGAGAAGGCAGGAATGGGGTACTGGTTGTGGATGATCAGCCATGATCACATTGAATGGTGGTGCAGGCTCGAAGGGCTGAATGGCCTACTCATGCACCTTTTATCTATGTATCTATGTATATGATGTATTGAGAAGATGAGCACATGGGGAGATAATTGAGAAATTATAAACAGACACAGGCTATGAAACCAAGGAAGCTTAGGCATATGAGAGTTCTGATCAATAGTTTTCTACAAGAAATATTAACTAATTTCCTCGTTCCACAGATGCCACCTTACCTGCTCCTTGTCACCAGCGTTTCCCATTTTTGTTTAAGCTTCATGCTATGTTTGGTTTGGTGAACTAGGGGAAAGACATTGAAGCATCTTGATAAACAATTTCAATCCCCGTGATCAGAGAAGCCCTTGGGGTGGAAGATGGCAACCTTCACGCGGTCCGCCCTGTTTCGACTAATGCAATCAACCTGGCGTGCACAATCAAATAAGATAAAATAGAACAAGTTGTCCTACAACTTTAAGCTGTGCACGCCATACTCAAGAAGAAGAAGAAGAAGAACAGAAGCCCTTGAAATCTTTTTGTTTGTTAAAGGGAATCGGGATGGTTGGTACAAGATTCCAGGGTATTAGGATATAGATAATGCTTGTCCCTTTTTTTTTGGTAAGGATAAAGAAAGGAAGGAAAGAAGAAAGGAAGAAAAAACAGACAGACGAGCGACATACTCTCAAACCCCATCCCATGCAGTTAGTAAAGGACATTTGAAATGTTTACACTGTCATAATGTGGGGAAATAATGAAAAATTGTTCCACATTACCAGAGTAAAATATCACAGTATTAAACATTTTTATTTTTTACCCGCACCCTTTGACAACTGATCACTATGTGGACAGCCTGATAATTCAGGCTAAGCAATGGTGGTTCAGATGCTGGAAAGATGCATTTCTGAGGCCCCAGACTAGAGTGTTTCACATAAAATAGAAAAACTACATTAAAAAATAGAAATGTTTGGCATCTTTGACCAGTCATTTCCAGGTCTAGGCCCAAAAAGAATTAAGCAAGCTCTTTAAATCATAGCTCTCGACTTTAAGAGCTGTAATTGCAGCTATTTCCTGGCCTGCCGTTGCAAGTGAGCTTCCACGGTGAACCAATCAGTGCTGGGAATTAACAATGTATAATTCATGAAGTTAACCTTGTCTCAGCGCCAGCAATGTAAACCTTACTGCTCTGTGTCTCTCGGCTTCTGTCTCTCCTCGTCATTACCTTCAACCTCGTCCTTCTGAAATGTAAAAGTAGAATTAAGAGTCACCGTGGGAACCAGGATTATTGCTGCGTGTACAAATATATGGACGGGTTCTGTGTCTTTCCCATCATAATACGAATGTAAATTCATTGATTATTTTGTGATCCTGGTGACCTCGAGGATCAATTCTGTGGGACATCATTTCTTTAACGGTTGAGACCAGATGCAGAACAATCCATAGAGTATGTTAGAGAGGGAAAGAGTATCTGTTCTGAGCATGGTGTGACGATTTGAAGAACATAATGGACAAATCATGTCCCACCTAGCTAAAAGGGACAGAGTAAAAATTGGCCATAGTACATAAAGCACACCAGGCCAAGTTTGGACTATGGGCATTATACCAAATTACTTCCATATGCTTAAGTTATGTGTGTTCTTTGAGCACATATATTGTTTCACCAAAAAAACTGTAAACAGTTGATTATTTTAGTTACATGCATCTAATTTAGTAATTTTATAATATCTTGGCACAGCTGTAATAGTAAATGTTTAGAGTAGACACAAAATGTTGGAGTAACTCAGCAGGACAGACAGATTCTCTGGAGAGAAGGAATATATGACGTTTTGGGTCGAGACCCTTCTTCAGCCTGAGAGTCGGGGGGAGGGAAACGAGAGATATAGAATCCCATTCCCATTCTGACCCCTCTATCCTGGGCCTCCTCCACTGCTTGACTCAAAACATCACCCATTCCTTCTCACCACAGATGCTGTCTGTCCCGCTGAGTTACTCCAGCATTTTGTGTCTACCTTCGATTTAAATCAGTATCTGCAGTTCTTTCCTACACATAGTAAATGTTCATGTATTTTATGAATATTGTTCCTGAACAATACATGAGACAAACCTCTTTTACCCATTACCACATTACCCCTTTTGTGTCGGAAGGAACTGGTTTACACTGAAGATAGACACAAAAAGCTGGAATAACTCAGTGGGTCCAGCAGCATCTCTGGAGAAAAGGAAAAGGTGACGTTTCACGTCTAGACCTTTCTTCAGTCAGAGAGTCAGGGGAGAGGGAAATGAGAGATATAGAATCCCATTTCCCTCTATCCCAGTCCCCTCCATCCTGGGCCTCCTCCATTGTCAGAGTGTGGCCAAATGCAAATTGGAGGAACAGCCCCCTACACTTTGTATGGGCTGCTTACAACCAAGGGTATGAATACTGATCTGTCCAACTTAAAGCAATATTTGCATCCCCTCTCATTACCCATTTTGTTTATTTCTGAAAATGTTTTCTCTTCCTGCTCTAGCTTGATTTCCTCAATAACAACATTTACCTTTTGCTGCCCATTTTGTGTTTCAGAACATCTCTGCAGCAGATATTCTCCATTCCCTAAGCATCATCAGCAAAGGGGCTGCCTTTTGGGACAGGCACATGGGTTCACTAAAACTCGGTGAATGAAGTTGGAACTAATTGGTTACTTATTCAGCAGCATTGGTCTCTTGCATTTTTGCCCCAATTTTCTCAACTTCCTTTTTTTAATTTTTGAGTGATTTTTTGTCCGTCTATATTTTATTTCAGAGTCACGTGAGTGACTACGCAAAGACCCCGTCCAGCACGCATGCACGACATTAGCATCCATGCAGTGCACCCGAGTCGAACGGGAGTTCAAGGCGCTCCCGCTACAATTTAAAAGTCGGGTCAACAGGTAAGTGTTTCACCTTGCCCGTGTGTAATTTCTCTGTGGTCTGCTTTGTGGTCCAGAAGAATGAGCAAGACCAGAGGAAAGAAATCTGCAGCTCGCCCCCCT
Organism: Raja brachyura; assembly: GCA_963514005.1. The sequence continues at coordinate 62,663,160 of OY740783.1, forward strand.
TCGTCTCCCGTTGAGGAGCGTTCTTGACCGTTGAGGAGCGTTCTTTGAAAACTCATGAAAACATGCCGCCAGTTCAGCATATACCCCAAAGAGTATTCACCCTCTCAGTCAAAGAGAAACAAGAGGGTCAAGCTGAACTGACGAGGCTACTAGCAAAAGGTGTCATTGAAAGAACAAAACATGAACCTTTGGAATTTGTGTCTAATATTTTCACTAAAACTAAAAAAGATGGTGGATGTCACATCATCATTGACTTAACTTCTTTAAACAAATCTGTTAAGTATATACATTTCAAGATGGAAACTTTTGAAACAGCCAGACAAATGATTTCCAGAGGGTACTTTCTGGCAAGCATTAATTTAAAAGATGCCTACTACTCAGTATCCATACACAAGGAGCATCGTAAACACCTAAAGTTTATCTGGATGAAACAGCTATGGCAATTTAAAGCTTTACCAAATGGGCTAACCTCAGCTCCAAGGTTGTTCATAAAAATCTTAAAACCTGCCTTGGCATTATTGAGGAAACAAAAGCATATAGTCATGGCGTACTTAGACGACATTTTAATAGTAGGGAAAACCTTGGAGACAGCCATTTCGGCAGTAGCAGCCACCAAATGTTTGTTTGAAACTTTGGGGTTTGTCATACATCCAGATAAATCCAATTTGACACCGTCCACAACCATGGACTATCTTGGATTTACGATTGACACTATTTGCGTGACTGTAACTCTGCCGAAGGGGAAAGCATCAGAGATGTTTAGAAATGTTGGGTGCGTTTTATGGTTTAAAAGCATATTCATCTAATACGCATCATGCACATGTCCGGTTGCAATTAGATAATACCACGGTGGTGGCTTATATCAACCACATGGGTGGTGTAAAGTCGATATCATGTGACAATTTGGTCAACCTAATCTAGCAATGGTGTGTCGAAAGACATATTTGGTTATCGGCAACTTACCTACCAGGTAAGCAAAATACAGTAGCAGGTCACGCAAATTTAACGATAACATTGACTGGATGTTAAATCCCAAAGTATTTGCTGAAATTACAAAGCAATATGGCACACAAGATATCGATCTATTTGCATCTAGGCTGAATCACCATGTACCAACGTATGTCGCTTGGGAACCAGACCCTGAGGCAGCAGCAGTTGATGCATTCATGCTGCATTGGGGGAAAATGTTCTTCTATGCTTTTCCTCCCTTCTGCCTCATCAGTCGGGTATTACGCAAGGTTCAATTGGATTCCGCTTCAGGAATCTTATTAATACCCGACTGGCCTACACAGCCATGGTTCCCAGTGGCCCCCGACATGGCTGTCGAAACTCCGTTGGAATTCCCCAGCAGTCCAGAATTATTAATCCACCCAGTGTCAGGCATTAGTCACCCGTGCCATGACAGAGTCAATCTCCTGGCTTGCAGATTCTAAAAATACCTCTACTGGGCCTGGGACTGTCTCAGGACGCCATCAACATGATGACCGCATCCCACCGGGAGTCCACCAGGAGACAATACCTGACCAACATAAGGAAATGGGAACGGTATTGCTCCAAAATAGGAACTACCTACTCAACAGCAAAAGCTACCAGTGTTGTGGAGTTCATGGTTGGACTCAGCTACAGCGCCATCTATACAGCCAGGAGTGCGTTGTCAGCTTATTGGTTCCAGCTGCTGGAACAACTTACCCTGAAATCAGTCATGCTCATGGCACTAGTGTCAGCACTAAGGGTACAGTCCCTCCACCTTCTGAGGCTGGACAGCATGACAGAGTCATTGGACTGTATCACATTCCATATTCAGGGTCTGGTCAAACAAACTAGATCAGGAACCACACCTCCAGTTATGGAGTACGGGCAAATTCATCTGACCCATGGCTGTGTGCCAAGACCCGTCTCGCCATTTACATAGACACAACTTAAGAGGGAGAGAAAAAGCCTTATGGATAAGCCACAAGAAGCCCCATGGTCAGGTGACGAGCCAAACCATTTCAAGGTGGCTCAAGGAGGTGTTTAAGTCCACGAATTAACACTAATGTTTACAAATCTCACTCCACCAGGGCTGCATCCACGTCGGCGGCTAGGCGATTGGATGTGCCTATGGACCATATTCTGGCCAGAGCAGGATGGTCCTTGGAAAGAACTTTCCAAAAGTTTTATAATAAGCCGCTTGTGGAACCTGCTCCATTTGCAGACAGAATTTTAGAGTCTGCAGATAATATTTAATTTAAGCCCTGGACGGGGTCTTCACGTAATCCCTCATCGTAACTCCTCATAAAATACAGATCAAACTTCGAACTGGTAAGTTCTCATTTAATCTTACTATTTTGTAGCATTATGTTCAGGGTCAATTTACCATCCTTTTTTTTACTCAATTTAGCCTTATTCAGTTATCCGTGTCAATTAATGTGGTTCTTCAACAGAAATCACTGATGGTCTTGGTGAAATACATAGATTCCACATGAGTAAAACAATCCAATGATGCCATAACTACTGCTTGTAAATCAGAACGAATAACAATAAACAAACACAAGAAGGCTAAAGGAGACACAAGGAACTGAAGATATTGGAATATTGGGCAAGATACAAATTGCTGGAATAACTTAAGCCAGCATCAGTGGACGGCATGAATAGATGACGTTTCAGGTGCGTTCGGGGCAGCAGGTACTTTGATAATGATTACATTTGCTAATGTAATTGGTGCTACTTCCTGCACCCATACACAACTCACTGACTTCATCCATTTCACCACTAACTTCCATCCGGCACTCAAATACACCCGGACCATTTCCGACATTTCCCTACCATTTCTAGACATCACCATCTCCATCGCAGGGGATAGACTACTGACCGACATATACTATAAACCCACTGACTCCCATGGCTATCTGGACTACACTTCTTCCCACCCTGCTTCCTGTAAGGACTCCATCCCCTACTCCCAACTCCTCCGTCTACACCGCATCTGCACCCAGGAAGAGGTGTTCCACACCAGGGCATCGGAGATGCCCTCATTCTTCAGGTAACAGGGGTTCCCCTCTTCTACTATAGATGAGGCTCTCACTAGGGTCTCTTCTACACCCCCGTAACCCTGCTCTCACTCCCCATCCCCCCACTCATAACAAGGGCAGAGTCCCCCTTGTCCTCACCTTCCACCCTTCCAGCTCTCACATACAACAAATAATCCTACGACATTTATGCCACCTCCAACGGGATCCCACCACTGGCCACATCTTCCCATCTCCTCCCCTGTCTGCTTTCTGCAGAGACCGCCCCCTCCATAACTCCCTGGTCAATTTGTCCCTTCCCAACCAAACCACCCCCCTCCTGGCACTTTCCCTTGCAACCGCAGGAAATGCTACACTTGTTGCTTTACCTCCCCCCTTGACTCCATTCAAGGACTCAAGCAGTCTTTCCAGGTGCGGCAGAGGTATACCTGCACCTCCTCCAACCTCATCTATTGCATCCGCTGCTCTAGGTGTCAGCTGCTCTACGTCGGTGAGACCAAGTGTAGGCTTGGTGATCGCTTCGCCCAACACCTCCGCTCGGTTCGCAATAACCAACCTGATCTCCCAGTGGCTCAGCACTTCAACTCCCCCTCCTATTCTGAATCTGACCTTTCTGTCCTGGGCCTACTCCATGGCCAAAGTGAGGCCCATCATAAATTGGAGGAGGAGCGCCTCGTATTTCGCTTGGGCAGTTTACACCCAGCTGTATGAACATTGACTTCTCTCATTTCAGGTAGTCTGGGCTTTCTCCTCCCCTTCCCAGCTCTCCCTCAGCCCACTGTCTCCGTCTCTTCCTTTTTTCTTCAACAGCACCTTTGAAATTTGACAAAGAAGGCCAGATGGCTAGCACATGCCTTCCGCCCACACACTTGTACCATTCATGGCAAAGCAAAGAAATGAGCCCATTTCCTCGTTGCCAATCAACACTGATCCTTGTTGCTGCATTAGACCTGTGTCCATCTTTGCCTTTCCTATTTAAATGCCTGTTTTTGTGACAATAACTCAAACTGCAAGTAAGAATTTTATTGTTCTGTCTTTGGTATATATGACAACTAAATAATCTTAACTCTCAAACTACAAATGACATTCACTGATTTAAGAATCTTGAGTTTCTTATGAAGGCCCTGGCAGATAAAATAAATTAAGTAAAATCCTGTAATCATAAAATGAGGAAGCTGAAATGAAAAGCCAGGAAAAAAGTTTGAGTTGAAATGCCGTGAACTTCAATCATGGGAAAATGCTGAGTCTGCAATAACTAGAATAGGGGAACCGAGAACCAGAGGACAGAGATTAAAAGTGAGGGGGGAACATTTTATTGGAAACCTGAGGCGTAACTTTTTTACATAAAGGGTGGTGGATGTTTGGACCACGCTGCTGGAAAAGATGCTGGAGGTGGTAGTTGACTATCGCAATATTTAAGAAACATTTAGACAGGTTCATGGATAGGATGGGTTTGGAGGAATATGGGCCAAGCACAGGCAGGTGGTACTAGTGTAGATGGGACAAGTTGGTCAGTGTGGGCAAGTTGGGATGGAGAACCTGTTTCCATGCTGAATAAATACAGGTAACTAAATGTCTTCATGCCACAGATACAAAATAAAGTAATATGAAGACTGTCCTGGTGCAAATAAAAACTAAATTGAAAACTCTTGTAAGAACAATATTTAGTTATTTCAGAGTAAAACACAAATACATTGTTATGGTAAAATTGCTGAGTTTTGATGGTTGAGAACAATCTGGTGGCATCGAGAAGGATTGTTGTGGGATGGCGTCTAAGAAAGATGAAGTCCTGCAGGACTGGACCTTGATGCTTACAGACACCTTCAACCTGATAAATGCAAGTGTTCCCAGTCCAATACTGAAATAGGTAATATGGCTTAGTAGCTATTTCAACATTAATAACTACTGTTTTAATATCAATGTTCATTAATTGTGTATGGGCAAATAAAATGATGGCTCATAATCACCTGCTGCTAGTGCCACCTACTTAAACTGTTGCTGGCCTCGAAATTACCTCGCTGTCTCTTTGTACAATGTCAACACCTTCCATAATTTGCATAACCACAAGGCACAGTTGAACAAAGGGGACTATGAAGGCATGAGAGAGGAGCTGGCCAAGGTCGACTGGAAAAGGATCCTAGCAGGAATGATGGTGAGAACAGCAATGGCAGGGATTTCTGGACATAATCCAGAAGATGCAGGATCATTTCATTCCAAAGGGGAAGAAAGGTTCTAAGAGGCAAGAGGCAACTGTGGCTGACAAGGGAAGTTAGGGATAGAATAAAACTAAAAGAAAAGGTGTACAACATAGCAAAGAGTAGCGGGATGAAGAGGATTGGGGAACTTTCAAAGGACAACAGAAGGTAACAAAAAGGGCAATACTGGCTGAAAAGATGAAGTATGAGGGTAAGGTAGACACAAAATGCTGAAGTAACTCAGCGGTTGAGGCAGCATCTCTGGAGAAAAGGAATGGCCGATGTTTCGGGTTGAGACCCTCCTTCAGCCTCAACCCAAAACTTCGCCCATTCCTTCTCTCTAGAGATGCTGCCTCACCCGCTGAGTTACTCCAGCATTTTGTGTCTACCTTCAATTTAAACCAGCATCTGCAGTTCTTTCTTACACAAGTACAAGGGTAAGCTGGCCAAGAATATAAAGAAGGATAGTAAAAGCTTCTTTGGGTATGTTAAGAGAAAAAGATTAGTAAAGATAAATGTGAGTCCCTTGAAGGCAGAAACAGATGAAATTATTCTGGGGAACAAGGAAATGGCTGAAGAGTTGAACGGGTACTTTGGTTCTGTCTTGACTAAGGAAGACACAAACAATCTCCCAGATGTACTAGAGGACAGAGGATCTAGGAACACAGAGGAACTGAAAGAAATTTGCATTAGGCGAAATATAGTATTGGGTAGACTGATGGGACAGAAGACTGATAAATCCCCAGGGCCTGATGGTCTGCATCCCAGGGTACTCAAGGAGGTGGCTCTAGAAATCATGGATGCATTGGTGATCATTTTCCAATGTTCTATAGATTCAGGATCAGTTCCTATGGATTGGAGAGTAACTAATGTTCTCCCACTTTTCAAGAAAGGAGCGAGGGAGAAAACAGAGAATTATAGACCAGTTAGCCTGACATCGGTGGTGGGAAAGATGCTGGTGTCAATAATTAAAGAAGTAATAAAGGCGCATTTGGATAGCAGTTAAAGGATTGGTCCAAGTCAGCATGGATTTATGAAGGGGAAATGCTGCTTGACTAAACTTCTGGAATATTTTTGAGAGTGTGACAAGTAAAATGGATGAAGGAGAGCCAGTGGATGTAGTGTATGTGGACTTTCAGAAAGCCTTTGATAACGTCCCACACAGGAGATTATCCACATTGGGAAGTGTAGAAATTCAATTAAGAGAGGGAATGCTGCTTTTCCTTGTACACCGGTCACTGAAAGTAAACATGCAGGTACAGCAGGCAGTGAAGAAAGCTCATGGCATGTTGGCCTTCATAACGAGAGGATTTGAGTATAGGAGTAAAGAGGTCCTTCTGCAGTTGTACAGGGCCCAGGTGAGACCATATCTGGAGTAATGTGTGCAGTGTTGGTCTCCTAATTTGAGGAAGGATATCCTTGCTATTGAGGCAGTGCAGCATAGGTTCACGAGGTTAATCCCCAGGATGGCGGGACTGTTATATGAGGAAAGATTGGAAATACTGGGCTTGTGTTCACTGGAATTTAGAAGGAAGAGAGGGGATCTTATAGAAACGTATAAAATTATAAAAGTACTGGACAAGCTAGATGCAGGAAAAATGTTCCCAATATTGGGGGAGTCCAGAATCAGGGGCCACAGTCTAAGAATAAAGGGGAGGCCATTTAAAACTTTTTAACCCAGAGAGTTGTGAATTTGTGGAATTCTCTGCCACAGAACAGAACTGTACAGGCCAATTCAATGGATGAATTTATAAAGAGTTAGATAGAGCTCTAGGGCTAGTGGAATCAAGGGATATGGGGAGAAGGCAGGCACGGGTTACTGATTGCGGATGAGCAGCCTTGATCACAATGAATGGCAGTGCAGGCTCGAAGAGCCAAATGGCCTCCCCCTGCACCTATTTTCTATGTTTCTATCTTTAAGACCCTGAAGAATTTTGAAACACAACAAACTCTCTATATATAAAAGATAGAGATATATAGCATGGCACACTTCATTATCATCCTTTCTAAAGTTGGATTCCTACTGTAAACACGTATATCAGTTATTTATTGGCCTACATTCTATTGCTAAATGAATTTACTTAACAGCTTAAAACTAGTGTTTTCACAAAAAAGGGAGGACATTTAACAAAGGCACAAAATAATTTCTGGTAGTTAATACAATTAGTAGTGATAATGCTAAAGCTATCTTCCTCAATCTTTAATCTTCCTTCTTTCCTGTTGAAACTGGAACAGAAAGGAGGAGGAAAATCACATCCACATGTTCCATCCCTCCTGTATGCTTCACAACATCTGCAACACAGACTCCTGCTCAAAACCCATGAGCTAATTTCTCCAAGATACAAACACCTACCGCAAACATGTTTCATGGTGATCTCACCCATCTTCACCCCCACATGTTATAACACATCATCTGAGTTGACATTCTGATGTACTTTCCATTTATATGCTCAACTAAGGTAGGTTTATAATAATTGGATGTTCCTTCTCTTTACTTAACTAATTAAGTAATCCACACTACTCTAGTAAGGCTTATGTATTTTATAAGCTTTAAGTGAAATCCTAAATTCTTAAATCCTAAATGTTAGACAGAAATTAAATAGTTATGCCTGAACCAAAATGATTGCAGCATTCATAGCAGCATTCCCTCTCTTAATTGAATTTCTACACTTACCAATCTTGCTGCCCCCATCAGGCAGGAAGTACAGAAGTCTGAAATCCCACACCACAAGTTCAGAAACAGCTACTTTCCTACAACCAAAAGGTTATTGAACTGTCCTACACAACCCTAATTCTACCTCAATAGGGGAACACTATTGATCACCTCTTGCACTACCATGTTTTTTTTAGCTGATTTTGTTTTCACCAATGTCTTGTACTTGTTGTTGAACACAGTCTTTTTTCTTTTCAGTGCCTTGTATAGTTTATGTATTGGGTGCAGCCAATGACGCTGCTGCAAACGAGATTTTCATTATATTCGTAACTTACCATACTTGACAAAAACAATAAACTTAACTTGATGAGACTTGCCTTGATGCTCAAATTCTACACTCATTGATTACTGCCACCTCGTTACATGTGTGGTTCAGGCCATTGAAATTGGTCTTGTTTGTTCAATTGTTTAAACCCAAAATTCAGGTGGAATAAAGACTAGCTTCCCTTTTAATTCCAGATGTTTAGCTGTCAGGCTGTTCTCAGCTTTTCCCACAGTTTTGACACTCTCCACTTAATGGATAAACATTCATACTCTGCTTTGACATGAAGCCCATTTTTGTATTTTTATCACCTGCTCTATGATTTCCCTATCATCTCATTATTTCATCAGCAGCCACAGAAGAGTCTAAAGCCCAATGGCCACTTCCATTGGCATCAACCTGGCTTTCCCAATTCGACCTTCTTTAACAATAATTTCAATTTTTTTTTCGTCCCACTGCTTTTGCTCAAAGTATGATTCACATCCTTGCACCGTCTACTGAGAATTGATAGTGTCATTTTGATATCATTGCTCGTAAATTGATTTAATTTCATGAGGTTGACAACAAAAAATGTTGGTTCTAATTTCTCCATGATTATGTTAAATTTAAATACCATATGAAGATTCATCCATTTCAGGCGAGTAAATTTCAGCATTACCAGGCTCCACACATCATTCAGCCCTGTGGTCGCCATCTGCCTTCTTGTTTAATTTCTGTAATAAAGAGGCCAGACCGGCACAGTTCTTCAATTGCATTTTCACCTGGACCATTCATTGGTCCATACGCTTTATTTTTTATAACAGTCTCCTCATGGTGAATTGACAGTTTTAAAGATACATCCATTAAAACGCTTCGTATTCTGCTACCTAAGAAATGTTACCAGTAAAAGTGTGCTCCATTATCTTGCATCTTCTACCAAATCTCATAATTTATACATGCCAAAATTTAATTCTACCTGTGTTCACTACTAAAATACTGCCCTCTGCCTAGGGATTGGTTAGTTTGATTAATGAGAGAAAAAAGATCTCCAGGACAGGAATTTTTCACCATAGGGAAATAGTCATCAGCTTGAGGGCAAACCGCTATAATGCCAGAACGATAATAACAGAGATTCATGTAAAAGAAAAAGCAATAGGGCAAGCCTGTGCTGAAAAAAATGGATTCAAATAAAAAGTCCATAACAGTGAAAGTTCTGTGAAAGTGCAGCTACTTTGGTCTAAGAACAAAGAAAAATTTGGCAAAAGCAATGTATTGCAAAATTTAACAATGACCAAAACTTTATTTATTAAGTGTATTTTAATTCTGCTTAAAATACTAAAGAACTAAGGAATGTAGGCAAACTAACTGGGATCACGATTCAGTGGAAAAGACCTTGCTGCATTTTCATGTGGACTATTTTCATTCTGTTTGGTTGGAAATGCAAAGAAGCATCCAGTTACGGACAATTATATAGTGATTACAAATATTCTGTGTGAAATACCTAATTACGGGGCAGCACAGTGACGCAGCGGTAGTATTGCTGCCTTACAGCGCCAGTGACCCAGGCTCGATCCTGACTATAAGTGCTGTCTGTACGGAGTTTTTACGTTCTCTCTGTGACCATGTGGGTTTTCTCTGGGCGCTTCTGCTTCCTCACACGTTCCAGAGACGTGCAGGTTTGCAGGTTAAATAGTTTCTGTAAATTGTCCCTAGTGTGTAGGATAGAAGTAGTGTACGGGTGATCGTTGGTTGGCGTGGTCTTGGTGGTGAAAAAGGGCTTGTTATCATGTTGTATCTCTAAACTAAACTAAACTAAATATAGAAGAGACTTGGAAAACCTATGATGCACAGTCAGCTAATTCTTCATAGATTATACTAAAAGAAAATTGGGATAGCAATGCAGAATTCCAGTTGACAGCATGATTTCAGCTTTCCAGGTTTTCTGTTTCAGCATGGACCCTTTCATATTTTCACCTATGTCTGAAAGACACAGAAAAAGAAATAACATTTGTCCTCCAACCACTCATTTAACTCCGTAGAATTGATGAATTTACATTCCTGGCACTCAATCAGAATTACCACTCTAATTACAATGTTTTTCTGAATTAAGCATTTGTGCAAAAATATCATGGAATATCTTCAATCATTGCATTGAATACTCTCTCATTATAAGTTATGTCATGGATATCTTATTATGTGGATGCTTTAATAAATTGATCAGAAATGTCTCTCTCCCATCGAAGCCTGTGCTGGACTCATTGAACGAACCAACTTGGTTGATGTTTTATTTCACAACTGCTTGGTTTCTGGAATCTTTTGCACTGGTTCACAGAAGCTATCGGAGATTAATGACTTTATTGTTGGCACATGACTCTTTTGGAAACCTAATTAATATTTTTAATTAAGATAGTCACAAAATGTTGGAGTAGCTCAGCGGGTCAGGAAGCATCTCTGGTGTAATGGATAGATGACGTTTCGGGGCAGAACCCTTCTTCAGACTCATGTAACTTTTATTACATTATAATATTTTAAATTGCTAGGTCCAATATTCTAATTTATGCCTCCATTTAATATCAAGAGAAATGTCATTAATTAGCTTTACTCAAACTAAAAGTGAAATCAAAAATGTTACCTCAATGAGAGAAGCAAGCAGTTATGCAGTGGATTCACTTGTTTCAGACTACCAGCAAACAGCTGTATACATAAGTTGTTCACATCTGTTCACTGAAGGACGTTGCAGAAGACAGCCACCTCAGGAAGAAAGAACAGTCTCAAGTGAGTTTCAAAGGAGTACCCTGGGACTTAAAAGCTTTGAAAGAATTCCATCAAAATATTTGACATTTTAAACGGAAGCATTGATTGTTTAAAACACCTTAGCTTCGTGACATTACCAGAAGAGTGTACAATGGAAAGGATTCCAAGAGTAAACTGAATGATTCCAAACATTAGTGACCTGATTTGTAATAAAACAAAAATTTATTGTAAAAGCCAAACTTCTATTGCTTAAAGAAATACATGTGTGCATGAAAGCAAAATGGATCCACCAAGATTTGCTGGGTAGATAGACAAATGATTATGGGGTGAAAGTTAATTAATGCCACACTGGTTGCCTGAACCAGGAAGCCTGAGGCTCAATGAAATTTGAGTCCAAAGCTTCAATTTAATAAGTGATCAGAAAGTCATTATTTCATCAGATCTTGATTTTGGCTGCTCTCCCGTTGGGGAAATTGGAGGCAAATGGGTGAATGCACGCAGGAAGAACAAGTTTACGAGGCCAATAAATATTTTTCAGACTTAAGATTAAGAAATACTAATGCTTTTTTAACAAACTAATGGGCCTGTCCCACTTAGGCGATTTTTCAGGCGACTGCCAGCGATTGTCAAGTTGCCGGCAGTTGCCAGAAAATCCAGCTACTGGAACTGCGACTGTCAGAGTGGAACACACACAAACACATCGCTTCCTTCACCACCCCATTATGCAGGGCAAGCAGGGGAAGTGCTGTCTGAGTGAAATTCACACGGTGCAAAGCCAAGGTGATACCGCGATGAATAGGAAGGTTGGCGCTGTAATTAAGACGGCACAGTGTACGGTAGGTCCTTTCAAGGGGGGGGGGGGGGGGAAAGAGGGGGGAGAAGGATTGGAGACAACTTTTAAGCAGCCAGAAATACATGGCTGTGAAGCTCGGCGGACATTTAACATTACCATTTGGTTATCCTTGGTTCTGAAAACTACCACTTACGTTTTTTTTCCCAATGACCCAATGAAATTCGCCGGTCAGCATCGGCTACAACCTACGAGAACCTTCAAGAACCTTCGACCTCCTGGCAACCCACTAGGACCTCCTGGCGACCCACCTACAGGACGAGAATTCGCGCTACTCTCCATGGTGGCTTCATTCTAGTCGCCGCTAATTTTTCAACATGTTGCAAAATTTGCGGCGACCATAATGAGGCTGCGGCTAGTTCCCAGAACGCGGGAAATCCTTACGACCATGAAGGCGACTCCCCGGCAACCACCCGCGAACATGTGGCGAACATGTGGTGACTGCATAGTCTCCTGCAGTTGCCTAAAAAGTCACCTTAGTGGGACAGGCCCATAATCCTTCTGCTAAAATAACAGCGAGGGATTTCAAGCAGATAACCATATAACAATTACAGCACGGAAACAGGCCTTCTCGGCCCTTCCAGTCCATGCCGACCATTTATTTTCCCCTAGTCCCATCTACCTGCACTCGGACCATACCCCTCCATTCCCTTCCCATCCATATACCTATCCACTTTACTTTTAAATGTTAAAATCGATCCTGCCTCCACCACTTCTGCAGGAAGATCATTCATTGTACAATTTTAACATTACTTCCATACTCCTATATTCAATGCTCTGATTTATAAAGGCCAGCACACCAAAAGCTTTCTTTACCACCCTATCTACATGCGATACCACCTTCAGGGAACTATGCACAGTTATTCCAAGATCCCTCTGTTCCACAGCATTCCTCAATTCCCTACCATTTACCATGTACGTCCTATTTTGATTTGTCCTGCCAAGATGTAGCACCTCACACTTATCAGCATTAAACTCCATCTGCCATCTTTTAGCCCACTCTTCCAAATGGCCCAAATCTCTCTGTAGACTTTGAAAATCTACTTCATTATCCACAGCACCCCCTATCTTAGTATCATCTGCATACTTACTTATCCAATTTTCCACCCCATCATCTAGATCATTGATGTACATGACAAACAACAGTGGACCCAACACAGATCCCTGAGGCACCCCACTGGTCACCGGTTTCCAACCTGACAAACAGCCATCCACCATTACTCTCTGGCATCTCCCATTCAGCCACTGTTGAATCCATCTTGCTACTCCGCCATTAACACCCAAAGATTGAACCTTCTTTACCAACCTTCCACGGGGAACCTTGTCAAAGGCCTTACTGAAATCCATATAGACAACATCCACTGCTTTACCCTCATCAATTTCCCTAGTAACCTCTTCAAAAAATTCAAGAAGTTTTGTCAAACATGACCTTCCAGGCACAAATCCATGTTGACTGTTCTTGATCAGACCCTGTTTATCCTGATGCTTATATATATTATCTCTAAGTATCCTTTCCATTAATTTGCCCACCACTGACGTCAAACTAACAGGTCTATAATTGCTAGGTTTATTCTTTGAACCTTTTTTAAACAATGGAACAACATGCGCAGTACGCCAATCCTCCGGCACTATTCCAGTTTCTAATGACATCTGAAATATTTCTGTCATAGCCCCTGCTATTTCTACACTAACTTCCCTCAATATGTTATCAATTTGTTTATTAATGTCACGTGGTGCAATTTCAGGGCAAGAAAATATGATGATCAATTGAAATTATTACAATGCTATTTTGCATATAAAAATTCCCTTGTGTTACTTTAACAAAAATATATTTGTTCAAGTATCTATTAAATTCATGGTTAAGAATTTTATACGAGTGTTAGCTATTTATTTGTAATAATAATTTTCATCCTTTCGATAGTGAGGAAAATTCAGGCCAGTAACAATAAGTCAAGAAACATAGAAACATAGAAAATAGGTGCAGGAGGAGGCCGTTCGGCCCTTCGAGCCAGCACCGCCATTCATTGTGATCATGGCTGATCGTCCCCAATCAATAACCCGTGCCTGCCTTCTCCCCATATCCCTTGATACCACTAGCCGCTAGAGCTGTATCCAACTCTCTCATCAATTTAATCAAGAGTATTTTATTGTCATATGTCCCAGATAGAACAGTGCAATTCTTACTAGCAGCAGCACAACAGAATATGCAAACGTTGTACACTGTAAACAATATAATATAAAAAAAGGTCAGTGTGTGTGTGTGTATATACATACATGCACATACAAAAATCAACAATGATAGTGCACAGTGAGCACAAGATTCAAGATATTAACATTTGAAAGAAGAAAAAATGTTAGTTTAAATATTCAATATTGTGATACTTACGTCAAATCATTGCAGTATCATTATATAATGCTAAAATTTAATGTGAAATCCTTAATCAGATAATGGTCAGTATTTTGCTCTAGCAGTCAGTTCTGGACATTAAATATAGCCAGATTTTATAGTTTCAGGAGGTTTCCAGTACTGCTAAGAAACATAGAATCATTGATCCGAGAAAGAAAGCTGCACTCATGTCGCACGTAAACAGTTATACCTAAATAAATCACATCTCCATTGTAAGGTACAAAGGAAAGTATATATCAAAAACCTAGACGTTGAAGGAGGCTTCAGCATTTATGGGACCCTGCGCTTAGCTCACTGAAATCTCAGACAGGAGGAGAAAGCGAGACAAAAATCAATCAGTCTTAAAGAGTGCAGAATGGAGGAAGGAATAGGATCAATGTGTGCCACGCGCACGGGAGTCCAGCTCTTCTGTCTTAGGAAAAACAAAGCAATGAGAAAAAGTAATGTTAAAAAGTGTAAGTGTGACAAACCTACTAATGAAAAGTAAATTCACAGATGTTAGCATTTTAATTTTTTTTTTCCTCAAATTTGATTCAATTTCTCTACAGAAGGCTCTTTTATTACCAGGATATCGTTAAAAGGCAGTCTGGTTTTTGACGGCTATAATAACCTGTATGACATTCCCACAATAGTAATGACTAAGGATTTGCAGGCACTGCACTTACTTGGAACTGGCCTAAGGGGAATGATTTGGAAAATGATACAGTGTTGTCAGGTTTAAGGACGAGTTACTAACATTACACAGAGATCCAGTGACTTAAGGTAGTACTGTAAGGTGCGAAACCTTACCTAGAACTCCTTTTATGATCAATCCTACTAACTGCAGAATTGAACTTATGCAGGAAATTAAAAGAATACCCCTACTGAAAATGTCTCCATGCAGGTTAGATATTTCTAAGGTATTTGCAAACAACACTGACCAGTCTGCTCCTCGTATGGACGCCTTTATAACAATAATTATAAGGAAACAAATTGATTTCCTGTATGTTGTCTTGGTAATCACAATGGATTCTCTATAACTGTTTCATGTAATTATTCTGTCTTCTTTGATCTTCATCCCAACAGCACGAAGCATTAATAGTCCAGAAAAGAATAACCCTTAAGCTACAGTGTGATAAAAGAGATGCTAACCTTCAAATAAAAACAGTTGTTGTACACATTTTCTTGGACTCGTTGTTAGTCGTTAAATAAATCCGTTCATGGCAAAGCTTAGAAATTTTAGATCTGGGAATGCAATCTTCGAGCCATCACTAATCTCTTTCGCTATTATTGCAAAACACTCAGCATTGTATAAGAAATACAGATATGGGTAGAAAAACATGTCAATGCCACATGATTGCCTCTCATCCCAAGAACTCACATTAGCTTTACTAAGCTCCTCTGTGTAAATTACACCAGCCTAACGTTATCAGCAGATAAACTGTCCTTTAGGTCACTACAGACAAATGAAAACAAGTCAAAGTACTATTTGGAACTTTCTCCTTCCTGCATTATTTATATTCATAAAATTATAACCTTCTATTATACCAAATATGGGCAGCATTTTACTACAATCCAGCGCAGGTTTGCCAATAGTCTGGTATTTGTAGTAATGTACATAATAAATCTCCCAGATGTACTGGAGGACAGAGGTTCTAAGGGGGTAGAGGAACTGAAATAATTTTTCATTAGGTGAGAAATAGTATTGGGTAATCTAATGGAACTCAAGGATGATAAATCCCCTGGGCCGGATGGTCTGCATCCCGGTGTCCTCAGGGAGGTGGCTCTAGAAATAGTGGTGGTCATTTTCCAATGTTCAATAGATTCAGGATCAGTTCCTGTGGATTGGAGGATAGCTAATATTATCCCACTTTTTAAGAAAGGAGCGAGAGAGGTAACGGGGAGTTACAGACCTGTTATCCTGACTTCGGTGGTGGGAAAGATGCTGGAGTCAATTATTAAATATAATATAGATAAATGTGAGGTTATCCACTTTGGTGGCAAAAATTAGGGGGCAGATTATTATCTCAATGGGGTTAGGTTAAGTAAGGGGGAGGTGCAGCGAGACCTGGGTGTCCTTGTATACCATTCACTAAAAGTTGGCGTGCAGGTACAGCAGGCAGTGAAGAAAGCTAATGGAACGTTGGCCTTCATAACAAGAGGATTTCAGTATAGGTGTAAAGAGGTTCTTCTGTAGTTGTATAGGGCTCTGGTAAGACCACATCTGAAGAAGGACATCCTTGTGATTGAGGCAGTGCACAAGATTAGGTTCACGAGATTGATCCCCAGGATAGCGGGACAGTCATATGAGGAAAGATTGAAAAGATTAGGCTTGTATTCACTAGAGGATAGAAGGATGAGGGGGAATCTTATAGAAACATATAAAATTATAAAAGGACTGGACAAGCTAGATGCAGGAAAAATGTTCCCAATGTTGGGTAAGTCCAGAACCAGAGGCGCCAGTCTCATAATAAAGGGGAGGCCATTTAAGACTGAGGTGAGAAAAAACTTTTTCACCCAGAGAGTTGTGAATTTGTGGAATTCCCTGCCACAGAGGGCAGTGGAGGCCAAATCACTGGATAGATTTAAGTGAGAGTAAGATAGAGCTCTAGGGGCTAGTGGAATCAAGGGATATGGGGAGCAGGCGGGCACGGGTTATTGATTTGGGACGATCAGCCATGATCACAATGAATGGTGATGCTGGCTCAAAGGGCCGAATGGCCTCCTCCTGCACCTATTTTCTATGTTTCTATGTTTCTAAAGCAGCCCGCCATCATTGTGTTGCCACTCTGCAGGTTTATAGGGTAACCACAACAAATGTTAAAATATCTATATCGATCTATATATACCTATTAAAGTCTCATCTTGTATGTGTGTGTATGTATGTATGTATGTCTGTATGTTTTGTATCTTCCTCAAAACGCTACATGCTACTCTTAACTTTTTACACATTCTTACTCACATTTTCCCCCTCAACACCATAATCAGGTTCACTTAAGATTTCATCCTACATTTCATGTTATTGATGAATAAAGTTTAAAAAAAGCCAACTTTAACAAGATTTTTATTGTTAAAATCCCTCCTGCCAACTTCCAACAAATTCGATACAAAGTTGCAATACACGAACACTCTGTGCTTCCACCAACTGAATGGGATATCACAGCTCGCCATCTGCCATTTGCAACAATGTTGCCATCATAGCTCCTGGCAGCACAGGAGCGGAAGGGTCAATTGGTATTGCAATTGGGGAAGTGCAATTTGATTTTTTTTTTTAAGTCCAGTGCTGGAGGAGGTAGGGGAGTGCTGGAATTTTATGTTTGGCAACGAGTTTAGTTGGGGGACCACGCCTCCCGTGGGGGTTATGTGTTATTGGTGCAATATTGCATTGGGGAACGGGTTGCGTTGGGGGACCAGACCAACCATGTGACAAGGACCCAACGGGCCCCAGTTGATCTAGTATATATAACAATAACTCTGATCTTTTTATCTTCCAGTTTGCGTGGTTTTTCTATTTGCGCAAAAACGGTACACAATAGCACTATGGTTTTTCACCACATACTCACCATTCTCCTGTACTGCAAGTGCAAAAAGTTCTGATCGATGGTATATTTTAAAAGTTATTAAGGTTTAAAAATCTTTAAAACCGCGCATGCGCAGATTGGTCTCCTCTCCACCACATAGATTGGTCTCCTCTCCTGTCAGTCACCGCCATGGCCGGGATGGCGACGCCCCTTGCTGCACCATCGCCGCACTGATTAGCTGCGTCGGCTGTCAGTCACTGGTGGCACCCAGCGAGGAGAATAAAGCAGAAGGAACGGTGTGAGCAAAGTGTGCATCACTAATGCTCCGCCAGGTGGAGAGCGGGTGGGGCTGCATCTGCGGGCTCCGACGATCTGGGGCCTGGGCATCAACAATCCGGGGCCTGGCCACTGAGGCTGGCTCTGAGGCCAATGGTTGCAACCTCAAGATCCCGGGGAGGTGAGGAGGGAGGGTGGGGTGTCGAGGGAGAGGAGGGGGTTGGGAGGAAAAGGGGAGAAAGTGGGGATGAGGAGGGAGAGTGGGGGAGGAGGGGGAATAGAGGGAGAGTAGGGGGGAGTGGAGGTGGCAGTGAGTGTGGAATAGAGGGTGAGGAGGGTGGTGGGAGAGGTTAGGAAGGTTAGTGGAGGGATAGAGGGAGGTGAGGAGTGGGGAGGAGTGGGATAGAGGGATAGGAGGGGGTAGAGGAGGAGGAGTTATGGAGGAAGGGGGGGATTGACTGTGGGCATGGGAAAGGAGAGGGAGGGAGAGGTGTGGGAAGGATTGGGGAGGAGTGGAGGAGAGGGGAAAGATCCCAGGTAGGTGAGAAGGGAGAGTGGGGGAATTGAGGGAGAGGAAGGAGTAGAGAGGGAGACGGGGGGGAAAGTGGAGGCGGCGAGGCGGGAGAGTGGTGGAAGAGGGGGGAATGGATGGAGAGGAGGGGTAGGGAGGGAGAGGGAGGAAAGTTGAGGTGAGGAGGGAGATTGGGAGAAAGGGGGGATAGAGGAAGATGAGGGGGAGTGGGGGAGGTAGGGAGTGGGGAACAGAGGGAGAGGAGGGCAGTTGTGGAGATGTGGAGGGGTAGTGGGGGGGATAGGGGAGGTGAGGAGTGGGGGAGGTGGGGAATAGAGGGATGGGAGGGGGTAGGGAGGGGAGAGGAGTTGGAGGGAGGAAGAGAGTGACTGAGGGTAGGGGAAAGGAGAGGGAAGGAGATGTGATGGAGGGATTGGGGAGGGGAGAAGGAGAGTAGAAATATCCTGGGGAGGTGAGGCGGGAGTGTGGAGGAGGAGGGAGAATAGAGGGAGAAAAGGGGGGATTGGGGAAGTAGGGAGTTGGAAATAGAGGGAGGAGGGCAGTGGGGGAGGTGAGGAGGGATAGTGGGAGGGATAGGGGAGGTGAGGAGTGGGGGAGGTGGGGGGTAGAGGGACAGAATGGGGATAGGGAGAGGAGTGGATAGAGGGAGAGAGTGATTGAGGGTAGGGGAAAGGAAAGGGAGGAAGAGGTGAGGGAGGGATTGGGGAGGGGAGAAGGAGAGTGAAGAGGAGGGTGAAGAGGAGGGTGAGGGATTGCTGGGGGTTGAGGGGAAATGAGCCGCACCTGCGCAGTTGGGGGCTATGGGTGAGTGGTGGAATATTGCGTTGGGGGGGCGGGTTGCATTGGGGGAAGGGGTGAGTGGTGGAATATTGCGTTGGGGGAACAGACCCTAAGTCAGCACTTAGTCTAGTTTATCAATAATAATTGTTCTCTAACACAGAAAAAGACCAAAAGGCTCATCAGGAACAGGCACCGCTCCATAAACACTAGCACGCGGATCAGATTTCAGAACTTTGGATATGGTGCCAAATCTGGCGACTCAATAATAATTTCACTGTGTTTTGCACATGTGACAATAAAGCACCATTGAACCACTTGAATCCCTTGTCACCCCATTACACGGTGGGTAATTTACTTATTTACTAATTAACTTACCAGCGAGTTTTTGGGATGTGGGAAGAAACCTGGCGGAAAACCACACAGTCACCTGTGGACATAAAAACTCAACATCAACAGCGTCAGAGATCAGGATCAAACTATCTAACAAGAGAGATTTTACCTCTCGCCCATGACATTCAATGGCATTACCTTCATCAAGGTCCCTGCCATCAACATTCTGGAGGCATTTGCCATTGACCAGAACATCTGCAGTTCAAAGAGATTAGATTATCCTTTATTGTCATTCAGACCTTTCGGTCTGAACGAAATTTCATTACCTTGCAGTCATAACATATAATAAAAAACAAAACGCACAATAAACACATATTTAACATCCACCACAGTGAGTTCACCAGGCACCTCCTCACTGTGGTGGAAGGCAAAAGTCTTGGAGTCTCTGTCTTCTTCCCTCCTTGTTCTCCCTCTGCGCTGAGGAGATCCAGGCCTCCGATGTTGCCGTCCACCAGGCCCGCGGCCGAGCCTCTGAAGCCGGGCTGCCGCCACTGCCGGAATGCCAGAACACCGCCACAGGGCCCACCGCTGGAACGCTGGAGCACCGCAGCTCCAAAGCCAGGTCGCCGTTGGAACGTCGCTGGAGCACCGCAGCCCCGAAAGCCAGGTCGCCACTGGAGCACCGCAGCCCTGAAAGCCAGGTCGCCACTGGAGCACCGCAGCCCTGAAAGCCAGGTCGCCACTGGAGCACCGCAGCCCTGAAAGCCAGGTCGCCGCTGAAGCTCCGAAGCCGTGCCGCCGCTGTTGGAAGCTGGAAGGCCGCCATAGCTCCAAGGCCGCCAGCTCCGCTATTAGGGCCTCAGCACAGACAGAGACGGTGATGGGGGACACAACAAGAAAAGTCGCATGCCCCGAAGGGAGAGACTAAAACCCTGTTTCTCCCACCCTCCTCCTCCCCACCCCCCCCCCAACACACATACACAGCCTAATAAACCAAAATAATCACTAAAACAGACACAAGAAGACAAAAATAAAATAAAATACAGACGGACTGCAGGTGAGCTGCAGCTGCCAGGCAGCGCCACCACTTCCGGTCAAAGTCAGGGAATTTTGCAGCAAGGACATGTTTGGCAAATTAAAGCCTTTCCAACATCTCAGGTCAAGACAAGTCAGGAACACAGCGGAACACCCCCCACTTGCCCGGATGAGTGAAGCTGCAGCCACCACTGTAGATACTTGTTACCATCTATGTCAAAGTGACGCACTTGATTAGCACTTCATCAACCACCCTTAATGTTCATTCTCCCCACTACCATCACATTATAGTTGAAGTGTGCATCATATGAACATACATATTAGGAGGAGTAGGTCACCCAACTATTTCAATGGTTCCATGGTACTTTATTGTCACATAGTCTTGGTGTAGTGCAGTACCTTTTTGCATACAGTTCAGAAAAAATCTTAACATACATAAGCACAATCATACTTAAATACAGGAGTGTAGTAGATTACGCTGAGGCAGTACACAAGTGTCGCCATGTTTCTGGCTCCATCTTCAAGTTCAGAGTTGTTAAACCATGAATAACCTTAACATGGCCACAGAAGCCCATAGTCCTGGCGGTAGGTTAACCCCTGTAACAAGGTTGGAGTTACAGGGGTCATCCTGGCCAGACGATATTGTGGGTGTCCTCCACCATTGCTCCCTACTTTGTGCCGTTGCAGGCCACATCCGATCTGTACAGTTGACCTCTTGGAGCAGCGCCTGCACTAGTTGAGCCCCAGGCTGCTGCAAGGCCTCCAGTCGGTCATTCCACCAATACATAAAACTGAACATGTCGACCTGTGAACATGTAGTCCTCACACAGCCTCTGTGCAGCCTCCGTAACTTTGGACACCTCTTACTCCCGTCCTCGGAACACACAGAGGGCCTCCAAGGACATATGAGATGAGCCTCCAGCCCACTCACTGGTACCATTCCTTGACTCCATCCACAACCGTTGCCATCTTGAAAGCTTGAAGACAAGATCATGGTTGATATGATAGACACAAAATGCTGGAATAACTCAGCAGGGCAGGCAGCATCACTGGAAAGAAGGAATGGGTGACGTTTCAGGTCGATTCCTTCTCTCCAAAGATGCTGCCTATCCCGCCAAGTTATTCCAGCATTTTGTGTCTATCTTCAGTTTAATCCAACATCTGCAGTTCCTTCCCACAAATGGCTGATATGATTACTGCCTCAACTTCATGTTCCTGCCTACCCCAATTATATTTCCCTCCTTGCTGCTCAACGTTCTCAACCCAGCGGCATTGGTGGAGTACATTCACCAGAGGGACTGTCGTGGGTCAAGTAGACGGTTCACCACCTCATTCTTGAGGACAATTGGCCGAGCCAATGAAACCCATATCCCAAAACTAAACTAAAATAATTGTTCCCACAGGTGTAAAGCAAAATTTGTAACAACTACTTACACTTAGATATCATATTAAAATAGGAAACCCTCCCAATGGCAATAATTCCTCACTGCAGCCTCACAGTTATTAGCAAGTTTCACTACTTAACAGATCAATAATTTACAGCAACCTATCAATAGTGAATGTTTATTGGGCTATTATACAAATAAAAACAACGCGCAAGTAACCAGACAATACTAAGATTTAAAAAAAATTGTGGTTGTTAAGAGGTAGTGGCTTGTGGCTGGACTATATTAAAGACAGTTTCTTAAAAAATTAATATTATCAATATTTGCTGAATAATTAAAATGAATGTTAAGTGAACCTGGCTGAGAACCAAAAGAAGCCAGAAGAACACAGTGTCTTCGCATTTGTGTATTATCTTTGGTAATTATCCAGTAATCTGCTTAGTGATCTGTAACAACAGCTCCTCCTTCTGCTCTCAGAGGGACATGGCATTAGACCTGGAACTCTAAAGCTGTAACTCAGATTAAAACAGAGCAATTGGTGACTGAGCCCTAGATTCTAGGCAGTCATTTTCTCTCTCAATTTCAAATCACTGGCAGTACCTCTGAATATATTTCCCACAAGTTCTTTGCTTTTCCATGCTTTTCCATGCTTAGACTTTTTCCAATGCGATAGTTCCCATTTCTCCTTTTGTCTTGACATTAAACCTGTTAAAATTAACTCATGCTTTTTTTGATTGGAACATTTAATGCTGTGCCTGAATTTTATATACTCTGGTGAGGCTACTCCATTGGTACAAGAAAACTAGCTAGAGGACATCCGTGATGGAGAGGTGATGATTAAGGCTTCTTCAGTGGAGAAATTAAGATAGCCAATTTTGTAATATACTGTAGTGAATTTTAACAGATATATTACATTTACCATCTCAACCTGAAAGTCTATCACTGGGCAGCTGCAACGAGCTGATCATCACTCTTCATGAAGAGAAAGCATTGGCATTTAACTTCAGTTCAAAGCAATATTTAAGGTCAAATCATTATGCCCAGTCATGACTAAAGTTCAGGATTAAGCCACGATTGATTTGTTGAGCACTAATTCATGAAACCTACATTGAAGGAATAAAATGCAGGATGACTCTTGGTATGCAGTGTATTTCAACTGATTCCTCAATGGAAATGCAGGAGTCATACAGCATGTGGACCGCTTTTCGGAGCTCCCGCAACACAACTTCTCCAGCCCGTGTCGCGGGGTTGGAACGACCCGGAGCTGGGCATTACATCGCCCGACGCGGCTTTAATGGCCGCGGGACATGCCAACGCCCGCCGGGGGCTCCAACCTGTGACTTTTGGACCTGGTGCAGGGCCGTACATCACCCAGCACAGGCTTTAATGGCTATGAGACTTACCATCGCCCGCCTGGGGCTTCGACATCGGGAGATAAATGGTGCAGGGGGAGAGAAAAGACTTTGCCTTCCATCACAGTGAGGAGGAGATTCACTGTGATGGATGTTTGTGTAAATTGAATTGTTTGTTTTGTAGGAATTGTCTTTGTTTGTATGGCTGTGGAACGGAGTTTCGTTTGAGCCTCACTTAGGTTCAAATGACATGGAATAAAATATTGTATTGTATTGTATTATTGTAAATCTTCTTAGCACTCTTTCCAGATTCATGACATTTCTTATAATAGCGTGACCAAGACTTAATACAATACTCCTGCCTCACCAACATCTTGTACAACGGTAACCTAACGTTCCAACTTTTGTAATCAGTTCCAGCCTTTTTACTTTGGTATATGGTGATTCGTGGCTGATGGTGGCTATCAGCATTAATGTGAGGATGGAGTTTTTTTAATAGTGTATGGTGCTTGTTATGTAGAAAATTAGCATGAAAAATATATTAGCATGAATAAAAGATGAAGTACGAGGGTAAAACTGGCCAAGGATATAAAGAAGGATAGTAAAAGCTTCTTTAGGTATGTTAAGAGAAAAAGATTAGTAAAGATAAATGTGGGTCCCTTGAAGGCAGAAACAGGTGAAATTATTATGGGGAACAAGGAAATGGCAGAAGAGTTGAACAGGTACCTTGATTCTGTCTTCACTAAGGAAGACACTAACAATCTCCCGGATGTACTAGAGGACAGAGGATCTAGGGAGAGAATGGAACAGAAAGAAATTTGCATTAGGCGAGAATTATTATTGGGTGGACTGATGGGACTGAAGGCTGATAAATCCCCAGGGCCTGATTGTCTGCATCCCAGGGTACTCAAGGATGTGGCTATAGAAATTGTGGATGCATTGGTGATTATTTTCCAATGTTCTATAGATTCAAGATCAGGACCTGTGGATTGGAGGGTAGCTAATGTTATTCTACTTTTCAAGAAAGGAGCGAGAGAGAAAATGGGGAATTATAGACCAGTTAACCTGACATCAGAGATGGGGAAGATGCTGGCGTCAATTTTTAAAGAAGTAATAACGGCGCATTTGGATAGTAGTAAAATGATTGAAGTCCAAGTCAGCATGGATTTATGAAGGAGAAATCCTGCTTGACTAATCTTCTGGAATTTTTTGAGGATGGGACAAGTAAAATGGATGAAGGAGAGCCAATGGATGTAGTGTATCTGGACTTACAGAAAGCCTTTGATAAGGTTCCACACAGGAGATTAGTGTGCAAAATTAGAGCAGAGGGTATTAGGGGTAGGGTATTGACATGGATAGAGAATTGGTTGGCAGACAAGAAACAAGGAGTAGGAATAAATGGGTCCCTGTCAGAATGGCAGGCAGTGGCGAGTGGAGTGCCGTAAGGCTCGGTGCTGGGGCCGCAACTATTTATAATATATATTAATGATTTAGATGATGGGATTAAAAGTAACACTAGCAAATTTGCAGATGACACAAAGCTGGGTGGCAGTGTGAGCTGCGAAGAAGATGCTAGGAGGTTGCAGAGAGACTTGAACAGGTTCAATGAGTGGACAGATGCATGGTAGATGCAGGATAATGTAGATGAATGTGAGGTTATCCACTTTGGACAAGGAGGCAGATTATTATCTCAATGGTGTCAGATTAAGAAATAGGGAAGTGCAACAAGACCTGTGTGTCTTGTACGCCAGTCACTGAAAGTAAACATGCAGGTGCAGCAGGCAGTGAAGAAAGCTAATGGCATGTTGTCCTTCATAACGAGAGGATTTGAGTATAGGAGTAAAGAGGCCAGTTGTACAGGGCCCTGGTGAGACCACATATGGAGTATTGTGTGCAATTTTGGTCTCCTAATTTGAGGAAGAACATCCTTGCTATTGAGGCAGTGCAACGTAGGCTCACGAGGTTAATCCCTGGGATGGCGGGACTCTCATATGAGGAAAGATTGGAAAGATTGGGCTTGTATTCACTGGAATCTAGAAGGATGAGAGGGGATCTTTTAGAAACGTATAAAATTATAAAAGGACTGGACAAGCTAGATCAGGGAAAAATGCTCCCAATTTTGGGGGAGTCCAGAATCAGGGGCCACAGTCTAAGAATAAAGGGGAGGCCATTTAAAACTGAGATGAGAAAAAATGTTTTCACCCAGAGAGTTGTGTATTTGTGGAATTCTCTGCCACAGAAGGCAGTAGAGGCCAATTCAGTGGATGAATTACAAAATAGTTAGATAGAGCTCTAGGGCTAGTGGAATCAAGGGATATGGGGAGAAGGCAGGAACGGGTTACTGATTGCGGATGAGCAGCCATGCTCACAATGAATGGCAGTGCTGGCTCGAAGGGCCAAATGTCCTCCTCCTGCACCTATTTTCTATGATTCTATGTTTCTATCTTTAAGAGGCTGAAGAATTAAAAAAGATAACAAACTCTCTATATGTAAAAGATAGAAATATATAGCATGGCACACTTCATTATCATTCTTTCTGGTTAGACTCCTACTGTAAGCACATAGTTGTATATCTGTTATTTATTGGCCTACATTCTATTGATAAATAAATTTGCTTAACAGCTTAAAACTGGTGTTTTCACAAAAAAGGAAGAACATTCAACAAAGGCACAAAATAATTTCCAGTAGTTAATACAAATAGTAGAGATAATGCTATGCTTTGCATTGATCTAGATACTTTATAGAAGGCTTACCCAGCCATCAGGACCAATATAGATGGTGGCAGATTAGGAAAGGGGGAGATGCAACGAGACCTGGGTGTCATGGTACACCAGTCATTGAAAGTAGGCATGCAGGTGCAGCAGGCAGTGAAGAAAGCAAATGGTATGTTAGCATTCATAGCGAAAGGATTTGAGTATAGGAGCAGGGAGGTTCTACTGCAGTTGTACAGGGTTTTGGTGAGGCCACACCTGGAGTATTGCGTACAGTTTTGGTCTCCAAATCTGAGGAAAGACATCCTTGCCATAGAGGGGGTACAGAGAAGATTCACCAGACTGATTCCTGGGATGTCAGGACTTTCATATGAGGAAAGATTGGATAGACTCGGCTTGTACTCGCTGGAATTTAGAAGATTGAGGGGGGATCTTATAGAAACTTACAAAATTCTTAAGGGGTTGGACAAGCTAGATGCTGGAAGATTGTTCCCGATGTTGGGGGAGTCCAGAACAAGGGGTCACAGTCTAAGGATAAGGGGGAATTCCTTTAGGACCGAGATGAGGAAAACATTCTTTACACAGAGAGTGGTGAGTCTCTGGAATTCTCTGCCACAGAAGGTAGTTGAGGCCAGTTCATTGGCTATATTTAAGAGGGCGTTAGATGTGGCACTTGTGGCTAAAGGGATCAGGGGGTATGGAGAGAAGGCAGGTACGGGATACTGAGTTGGATGATCAGCCATGATCACATTGAATGGCGGTGCAGGCTCGAAGGGCCGAATGGCCTACTCCTGCACCTATTTTCTATGTTTCTATGTTTCTATTCCCTTGAAGGTGTAACTAATTGGCGTTAATTGGGCTAAACATGGGAGTCAAAATATGTGACCAAAGTGATATTAAAAAAACGTCAATTAAATTAAAGCTAATAAATAATATTGATGCTAAACCAGACCTCCATGGTAAATGCTAAATGGCTGAGGTGGCCAGTTACTTTGGCCAAAAGTTCTGCCAAAGTCCCGTAGGGGAGGAATTAGTCCTCATCCTCCTCCATTCATGGACATAAAACAAGCATAAAAAGGGCAAGTATCTTGAAGCCAATGGAAATCTGGTAGATGGCCAATCCTAAAGTGAGTCCAGACCGTTTCCAAGTGCCCATGATAGTCATTTAAATCTGGCATTTGGATAATAAAGGTTCAATGTCTGATCCAAGAACCTTACAAAATACTAGCTTGCTCTGAGAAAACAAGGAACTGCAGATGCTGGATTACCAAACACGACATTAAGCATTGGAGTAACTCAGTAGGACAGCCAACATCCCTGACAAACATGGGTTTGTGGTGTTTTGGGTCTGGACCCTTCTTCAGATCTTTACATTTACTTTGCTCAAGCTTTTAGGACATGGGCATGACCAATGCTGAAAAGAAAAAAAGATCATAAAAGTGAAATTAATTTATTCTCAACATGCTTCGCTGTCATCAGGGATGCTTCATTAGGCTATACAGTGCTTCTGCTGGCACGAATGCCCCTGAATATTTGGACAAGGTCTTGATGCAAAATTATTGTCTTCCACGGAAAAGGAATTACTCCCTAAATACATTTCGTGCCTGCAGACTGGTCCAATGCAGATTCCACCCTAATGACTTATGATGGTCTAAATAGGCTTCTGCGCTTGTTATTAGAATAGTGAGTGGTTTGACAGAGGAGAAGGGCAGGAAAAGGGAGGATACAATAAAGAATGGCTCAACTGGGCTGCCAAATTAAGAAAATAATCGGTTGTAAATTGTAGCTCAAGCATAAGGAAAATATAAAAATAGCTTTATTGATCAACTGGATAGTGCAACATATCAAAGAGAAAGGTAATTCCAGTTGTTGCACTATGAATGGGGAGTAAATATGATCCAGGTGCAATTTTATTAAATTTGTTCACCAAGTATTTATATTAAGAAACTTTCTCAATCATTCAACTTGGGAATGGCATAAGGGAAGAAAACAAAATCAGAGATGATCAAAGGAATATTTCTTCCCTCCACCCCTTCACGAAGGGTCTCGACCGGAAATGTCACCCATCTCTCCAGAGATGCTGCCTGTCCCGCTGAGTTACTCTAGCTTTTTGTGTCTATCCTCCACAGACATGTTCACCGTTTAATCTACAGACAAATATTGGGTTGATCCTTTACCTCTGCATAAATTCAAGACATCCAATCCATTGTGTAAGATTACGCACACGCAACATACGATATATGTGGCCTCAGTTCAAGAAAGTGTTGGTACATTATAGTACATCTGAGCTTTCCATTGGAAGTTGTAGCTTAGAAGAGCTGTGGAAAATCTTACAGGTCTAGTGACACCTTAGATATATCTATTATCTTTCAGCTATCTCCCACCTACATTCTTCTGAGTCCAGCAAGATTGAGGAAACCCCTTTAAACGAATTGGATTTATCAAAAGTTCTGACACTGCGTTGCAGCAAAGGGAAAAATTCTGTGTGACTGAATACTGATACTTCAATAAGGCATCCGTGACATATAAAGGGATATCAGGAGCTTCATTCTGTTATTTAAGGAATTAGCCCACAGAGGCTTTGCAATCTAGAGGCTAGTCAAAAATAAGAACTCTGCTGGAACTGTGAAAAGAAAACTGTAAGATGGGCATATCTCTGACAAGAACCTTCAAGCAAACATTTTGGGTGTGGACCTTTCAATCATTCGGAAATGATAACCTCAGCTCTCTCCACAAATGCAGCCAGACCTGCGCTTAATATCATGTTAGCTTATTCTTTTGCTATTTAATTGATCTTGACTTTATCTTTTACTCTTTTAGGACATTCAAATAAAGACCTGGATGAAGATGCCATATGGCTCACAAAGAGACATGGAGCTGTTCGGCAGCTATTTACATTGTTAGACACGATTAGTAAATGTTTTAATTCTCTTCAGATACATGGGATCAGAGCACGAGTTTACATTTATTGCTTTCAGTAACCTATAATCTACCACAGAATATTCAAATAACATGTTTAATGTTTTATTTATTTGTTGTACTCAATTGTAGCTGTTAATATTATTCTCTCATTGAATTATGTCAGCTTATTTTTCCACCAAAGTTAATGCTCAACATTTATAGTGAGGGATTGAATATAATGCTTCCTTAAATGTAGGGAAGTAATAGACCGTGTGTAAGAAAGCGACTGCAATAAAAGAATATCCATGGACCTAGGTGGAGTTGCTTTTGTGAGTTAAATAGACTTTTTTTCATCTGGCCCTATGCCCTCCATTCTGTCATGTTAATCAGGAACATTGTAGAAGCAACAATAAGATTGACATCTTCATGCTTCCGTTGCCATGTTTGTTGCCAAAGGAGCGAGCACTAATTTCCATTACCACCGCACTGTAGTGCTCGGTGGAAGGTATCTGTAGGTCCATGTCATTCCATAATGGTCCAATTTAAAGTATTAAACTTATCCTTCAGATTTTCTCCTTTCTAGAGAAAACGAAACAAGCTTGTTGAAGATTTACGAGGCACCATAAACTTCCAGTTCTTGTATTATTCCTGTAAATGGTCCTGCAATTTCTCCAATCAGTTAACAACATGCTTCGAACATTGCCCAGGAAGGCAACCTGCTTCGGGCCACATTTATTATGAGTCATGTTTCCATCACAATGAAAATTAAAATGTTAGCTTGGAGACACTGCAAATTGGAACTGTCTGCATTGTCCTTGACTCTCCAATGTGCATATCGTGAGATAATTCCAACACATATGCAAGGGTTTCCAGGCTCATGCAGAGTATGTCTGTGAAGTGTTTCCAATGGAACATAAGAAAATATGGCAGGGTTAGGCCACTTAGCCTTTCAAGCCTGACCCGCCATTGAATATATGCATAGCTGATCTTATTTCCTCTTCTGTGCCAGCAACCTGATCTTTCCAAAAAAAAATCACCCTCAGTGATCTAGCCTCTTCAACCCTGTAGTAGAAAATTCCAAAGATTTATCGCTGCAAGAAGTTTTCTGCAATAAGTTCTGAAACACCACTGTTTTGAATGACTGCCCCAATATGTTGGAACCAAGTCTCTTTGTTTGAGATTCTTCCCACTCAACATCCATCCTCAGGATCCCAGGTAGTATCTACTATTCTCTACAGTCTCCTTCATTCTTGAGCTTTCGAACCAGGCCGTGATGCCACTAGCTAATGAACTCTCCACTGTACACCTATAGATGTTTGATAACATATTTGTTGACATACCAAACCTTCTCAATCTTCAAAGGGAGAAGAGCGTTATTGAGCTTTCTTTGTGATTGTAGCAATCTGCTCTCAGGACAGATCTTCAGAGATATGTATGCCCACGAACCTGAAGCTGTTCCCATTCTTTACTGCTGATTAAGACATGATTGTGGGCGCTCAGCAATCCGCTGCTAGAATCAACAGTTAGTTCCTTTGCTATAGAGCAAGATTGTTGTTTTGGCATCATTCGTTCAGACTATCAATCTCTCTTCAGTATTCTGACTCGTTGCTTCCCGTTACTTGTCCAAGCAGGTGGGAACATTGTTCGCAGCAATATCATCACATCCGGCAGAGAAATCTGGATGGTTAAACGTCTTGTTTCAATATGCTGCCCTTGGTTGGCCTATGTTTTTATTTTAATATATTGCCTTCGGCTGTAGTCATTGTTCAAGTTATGAAACATTCTCCGGAACGGAACCCTGTCATAACCTGGAGGGAACATGCAGTGAATCCTTAAAATCCTTAAAATTCATGCAGTGAATCCTTAAAATTCTCAAACCAAGACACTTGTAGAGGCTGAGTAAACTTAGAAGATTGATAGATTTTTAGCTGTTAGGTGAAAAGTGAATCTGGGGATTAGTGGGGCGAGTACAGCAAGGGGTAAAAGATATGAGAAAAGAAACAGAGCCAATGTCAGAGACCCTTCATCACCTCTTCGGAATAGTGGTGGATGGTGGCATTGAGGCTTTGAGATAGGCACGTAGATATGCAGGGGATGGAGGGATGTAGATCACTTCCAGGCGGAGGAAATTAGTTTAACGCATCATATTCAGTATGGATATTGTGAGCCAAACAGCCTGTTCCAGTGCTGCACTGATCAATGTTCTATGTTACACAGATTACACATAAATTCTAGATAGGAGACCCTGCAGTGGAAATTTGTCAGGCTTGAGACTAAGTCAGATCCCATCCAATGGTGCCTATTTAACAGAGCAGAATCCTAATCTGAGAGCACACTCATTTTTGTGTAAGTGATAAATACCAGGCCTGCATCAGTAACTGTTGTTTAAGATACCTTGATCAAGTTTATTATCAGGTACAGTGAGGGACATGCATAATGAAACACTTGCTTGCAACAGCGTAACAGGCACTTAGACCCAGACATTCAATGACATAAATTACACGTAACGTTTCTCAAAGAAAGATGAAGCAAAAAAAACAGATTTTAGTGCAAAGCACAATTAGAAGAAAAATAAGTCTACAGCATTGCAAGAGGTGGTTCATGGTGTTCTGTTGTCAACCCAGGATTAGAGCTGTGCAGGGTACACAAAAGGCTGGAGAAACTCAGCAGGTGCAGCAGCATCTAAGGAGCGAAGGAGACAGGCGACGTTTTTCGGGTCGAGACCCTTCAGACTGGTCACTGTCTTCGTAGGGAGGAGGAGAACTTCTTCAAAGTAGGCATACCTTCAGGAGATATCGCAGTGGAGTAGACAAAGTGTTAAAGAAGGAACTGCAGATGCTGGAGAATCGAGGGTACACAAAAGGCTGGAGAAACTCAGCGGGTGCAACAGCATCTAAGGAGCGAAGGAGATTCAGACTGGTTTAAGAACCTGATCGTTGTGGAAAAATAACTAATCCTGAGCCTGGTGGTGTGTGATTTCTGTCTTCTGTACCTCCTGCCTGATAGTTGCAGTCAGAAGAGGGCATGGCTTGGTTGGTGGGGATCCTTGACGATAGATGCCATCTTTTGGATGCAGCACTTCATGTAGATGCTTTAAATGAAGGTACAAGCTCAGTTTGTGAATCATCTGTTTTGTGATCGATTCCTTTCTATGCGGTGCACATGGTCTGTCATAACCAACAACCAATTGGGGTTGCCTCACGACACTAGAGACCAAGGTTCGATCCTGACTACGGATGCTCTCTGTGTGGAGTCTATACGCGCTCCCTGTGACCATGTGGGTTTCCTCCCACATTCCAAAGACGTGCATGTTCTTAGATGAATTGGCTTCTGTATATTGCCATAGTGTGTAGGGTGTGAAAGTTGGATAACATGAAATGAGTGTGCGGATGACTGATGGTTGGTGTGGAATATGGGGGGAGGACCTGTTTCCACACTGTAGCTCTCAACTAACAAAAATATTAACTTTTAATTACTTGTATGAATAGACCAAATACTGTGTTCGTCTCACCTCCATCCAAACAATTAATTCTGCCTCTTATTAGTTAAGCAGGTGTTTGAATTTCAATCTGCAACAGCAGAGCAACAATGTAAACTCTGGATGGGGAACACCAAAGGTCAGGACCAAATGCATTTCTTGGAGCTGTGAGGCGGCAGCACTGCTGCAACACTGTGCCTTCCCCTCACGGATAATCTTTTACCACAGATCCCTTTCCTACACTCATCCTTTGATTCTATTAATAGCTAAACATTTAGCTATCAAATTGCTCCCTCTCCTTTGGCTAACTTTGTGAGGCGAGGTAGACAGTTCTGGAACATGTGTGCATATACACGTGTGCCAATCTGTTATTTTTCTTTTTACCAAAATATACTACCACATACTCGCCTGCACTTAATTTCTGCCATATGTTCACTGTTTCCCCTGCCTATGTCTTTTGCAACCTTCTTCACTGTTTGCTGTCTTTCCAGCTTCGTGCCATCTGTAAATGTTTAAACTGTCTCAGCACCTGCAAGTCCACGTCATTCAAAATCGGCAATATTTCTTAAAGTGAAACTTGGTCAACCCTATTGTGCACCCCTCTCTGAAAAGCCTTTAAATAATCACAACACTAAGCTTTCCCAACACTCCATTAATTTGATATCCATGTTGCTTCTTTAGTCATGGTTTTAATACTGCTAACAAGATAAAAATATATATGCAGACCAGCACAGTGTTACATCGGTATAGTCTGGCCTTACAGCGCTAGAGAACCGGGTTCAATCCTGACTACGGGTGCTGTTTGTACAGAGTTTGTACATTCACCTTGTGAACAAATGGGCTTTCCCCAGGTACTCTGTTTTCCTCCAACACTCCAAAGATGTATAGGTTTGTATGTTAATTGGCTTCTATAAATTGTAAACTGACCCTAATGTGTAGGAAAGTGCTAGTGTATGGAGTGATAGCAGGTCGACATGAATGGCGGGCCTGTTTCCACACTGTATCTCCAAAATCTAAAGTTAAAAAATCTCTGAAATACCATTGAAGGCTCCATTTATATAACACCAACTCCTGTGCCCTCATTTACCCTTTAACTCACTGCCACTTAACTTGAGCTTAAGACCTTTTAAATCCAGTACCAATAGGCAGCGCAGTGGGTGACGCAGTGGCACAGCTGCTGCCTCACAGCATCAGAGACTCTGGTTCGATCCTGACCCCGGGTCTTAACTGTGTAAAATTCGCTCATTCTCCCTCTGACAAATCAGCCCATTACGGTATTATTTAGTATATTCAGATTCCAAAATAATTCCGAAAATAATTAATAGAAAAGTAATTTGAGTAAGCTGGGACTCTATTCCATGGAATGCAGGAGGATGAGGGGTGATCTTATAGAGGTATATAAAATCATGAGAGGAATAGATCAGGTAGATGCCCAGAGTCTCTTGCCCAGAGTAGGTGAATCGAGGACCAGAGGACATAGGTTTAAGGTGAAGGGGAAAATATTTAACAGGAATCTGAGGGGTCACTTTTTCCATACAAAGGGTAGTGGAACAAGCTGCCAGAGGAGGTAGTCGAGGCTGGGACTATCACAATGTTTAAGAAACAGTTAGACAGGTAGATGGATTGGACAGGTTTGGAGGGATATGGACCAAACATGGGCAGGTGGGACTAGTGTAGCTGGGACATGTTGGCCGTTGTGGGCAAGGTGGACCAATTATCACTATGACTCAATGCGCATTTGGCTCAATTTATGATGAACTATGCAATGCGTTTTGACTGGATTTGCTATACATAATTGATTTAATATTGGAGCTAATGATGCACAATACAGCCCGAATGAGAGCATACTCAGATGCTAGCCAATTAGCTAACAATGAAGTAGCCAAATCTTCCAGCCAGAGAGACAATGTTGAGAACATTGGGTCAGCGGGGTGAACCCTATAATTTGATGTTTTCTCCTTGAATTATATTCGTTAGTTAAGACTACCCATATCTATCACAAGATTTACACAAATCCCACATTATAACTATTGGAGTTATAATTATTGCCAGACTCTCCACACTTTTGGGAAGCAGAGGAAACTAGAATACCTGAGGGAAACCCAAGTGGTTACAACAAGAATATGCATCTTTATAGGACCTTGGTGTGTGGGCTTTGGAGAAAGTGCAGAAGTTTAACAGAATGCTGCCTTTATTAGAGTGTATTAGTTACAAGGAGAAATTGGACAAACTTGGAAAGTTTTTCTGGAGTGTCAGAGGCTGAGGGGAGACTTGATAGAAGTATATATAATTATGAGAGGCATAGATACGGTATGCTGGGGAGGAAATATCAAAGACTCGAGGACTTAGCTTTAAAGTTAGAGGGGCAAAGTTTAAAGGAGATGTGCGGGGCAAGTTTATTTTACACAGTGAGTAATAGGTGCCTAGAATGCATTGCCAAGGATGGTGGTGGAGGTAGATATGAAAGAGTGGAGTTTAAGTATAAAATGTGAAAGTAAGGTTTAGTGGCATTTACAGTGAGTGAGTTTTCGATAGGCATATGGATATGCCAGGAATGGAGGGAAATGGATCACAGGCAGGTAGATGAGATTAGTTGGCAACATGTTCAGCATGGACATTATGGGCTGACAGGCCTGTTCCTCTACTTATTGTTTATTATTCTAATGCATTGGAAACCCAATTCTTCAGTAGTTTTTCAGAACAGCCTCTTGATAACCCATTTACTCCAATGTTTCCTCAGACGTACACAATATGATTTCAACTACAGGGAGAGAAAGCACTGGAGCCGGGATAAGGCAGACGCACTACTCTGCTGTGCCACTGTGCTGTTGTGACTATTGATATGTTGAGCTTGGTATGTTATGCATTGCAAATAAAGAATCACATGACTTGATAACATCTGTAGCAACATCCTGTTGCTGCAGCTCATGGCTTATCCAGCAAATAGCCTGATGAAGCAGTTGGTGGCTTCAAGATGCTCAGCATACAATACAATATGGTTTTATTCGTCACATTGCACATAAAGTGCAAGTGAAATGAATTTGCCAGCAGCGGACCAATGATAAAGAACACACAATACACAATAAAAATAAAAATTGAACACAAACATCCACCACAGCATTCATCATTGTGGTGGAAGGCACAAAATTTGTCCAGTCCTCCTGCATTTTCCCCCATGGTCGGGACCTCAACCCTCCGCAGCCGCCGCTGTGGGCGTCCAGATGTATAGACAGGTAAAAGTCCAGGTAAGTCCAGAGTCAGCCCTTCACCACCGGAGACCGTGGCTTTAGGTTGGTGTAGGCTGCAGGCCGGCAGTCGAAGATTTAAAGTTCCCGCCGCACCGCAGCCAGAAGCACCGCAGACCGCAGGGCCAGCGGTCGGGGCTCCCCTCCAGGGGTGATGGTAAGTCGACGCCGGACCCGCAGTAGAAGTAGGCCATGGGCCGGCAGTAATGGCTTCTTCTTCTCCCGGGTCCCCCATGAGGGATCCCGGGCTGCGGGTTGCAGGCTGCCGCAGGCCAGCGAAACGGAGCGCTCCCTTCCGGCGAGCCCCAGTGAGGGCTCGCCCACTCCACGCCGAGGGTCCACGCTGCGGCCGCCGCTGAAGCCCCGGGCTCTTCTCCGGGACAGGCCGCTCAATCCTCGATTTTAGGCCACGGGGGAGGCGACCTGGAAAAAGTCGCCTCTCCGTGGAGGAGGCGACCAAAACGGTTTCCCCCTCACCCCCCCACACACAAAACACATCATCCACTGTTGCTGATGTAAAATGATATTGCTCCAAACAAACGGAGTACATTTTAAAGGTTGATGCATACCTGCTAGAAGAAGAAGTCCCTGTTAGCTTTTCACCATGCTACATATAATGCTGGACTAGGATGCTAAGGATGTGTAGAAAACAATCCTTTCGACAAAAGATAGACACGAAATGCTAGAGTAACAGCATCTCAGGAGAGAAAGAATGGGCGACGTTTCCCCCACATTCCTTACTGATGGAAGGCAAGATAAAGTTAAATCAAGAATCTATCTCCGCCTTGAAAATATCCATTGAATATTGAACAATCTGCTCAGCAAAATCCTGGCTTAAGTGTTTTAATGGTGAGTGGAATTTTAGTTCTTGCTGAGATATATAGCCCACTATCTTTATATCCTCCTGCATTTGAGGGTTTTCTGAATGGGATAATCTCAGAAAAAATACAATGGTTGCCTGCACTATCTGTATGATGGTGTGAATAAACTGGTCATGGTGGACAGCTGTGCAAGTTTCATCCTGAATAATGTTTATTTGTGTGGATCATGGTTAGATGGTATGGGCAGGTGCTAAAGTCCTAATTTATCTAGGGCAGTGGGCAGGTGCTATAGACCTGCACGGGAAGGTAGACGCTCCCGCCCCCACGAGTCTCGGGCAGATGGGGATCATCAGCCTGGGAAGGCAGTCCATCTAGGAGAGGGAAAACTCTGATTTAAAACCTCCACTGCCTTGTGGCCATATCCAGTCATGGAAAAGGCTCCAGGACTAAACCTCAAGAAAATCCAGAGTCGGAGCCCCTAAGGCAGTTCGTCGTTGTCTACAACCTCACTCTGGCAGCTCCTGCGACGGCGCTGGTGCCAAACTGTAACGACCCTGCTGTTCCTTTGGATCAATCAGCGACGTGGAGAGGGGGGACGTGCTGCATGGGCAACAGCCTGTCCTCCATATGACATCACTCAGGCTTGCATCCGATCACCTGCTGCTCTAGCCAAGGTTTGGAGCAAGCAGCCAACAACTAGGATGCATCACCCATGGTCAGTCATGACCGAAGGGGGCGTACAGGGTTAGATGCATCCTGCACAGTAATTCAAGGGAAATCCTTACTGCTTATGGGCCTTCTTGGAAATGATAATACCTTATATACTGTAAGACGTGTATCCTATCCAGCTGGTACTTCCTTTTGACAGAGAAATTAATGAATACATTGACCAAAAAAATAATTAGCCATTGTAAGATGTGGAACTAAGCAAAGCAAAAACATTCAAATAAAGGCAGTTCTTTAAACATACAAATAATGGTTAACATAATGGATGATAGAGTTTGATTGCTAAATATACAGAATAATCACAAATCACAAATAATCACAAATCCAGTTGAGTTTCTCCAGCTTTTTTGTCTACCTTCGATTTTTCCAGCATCTGCAGTTCTTTCTTAAACAAATCCAGTTTAGTCATTCAAGATGGCATGCATCAAGAATTTCCAACTATCATATCAGTGTTGCAGCAATCAATAACACCCCA
Organism: Raja brachyura; assembly: GCA_963514005.1. The sequence goes on from OY740783.1 coordinate 62,700,875, forward strand.
TTAAACATTGGAATAGAAGCTAAAAGTAGAACGAGTAACCTTTATATTTAATTTCTTAGATTAATTCCATATTAATGTTAATCTAATAGAAGAAAAACATTCCTCCCCACAAAATACATCTCCAAAGGACTCAAGGCAGAAACAAGAAGTTTGGTGTAATACTCTCCATATGCCTGGATAAATCTAGGTTAACACTCAAGAAGCATAACATTTAGAGTAAAGCACTCCACTGGACGTACCTTCCACAGAGACTGTTCCCTCCCCAACTCCCTGGTTAATTAACCCCTTCCCACCCAAACCACCCCCTTCCCGGTCACCATCCCCTGCAACTGCAGGAGATGCAACACCTGTCCCTTTACCTCCTCCCTCGACTCAACGGACCTTTCAGGTTAGGCAAAGGTTCACTTACACCTCCTCCAACCTCATCTACTGTATCCGTTTTTCAAGATGTGGACTCTTATACATAGGTGAGACCAAACATAGACTGGGCAGTCGTTTCGCTGAACACCTTAGCTCAGTCCGCCCGGACCTATCTGATCTCCCGGTTGCTAAACACTTTAATTCCCTTTCCCATTCCCACACTGACCTTTATGTCCTAGGCCTCCTCCATTGTCAGAGTGAGGCTAAATGCAAATTGGAGGAACAGCATCTCATATTTCGCTTGGGTAGCTTACAACCCAGGGGTATGAATATTGATTACGCTAACTTCAAGTAATCCCTCTTCCTCCATCCCTCCCCCACCTAAGTCACACCAGCCTTCGTTCTCACCAAGCTACAGCTAACAATGACCTGTTTCCTTTATCATTGTTACTTTCTTGCACATCTTTCATTCATTTGTTCCATACCTCTCTATATCTCTCGTTTCCCTTTTCTGTGACTTTCAGTCTGCAGAAGGGACTCGATCCAAAACGTCACCCATTCCTTCTCTCCAGAGATGCTACCTGTCCTGCTGGGTTAGTCCAGCATTTTGTGTCCACCTCCAATCAAGATGTCTTCTCACATAACCACCAATGCACCGGGACTGAAGTGTGTACAACTCACAAGGTCTTTCATGGCAGCATTTTCTAAATCTACCACCAATCTATTCGAGCAGCAGGTTACAGAATGTCCCAAGCTCCTCTCCAAGTCACTCACTGCCCTAATTTGTTGCTATTTCTTCACTGTCAATGGTTAAAATCCGTGGAACGCCTCACCTGTGGAAATATATTTGCCACACTGAGAGAAGTGGCTCACCGCAGCTTTACTGAAGACAATAAACAAATTATTTTGCCAGTCCCAATCCAATCCAATACAGGTCTAAATCAATATCGGCAATGTGCTTTCAAAGTGTTAGGTTATTTATGAGGTGAAGCACAGGAATAAATAAACTTACTAACTTAAGAGAACATGGCAATTTGGCCTACCAGTTCCCGGTCCTCCTCGGACATTTAACATTGTGGTTGATCTGCAGCTCAACATTTATCTTTTGCTTCATTTTCCTTGATGCATATTATCTGACGCAAGAAAAACAATTGATCTCCACCTGGATGTTGAATGTGTGGGTAGACCTTGCCGGAAAAGATCAAACTCTGCACTGGAATTGTGAGAGACTTGAACCTTCTAACTGACGATTCTATTTGTCTTGCATTTTTTTGCTTGTATTTTTGTATCCTATGGCACAAATGGTATCTGAGGTACATTACTGAGGAGCCCCAAGCCCCAGACCCACTTATGCGATTTTTTCGGCGACTTTAGGCAACTAGGCTGTCGCCACATGGTCGCGGGATGACACCTGTATGGTCGTGAGTACTCCTCAAGTCGCCTAAAGAGTTGTAACGTTTTTCTGGTCGCTGCTGGATTTTGAAATGTTAAAAACTTTTTGGCGACTGTGGGCTTAACATTGCTAATCTTCTCCTGTTGTAGGTGCTGTCGCAGGTTGTCATCAGGATGACACAAGTTGTCGCCGGTGCAGACTTTGGTGAATTCCATTGGCAACTACCTACGTCAACCGGCGACAGGTACCGGCGACTGAATTATCTTCAGTTGTCGGCAACAGGGTCGTTGCTGTCGGTAGCTTGTCGTAGCTTGACATCGACTAGGTGGTAGGTTGTTGTAGCTTGTCATAGACATTGGCGTGGGGGGGTCTAGTCGGTGCTTTTTCGGCGACTTGCTATGACTATGACAGTCACTGGCAGTCGCCGAAAAAATCGCCTAAGTGGGATAGGCCCTTCAGAACAATCTGCACTGGTAACAAGCTACTTCTAGACCATTCACATCAAATATGAATTCAGGAGCATATCTGGAAAGCTGCATTGTTCATGGAGGATTTGCCAATCACCATCCATATCTCCCCTCAATAGGTTCCAGTCAAAGCTGGGTTAACTGGAAGAACAACATTTGTTCCACTGTGTTTTCGTTAGTTGAGTGAAGTATTTTCATTTCTGTTAGCTAATGCACCAAATCGAATCCCATGTACCCTGTTTAAATAATAGTAGAGCTGATTTACCACTAATCAAGATAATTTCTGTTCAAGATTCACGAGGTCCAATTGAACAGAAATGTGAGCTTATTTTATACAATGAAACACAAGGTACAAAGTGCTGGAGTTAGTCAGTGGGTCAGGCAGCATCTCTGGAGGATGTTGATAGGTGCCATTTCAGGTCAGGACCCTTCCTCAGACTGATTCAGTCTAAAGAAGGGCATCGACCCAAAACATCCATGTCCTCCAGAGATGCTGCCTGTCCATGTCCTCCAGAGATCCTGCCCGTCCATGTCCTCCAGAGATGCTGCCTGTCCATGTCCTCCAGAGATCCTGCCCGTCCATGTCCTCCAGAGATGCTGCCCGTCCATGTCCTCCAGAGATCCTGCCCGTCCATGTCCTCCAGAGATGCTGCCTGTCCATGTCCTCCAGAGATCTGCAGTTCCTTGTTTCTCTGAAATACAGAGAAGGTTGGTTTAAGTTTCTCAGCTGGAACTGCGTCATTCTTAAGGAAGCAAGCTTCTCCTCATCATCCAACTTTAATGGATAACTATATGTACATGCTGATAGGAGGAGAGACTAGGAGGTGCGTTCTGTCAAAGTATAATTCTGCACAATCATCCTTATGTGCACAGGTGTCAAAATATCCATTTAAAGTTAAACATGCCTGCTGACTATATTAGTGGATAAATGCATAATGTGTTCAAATAGCATTCCTCTGGTCTTTGTTTTAACTGAAGCATTAACTTATGTATTTAAAGTGGTTATCACCAGCTAAATAGTAGAGGAACGAATGTCTGACAAATATGTTAAGCATTACTATGTCAACAACAATAATGTCTGCCCTGGTTTAAATATAAAAATATTTCTTGCCTTTTTAACTAATGCCTCCATTCACTCCCGAGTTTTTATAATTACTCCGCTAACACAAAAGGTCCAGTTTTGCCTTTTAGTCTGTGAAATTCTTTGCACTCTAAGCTCTACACTTTACCTCATGGAATAATCCGTGTTCCTGCCTTAATACCTTGCTGCCCTGGGATCAGGCTGAAGTAATAGCCAGAGACCCTAAAGAGAACAAACAGGTTGAGTCCTTTTTCAGCGTTTTTAACATTCTCCATGTTTGACTATATTAATGATAAATGTTCAAACCTCCATCTTTGTGTCAGGTTATCTGGATATATAATTTCTCCTATATATTCTGATTGCTGTTTTTTTTTTGTAAAATATTTTTTATTAGAAGTAAATACATATTAAGACGAATTATAATGTGAAAAAAAGAAAAATATATATATTATTCGTCACATACATTCTTAATATTTTTAAAGTTTACAATCATTCTTGTTTGTACTTCTATACTTTTTATTATTTTTCATACAGAGAGAAAGTGATAGCGAGAAATAATAGAGAAAAGTAAAATAAGAATAAAAATAGAAAATCAATAATGTGAGTGGAGTATTAAACAATCTATACTTCGTTGGAGATATATCAGTGGTCTATTGTATATAATTCTTCATCTATTCCTTCGTTCAGGTTTCAGTCAGGCCCTCGAACCGAGCCAATTTGTCCCTTTAGATAATCAATAAATGGAGACCATGTTCCTCTAAACTGGTCTAGCCTGTCCAAAAGGACAAGTCTTAATCTTTCCAAATGAAGTGTCTCCGACATTTCTGTGATCCACATTTTGATAGTGGGGGAGGTAGGACCTTTCCAAAATCTTAATACTAAATTTTTACCAATTATTCAACTATAATCAATAACAATTCTTTGTTTTATTGTTAGTGATTGATCAGTTTCTAATATACCTAATATAATTAATTTTGAATCTGGAGTCAAATTTGTATTAACTACCTTTGAAATTATCTTAAAAATTTCTGACCAAAAATTAGTAATTTTTATACATTTAGTAAATGAGTGTGTTAAATTAGCTTCTAAGTGTTGACATTTATCACATATAGCAGAAACATTTGAGAAAATTCTGTTTAATTTGAATTTTGAGAAGTGTAATCTATGTAAAACTTTAAATTGTATCAAAGAGTGTCTGGCATTTAGTGAGCAGTGGTGTATATGTTGTAAACTTTCCTCCCATACTTCTAGACTAATTGTTTGTCCTAATTCGCTTTCTCATGCTTGCCTATATATTTCCGACATTGGTGCATCATTTTCCAATAAAATATTATAAATATATGATATTAATTTTTCTGTGTTCGGGTGTTTATTTAAACATTAATCTAAAATTTCTGTCTTTCTATTTCTAAGTTCCTGTGTATTTGATTTAACATAGTCTCTAATTTGTAAATATCTAAAATATTCTTTTGAGTGTAGTCCATACTTTTGTTGTAGTTCTTGAAATGAAAGAGATTTTCCCTGTAGAGATCCCGTATCTTATTAATTCCATAATTTTTCCATTGTGAAAAACCTTTATCCATCCTTGAGGGTTTAAAAGTAATATTGTTTGCAATGGGAAGGGCCAGTGGTATACATTCCAATTTTAGTGATTTCTTTAATTGTTTCCAAATACGTATCCCACTTTCTATTATTGGGTTTCCTCTATAAGTTTTCTTATGTAGTTTGGTATTAGCAAATAGAATCGAGCTAATTTCAAAAGGTAAACAATCTTCCTTTTCCATTTTTAACCAATTCGGTTGTTTATCTAATTCTTCCAACCAAAAATTCATATTTTTAATATTAACAGCCCAGTAGTAGAACATAAAATTAGGCAGTGCAAAACCTCCACATATTTTTGATTTGCATAGATGTTTTTTTATTTATTCTATGGCTCTCATAATCCCAAATGAAATTGGTAATTATAGAATCCACCTTCTTAAAAAAATTTTTGGGAAGATATATCGGGATCATTTGAAATAGATATAATAATTGCGGAAGAAAAATCATTTTTATCGCATTTATTTTACCTAACATTGAGATAGGTAGTGTTTTCCAATATAGGATATCCTTATGTAGTTTATTCAGTAGGGGTGGGAAATTAGATTTAAATAAAGAGTCATATCTTTTTGTTATATAAATTCCAAGATATTTGATTTTTTCATTTGCTATCGTAAAAGGAAATTGTTGTAATATGTATAAGTTATTTCCCGTTATTGACATAAGTTCACTTTTATTCCAATTAATTCTATATCCTGAAAACAAACCAAATTGAGTTATTAAATCAAGCAGGTTAGGAATACTAGTTTCAGGCTTTGTAATATAAAGTAATACATCATCTGCATATAGAGAAATTTTATTTTCAGTTTCTTTGGTTTCATACCCGTATATTTCAGGATGTAATCTCACGCGCTGCGCTAATGGTTCTATTGCCAGCGCAAAGAGTAGTGGTGATAGTGGACAACCTTGTCTACAGCCTCTGAATAAATTAAATTTGGTTGATAACATTTGGTTTGTTAGTATTCTAGCTGTCTGATTGGTATACAGTAATTTAACCCACGTTATAAACTTCTCTCCCAGCTGGAAAGTTTCCATAACCAAAAATAAGTAAGGCCATTCAACCTGGTCAAAAGCTTTCTCTCCATCTAATGAAATAATTGCTAGGTCTTTGTTAGTATTTCTTTTCGAGTATATAATATTGAATAATCGTCTCAGGTTATATGAAGAGTATCGTTTTGGTATAAATCCTGTTTGGTCTGGATGTACTACTTTATTAATCACCATATTTAGTCTTTGTGCTAATATTTTAGTTAATATTTTTTGATCAGTGTTTAAAAGAGCTATGGCTCTATACGATCCTGGGTCCTCCAGATCTTTATCTAATTTAGGTATGTGTTATAATAGATTAATTTAATGTTTCCGGTAATTTCTGTTGTGTATAAATATATTCATAAAGTGTCTTCAGACGTAGTATCATCAGATCATAAAATGTTTTATAAAATTCCGAACCGATACCATCCGGTCCTGGTGCTTTACCATTTTTTAATGACCTAATAGATTCTTCGATTTATTTAGTGGTTATTTCAGCGTTTAGTGATTCTCTGTTTTCTAAATCTAATCCTTTTAAATTACAATTTTTAAAAAATGTTTCTATTCCTATCTGGTTTTCTGTCGTTTTGGCTGAATATAAATTTTTATAATATCGCAAAAATCTCTCATTAATATCTTTAGTTTATATTAGTAATTCGCCTTTATCTGATTTAATACTATGGATGATTCTTTCTCCCTCCAATTTTCGTAATTGACGGGCCAATAATTTTTGTGGTTTATCTCCAAATTCAAATTGTACTTGTTTAGTATATTGATAAAGTTTTACAACTTGCTCTGACTGTATTTAATTTAATTTATATTTCAATGCAGAAATGTTATTATGTTTTATCATGGTTGGGTTAGCAGCGTTTTCTATGTCTAATTGTTTAATCTCCTTTTCCAATGCCTGTGTTCCCTCCGATTCCCTTTGTTATAAAATGCTTGAGAAGATATCATAATTCCACGTGTATATGCTTTAAAAGTTTCCCATAGTAGTGACGAAGGTATTTCTGGTTTGTCATTTGTTTCAAAGAAAATCTTAATCTGTTTTGTAATATATTCTTGAGTTGTTTTGTCCTTTAAAATTTGTGGATTGAATCTCCATTGTCCCTGTTTTTCCATGTTTCCAGTTATTTTAATCATGAAGGATAACGGTGCATGATCTGAAATTATAATATTGTGATATTTTGAATTATAGGCGAGTGGGATAAGTTTTGAGTCTAACAGAAAGTAGTCTATTCTTGAATAGGTTTTATGTACCGATGAGTAAAATGAGTATTCTCGTCCAGTTGGGTTTTCCATTCTTCAAACATCTATAATATTACTAGTATCTATATACGCATTTATTAGATCGCTGGAATGCGATTTAGTTTTCCGTTGTCTTGATGATCTGTCTAAATAGGGATCTAGTGTGCAATTTAGATCTCCTCCAATTATTAGATTGTGTTGTGGTAATTCTGGGATAGTATTTAGTATTTTCTTAAAAAAACAATGGGCTGTCAAAATTTGGGCCGTAAATATTAACAAAAATCATTTTTTGTGTATATAATTCTCCTATTACAATAATATATCTACCCTCCTTATCGGTTATAGTTGAGGTGTGTTTAAATGAGGTGCCTTTACGGATTAATATTGCTACACCTCTTGATTTATGTGTAAAAGAAGAGTGATACACTTTGTCAATCCATTTAGCTTTTAATCTATGCTCTGCATCTTTTTTTAAATGTATTTCTTGGATGAATGCCACATCTACTTTAAGTGCTTTTAGGTGTGCTAATACTTTACCTCTCTTAATTGGTTTGTTAATACCTTTAATATTCCAGGTACAAAACGTTATTCCTCCATTCCCCGTACTCGTTTTTAAGTCTTGCATCTTTTGTCTAAGGGGGTCTGTAATAGAGCAAATGGTTCAGCTCGACATACCCGACCTTACACCCGAACTCCGAGTAGATGAATTTCAAGACCCTTAAATAACACTCACGTATACATCTCCTTTGCATTAATTTATAACTCCATTCAAATATAAAGTAATAATAACAGAAAATAGTATAAAAAAAAGGATAGATTAAGAGATTAAAAGGGTGCACAAAGAGAGAAAAAACTACATCTAATGTTAGTGCAGTAGGTGTTAGCCATTCTAACATGGCTAGCAATCTATAGACTTCCGTAGTCGATGTTGTCATCTTACCAGCTCTGTGGTTCCTTAATATTGTTAATTCATAAAAATATTTAACCGGGAATATTAAACTCTGATGTGTACGGGATCTATCAGTCAAGTATATGATAATATCTATACTTGATACAAATTTAAAAATATTATAAAATATTATAAGAAGGGAGGAAAATAAAAAAGAAAATACCAAGGGGGATAAATAAAGTCAAGCTTTATATTCTATGTGATTATATTTACTAATTACCTAATTCTAGTTAAATCAGCTATAAGTAGTTATTAATCCTTAATTGAAAATTATCAACTTTAATTAGTATTAATACCGCGCTATAGATTAGTAATAATACTGCACCATGGATTTTAGTATTTGTTAGTTAATATTAGTAGTGTTATTATTCTAATTGTTAATATCCAAAAAAGAATGTCCAATCCGTGTCTTCCATCCGAGTCTCCAGTCCGCATCCTTCTCCATCTTCTTTAAGTACCACAAGTCCATAGTCCATTCCAGTCCTGAAGATACGGTTTATTTGTTGATGAGGTTCATCTTTGAGACTTTCATTCAGTCTTCCTCTTGATCCTTAATCCTCTTGGCAAAGTCCAGTGCATCTGCTGGGTTTTTGAAATAGTGTTCTTCCTGGTTGTGGGTGACTCTTAGAGTGGCTGGATATCTCAGAGTGTACTTCAGGTTCTTCACTTCTCTCAAAATTCTTTTGGTCTCCTTGAACGCATTCCGCTTCTTAGAAACCTCTGCTGGGTAATCTCGAGAGATGCTAATCGAATCTCCTTCGTATGTAAGATTTCTGCTTCTTACAATTTTGTTCATCATCTCCTCCAAAACATGATCATACTGGACTTTCACTATCATTTGTCTTGGAGGGGCGTCTTGCCTTGTATAACGCCTCATTACTCTATGTGCTCGGGCTAGTAAAGGTTTTTGGTCCAGAGATAAAACCTTTTGCAGTAAGTTTGCAGTAAACTCTCGGGTATCTTGATTCGCTTCTCTCCCTTCTCAAATACCCACAATCCTTAAGTTCTGCCTTCTCTGGCGTCCTTCCAGCTCGGTACATTTTTCAGTTATTTTGCCCAGTAACGTTGATTTTCAGATAAACGTTGATTTTCTTTGAGGAGTGTTTTCATAGACTGAGCGCTTGTTTCGGCTAAATCTTCAAGGTTCTTTATGGCCGACGACTGGTCATTAAGTGCTGCCTCCATAGGCTCCAGCTCTTCTTCCACCTTACTTTGTATTTTAGCATTCATCTCTTCTGCTATAGTTGCAGCTTGATCCGTTAATATTTCTGCAATTTCCTTTCGTAATTTATCAGATAATTCCAGAGCCGAGGTGTTAATTTCAAACTTTAACTCCTTCATCTCCTCCTTGATTTTTTCTATTTCTTCCTTGAAGTTCATTTTTGCCAAATCAGACTTTAATTCCGATTTTTTCTTTAACTTTTTAGACAGATCTTCCTGGCATAGTGTCCTACCTGAGCCCGGGACTTCAGTCAGGCCTTGTTCTTGCTCTGCCATTCTTTGTCTTGTATACCAAAGTTTTGTTTTATGGTGGGCTCTGCTGTGTTGCCATTACGGGTCGCGCGCCTGATGACGTCACTCACAACAGTCGGTGCAGAAACGGCAGGCAGCAGGTAGGGCTTCTTCTCCCGCTTTTTCTTCGTTTTTTTTCACGGAGCTGGCTGGCGTTCCTCTCTAACCCAGCATGGCGCCACCGGAAGTCCAATGTTTTTTTTTAAATGATAGGTGGACAGGGATGGTATTGGCAAGACAAGCCATCCCTTAATGGCCCCTGAATGAGCTGCCAAGCCCATTTCAGATGTTAGTAAATTGTCAACCATATTTTGTGAGTCAGGAATCACGTGTAGACAGACAAATAACACAGGCCATTAATAACCCAGTTGGATTTGTACAGCAACCCAGTACATTACTGATGCTAATGTTCTAATCTGGACCTGTTTATTTATTCAAATTTAAATTCCATTGTGGATGGGATGTTACCATTGCAGGATGGGAACACATATTTTTGCATCAAGGGTACAGACAGTATGCTAGTCTGGTAACTTAATCACCATACTTCTGATATTATAGTGCAGAAACATTGGCAAATTGCTTCAACATTTCTTTCCCTACTGCACACAATAGGTAAAAACTATAGTTAACATCCTGAGAGGAACGACATCCAAACAAACATCTGTTCCAAAACATGGGCAGGTGGCTACACTTTCTCCTTGACCTACTTTGTGCAGAGCAAACAGAAGGGCTACAATGAGAAGTCTGTGTTGGTTTAGTGAAATGCCACATTATTTAAAAAATGTGTATGAAAAATGTGATAAGTACTGCATATGCTTCTGAACTGGCATTGAATATATGAATGAAAAGTATTTCCTCATGATGTTATTTTCTATTTGGATAATTCTCATGGAGCACGAACCATATCATCTAGATTCAGAAGCAAATCCTTTACATTGCCTCAGAAATTTCCAAGGCAACACATTTCTTTGGAAGAGAAAAACAAATGCAGCCCTTTAAGAATAAATAATTTACTAAGAGCATTGCCTCACAGTATCGAATACACTGACCATGCATCAGAACGGTAGACAAAAATGCTGGAGAAACTCAGCAGGTGAGCCAGCATCTATGGTGTGAAGGAAATAGGTGACGTTTCGGGTCGGGACCCTTCTTCAGACTGATGTGAGGGCGCGGGGGGGGGGGGGGGGGGGGGGGAGGGGGGAAGTATGCATCAGAATGGAGTGTACAGGTGAATATTTAACACACACTGTCACTTTTAACCCTAGGCAATATGTTAAAAACTCATCTGATACTCCAGAAACAAGGCCATGCTTCTTTAACCAGGTTTCGAGTTTAGTTTAGTTTAGAGATACAGCACTGAAACAGACCCTTCGATCCACCGAGTCCGCACCGACCAGCGATCACCCTGCACATTAACAGTATCCTACACACACTGGGGACAATTTACACATCCACAAGCCAATTAACCTACGTACATGCCTTTGGAGTGTGGGAGGAAACTGAAGATCTCAGAGAAAACCCACGCGGTCACGGGGAGAATGTACAAACTCCGTACAGACAGCACCCGTAGTCGGGATTGAACCCGGGTCTTACAGCGCTGTCGTGCCGCCCTTCAGGTTTTATTTGCATCCAGCCAACTAATTTCTCACCCAGAATGAATGGAAATCTATCTAAATTGTGAATGCATCAAAGGGTTTGAATTCCTCTACTCTCCTTAAAAAAGTTTTCCGAGTCATACCATGAAGAATCTCTTTCGACTTCATGTAATAAACTGTCCATTCACAAGATTGACATGATATCCACTTGTTCTATTATTTAAACTAATAGATTAAGTTTGAATAGCCCTTTAATACCTCATCTGCATATTACGTCCATTCAGGGTCAATCTTATCAAGGCTCACCAGTTCCCCTCACCTTTTCTCTTAACTTGATTTTCTCAAATAAAAAAACAGAGATAAAACAGATGCTGGAAACACTCTGCAGGTACGGCAATGTCAATGAGGAAAGAAACAGTTAATGTTTCAGACAAATTACCATCCATCACAATATTTGCAGCATTCCCTATTTTCATCTCAGGTTTCTAGTATCTACAAATTTTGCATTTTCATTCTCAGATGCCTCATTTTAAATTAGCACTTGCAATGGACAGGGAGGTGTATGACACCCATCAAACATAAAATTGTCAACATAGAAATGAATAAGATTGCGTTTGGAATTTAGGGAAGTAATCATTTTGACATGGTAATGGTTCAATTGAATTGATTAATTCTGATATACAAGTAAAATGAATGACAGTACCGAGAATGAAAAAAAAAAAGACCCTTGCTCTGATCCAATTCCTCACACAGCCCTTTGCTTTAACTGGAGGTCTGACAGAGACACTTATTTAAAGTAGAATGATTACTATCTTGCACAACTACCGTTGCTATGGCACCTCGGAGGCTTTTAACATAATTGGAGCAGTTCGGAAAACTTGATGCTGCTGTGTGAGATTTGGGTGGTTTCCAAATCCACGCTTTGGATTATGAAACAAAAAAGTAGAGTTCATGAGATGAATCTGTCACTGCCAAATCCTTGATAGCAGTTCATTTAACTGGTGCCATTTTATTTGTTTCTACGTTTCTAATGGCAAATTCCATTAACCATTGAGCTGAATTTCAAAGTCGTAAATTAGGACAGCAGTTTCCAAAATAGAGAGAACTGGGGAAAGGCAGGGGGGCTGAGACAATACCAATTAGAGAGGGTGCATGAAGATTCATGAATACTGAATTAATGTAGTTGCAAATTACATCTAAAAGATGAATGTAAATGAAAATATAGGTAGCATGGTATTGTGCAATCATGAACGGAAGGGCTTCTCCGCTCCGCTAAAATACAATAAAAACAGAAAAGGCTACACTCAACCAGGCAGACATCATCTGTGGATTTTAGATTTAGTCAGAACTGGGAAGTAGAGAAAAGTAGCTTATTGAGCTGGAGAGAGGATGGGATGGTGGATGGGAATGTCTTTGATAGGGGAAAACCAGGCTGACCATGGGGACAAGCTATAAAGACGATTATCTGGTGAATGAGTGAATGGAACCAGATAGAAAGTGAAAATACAGACACAAGAATGTGGGGACTGCTGATTAGCAAGTTATGCCCAACAGGTCAGGCTGGACATGTCCTGCCAGAGACAAAAAAAAGAAAATACAAAGCTAAGCTAATATTAGATTCATGACTGATGCAGAAAGATAAATCAACTTATAGAATTCAACGAGCCTAGACTGAAGATTAAATTCTGTTCCTCATGCTTATGTTGGGCATCATTGTAACAGTGCAGGAGGCCTTGCACTAGTAGGTCAGAGTGGGACTGGAGGTGGTGGATAGTGATTTAAAGTGACAGGCAACAGGAAGCTCCTGGTCAATCCTGCGGACTGATCACAGTTGCTCTGCAAACCATTTGGTGTTTGGTTTCTCCAGTGAAGAGCAGAACACACTGTTAACAACAAATACCGTACACTGGACTGTATGAAGTGCAAGTGAATCACTGCTTTGCCTGGAAAGACTATTTGGATCTCTGGAAGTTGAGAAGAGAAGATGGTGGAATATGGCTGCCGGTAGCCTCCTGGAATCCACAGGATAGCTCCATGGGAGCACTCCATGATGTCATCAGGCATCTACTGGGGTGGGAGAGGAGCAAGTACTTTACCAAGGGCTTTCCTTCAAAATCATTTTGATCCAATAATATCCAGAAACAGAAATATTAGAAAATCCCAGTGATTATCAGCTGCTGTTTAAATTGTATGTTTCCTTTTGCTGGTTTCTGCAAATTAACCATGGAAGAAAACAATTATTCTTTAAAAAACATTAATAAAGCATTTCCTTTTGCTGTTGGATATAAATTGCATAAAGCAAATTTTTCGGCAGGTGGATTTTTTATTCTTTGGATTGAAATTTGTATTCCTCCATCAAAGGCTAGGGCCCTGAATTTGTAACGGCTATTTCCAGTATTGCTGATGGATCACTACGGGACCCTTCCGACAAACACATGCATTTGGACCATGAATGTGTATCAATAGAATGAAGACAATGGGCTGGAGCATATTGACCTTCAATGGCATGTTGGTCAGAATGCAATTTACTGCATTCTTGTCTCAATCATTGTGGTCCAATTGCAAAGGAGTCTGATGACTTCCAGAAATGATATCAATCCTATTCTGTTTTCTTGCAAATTTCTTGCAAGATGTGCACAGAAGAATTATAACCATGGTTCTTCTTCTTCTTGCGTATGGCGTGCACAGCCTAAAGTTGTACGACAACTTGTTCTATTTGATCTTATTTGATTGTGCACGCCAGGTTGGTTGCATTGGTTGAAACAGGGCGGACCACGTGAAGGTTGCAATCTCCCACCCCACCATGGTTCCAAGAGCTGGATGTATTCCTGAATGTGTTTGGAAATGTCAATGCTAGAGTGGTACCCATTCACCAACCTCACAAATTGCTGATGAACCTGGAGACTTCCCTTTTAAAGATGTTTGCATGATAATTGTCACAACAATATTTACTGGTGCAATATTTGCACAACAGGAGTGTACAGGGCAAAGATAAAAAATGTGCAAGAAAAGAGAGAATACGATTGATATCCTGTGTAGAAGTCATCAGCCTCCTTTGCATTATCGCAAGGGTGAATGGTGTACATTTGAGTTATGTTCGAAGTCTGATGGAACAATGTATTAAACAGAGTAACAGATTAGTATTTGTAAGCACAAAACCTATTAAAGGAACATTGAGTTGTAATCTATTCTGAAACTTTAATCAGACTTGCCCAGATAGGTATATATTTAGGAAATATTATGTCAAATGAAATGCAAGAGATTTATTCGTGCCATGGGGAAAATGGAGGATAATATAAAGCAGTACTTGGGCAAGAACTAAGAGTTATAAATACAGAGAAATGGGTACACTGTTGTCCAATCTTTTGTGAGGGATGGGAATAAATTCCTATAGCCAATAGAAATAAAATATGGATTACAACTGGTAGTGTCTTGAGATGAAATTTGTATTTCTTCACATTAAAAGTTATTTAGGAACCCTCAGGCAGGCAGTAACAAGATGTGGAATGGCAGCTTGAGACTATGGCTGTGATGGAGGATTTTGCCCAAAGCCATGAATGCAAAACACAAAGTGCTGGAATAACCCAGAGCATTGGGCAGCATCTGTCAAGGGATTGGAAGGCAATGTTTTGGGTCAGTCTGAAGAAAGGTCCCAACCCAAAATGTCATCCGCCCATTCCCTCCACCGATGCTGTTCGCGTCCCTGAGCACTCCAACATTTTGTGTTTTACTCAAGATTCCAACATCTACAGGCTTTGTCTCCAAAAATATGAATGCCGTCGAATACCAGGAGAGGCAATGGTAGGGAAAGAGCCTTGGTAAACCCTGCAGAGACATAGAAACATAGAAAATAGGTGCAGGAGGAGGCCATTTGGCCCTTCGAGCCTGCACCGCCATTCATTGTGATTATGGCTGCTCATCCACAATCAGTAACCCGTGCCTGCCTTCTCCCCATATCCCTTGGCTAGCCACTAGAGCTCTATCTTTTGGGCCTGTCCCACTTACACAACTTTAAGGCGACTACAGGAGACTATGTGGTCGCCTCAAGGTCGCCACATGTTCACCAGAGGTTGCTGGGGTGTCGCCTGCATGGTGGTGAGTAGTTCTCGCATTCTCGTAACTAGTCGCGGCTTCATTCAGGTTGCAGCTAATTTTTCAATGTTGAGAGTAGCGAGAATTCTCGCGATGTAGGTGCAGTGGTAGTGGGTTGCCAGGAGGTGTAGGTTGTCACAGGTTGTCATATGTTGTCGCCGGTGCTGACCAGTGAATTTCATTGGCTCATTGGGGGGAAAAAAAACGGAAACAGTAGTTTTCAGAACCAAGGATAACCGACCGGTAATGTTAATTCACAGCCGTGTATCACTGGCTTCTTAAAAGTTGTCTCCACTCCTTCTCCCCACCCCGTCTCCCCCCTCCCACTGCACCCCTCTTTTAAAGGGCATAAGTGACGCTTCCGGTACACTGTGCTTTCACCCTCTTAATTATAGCGTCAACCTTCCTGTTCATCGTGATGTGTGTCTGTGTCACATTGGCTTTGCACCGTGTGAATTTCACTCAGACAGCGCTCCCCCCGCTTGACTTGTCCCCGCCTGCATAACTGGATGGTGAAGGAAGCGATGTATGTGTGTGTGTGTGTGTGTGTGTGTGTGTGTGTGTGTGTGTGTGTGTGTGTGTGTGTGTGTGTGTGTGTGTGTGTGTGTGTGTTTTCCACTCTGACAGTCGCCGTTCCAGTCGCCGGTTTTTCAGCAACCTGCTACGACTTGACAGGCGCCAGCAGTCATCTGAAAAATCTCCTAAATGGGGCAGGCCCATAACTCTCTTATAAATTCATCCCGCGAATTGGCCTCTACTGCCTTCCACAAATTCACAGCTGTGGGTGAAAAAGTTTTTTCTCATCTCAGTTTTAAATGGCCTCCCCTTTATTCTTAGAATGTGGCCCCTGATTCTGTATTCTCCCAACATTGGGAATTTTTTTCCTGCATCTAACTTGTCCAGTCCTTTTATAATTGTATACGTTTCTATAAGATCCCCTCTCATCCTTCTAAATTCCAGTGAATACAATGTCAAGGGTGGGGGTGGGACAAAGATAGAATGTAGGCGGAGACAGTAGACTAGTGAGAAAACTGGGAATGGGAAGGAGAAAGAGGGAGAAACCAAGGGATATCTGAAGTTAGAGAAGTCAATGTTCATACCGCTGGGGAACCCCCGTTCCCTAAAGAATGAGGATGTCTCTGATGTCCTGGTATGGAACATTTTCGCCACCTCCAACGGGATCCCACTACTGGCCACATCTTCCCACCTCCACACCTTTTTGCTTTCCACAGAGACTGTTCCCTCCATAATTCCCTGGTCAACTTGTCTCTTCCCACCCAAACTACCCCCTCCCCGGGTTATTTCCCCTGTAACCGCAGGAGATGCAACACCTGTCCCTTTACCTCCCCCCTCGACTCCATTCAAGGACCTAAACAGTCTTTCCAGGTAAGACAGAGGTTCACTTGCACTTCCTTGAACCCCATCTACTGTATCCGCTGTTCCAGGTGTCAACTTCTCTACATCGGCGAGACCAAGCGCAGGCTCGGCGATCGTTTCGCTGAACACCTCCGCTCAGTCTGTCTTTTAAAATCTCTTCCCCGCATGGGAGACCCGACTATTTCTCTGTCGGGTCTCCGTTGTCGTTGGGGCCTAGTACCGTGGAGCGGCCTCCGACCGGGATGACCTGGGGACTCCAGTCACGGAGCCTGCGGAGCTGCGGACTACTCACCATCGTGGGGCTGGCTGACCTCGGAGCGGGGGGAGTGGCGGTGGCTCACTGTTGCGGCCCGACTCCGGAGCTCCAGCTGCGGCTGCAGACTGATGGACAGTCGGGACATCGGGAACTCGCGGGTCAGGGTGAGAGACCGCTTTCTGGAGCTCCCGCAACACAGCTTCTCCCGCCCATGTTGCGGGGTTGGAACGACCAGGAGCGGGGCCGTACATCGCCCAGCGCGGCTTTAATGGCCACGGGACATTCCAGCGCCCGCCGGAGGCTCCAACTTGTGACTTTTGGGCCTGGAGCGGGGCCGTACATCGCCCGGCGCGGCCTTAAATGGCCGTGGGACTTAACATCGCCCGCCCGGGGCTTCAACATCGGGAGAGAAATGGTGCAGGGGAGAGAAAAGACTTTGCCTTCCATCACCGTGAGGAGGAGGTTCGAATGACACGTAATAAAATCTAATCTAATCTAATCTACTCAATTCTTTCTTGCACACCATTGAGATTAAAAAAAAGCCTCCTTCATTTGCCGCCAAAGTAGATAACCTTACATTTATGTACATTATACTGCATCTGCCCACTCACTCAACCTTCCAGGTCACCCTGCAACCTCCTAGCATCCTCTTCGCAGTTCACACTGACACCCAGCTTTGTGTCATCGGCAAATTTGCTAGTGTTAGTTTTAATCCCATTATCTAAAACATTAATATATATTGTGAATAGTTGCTGCCCCAGCACCGAGCCTTGCGGCACTCCACTCGCCACTGCCTGCCTGCCTCTCTGACAGGGACCCATTTATTCCTACTCTGTTTCCTGTCTGCCAACCAATTCTCCATCCATGTCAATACCCTATTCCCAATGCCATGTGCTCTAATTTTGCCCACTAATCTCAAGTCAAGAGAGTTTATTGTCATGTGGTCCCAGATAGGACAATGAAATTCTTGCTTTACTTCAGAACAACAGAATATAGTAGGCATGAATACAGAACATATCAATGTGTCCATATACCATTATATTAATATATACACACATCAATAAATAAACAGATAAAGTGTAAATAAACAGATAATGGTCTATTAAAGTCCAAAGTTTTGTTTCAGTTGATTTTAATAGCCTGATGGCTGCTGGGAAGAAGCTATTTCTGAACCTGGACGTTGCAGTCTTCAGGATCCTGTACCTTCTAGCGAGGAAGGTAGCGAGGAGATGAGTGTGTGGCCAGGATGGTGTGGGTCCTTGATGATGCTGCCAGCCTTTTTGAGCCAGCGACTATGATATATATTGTAAATAGTTGCGGCCCCAGCACCGAGCCTTGCTGTGGGATCTCCTGTGGGACCTTATCAAAGGTTTCCTGAAAGTCCAGATACACTACATCCACTGGGTCTCCTTCATCCATGTTACTTGTCTCATCTGCAAAATATTCCAGAAGATTAGTCAAGCAGGATTTCCCTTCCATAAATCCATGCTGACTTGGATCAATCATTTCACTGTTAACCAAATGCACCGTTATTACTTCTTTAATAATTCACTCCAGCATCTTCCCCACCACCGATGTCAGGCTAACTGGTCTATAATTCCCCGTTTTCTCTCTCGCTCCTTTCTTGAAAAGTGGGATAACATTTTACGATGTAATTTTCCCAAAAAAGTCAAAAGTGATTTAATATAAAGTCCTTTAATAAAAACTGTCCCCGAGAAGGGATCGCAAGCTCTGCGATGTTAAAGTCCCACAGACTGCCGCAGCTTGGAGCGCCCGTCAGTCTCCAGGAAAGGCTGCCAACTCAGTGAGTCAGGCAGCATCTCTGGAGAAAAGGAATAGGTAATGTTTCAGGTCAAGACCCTTCTTCAGACCTTCAGCTTCAAAGAGCGGCAGTGCAAATGAATGTTTTAGTTACACGACCCATCAGTAATGGGCTATGTTCCAAGAAGAGTTCTCCAAGCTTGTTACTGTTCAGAGATGGCCGAGGAATGACAAGGTGTTACTGGAGAAGTTTTTATATCTAACATGATATAACAATGTGTAAAAGAGGAAAAAGGTGGGTATAATTTGAGGTTCATAAAGAAAGCAAGAGAAGGGATATATATAACAGACAAATGAAAGCAGCACAAGAGTTACGGATGTCAGAAGATGTTTCACTTTCAGATCAGTTTTAGGACTGAAGGTATTTTGCTATATTTGTTTAGCAATGTTACAAAATTTTGAGATTTAAAAAATCAAGTCTGCAATTTATCCCATCAGATAAAGCATAAAAAGTTTAATTTGACACCTAATTTACTTTCATATCTTCAGTATTAAAAAAAGTTATGGCCATTTTCATACTCGGAAATTAGCATCTTGCAAATTAGCAAATTTCCTTTCCATTGACTTAACTCAAAAGCTGTGATCTAGGACAGTCAAAAGCCCATAACTTTCTTAAAAATCAATAGAACTCAATGACATTTTGAGTTATTATAGATTGAAGCATTCTGAAACAAATATGAAACAATCTTACTTGGATGACCTGAAATTAAAGCATATAATTAGTTAGTTACCTAATTATAGCTAATTACAAAATTCAATTACTAGATCTAAACATCTATCCATTTCTTAAGAAATGATAAACATTTTTAAATTGCCTAATTGTCCAAATAACATTCACACAATAATCCACAATATAACATGATTTTAAAATCTCATTTTCATGAATTTATAGGCCAAATTGAAGGAATTTAGTGTTTAATTCCTGTAAATTAATGGCCATTTAAATCAACTTGTGAGTGGGTTTTAGAGGAACGCGGTGGATTGGAACGTTGCGGTTAGCGGTGAATTTAACCCCCAGTCGGAAGGAAAAATACAGCCGGTTCGTATTTTTTTTTGTCCCCTTTTCGCATGATGAAAATTTGATTAAAGGCTTCCTTGGAAGCACGTTTTTATGTAAAAATAAACTGTGTAGCCTCTTTTATCGCCTTACGTTAGGTCCGTTCCGCTGTCGGCATTCACGGTTGTAGAAGATGATTTTTAAACTACTCTAGCTAATAAATGATCTAGTGTAGTTTAAAAATACCTTCATGAATGAAATGTCAGAGCGATTTCTCTATAGCAACGAAATCGCCTGAGATTGATCGATTTGGACTGTCTGGGAAAAACGGCATTTTAAACCCGCCCCCCCCCCCCCCCCCTCTGAAAGGCACCAAAGTCGCGCACACGGAGAGTGGCAGAACTGCAGCGCTGCTAAAGGTAGGTTTTGTAACATACCTAATTTATTGAGGATCATGCTTGCTCTTTGTATGAATTGTTATGGAAGCCTTGCATAAGGACGGTCAAAACACACACTCAAGGAAACATTATAAACAGTCGCATCTTTGGTACAGAAATAGGTTTATATGTAATTTGTTACACCCATCCCATGGGAAATTTAGACCAGCGGTGAACCCATCTCAGAGATAACCCCAGCAGTGAAAGTATATTCATCATATGAAGGACATCTATCAATTGAGTGACTAAACAATATGCTGCATTTATCGGAACCACTGCAATGAATTTATGAATAAGGTTTGGAAATAAATTCCAAGCAGATTATTAAAAGATGGGAGAAATATAGAAGGGACTACCAGCGGACAGATCAAGAAGAGGAGAGATGTTTTTTGTAGTTATATCAGGTTATTTTGAAAAGGGAGAAAAGCAGATGGGTTGTGGAATTTAGGATTAGCTCGTGAAATGTCACTGAATTTCCTGAATCATCTGAATGCACAGTTAGTGGAAGTGACCAAAATCACAAATGTTTTTTCCAACCCAATTAGGTTCCCATCACCATGTGTTGTCCATGTTTCCATGTTTTTTGCAATTAATTGACGGAGCTTTTGACAATCTGTCATCAGTGAATGGGAAGACAATCATATCTGGGTCTACACGGAGGAGATTGCTGCAAAGAGTGGGAATGGGGGTGGGAGGGGAGGGGCTCATGTTGGGGGGTGGGGAATGAAGGGATACATAGCTTCTTCATTAACGTAGTGAAGGCTCGCATCAACAGAAAGATAAATGGAAAGAAAACCGGAATGCAGCTGTGCAATCAAAGGATGGGGCTGTAAAATGGGATCCTGGGATCCTAAAGAAGGGGAGGAGAAACAAAATGGTGGAGAAAGTGAGAAAGAATGATCTCGTGGATATACAGAAGATGGATTCAATACTCAGGTCTTAGAAAAGGGGGTGATAGTTGAAGGGTCCGATGGATGCCTCGAGCAAGACAAAAAGATGATGTTTAAGGATAATAAATGGAAAAATGATTATCATAAAAACATAGAAAATAGGTGGAGTAGGCCATTCGGCCCTTCGAGCCAGCACAGCTATTCAATATGATCATGGCTGATCATCCAAAAATCAGTATCGCATTCCTGCTTTTCCCCCATATCCCTTGATTCCATATCTAACTTTCTCTTGAATATATCTCTCTGCTACTCCTTGGTTTGCTCATCCCTTTCCACTTAACCCACCCATTCCCCAGGTACTTTCCCCTGCAACAGCATCTCCACTCTCACTTCAATCCAGGGACCCCAGCAACTCTTTTAGGTGAGATAGAGATTCGACTGAAACCTCCTCCAACCTCGACTATTGCAGTTAGTGCTCCTGAAATGATCTCATTTATATCGGCGAGATCAAGCGTAGAATGAGCAACCCGTTTCGTGAAATAGACGCTCTTTCTGCCAAGTTCTGCTGTTTGTTACCCGCTCAACCGCTGTTTGTTAACCGCTCAAACTCCGCTTCCAATTCTGATCTTTCTGTCCTTGGCCCCCTGCGGGAATGAGACCACACACAAAGTGGAGGAACAGCATCTCATATTGCACAAAGGTGATTTATAACCTCTGAACATTGAATTCTCCACGTTCAATATGCCCACAACACTCTCTCTCTTTGCCCTGCCCTGCTCCCATCCCGGTGCCCAGAGTTCATACATCTCTCCTATCACCCTAGTCACCTTATCCTTCCCCCTTTTCCCTTTCTCGTATCTCCCATCCCCAAATCCTATATTTTGCTTTTACCCTCCCCCTTTCACCTCCCCCTGCCCCATTCCACCCATATTAGTCTATTAAATACTCTTTTGTCTCTATTTCACATAACCTTTGTCACTTATTCAACCCATCTGACATCCCCCCCCCCCCCCCCGCTCCCCATCTGAATCAACTGATCACTGGTCAGACTTTGCCCCACCCCTACTTCTCTTTTCCAGCTTTCTCCTCCATCAGTTGAAGGAAGGGTCCCAGCCTAAAACATTGTCTGTCCATTCCCTCCGCAGATACTGCCTGCTGAGTTCTTCCAGCACTAGTTTTCTGCTCACGATTTCAGCATCTGCAGTTTTTTGTGTCAACAATAAATGAATGACGCCTACAACCCAAGGGAAAGGTTACTCTAATTATAACGAAGGATGAGGTGCATTATTTTCTAATGCAAAAGAAATAGGACAAGCAGATTGCCAAGTATTTCTGCCAAGGTTATCATGCATGATCCAGACCCACAAAGGAGAAAAACAAGTTAGTGGCAGATCTGAAGATTAGAACACCCATGGTAATGTGTATAGATTCCTCTGCATGGGAATGCTATTTGGTCTGAAAGTTCACCAATTGATCAAAGAATTTCCTCCTTCCCGAATGGTACCCTATGAAAGATTAAAGATCAGGACAGACAATGAAGATGACAAGACTGGGGAGGGAAATTACACACAAACCTTGTGTACACTGGAATTGAAGAGAATGAATAGAATCCTTAAATTAAATCTTAGCAAAGAACTGGATGAGTTGTAGAAAAGAAATGGGATTAGGTGTTGCCAATATCAATGATGAATATTAGATGAAGTATCTAGCATATACCAGGGGTTCACCAATCTGGTTAATGACACAGAGACCTATAAGAATACTAGTATGTCAGTTTCTCTACTAAGTGAAATATGGTAAGAAGAAGTAACTCAGACAGATACACACATTTAAATAAGTGTAGGGGCTCAAGACTCAAACTGCAGGAAGAATTGACAGAAAACTTCAAGCCAGTAGAATGAATCCACATTAACCACAGGAATGAGTAAAAAATGAGGTGATGGTGAAGAATGCAGGGTGGTTTGGATCATTGAATTAACCCCAATCATAGGGAAAGCAGAAATAGGAGGTGTCCAAAAGGAGCTAGCTTCAGAGGGCTGAAATATAGCTTGAGGAGTCATAGGTGCTTTGCGGCAAGTGTACATTTTCTAAGTTAAGTTTTTCCTTCCACTTAGATTTATTATGTATTCTTGAGAAGGATATGACTAAGGAAATGATTACATCCCATTCAGAAATTGTCAAAGCCAAAAGAGATTTTATGTACTATGTTGGAAAATGTAATTTGTACATGCCACGAAAGACGGTCACATTTTAACAATTTTGACTTAAGGCTTTTTTTGTATGACAATGTAAAGAACTACGGGTACAGTTGTGGACTAGTGTCTGGTCGGCTAATGGTCGACTACCAACTAATTTTACCCCAGAATACAAATGATGATGAATTGTTCGGTTTAGCACCATTGGAACATTTACAAAAATTTGATCGAATTTTGTTACTGGGTTATCAAATAAGAACAATCAACATTGCAGACAGGGCTCTTAAGAAATATTAAATCTTTTGACATATGGCAATAACTCAGCATGCCCAGTTATTACAATTTTATTGCATTGAGCCTGCTCACGAGTTACTGATGAAACACATGTTTTACGTTTAGGATATAGAAGTAGTATTGACGTACCTGAAAAAAACAAAGTGCTGCAGTAACTCAATGGGTCAGGCAGCATCTCTGGAGATCATGCATAAGTGATTTTCGGGTCGGGACCCTTCTTCGGACTGGAATGGAAGAAATCTGAAGAAAGGTCCTGACCCAAAACATTACCTATCCATGTTCTCCAGAGATGGTGCTTGACCCACTGAGTTACTCCAGCACTTTGTGCCTTTAGTTTATAAACCAGCTATCTGCAGTTTCTTGTTTCTGTACTGATGTTTCTGACTGACATTTCTTTGAACACAGAAAAATTTGGCTCTGACATTGTGCTTGAAGACAGAGCTCAGGTGATGTGATTTGATATAATTCAGATGTATTAAGGGAATCAAAACAAAGGCAAAGTATAGCGGGCGAAGGCACACAAAATATCAAATCTCATGTGACAGCAATTGTTGAACTGGGTGATGATAATTGAGGTAAATCCTTGCATGTCTCATGAGCTGGTTGGGATCCAGTTGATCACTGTGTTTTGTTTGCTGACACAGAAATGATGGCAACAGAAAGTAGTTAAGGTTCGCACTTCCAAATTTTTTATACTATTTCTGGGCAGTTCAGATTAAGAATATGAATTTTTGGTGGGTAAATTTGGATCATGAACCAATGTGGTTAAAGATGGAAAAGGAAGATTGTTTACCTTTTAATGTAGGTTCGATTCTTTTTGCGCCAAGAGAAGTACAAAAAAAAATTTATAGGGACAACCCTATAATTCATAGCAATAGACGTATTTGGAAACAAATAGTTAAGACTTTACATTTAGATAATTTGTCACTTAACCTACGAATTATGAATAATCCTTTATTTAAACCCTCTATATTAGATAGGGGGTTTAGACATTGGGATGATTTAGGAATTAAAAGGATAGAACACTGTAAATAAGCAATTTACAAACTCTAAGAGTGTTCAACACATTTTAATGATAGCACAAGGTATTACATACATCCTCAAGTACTGGCTACATTCTCCTAGTGAACCGTACCCAGGAAGGGGAGGGCGTTATGATTGATGTTAACTAGGCGGGGTTAATGGTACTGAGGTAACTATGTTATTGGTTGCATGCAAAACCATCTACAAACACCTTTACAGAAAGGGAAGATTTCTTTCATTTCAGGAGTTACAAGATATTTATGGATTGCCATCACATAATTTGTTTAAGTATTTACAAATTAGAGATTATATTAAGTCAAACACACAAGATTATAAAAATAAAGAACCAGGATTATTAGATGAATTGTTTAATAAACACCCAAATACAGAAAAATTAATAGCTTATATATATAATATTATTTTGGATAGGGAGAATCCAACAACAGAAATATATCGACAAGCATGGGAAAATGAAATAGGTTTATCTATAACGAAAGAAACTTGGGAAGAAAGTTTACAACATATACATCGTTGTTCGTTAAATGCTAGGCATACATTGATACAATTTAAAGTATTATATAGATTACATTATTCGAAAACCAAATTAAATAGAATTTTTCCTAACGTTTCTCCTATTTGTGATAAGTGTCAGAATTTAGAAGCCAATTTAACACATAGTTTTGTAACGTGTTCAAAACTTAGTTATTATTGGACAGAAATCTTTAGAGTTATTTCTGAAGTTCTTAGAGTTAAACTGGATCCAGATACAAAGTTAATAATATTAGGAATTCCGGACTCAGAATTGGTATTAACAGTAAATCAAAGAAATTTCTTTGATTACTGTTTGATAATAGGGAAAAAAATAATATTGAAATTTTGGAAGGGAACATTATCCCCCACAATTAAAATGTGGACAGCAGAGATGCCGGAGACATTGTATTTGGAAAGAATCAGATTTGTCCTAATGGACAAATATGAAATCTTTGAACAAATATGGTCTCCATATATACAATATTTGAAGGGATAGCTGTTCTTGGCATCACAACTCAATGGGTACTCGACAGGATTTGATGAAAATAACTCATTTTCAAACTGGGATTTGTATACATGTCTCTACAATACGATGATATTATCATTTGTAATAGTTTTATTTACAATATATTTTGTTGTTTCTCTTTTAAATATATATAATACCTTTTACTGTTTTAAAAAAGAAAAATATATATATATTAAATAGATATATATTAATTAGTGGTTTTTTTTCCTTTTTTTTCCTTTCTCTTTTTTTTTAATATATAATCAAAATTATTATTTAATCACAACCTTTGTTGATTTAAAACCTATTCTTTTTTCTTTTTTTCTCTATTTCTAAAAAACAGAAGATAATAATAATCAATGTGATATTTGTACAATTACCGAATTAACTTGGTATTTGTAAATTTGTTTTATCATTGTGAAATGTTTACTTCTAATAAAAATATTTATTAAAAAAAAAGAAAGTAGTTAAGGTTAACGCTAGAGATCTTTGTTCAGCAAGAAAAGAAGGATTTTATTTGAAATTCACTTATTTACTGAGAAATTAGAATACAAGTCATATAGGAATGAACACGTGCAGCCAAACCCACACATGCCTATTTATTTAAGTTAAACTAAACTAACCAAAAAAAAGGTCGGGGGCTATAGTGTAAAGCCAGCTTTGTGGCTTCATACGTTAAAATCAAAAAAGGTACATATTCCAACATGCTGTGCTTTAAAATGAACCTTTAAAAGAGGCTTTGAACTAAAGGAAATGCTGGAGGATATATCCATTCAGAGTAGAATTCAGGCTGGAGAGTAATCAGACCACATAGTTGTCTATGTTTTTCTCTGAACCCCTGTGGTCCAACTCTCTATCAAAGAAAGATTTATAAATCCACTGAAAGTAGCAACCACTGTTCTACCAGCTGGATTCACCCCCAAATACCTTTGGAAATGTTAAAATGAAGGAGGTCTCGACCCAAAACTTTGCCTATCCATGTTCTCCAAGGATGCACCGTGACCCAGTGGATGTGGTGTATCGGGACTTTCAAAAAGCCTTTGACAAGGTCCCACACAAGAGATTAGCGAGCAAAATGGTATTGGGGGTAGGGTATTGACATGGATAGAGAACTGGTTGGCAGACAGGAAGCAAATGTAGGAATAAATGGGTCGGAATGACAGGCAGTGACTATCGGGGTGCCGCAAGGCTCAGTGCTGGGACCCCAGTTATTAACAATATATATTAACAATTTAGACGAAGGAATTAAATGTAACATCTTCAAGTTTGCAGACGACACAAAGCTGGGTGAGTGTGAGCTGCGAGGAGAATGCTATGAGGCTGCAGGGTGACTTGGATAGGTTGGGTGAGTGGGCAGATGCAGTAAAATGTGGATAATTGTGAGGTTGCCCACGTGGCAAGAGCAAGAAGGCAGTCATATTAAGTTAAGGGGAGGTGAAAGTACTGAAAGTAAGCATGCAGGTACAGCAGGCAGCGAAGAAAGCAAATGGCATGTTGGCCTTCATAGCAAGAGGATTTGAGTATAGGAGCAAGGAGGTCTTATTGCAGTTGCAGAGGGCCCTGATGAGACCACCCCCAGAGTATTGTGTTCAGTTTTGATCTCCTAATTTGAGGAAGGACATTCTTGCTATTGAGGGAGTGCAGCGTAGGTTCACAAGGTTAATTCTCAGGATGGCAGGGCTGACATATGATGAAATAATGGATGGATTGTGTTTATATTTACTGGAATTTAGAAGGATGAGAGGGGATCTTATAGAAACATATAAAAGGGATTGGACAGGCTAGATGCAGGAAAAATGTTGCCGATGATGGGGGAGTGCAGAATCAGGGGCCACAGTTTAATAAGGGGTCGGCCATTTGGGACTGAGATAAGGAAAAACTTTTTCACCCAGAGTGTTGTTTATCTGTGGGATTCTCTCCCATAGAAAGCCATGGAGGCCAATTCACTGGATGTATTCAAGAGAGAGTCAATGGATATGTGGAGAAAGCAGGAACAGGGTTCTGATTTTGGATGATCAGCCATGATCATATTGAATGTCAGTGCTGCTATATCAAAGGGTCGAATGGCCTACTCGTGCAACTATTTTCTATGTTTCTAATTATGTATCTATATGTAAATGGATCGATTGTAATCATGTATTGTCTTTCTGCTGACTGGTTAGCATGCAATAAAAGCGTTTCACTGTGCTCAGCACATGTGGCAATAAACTAAACTGAAACTAACACTCGTCCTGTGTGGGGATGGCAACAATTTCACAAAGCTCCATTCTTAGCCGACTCTTTTCACTTCTTTTCAACTCTGGAAAACAACCTTCCACCACCATGAAACCATTTCTGTATCCAGTTTGCTAACTCTTCCCTGTGATCTAACCTTCCAGAGCAGCCTACCATGCAGAGCTGTATCAAAGACCTTGCTAAAGTCAACATAGATGACATCTAACCCCCCAACCTCATCAACCTTCACCGATACTTCTTCACAAAAGTCACATTCGTGAGACACAACTTCGTGAGACACAAAATCATGCTATCACTAATCAATCCGAGTATCAAAATGCATGTATATCTTAATTTTATTTATTTGATTTGAAATAAAACGATTTAGAACTGCTCTGCAAATCAGACACCATTTGTGAGGAGATGTACATGGTTATTGTTTCAGATCAATTATCCATTTTAGAATTTTTCTGAACATACAAATGCATTTTGATATATGATGGAAAGGTGGCTTTTTGTTCCAGAGCTCCAGGGTTGTGATGCCTTTAAATAACACTAGACTAAGTGAGACCCGGGAGGGCTGGTCCCCCAACGCAATATTCCAGCTCTCGACCAATCCAATATACACACACAGTGTCACACTTGCACACACATACGCACACACACTCTCACACACATATACTCACACGCACACATACATATACTCACACACAACATATACACACACTCTCACACACACACATACACTCACACACACACACTCACAATACACGCTCACATTCACACACACAGACACTCACACATACTGACTCACATACCATATACATGACAGTAAACTTTCTTGAATCTACTCACACGGCTGAGCGCGGCCTCTCCACTGTGGGGCTTCCGCAGTCAGCGGCACTTTCGCAATCAGCATGACCTCTGCACTCACCGGAAATTACGCAATCAGTGCAACCTGTCCACTAAGCAGAAGTCACAAAATGAGCGGGACTTTTGGACTGAACACAGTCGGACCAAATAATGCATTTATTCCTTCCAAACACAGTCAGACTTAATAAAGCATTTATTCCTTCCAAACACAGTCAGACCTAATAAAGCATTTATTCCTTCCAAACACAGTTGGACCTAATAAAGCATTGCAGTTTCAAGCACAGGCAGGGCAGCAGGCCAAACAACTCATGGCATTCTCATTTCATTTCATTTCTAATTAAGCATTGCATTTTTAACCACAGGCAGGGTAGCAGGCCAAACAACTCGTGGCATTGTCATTAAGGGCTAACAAATCATTTATTGTAAGTACATTGCAGACTCACAGTTCAGTTGATTCACAACTTAGAATGACAGTCATGGCCTCTCCCTCGCGATCTTGCAGGGTGACTCACTCACGTCCACGCATCCGGGGTTTATAGTCATGCCCCCCCCCCCCCGGAAGGGGCAATACCTTCATCACAGTGATTGACAGGCAAGAGAACGAATCAGATGATCTCAAGGTTTTTTTTAAACACTCATAACTTTTTTTATTTTTCATCAATGGGTAAAATCCTCGGGGCTGGCTCAGTGGAGGAGAACTGTAAGGTGGCCAAAAAATCACAGCGATACAGGGTAACGTTTTTTCTAAAATCAATATACAGCGCAGACAGAAAGTGGTCGAGATGAGACTTTTAATTATATAGATTAAATAAGGAATCTACTAAAAGCATTATCATCTTTCAAATTTTCTTCAGCGTTCCAGCCATTGCCTTTGCTATTTTCTTTATTTGAGTAAAGCTAGTGTTTGACAATTAACCAGTCTCAACAGTGCCAACCCCTCACCTCACACCTGTTCCCACTGTGCTGATAATCTAATGGCCAACAAAATTAGTTCCTGGAAAAGACAAAGAGTGGGTGAAAAAAAATGTGTAACTGAGTGGAGGTATTTACAAATATCCTTAAAAAGATTTGAGGTATACAAAAGGACACAAAGGGCTGGAGTAACTCAGCAGATCAGGCAGCATCCCTAGAGACATGAATAGGTGACATTTTCGGTCGAGATGTTAACTGACTTGCTGAGTTGCTGCAGCACTTTGTGTTCATCTGTTTATTTACCAACATCTGCAGTTCTTTGTTTCAACAAAGATTTGAAGTAAATGCCTATCCTGCAAAGCTTTTTCATATACTGTTGTGTATGGCATTAAAAAATAAAAGCAGCAAAAAAAATCTAAGTGTTGTTAACTTTGATGGGAGAAAACATTCAAATGATATTATGGTCCCGAGTTAGGTCAGAGCTGCAATTAGCCTGCACAACTGACATTCAGATCAGTTCATCTCATGTTTTTACAGGAAATATTCTTGGATGAAACTCTTGAGATTTTTTTCAGCCGATCAAATGACTATCAATCTGTCCTCAGTCCCAAAGAACCTACCAGTGTAAGTGTGCCTGCTTTTTCCATTTCAGTTGCTAATGATCCTGTTCTTTCAGTTTGTGACAAGATATAGCGTAGATTTGACAGAGTTGAATCATGCTGAACCACGCCTTTCACTGGTTAGGCAATTCCAGATCTCCTGCAGGTCTTATATGTAAAGCTAAACAATTTGCAACAATATCTGTTCTTTGTATAGATTTTCTCATTTTGGATCTAGAATTTTCAGGTTGTTGAAATGTTGATATTAAGGATGAAATGCCTTAAAATTCAATGGCACAATTTATTTTATGTATTCTAACTACTGATATGTGGAACTTTATCTTATTGTTGCTTAAATATAATAAATGTTTATGTATGTTCAAGACCTGGGAAATATATGGAAGGAAAATACAGTAAATTGCTTGTTTTACATAATAATAATAAATTGTTAATATTTCATTTCCTTTCAGTTGTGCATAATACATAATATAGACAAGCATATTTCACTGGGGCACATAAAGTCCCCAAAATAATTTCAAGACCCAGTTGGGAGAAAAATATTTAACTTGAAAATGGCCACAAAATGTTTGAACTTTGATCATTTATAATCTAAGGTATAACATCAAAGAAACAGGAGAGAATGAAGCAACTGATAAAAGCTTGCTCGTTTGGTGTGTGCGTGTGGAGGGAGGGGGGAGGAGTAGGAGGTAGAGTTGTGGGAGAAGGACCTTCAAGATGTGATGTTCGGTTTTATAAACTGAATCAATACCTGTGTATCAAAGTCCTTTACTGGAATACATGATATGATGCTGATAATGCAGCAACTGAATCAATTTATTTCTGGAACTCGAAGAAAACACATTGCACATTGAAGACTTGTCCTCTGACATCACATTTTGTATATATTATTAACAATATTAACCTCAAGAATGAAATAAACACACTGCCGCCTGAAAAATGAATTGCATTAGACAAGAAATATGCTGCAAAGCTACCATTGGCTCAGACAGGGGATCCCCTTGGGGAAAGGTTAACATGCTCAAATGGCCACGGTATTCAAAACACAGCACACAGTTCAAGAAATATTCAATGAACCATTGAAATTAAGTATTAAAATTATTTGAATATTTATAATAAAACATCATGACATATGATATAGATATTTTTGCACACACTCACACATATATATATATAACCGCTGGGGTTATAGCGTGTGTGTGTGTGTGTGTGTGTGTGTGTGTGTGTGTGTGTGTGTGTGTGTGTGTGTGTGTGTGTATATCATATGTCATTTTGCTTCATTATAATATTCAAATAATCTTAATATTTAAAATAATACATTAAGTATTACAATTTGAATATTATATATATAGATAATATTCAAATTATTGTTTTATATATATATATATATATATATATTAAAAAAAATAAAGTATTAAAATTATTTGAATATTTATAATGAATTTCTTTGACATGTGATATACACCACTCACCCATAGCCCCACGGGGGGCCTGGTCCCCCAACGCAACCCGTTCCCCAACACAATATTCCACCACGCACCCATAGCCGACAACGTACAGGGGCTGCTCATTTCGCCTTATGCACCTTCCTTCATTTAAAAAAAATATACAATTGCACTTGCTAGCTAGAACTGTGTCCTGTGACTTAAAAAAAAAGGAATTTGCATCTGCTAGAGCTAGCAGGACTCGGTGTACTTGGATAGCAACAATGTTGCGAGCAGGGCTACAACCCCATTGTGACATCACAGCTGTAAGCACAGGGAATTAGGAGTTATTTTTTTCCAAGTTTCTTCAGATATTTGAACATTTTGATTAATCTCAAGAAATAATGCATGAATTTTTCAGATAAAGCGAATTTTTACTTCACAGGATATAACTACAGGGATATGTAAAATCTTTATCGTTAGAGTGTCGTTTTTCACTTCCGGTTGGCGCCATGGTGTGAGTGGAGTCGCGCCATTACAGCTCCACTAAAAATTGTATAAAAAACGGGGGTCTAGGGGTCAGTCAACCGTACTCACCGCGGGAGAACGACTGGGAACGGCTCCGGTAGCGTTTAAAAGGTCCGTGACGTCATCAGGCGCGCGACTTTTTCAAGAAAATGATGTCTCGCTCCCCCCCCGGAAAAAAACGTAGAAAAAGGGAAATAGGCCCGACTGGTGCCCTGGGCTCGAGTCTGGCTGCTTCCCAAGAAGAGATTTCACAGAGGAAAGCTGAACTGGAGGACCTCAAAGTTAATATCCTAGGTGAGATGAAGAAATTACTTAAAGATAATAAGAAGGATTATAAAGAGGATATTAAAAATTTAAGGGCTGATATTCTAGTGTTTCATGAAAGAATTAAAGAAGATTTAAAAAATGAAGTTATAGAAACGGTAAAAATTATGATGAACGAGTGGAAAGAAAAGGCTGATGCTGAGTTACAAAAACAAATGGTGGAGATAAAAGACGCAGCTGCTGGTATGGAAAGAATGCTGGATGATAAGATTGATCCTATTATAATTACGCTCGACCAACAAAAAGAGACAATTAAAGAGCTAACGGAGATGGCTGTATTAAACACCAAGGAGAGAGAGAAACTCCACTCCGAGAACAGACGTCTATCAGAATTATTACGCAAAATAAATGAGAAATGTATCGATCTGGAGGGACGTCAACGGCGTAAGAATTTGCGTATAGTTGGTTTGAGCGAGGGTCGCGAGGGAAATCAAGACCCTCGAAAATTTGCTGCAAAACTACTGAAGGATATTTTGAATCTGGATCAAGAACCCCTGTTGGGCCGTGCACACAGGGCATTAAGGCGGGCTCCCAGGAGGGATGCACCCCCAAGACAAATGATTGTAAAGGTGGTTTACGATCATGCTTTTGAAGAAATGATGAAGATAATAATACGCAAGAAAAATTTTAAGTATGAAGGAGATAATATCAGTATCTTCAGAGATTATCCGGCGGAAGTGGCCAAGAGAAGATCCTTATTCACAGAAACAAGAGGTGTTCTGAGGAATCTGAAGGATACGAAGGATCTGAGATATGGCTTGATGTACCCAGCAACATTAAGAGTAACCTACAACAACAAAGAGTTCCGTTTCGTTAAGCATACTGTAGCACTGGAATTCGCCCGAAAAATACAGAATGAAACAGAAGAGGAAGAAGAACAAGTGGATCAAGACCAAGAAGATGATGGCTGAACTTTTATGACCCATCCGCGGTTATGAATCATTATGGAGAAGGAGGATGAATATTGGACATGGACTTAAATTTTGGTTTAAAGAGAGATGGATAGATTACTGTGTTATCTACCCATATAAAATGGCAATTATTCACCTAACATAGTATTATCTACCCCCCCTAACATAGTATTACTAATTAGAATAGTAATTATAATAGTCACTAATAATATGAATTATTACTAAGTATACAAATTTAGTACCCTACCCCAAAATATATAGCATTTAAGATTGGAGCTGGAATTATTAACATCTTTTTTTTTACGGAAGTCAGTAGATTAGTAGCCACGTTAGTGTGGCTTGCACTAACACACACTACACTCTATATAGGTGTAGTTATTTTTTTTTCTGAGCACTTTACTAACACTTTTCAACTCACTTTCACTCACACTTTTTATTATTTTAGGTATATTAGATATTTGATTTTATATTATACAGTATATGAAAATATTTACGATTGGTATTATATAGTCAGTTCAAAGAGACGTGTATATGAAATAGAAAGACGTACACTAATTTTCGTCAACCCAAGGTCTGGTTACAATGTTGAGTTGTACGGGCCGGGACGGTTATTCCAATATAAACCACCTTAATAGTAAAATGCAAGATACTAATGGGAAGATTGGGGGTAATGGAATCACCTTCTGTAGTTGGAATGTTAAGGGAGTTAATGAGCCAATTAAAAGAGGTAAGGTGTTAGCTCAATTAAACAGATTGAAGTCTGACGTCTCTTTTCTTCAAGAGACCCACCTTAAAAAAGATGCTCGACACAGACTAACAGCTAAATGGATTTCGAAAGTGTATCACTCCTCATTTATACATAAATCTAGAGGGGTTGCAATAATCATTCGTAAAGGTATACCTTTTAAATTAAGTTCTATAATAGAGGATACAGAAGGTCGGTATGTAATAATTACAGGGGAATTATATTCTAAAAAAGTAACTCTAATGAATATATATGCCCCTAACTTTGATAACCCATTATTTTTTAAGAAAATATTTAATAATATCCCTATAGCTGCAGAACATAACTTAATAATTGGAGGAGATTTTAATTGTACTTTGGATAATTATTTAGATAGATCGTCAACAAAAAGTAAATCTATTTCTAAGTCAAGCATACTTATAAATTCCTTTATTAGTACAGCAAACGTTAAGGACATCTGGAGAATAGATAATCCAATAGGACGAGAATATTCATTTTTCTCACCTGTATTTGGAACTTACTCGAGGATAGACTATTTTTTAATAGATTCAAAATTACTTCCATTAACATATGATTCAAAATATCATAATATTATTATTTCAGATCACGCTCCATTAACTTTTAAGATAAAATTAAAAGATATAATTATAAAATCTAATAATTGGAGGTTTAATCCCGAAATATTAAAGGATAAGGCTTGTTATGATTATCTGGTAAAACAGATTAAATTATTCTTTGAAACTAATGACAAACCTGAAGTTTCACCATCATTACTTTGGGATACATTTAAAGCATTTATGCGCGGAGCTATAATATCGGCACAAGCATACTTTAATAAAGAAAATAGAAAGACGGAACAAAACTTGGAAAAAGAGATAAAACAATTAGATATGGAGAATACAAAACAGCCCTCTAAATTGTTAAGTAATAAAATTGCAATATTAAAATATAAACTAAATAAAATATATTCCAATCAAGTAATTAAACTTTATCAACAAACTAAACAAGTGCACTTTGAATTTGGAGATAAACCGCAAAAATTGTTGGCTCGACAACTTAGAAAGCGAGAGGACGAAAAAATGATACATAGAATTAGATCTGAGAATGGCAATATATCGACCTTACCAAAAGATATCAATGATATATTTTTACAATATTATCAAAGTCTTTATTCATCAAAAATAACAGGACAAATGGATGAAATGGATACATTTCTACAAAAATGTAATATTAACAGCTTAGATCAGGGAGGTAGAGACTTGTTAAATGCGGATATATCAATAAAAGATATTGAGGAGTCAATCGGATCATTAAATAATGGAAAAGCAGCGGGCCCGGATGGCCTGAGTACAGAATTTTATAAGAAATTTCAAGATCTGATCTCCCCAAGATTACATGCAGTGTATAAATATACATATGAACAAGGAAAATTGCCGGAATCCCTAAATGAATCTACAATTACACTAATTCCTAAGGTTGACAAGGACTTGGAAGACCCAGGATCATATAGAGCAATTGCTCTTTTAAATACAGATCAAAAAATTTTAGCTAAAGTTTTATCACGAAGATTAAGTTTGGTGATTACTAAAATAATACACCATGATCAAACAGGTTTTATCCCAAAGCGTTACTCATCTTATAATTTGAGACGATTATTTAATATCATATATTCAAAAAGAGTTGGGGATAGGGATTTAGCTGTTTTGTCCTTAGATGCAGAAAAAGCATTCGATCAGGTTGAATGGCCATATTTATTTAGAATAATGGAGAAATTCCAATTGGGGGATAGATTTTGTAAATGGATAAGAATTCTATATTCGAATCCCACTGCAAGAATATTAACTAACCAAATATTGTCAGCTAAATTTAAGCTTCATAGGGGTTGTAGACAAGGATGTCCGCTGTCGCCTTTGTTATTCGCTATGGTGATAGAGCCTTTAGCTGAAAGGATTAGATCTGAACCAGAAATATATGGGTATAATACTGATACTACAACTAATAAAATGTCTTTATATGCAGATGATGTATTAATTTATATTACAAAACCAGAGATCAGTATACCCAAGCTATTTAATGTTATAACTAAATTTGGCAGATTTTCTGGATATAGAATTAACTGGAATAAAAGTGAGATTATGCCTATAACCGGAATAAGATCAAATATATTGCAACAATATCCACTAAAAATAGTTACGGATAAATTTAAATATTTAGGTATTAATGTATCTAAATCCTATAACTCATTAATTAAATCTAATTATCCCCTATTATTAGATAAACTTAGAAAAAATATTTTATACTGGAAAACACTTCCTATATCTATGATTGGTAGAATAAATGCTATAAAAATGATCTTTTTACCACAACTGCTATACTTGTTTCAAGCTATTCCTTTCTATCTCCCAAAGAGTTTTTTTAAAAAAATAGATAACATTGTCAATAGTTTTATTTGGGATTATAAAAATCATAGAATAAGTAAAAAACATTTATGTAAATCAAAAATAAATGGAGGATTAGCACTTCCAAATTTTTTGTACTATTTTTGGGCAGTCCAGATTAAGAATATGAATTTTTGGTGGGTAAATTTGGATTACGAACCAACGTGGTTAAAGATGGAAAAGGAAGATTGTTTACCTTTTAATGTAAGTTCAATTCTTTTTGCGCCAAGAGAAATACAAAATAAAATTTATAGGAACAACCCTATAATTCATAGCAATAGACGTATTTGGAAACAAATAGTCAAGACTTTATGTTTGGATAATTTGTCACTTAAACTACCAATTATGAATAACCCTTTATTTAAACCCTCTATATTAGATAGGGGGTTTAGACAATGGGAGGATTTAGGAATTTATAGGATTGAACATCTGTATAGAAAGGGAACATTTCTTTTATTTCATGAGTTACAAGAAATTTATGGGTTACCACTACATAATTTGTTTAGGTATCTACAAATTAGAGATTATATTAAGTCTAACACACAAGATTATAAAATTAAAGAACCAGGATTATTAGATGAAGTATTTAATAAACATCCAAATTCAGAAAAATTTATAGCTTATATATATAATCTTATTTTGGATAGGGAGAATCCAACAACAGAAATATACCGTCAAGCATGGGAAAATGAAATTGGTTTATCTATAACAAAAGAATCTTGGGAAGAAAGTTTACAACGCATACATCGCTGTTCATTAAACGCGAGGCATACATTGATACAATTTAAAGTTTTATATAGGTTACATTATTCAAAAACCAAATTAAATAGAATTTTTCCTAATGTCTCTCCTATTTGTGATAAATGTCAGAATTTAGAGGCTAATTTAATACATAGTTTTGTAACGTGTTCAAAACTTAGTTATTATTGGACAGAAATCTTTAGAGTTATATCTGAAGTTCTTAGAGTTAAACTGGATCCAGAACCAAAGTTAATAATATTAGGAATTCCGGATTCACAATGCGTATTAACAGTAAATCAAAGAATTTTCTTAGATTACTGTTTGATAATAGGGAAAAAAATAATATTGAAATTTTGGAAGGGAACATTAACCCCCATAATTAAAATGTGGACAGCAGAGATGTTGGAGACTTTGTATTTGGAAAGAATCAGATTTGTCCTAATGGACAAATGTGAAATCTTTGAACAAATATGGTCTCCATATATACAATATTTGAAGGGCTAGCTGTTCTTGGCATTACTACTCAATGGGTACTAGACAGGATTTGACGAAAAAAATATGGATTTTCTAATTGGGTTTTGTGTACACGTCTCCGCAATACGACGTTATAATTACAATACATTTTGTTGTTTCTATCTTAAATATTCATATTATACCATATATTGTTCATAAAGGGGAATTATATATATATATACTGAATAGATATATACTAAGTAGTGTTTGTTTTCTTTTTCTTTTTTTTTTTTTTTTCTTTGACTTTTTATCTTTTTTTATTATTCAAACACAATCATTTTCTTTCTTTTTTTTTTTCGATTTCAAGTCTATTCCTTTTTTCTTATTCTTTCTTTATTTCTAAAAAACAGAAGATAATAATAGCGAATATGATAGTTGTACATTTACTGAATTACGTTGGTATTTGTAAATTTGTTTTACTACTTGGAAATTACTACATCTAATAAAAATATTATTAACAGGAAAAAAAAAAAAATAAATAAAATTAAAAAAAAAAAAAAAAAGTGTCGTTTTTTCGGGAGTTTGAATATACACACACCCACACACATCCAAGATCAGTTTTATACATATATATCTATATCTATATTAGTCAGGGTAGGCAGTGGCTTTTAAAAACCTTGAAAACCGCGCATGCGCAGATTATTCTCTCCCTGGCGAGCTGTCAGTCAGCTTTAAAAAAAAATCGTGGAAACCGCGCATGCGCAGATTGTTCTCCCCCCGGAGAGTTGTCATTCGACTTTTTTTTTAAATCTTGGAAACCGCGCATGCGCAGATTGTTCTCTCGACTTTTATCAAGTAATTTGTCTTCAATAGGTCCTATCTCTTAATAAAGTATTAAAAAACATATAGCTCAAATAAATTTACTTACCCTATTATTTGTACACGAAATCCATTCATCTCTCTTTGTTTGCAGCAAAAATATCCATCACTTTTTCATAGAAATTAGCAGTGGGACTTTGCTCCGAGTAAATCTTTATTTTTCAATAGAAATTAAAGCAAGTGATGAAAGCCTTTCATAGGACATGCTATTCCTGGTGAAGCTTTTAATTCTTTGATCTCTCAGCAGAAACTGGAATTGTTCAAATTAATTGTAGCAGCTTCACGGCTTCAGGGAACGTTTGTTCCAGTCCATTTTTATTTTATTTTTTAGGTTTTTTTTAATTAGTAGTAAATACATAATAAAAAACTTTTTGTTTGTTGTAGTCATACATTATTAATATTGTTTGTATTATCAATTTTATAATAATTGTACTTCTATATATTTTTTTAATTTTTATATAGATAGAAAATAATAGAGGGAGAGAAAAGAAACCAAAAAATTGAAAGAGTATGGAATAATCAGCTAATTATACATCATTGGAGATATGTCCGTGGATTATAAAATGTAATTCTTCATCTAATCCTTGATTCGGGTTTAAGTCAGGTTCTCGTGCCGAACCGGTTTGCCCCTTCAAATATTCAATGAATGGAGACCATATTCTAATAAATAGTTCTTGTTTGTCCATTATGACAAATCTTAATCTTTCCAAATGTAGCGTCTCCGACATTTCCATAGTCCACATTTTAATTGTGGGGGTTATAGGGCCTTTCCAAAATTTTAATATTAATTTTTTCACATTTATTAAACTGTAATCGATAAAGTTTCCTTGGCTTGTTGAAAATATTTGATTTTGTTCTAGTATTCCTAATATTATTAATTTTGAATCGGGGTCCAATTGGATATTGACAACTTCCAAAATTATCTTAAAAATGTCCGTCCAAAAATTATTAATTTTTATACAACTTACAAATGTGTGCATTGTTAGCCTCTGAGTGCTGTCATTTTTCACAAATAGATATGCTTGGGCAAATTCTATTTAATTTTGTTTTTGAATAGTGCAATCTCTGTAATACTTTAAATTGTATTAAAGAGTGTCTAGCATTTAACGAACAGTGATATATATGTTGTAAGCTTTCGTCCCATATTTCTGGCCTTATTGGTTGGCCTAGTTCATTTTCCCATGATTGTCTATATATTTCCGTCGTGGGTGCATCATTATCTAATAGGATATTATAAATATAAGATATCAATTTTTCTGTGTTAGGGTGTTTATTCAAACATTCATCAAGAATTTCTGTCTTTCTATTTCTATAGTCCCGTGTATTTGATTTAGCGTAGTCTCTAAGTTGTAGGTATCTAAAGTAGTCATTTGAGTGAAGCCCATAAATTTGTTGTAGTTCCTGAAATGAGAGGAATATACTTTTCCTGTAGAGATGACCCATCTTTGTAATTCCCTGATTTTTCCATTGTAAAAAACCTTTATCCATCATTGAGGGTTTAAATGTAGGGTTGTTTACAATGGGAATAAGTAGTGGTAAATTATCCAATTTTAGTGTCTTTTTTAATTGTTTCCAAATGCGTATTCCACTATATATTATGGGGTTTTCACTATAGGTTTTTTTGCTTAATTTAGTAACAGCAAATAAGATCGACCCAATTTCAAAAGGTGAACAGTCTTCCTTTTCCATTTTTAACCAATCTGGTTGTTGGTCCAGTTCTTCCAACCAAAAATTCATATTTTTAATGTTAACTGCCCAAAAATAGAGCATAAAATTTGGTAGGGCTAAACCTCCATTTATTTTTGATTTACATAAGTGCTTTTTATTTATTCTGTGGTTCTTATAATCTCAGATAAAATTGGTGACTATAGATCAACCTTTTTTAAAAAAGTTTTTGGGAGATATGGAGTGGTGAGTCTCTGGAATTCTCTGCCACAGAAGGTAGTTGAGGCCAGTTCATTGGCTATATTTAAGAGGGTGTTAGATGTGGCACTTGTGGCTAAAGGGATCAGGGGGTATGGAGAGAAGGCAGGTACGGGATACTGAGTTGGATGATCAGCCATGATCACATTGAGTGGCGGTGCAGGCTCGAAGGGCCGAATGGCCTACTCCTGCACCTATTTTCTATGTTTCTATGTTTCTATATATCGGGATTAATTGAAAGAGGTACAATAATTGTGGGAGAAAAATCATTTTTATTGCATTAATTCTACCAAACATTGAGATAGGTAATGTTTTCCAATATAAAATATTGTTATGTAATTTGTTCAA
This sequence comes from Raja brachyura, assembly GCA_963514005.1. Next base: position 62,741,856 of record OY740783.1, read on the forward strand.
TAAAGGCGGAAAGTTAAATTTGAATAAAGAAGTATATGACTTTGTTACATAAATTCCAAGATATTTAAAATTTTCATTTACTATTTTAAAAGGAAATTGTTGTACTATATGTGGGTTACTTACTATTATTGGCATGATTTCACTTTTATTCCAATTAATTCTGTATCCTGAAAACGAGCCATATTGAGTTATTAAATTTAATAAGTTTGGGATACTAACTTCAGGTTTTGTAATGTAAATTAATACATCGTCTGCATATAAGGAAATTTTATTCTCAGTATCTTTAGTGTTATACCGATATATTTCAGGATGGGACCTCACGCTTTCTGCTAATGGTTCTAATGTGAGTGCGAATAATAGCGGGGATAACGGACATCCTTGTCTACAGCCTCTAGATAAATTAAATTTAGCTGATAACATTTGATTTGTCGATATTCTAGCTGTTGGGTTAGTATATAAAATTTTACCCATGTACTAAACTTCTCGCCCAATTGAAAAATTTGCATAACCAAAAATAAATAGGGCCATTCCACCTGGTCGAATGCTTTCTCAGCATCTAACGAAATAATTGCTAGATCTTTTAATTCATGGGATATAACTACAGGGATATGTAAAATATTTATCGTTAGAGTGTTGTTTTTTCGAGAGTATGATTATACACACACCCACGATCAGTTTTATAAATGTATATATATATATATATAGCATGTGCCGTGAGTAATTAGTCAGGGTAGGCAGTGGCTTTTAAAAATCTTGAAAACCGCGCATGCGCAGATTATTTTCTACCTGGCGAGCTGTCAGTCAGCTTTAAAAAAACTTGTGGAAACCGCGCTTGCGCAGATTGTTCTCCCCCCGGAGAGTTGTCATTCGGCTGTTTTTTTAAATCTTGGAAAACGCGCATGTGCAGATTGTTCTCTCGACTTTTATCAAGTAATTTGTCTTCAATAGGTCCCATCTCTTAATAAAGTATTAAAAACATATAGCTCAAATAAATATACTTACCCTATTATTTGTACACGAAATCCATTCTTCTCTCTTTGTTTGCAGCAAAAATATCAATCACTTTTTCATAGAAATTAGCAGTATATTTAAAAAAATATGCAATTGCACTTGCTAGCTAGAACTGTGTCCTGTGACTTAAAAAAAAAGGAATTTGCATCTGCTAGAGCTAGCAGGACTCGGTGTACTTGGATAGCAACAATGTTGCGAGCAGGGCTACAATCCCATTGTGACATCACAGCTGTAAGCACAGGGAATTAGGAGTTATTTTTTTCCAAGTTTCTTCAGATATTTGAACATTTTGATTAATCTCAAGAAATAATGCATGAATTTTTCAGATAAAGCGAATTTTTACTTCACAGGATATAACTACAGGGATATGTAAAATCTTTATCGTTAGAGTGTCGTTTTTTCGGGAGTTTGAATATACACACACCCACACACATCCAAGATCAGTTTTATACATATATATATATATATACATATATATCTATATATCTATATATCTATATATCTATATATATATATATATAAATTTTTAAAAACAAAATATATATCTATATATATATATATATATATATATATATATATATATATATATATGTATCTATGGCACGTGCCGTGAGTAATTAGCCAGGGTAGGCAGTGGCTTTTAAAAACCTTGAAAACCGCGCATGCGCAGATTATTCTCTCCCTGGCGAGCTGTCAGTCAGCTTTAAAAAAAAATCGTGGAAACCGCGCATGCGCAGATTGTTCTCCCCCCGGAGAGTTGTCATTCGACTTTTTTTTTAAAATCTTGGAAACCGCGCATGCGCAGATTGTTCTCTCGACTTTTATCAAGTAATTTGTCTTCAATAGGTCCTATCTCTTAATAAAGTATTAAAAACATATAGCTCAAATAAATTTACTTACCCTATTATTTGTACACGAAATCCATTCATCTCTCTTTGTTTGCAGCAAAAATATCCATCACTTTTTCATAGAAATTAGCAGTGGGACTTTGCTCAGAGTAAATCTTTCCTTTTCAATAGAAATTAAAGCAAGTGATGAAAGCCTTTCATAGGGCATTCTATTCCTGGTGAAGCTTTTAATTCTTTGATCTCTCAACAGAAACTGTTATAGCAGGAATTGTTCAAATTAATTGTAGCAGCTTCATGGCTTCAGGGAACGTTTGTTCCAGTCCATTTTTAAATATGAAAACAAGTAAATCTTTAAATGATTTATCCCGAAACACTTGTGCATTATAAAGTCCAGCTAGATCCGCTTTCAGTCTTATGACATCAAGGAAGTTACCCTAGTTTCTTTCTAACCTTTCTATTGCCTCCTGATCAATTTGACAAGCAAGTTTTTGAAACTTGTTTCCATCAACTAAAGAAATGAATTGTAAATTTTTGAAGTCGCTGTATCTTGCTTCCATATGCTTCAATATATCAACCAATATCAGATCAAATATTTGTGCTCTCTCTTGTTTAATAGTAAGATTAAATGAGAACTTACCAGTTTGAAGTTTGATCTTGATTTTATGAGGAGTTATGTTGGTGATTACGTGAAGAAGGCCCGCCAGGCCGCATGCGCAGCAAACATCAAAGCAGCGGTATGAAATCACAAATAAACAACACCGAAGTAAACAGTAAGATCAATGACTCGAGAACTACCAGATGATCTTTTATGAGAGAGGGTTGGGCGTGGTGGGCACGTAATCTCCAACGTAACTCCTCATAAAATCAAGATCAAACTTCAAACTGGTAAGTTCTCGTTTAATCTTACATTTAATCTTACTATACATTTAGTGTATATATTTAGTTGATACTAACAACTGAAGAATTGGTAACTCATGCAATCTCCACTACCTTTGAGTAGGTGATGGTATTTCGAACTTCTCATCTTAGAGTTCTAAACGTCAGTTTATAATAACTGAATTCAACCAACCACACTACTGTAGCGAGTTTCTAGTTCAATGAGTTATTGTCATGTTCAGCAATGCTGAATACTGTTACTTCATCATTGTGGCTGAAGTAGCCTCAGCTGACAATAGCACAAGGTTGTTAGCAACCATCTAATTGCTACTTACACAATATCAGTTCATTGATTTGCTCAGCTGTAACACAGCTGTTATATTGCCAATTACTCTAATGAAAATAACTCAGTTTTGTAACAGATTGCTATAACCCCAATCTCTTGCCACAAGGCGGAGACAAGGCTAATAATAATTAAAGGTAAATCCCAATGAGCAACAGTTTATCCCATACTGCAAAACTTTACTGTTTCAGTACAGTTATATTGTCTTTGTAACTTTTGCAATGGGATTTGTATAACATGTATCTCTTACCTTATGAATCTGTTGAAGTCAGGAATAAGTTTTTGCATTCGAAAAGTTCATATGCCCGATACTCTCCATTCTTCATAATAACATGCCAATCCTGCCTTATTGCATGGATGGTTTGCATGAGAACTTCTGCCCAATTTCCAAACCCTGGCCATAATCCAACTTACTTGGAATGCTCCGGCTGTGCCTCAACCAAATATTTTTACCCTTTGTGTGTTGTACAAACAAATGTAAATATTACAACTTGTGAACGGTGCACTACCCAAATTTTGGAAGTGCTAGACCCATTTAGTTGAGCATGATTGGAAGGTGCATGGAATTTCTGAACTATCATGCTGCCCCCAGCTCCAGTGAACCGCTACTGCCGATGAGCACCTGGGGTACGTTCTGAACGATGACTTTTGCCCGTTGTTGGCCGAATTAATTCATCTGCCAGGCTTCTTCCCCTGTAGAATAGACCTACCTGAATAACCAATTCAGCGGCTGGCTCTCACATCCCCCTGTTGGCGTTGTTCACTGCCGGCACATATGTGCTTGAGTCTGTTCTATTGACATCTTTAGAGCCCGGAGTTATCTTGACCTTTTGCTCTTCCCTCCTAAGAGATGGTGATTCGTAGGCAACTCTAACAGGTGCTGCCGCAGGCCGTAGGATACAAATACTGATACGAGCCCATTGGCCTTAACCCAATAGAATATTTTACTGGGATGGCAACTTTACTGTCAGGAAAGGTACCTCTGACAGGTACCTTCATCCCTTTGGGTATGCCCCACGGCCATACCCTGAGACTCAGTGTCAGCAGGATACTGACCCATCTTGGTCTCTGCCTCCAAGAGGGAGACCTTTGCAGCACTGTATACAACAGTTGCTGTATTTAGGATAGTTGTTTCAACGCACTATCCAGCCCCGGTGAGGAATTCATCTCCCGACTCCGTGGGCCTTGCTCTCTAGCCCCGGTGGAGAATCACCTCCCGACTCCGTGGGCGAGCAGGTTTGTGTGAATTTGAGCAACCCTGTCCCAGGCGTTGCTGGCACTGCCTTTCATAAAGGCCGGCACTTTTTGACATGAACAGCCCTGCATCAGGCGCTGTTGGTACGGCTCTCCCGTAGGCTGGCACTTCACACATGAAGCAGTCCTGTCAGGTGCTGCTGGCACGGCTCTCCCGTAGACCGGCACTTGCATATATGAAGCAGCCCAGTCAGGCGCTGCTGGCGTGGCCTGTCCCATAGGCCCGTACATTTTACACATGAAGCAGCCCTGTTAGGCGCTGCTGGCGCGGCCTGTCTCATAGGCCCGTACATTTTACACATGAAGCAGCCCAGTCAGGCGATGCTGGCGCGTCCTGTCCCATAGGCCCGTGCTATTGCTGTGTAAGCTCACTAAATCAACATTTAGTGTACAGCTTTACCTGTGAAGGGTAAATATAAATCATAGCAAGCTGTGCTTAAACAATTATAACATTGTCAGAACATATAACAATAAGTTTTTATTTTGCCTTTAGCTTTTACTTAAAGAAAAAACACTATATAATACGTACTTTTTATTATAAGGAGAAACCCTTTATAGCCCAATTCACCCGAGTCCAAATAGGGCTGAATGAGTCCCAGTAATTTCTTGACTGGGGACCAACGTCTGTGAGCCACTGACCCCACTGTCAATGGCTCCAGCGTTGCTTCCTTGCCGTTCCAACGGCATCCCACAGGCTGGGAGCCGCTGACCCCACTGTCAGCAACTCTGCTTAAATTACTTGCTGTTCCCACGGCAACCCCGCAGGCTGGGGAGCCGCTAACCCCCCTGTCAGTGACTCTGCTTAAATTTCCTGCCATTGTTACGGCATCCCTGCAGGCTGGGGAGTCGCTAACTGCACTGTTAGCGGCTCCTTATCTCGCAACCCGGTCAATTTTGCCGGTTTATCCGCAATTGCGGTCAGACTGGAATTTCCCCACAGTCCATAACCGGCAACATGTCGGGCTGTGAAACTGGCAGGAAAAACCTCTGTAAAGAGAGGCTCCTGCCTAAAAACCCCTGGTAAGTAAAAAAACAAACTTACCTTTTAAGTTTAACTTACCACCGGCAGGAGCTCTGTCCTGCCAGACTGGTGCTTGCGCCAATGCGGCTGACGTAATGCTGCGCATGTGGCCTGGCGGGCCTTCTTCACGTAATCACTCACGTGACTCCGAAGTAAAATTGGACGTTTTGAACGAGATTTTGATTCAGTCAGGTCATTTTCTTTGTCATATTCTTCAAACTTTTCATGAATGTCATCAAAATATATGGCACAGATCCGCAAGCAAATGTAATGTTTCATTAACTCTTTCAATGCAATAAGGAATATCTATCATTTTAGTTTGCAAAATGTTGTAGAGTGTCAGTTTTAATGAAAATTTCATTATAAACCATGAGAAGAAAGTATGTAGAATCTTTTGTTAGTCAAGCATAAAACCCATTGCTCCTCACCAAAGTTTCAGGATCCCACAATAAAGGATTGCTGTTAATGCTGTCAAAATGTTACAGAGGTCTCCTTGATATTGCAACATAGTTTGGATTTGCTTTGAGTTTGAAGTCCATCTGGTTGGTGCTGCCTTTGGAATGCGTTTCTGCACTATTTCATCAAGCAATTACGTTTGTTTTGTACAATGAATAAAAAATGAGGCAAGAGCGACAATGGTCTTGAAAAGGCTTGTAGATTCAGGTACGAATTTAGCTGACTGAGAACAAGATTCAATTTATGAGCATAGCAGTGGGTAAATAAAGCTGATGGTGCCTTTTCTCTTACTTTAGCTTGAACACCATTTAAGTTTAATGCCATTACCATTGCTCCATCGTATATCTGTGCTACAAGTTTCTCAGTACAAGTATATTTGTGTAAGTTATTGAATATGCATTCTGTTACACTAGTAGCAGTTCTGTCTTTAAGATTGTCAAAGCCTATGAATGCTTCTTTAATTTCAGTCCAATATATACCGTAATACTGTAGAGCACTGAGCTGTATCAGTGAAATATTAGTGGATTCATCCACTTCTATGGCAATGTATAGGGGTTTTGCAATATCTTCTTTAATATTATTTTCTACAACTGTGCCCTACCAAAGATACTAGAGGAGCAAGATGCGCCACTCAGCAAAAAAAAGCGTGGTATGACGTGTGCAATTGTCGACGCCATTTTACCGGACTGCCTTCACACTGTCATGGCGTCCACATCTAGAACTTGTTCTAATTGTTAATTGCCTAATTGTAAATTGTTCTAATCGCCGATGTTGACAACTCAACCTGTCTTTCCTCAGGTTCCCCAACAACAAAGAAAGGTGAGGAAATATTATTATTTTCTGTCGACATTATTCTGTCCTGAAAATGTTATTTTTTGTTCCCCTATCAACACACATTGGGAAACTAGGTTTGTTGGTACATTAGAAAGTTACTAGATTTTTTTTTAAATAGATCTAAACTTACCATAATAATAAAGTCAGCAATTTTTGTTCTTCTGTACATTTTTGTTTTTGTTTCTGTACGGCAGGAGTCTCCAAAATATGGTCCGGAGGGGGAGAGGGGGGAGAGAGAGAGAGAGAGAGAGAGAGAGAGAGAGGAGAGAGAGAGAGAGAGAGAGAGAGAGAGATGAGAGAGAGAGAGAGAGAGAGAGAGAGAGAGAGAGAGAGAGAGAGAGAGAGAGAGAGAGAGAGAGAAGGGGCAGAGAGAGATGGGGAGAGAGACACATCAGGCCCATCACGAGATTTTAACCTCAGATTCGAGTCGGGGAGCGCGGCGGCCCAGGGCTGCTCTCAGTGTTGTTACCGATTAGTTCTCTCGAATTGTCAGAGCCGAGACATCACTGGGCCGCCGTGAAGAAGGGTGCAATGGTGCGGTGCGGGGTTCGGCGGCAGTCAGAATGGGACGGTTGTGCGTTATAACATGCTATCGTTCCTCTCTCTCCCCATGTCTCTCTGCCGCTTCTCTCTCTCTCTCTGCCCCTTCTCTCTCCCTGTCTCTCTCTATCTTGGTCTCTGCCCTATCTGCCTTTCTCTCTCTCTCTCTCTGTCTGTCTCTGCCCCATCTGCCTTTCTCTCTTCCTCTTCTCTCTCTCTGCCTGAGAGTTGGCAGCCCTACTAGTGTCTTAGGTCCAAAAGAGGATAGAAAGAAAATACTTTAAATGGTCTATGTAAGAAGTTTTAAATAAGCTCTTCTACATTAAAGGTAAATTGACATATTAGTGGCAAAATGCATCTTCAATATACAGGTATCTCCCCACAACTGAACAATTGCACTTAAATGATATATCATCCATTCTGCAGATATGTAGTTATAACTACATTTTTTTCCTTCTTAGTTAACCCTATATGAGATTTTCTGTAATTTCAGATGTCGACAGCGGGTCCAGAATATTCGTCGACAAGATCTCCTCCACCAAACTCTGGTGTACTTCTCATCCACCTGCTGTCTTTGTTCTGAACACTGAACTTGACTAGTTTTCCAACAGGCAGACCAATAACAGGCTAAATTGCAATGCAGTTCCAACGCTATTTGACATCCCGAACACGCCTGTTTTCCCAACGCCAGTTACTCAAGAGGAAGAATGAGAACCTCCCGTTACCCACACAAAATGTGCAAATGATGTTTTATTTATTATTGTATATAAGTTGGAAATTTTGTTCTTTGGGGTAAGCAAGGGGTGGGGCTATCATTGTCTGAAAAATGATGGATTTTACATCACTTTCAAAACACTGCAACCCCCTGTATATGTCGTGCACAAAATGATGTGAATTATGTAAATATTACCATAAATGACGGAAATAAAAAGTGTTTTCCTTGTTTATAAAGTTCAATTTAGAGTTATTTGAAATTGTGGGGGTTGGTACAAAATACAATAAAAAATCCATGTCTCAAAAAAAAGCAAGAAGGTCCCCATATTATTTGACCAACTTATCAACTGAATTTAAATATGTAGGTACGTATGCCCTACATTGTGTTACACTAATATACAATGAAAGAATGGAAAAATATTTCAATATTGTGTTCATGGATATTTCATTAGGATTTTATATATTTATATATGTGTGACACACACACCCACATCATTGTGTGTGTGTGTGTGTGTGTGTTTATATATATATATGTGTGTTTTCATACAAATATGTATGTGTATATATGTATATACACATATATTGATATCAGGACGTCAAGACGCTGCGTACGCCCTCAATGCGCCTACGGGCCGACAGTATTTTCTGACAGTGCAAGGTTTTTGGAGCCCCGCGCAATGTCGGAACCAGCCCCGCAAAACTCCATACGCCTCCGCCAATCGAAGTGGGACCGGCCCCGCGAGGCCGTACGCCTCAAGCAACCACATTTGGTCACTTTAGACGCATGCAATCGCATGCTGGTGGGACAGGCCCTTAACGTGCCTCTCAAACACAAACACACATTCATATAAATATATATATATCTATATAAGTTAAATTTAATTTTGTGCACAGTGTGTGTTAAAGCCATACAAGGGAAGGTGCACAATACAATGCAAGGGAAACTATGCAAAGGTGGGGGCTGGGGAGGAAAGATGGGAGGGAAATGGGGGAACAGGGGGAAAACATCTACACTTAACTAAAATATGTGATGTGATAGATGAGCTATATCAAACACTGTTCCCTACAACACTGATTACACCAAGGATGATAGAGCGGATTACATAGCGGGAGGCAAACCGGAAGTCGCGTTTTGCATTAAAAAATGGCGGCCGTGGCGTTCCGTTACGTAGTACACGTCAGTCCATTGGATTGCGGAGGAGTGGTCTATCTTGCTCCTCTAGGATCTTTGGTGCCTACTGCTTCAATCAAGTCATTTTGTATCTTGTTAGAAATGCCAGAAAAAAAGGATGAATGCTGTAAAGGATGTGCCAATTTTCATCAAATTTTGCTGTATATTTCAGTAACTCAATATAATTTCCACGATTCAGCGATTCTTTGTTTTCATTATCACCACGAAAAGCAAGTTCTTGTCTGATCAAAAAGCAAGTAGCACATATTAACTTTTTTAGTATCTCTCTGTTCTCCTTAACGTTTTCATTGTGAATATCGTTGCTTCTGCTTATCTATGAGCAAGTTTATCCGTGTAGATCCAAATGTCTTCAATGCTATTTGGCTTTCATAATGCGTAGCAGATCTCTCGTGCTTGTTTAAAGCATTACGCAAATTATTTAAATCACTGTATCCACCTGCTATCCAAACAATTCCATTAAATAAAGAAAATAACAGGCACGGGAAACAAAACAGTCTATTTGTTGAAATACAACCCCATAGCCGCTCTTTCCTGTTGTACCAAGCTGTTTTACATGTTCTAATTATTTTTGTTCCTATGCGCTGTTGAAGTTCTTTAAGTTCCAGCGTTAGTCTGCCATTTTTTAATTATTTTGGTCTTTTCCACGTAAGTTTGCTTAGCTAAACTCTTCAGGTGATCACTATCCATCTTTGAAAAACCCGCCAAGAAACTTGCGCGTGCGCAAGTGCACATTGTAAAGGCTGAATTTTAGCTGCCTTTACGAACCATTCTCACTGATGGCTTGAAGCATCATCGACGGCACGTGATTAGCACATACTTCCGCGTTTTAAAGGTACTGCGGATGAAAGGCATGTGAGAATTATGCCTCCCTAAGAGATCGATCTCTTAGGGAAGCATAATTCTCCCATGCCTTTACTATTGATGACCATTTTATATATGTTTTAAATATATAAAGTAATGACCATTTTATAATTTTAATCGGGGGGGGGAGGGAGAGAGAAGGGGGGGGAAAGGGAGAGGGGAGGAGGAGGGGGAGAGGGAGAGGGGGAGAGGGGGAGAGGGAGGGGGAGTGGGAGTGGGAGAGGGAGGGGAGCGGGAGTGGGAGAGGGAGGGGGAGAGATTATATATATATAACATATTATATAACATATATTATATTTATATATACACACATTCACATATACACACACACACATAATATATATACAAATTAAGTATTAAAATTATAGTTCCAGAAATATCTAATGAGCGATTAAAACAGTGAAAAGTTACCACCTCATTATCTTGTCTGTGAGTGAGCTTATTTGTTTGATTGACAGCCTTTTATGATCTGAACTATGCCCTAACATAACACGATAGTGCTACAATTACAGCACCACCTTACTCACAATTGTCTTGTTGTGTAGTGTGTCAAATTTCCTTCAGATTGATGTTATATTTTACAAGTTATTCACATTTTAAATTTACAAAACCGTAATTTGAGAAAAATGTCTTCCCTGGACTTACAGCTATGACGTCCCAATGGGACTGTAGCCCTGCTCACAACAATGATGCTATCCAAGTACACTGAGTCCTGCTAGCCCTAGCATTTAAAAAAATAAATAAACGAGAGAGGTTGAATAAGGTGAAATGAGCAGCCCCTGCGCAGTTGGGGGTTATGGGTGCATGGTGCAATTTTGCATTGGGGGAACGGGTTGCGTTGGGGAAACAGGTGAGTGGTGGAAGATTGCCTTGAGCAACGGGTTGCTTTGGGGACCAGGCCTCCCGTGGGGGCTATGTGTGAGTGGTGGAATATTGCGCTGGGTGAACGGATAACGTTGTGGGTCCAGGCCTCCCATCTGCCAAGGACCCAACGGGTTCCACTTGGTCTAGTATATATATATAAAATACTGGTACAGATTTACATTCTCTATGGTGGGAATGCAAATTATGAATATGCCTTACATAGAACATTAATCAACCCATCGATACATGACAAATTTCTTCTTGAAAATATGACAATTTAAACTTTATAAGAAGTCCACCCTGCATAATGTTTTAAATAAGGGTACCAATTTCGCTATTAATTGCGAAGCAATAACGTTGAACATTAATCATTTAATTCACCCCCTTCACATCATGCTACCCTCTGAATATTGATGCTTTCTGTAGATTTTAAATATTTTACGGTACTTGTTGCTGCAGGGCACAATTTGGAAAATTGATGCTTTCCCATACTATAAAAATGATGAGCAATGGAGGTTAAGTTTCGTCAACAAGTTGCCTAATGCAAGAAGATCACAATGTTTTACAACTGCAAAATTTAGTGCTATATACATTCATATTTGCTGAGGTTAATCAGGTAATTGGACAATACTATGTAGATGCTTAATCATGCAAGAATGGGTCATGTATGAAGAGTAATATTACATAAATGAAATTTCTGTATAATGATGTGCACAATTAATGTAAACATAATCAATAAATCTGTGGCACAAGTCCAAGCTATTCACTTGATTGTGCATCTGATTTACGGGTGGAGAAATGTAGTTCTTCATGTCAAATTGAAAATACAACAAAATTGTGTTTCATTGAATTTCAACATGTAGCACAGTCTGTCAAAAAACACTCACCAAAAGTATTTGATATTCACTATATCAATTTCAATTTATAATCTTAATGTTTCACCGGGGTACATAAAAATATCCCAGGGCGTTATCATGATATACCAGGGAGTTCTCCTGGTAACAGAAACTCCATAAGTCCCTGTTAAAATAACAATGAACGGACACTTAATGTAATTAGCAGAGCTTGCCATAATGAGCATGTAAATAGTACATAGGGCAAAGAATTACTGCACAATTAACCTCTGATTAACCTCAAAGCTGTTATCTCCGCCAACAATTTGCTATGTAAAACTAGATTACCACTGAAACATTGATTATATATAATTTGTTTAATGATTAAATACAAAAGTTGCTGCATATACAAGATAAATACATTCTGAACTCACCAGTTGTATCGAGTTAATTTCCAACATAAAGGCCTGGATTTTCCCAGAGTGGCTAAAGGTCCTGTCCTACAAGCATGCAACTCTATGCGATGAATGCGATCAATCTAGAAGCGGGGGCCGCATGGAGGTCGGGTGATCCCCTGTACAGGACCGTTCCCACCAGCATGCGCCTGCATGCGGCAAGCGCGACCAAACCTTCCACTTCACAATTATGCACCACTTTGTGTTGGTCTATCACATAAAATCCCAATAAAATACATTTACGTTTGTGGTTGTAATGTGACAAAATGTGGAAAAGTTCAAGGGTATGAAAACTTTTGCAAGCCACTGTACGTATGCAGGAAAAAGAGGGATATGGATCCTGTGTAGGTAGATGAGATATATTTAAATTAATGGCATTTTAATGAATGCAATTATGGAAGATACTTACTTCTTCACCCTCACTGCTTCTTCATTTTCAAATGTTTTAGACTAGTCTTTGAACTGAAATCCCAAACATATGGTAATAAATGATTACAGTTTCATGTAGAAAAGAAAACATTACGGCAGAAGATCTGGCCATTACTGTTATTATGTAGACTGTTGTCAGATATCTTTGGTGCTGAATATTTAGTTCAGTTTAGTTTAGAGATACAGCGCGGAAACAGGCACTTCAACCCACCGTGTCTACACTGACCAGCGATCCCCGCACATTAACACTATCCTACACCTGAGACAAATTTTACATTTATACCAAGCCAATTAACCTACAAACCTGTACGTCTTTGGTGTCACGATTCTAAGAGAACTCTAGTAAATCAGTGAACCGTCTCCTGATGCTCCCCTCCATCCCCCATTAGCCACACTGTAACTAGTTCCAAGCATATTACTTCCAGAGTTAGGAGTAAACAGTTTTGAGATAATTTCTAATTGCTTTACACACGTCAGGTTTTATTGTATGCCTTATTGTTGAGGCTTGTCTAATGACAATTTTTGGATATCTTGTTTAAATAATACCCAAAATATGCTTTTATGGACAATATTTTGTTTATGGATATTAGATTTAACAGTTTTCTTGTGGTTGTTATTCAATTCAGGCATGCACGTAAGAAGCTACTGTGATGTGTTAGGCTCGCTGGTTAGTGCCTGAAATCTGTAGTCTGCACTGTAGAATGTACATTGACTCCCCTCCTGATGGTAGTGTATATTTGAACTTTAATTATGTCATTGATATTTCTGTACCAAGGATGCAAAAGTACCAACAGGCACATGCACATTCACTATCACAATACAAAACTTTTAATTCATATCTGAAAATCTAAATTACATTGTTTCATTATTCATGAGAAGCCACTAACCATACACTGTACATAGAGGCGGCAAGTCAACATTGTTGATAATATGGATTATGTACTATTTAAAGATATTAAGGAGTTAATATAGCTATTACTTTTAATATAATCCACAGCAAAGTGCAACATATTTTCAGCAAGTTCGACACAATTCAGCTCAATGTAACAATAACAGTATCACACTCAACATCGGAACCTTGCAGCTGAAGCAGCACACTTTCTTTCAAGCAATTCTGGAATCATTTCTGGTACAATAAAAAAGGGAAATAAATACAGACATCTTTTGAAGTCGCAGCAGACAAATTAACCCCAACTTCACCACAACATATTAAGAATACTCAAATTATTACCGGTACATACCTTATAACAGATTGTGCATACAGATAAACACAATGAAGGGATGGGAAAAAAATAAAACTGCATTCAAACTGAGTGGGAGCAAACTTTTAGCCATGCAGCTTTCTCCTTCGGACGTTAAAGCAATGGAGGAACATCTCCTCGTTAATACAAATGCACCTGAAGTCAACGTTAAATAACACACAATTCAATTTTTCTATATTACCAGCAGTATATTTATTATTAATTTAGCCAATGTGCCTGAGTAGCTATCACTCTTACTCAAGGCAGACTATTTTAACCCTGATTTGTTTTCTTTGATTGACTATAATATTTTTTTCTCAGCCTTTGTGGTGAATTATAACTTAAAGAAAGCAGTCTCTCTTTGGGATTTCAGAATCAGAAAGTTGCTCCTCCTGTGTACTTGCGTCAAAGTATTGGGGGTCAAAGTCTGCTGTTTCATTCAGATCAATGTCCTGGTCGTCACTGCTCTCAGCACTGTAATCAACCTCTTCAAGGCAACGCGGTTCATCCTCATCTAGGACATGTGTGGTCGGACTGCGGAGAGGAAAACAATGTTTAAACAGGAGTCAGAAAGAGTGGCTGAAACACGCAACCTCCAACAAAATATGGACTTGATTGTGGTTCATGCAAAAATGTAAATTTTTTTTTTGCTTGTAAATTTAACCTGATCACCATCTTTTATGAACACTCCAGATCCTAATGTTATCTCACACTAAAACAGAACAAACCTGATAGGCACAGTTAAAAAGCCAAAGGCGCAACGTCAACCAACAGCCCAAATATTCTTGTCCTTTTCATTGCATGGACACTGCTTAAACAAAAAGAGCTGACTGACAGAAGTATCCAGAGACATTCCATATTAGTAAATATTTTATCATTTGTTTGTCACAGAAGATATTCCATTTGGATACCAAGGTTCTAAAGCACCACGGAATTAAAAAATTCTGTTTCATTAAAAGACGATGCAATGATTAACACAGAATGTTTGCGATTTCCATGTTAGTTAAAAGATACCTTCACAAAAATAGTGAATATTTTGATTAAGAAGAAATCAAAAGCAATGTTTCCAATAAAGTAATTCTTTAAAATGAAGAAACATAGAAACATAGAAAATAGGTGCAGGAGGAGGCCATTAGGCCCTTCAAGCGGACTGTGCAGTCTCGTGGAATACATTATACAATGATTGGTGACCTTCATAATTTTTTTAAGCAGAAACCCAAGCCTTTGTTACAGAATATCACTAGTAGTTATGCAAAACAAAGCTTGCTTCGCTCGCCAGAGTAAAATGCCATAACCAAGAGGATAGTGCATAATTCAAACTTTTCTTTAAAAAAAAATCATCAATATACACATGACCCATCATAGGCATTCAAGAGAAATGAGCTACAACTGTCTCTGGAGGCATAAGGAACCAGCTGATCAGCTGCACTGTATGGCTTTCGTACACAAATGCATGCGGCTGTAGAAGTTGTCTCATATAAAGTGTGTAGGAAAGAACTGCAGATGCTGGTTTAAATCGAAGGTAGACATAAAATATTGGAGTAACTCAGCGGGTCAGCAGCATCTCTGGAGAGAAAAAATGGGTGACGTTTCGGGACCCTTATTCAGAATGATGTCATGGGAGTGGGCGGGACAGATAGAATGAAGTCGTAGACAGTAAGACTGGTGGGAGAACTGGGAAGGGGGAGGGGATGGAGAGAGAGGGAAAGCAAGGGCTATTTGTTAGAGAAGTCAACGTTCATACCGCTGGTGTGTAAGCTACCCAAGCAAAATATGAGATGCTGATCCTCCAATTTGCACTGGGCCTCACCCTATCAATGGAGAAGGCCCAGGACAGAAAGGTCAGAAAGGTCAGATTGGTTCTGGTTCTGGTTGATTATCTTCTATCCTGAGATGCTTCCTGTCTCTCTTGTTTCATATTAAAACATGGGATTCCACAGCTTCGGAAGACATTACATACCACGGAGACACAAGGAACTGCAGATGCTGGAATCTTGCACAGAACTCAAAGTGCAGGAGTAACTCGGCGGGTCAGGCAGCACTGGAAGACATGGATTGGTGATGTTTTGGTTCACGACCCTTCTTCAGACAATCCGAAGAAGGGTCCCAACCCAAAACGTCGCCTAACCATGTCCTCCAGAAATGCTGCTTGACCTGCTGAGTTACTCCAAAACTGTGCTCTACATATCATATAACACATATACGCATGAGCCCCACTACATATCATAATACACATAATATCACAAACGCATGGGCCCCAGCTATGCCTGCCTCTTTGTAGGGTATGTCGAACAATCCTTGTTCGAGATGTAACGGGGCCCATCCCCGACCTCTACCTCCGCTACATCGACAATTGCATTGGTGCTACCTCTTGCACCCACACACAACTCACTAACTTTATCAACTCCGCCACTAATTTCCATCCGGCACTCAAATACACCTGGACCATTTCCAACACTTCCCTACCATTTCTTGACCTCACTAACTCCATCGCAGGTGATAAGACTTTTGACCGACATCCACTATAAACCCACTGACTCCCATGGCTATCTAGACTTCGCTTCTTCCCACCCTGCTTCCTGTAAGGACTCCATCCCCTATTCCCAATTCCTCCGTCTACGCCGCATCTGCTCCCAGGATGGGGTGTTCCACACCAGGGCATCAGAAATGTCCTCATTCTTCAGGGAACGGGGGTTCCCCTCCCTACCATAGATGAGGCTCTCACCATGGTCTCTTCAACACCCCACAACACTGCTCTCTCTCCCTATCCCCCCCCCTCGGAACAAGAGCAGAGTCCCCCTAGTCCTCACCTTCAACCCCACTAGCCGTCACATACAACAAATAGTCCTTCATTTTCGCCACCTCCAACGTGACCCCACCACTCGCCACATCTTCCCATCTCCCCCCCGTCTGATTTCCGCTAAGACCGCTCCCTCTGTAACTCCCTGGTCAATTTTTCCCTTCCCACCCGCACCACGCCCTCCCCGGGCACTTTCCCTTGCAACTGCAAGAGATGCTACATGTGTCGCTTTACCTCCCCCGTCGACTCCATTCAAGGACACAAGCAGTCGTTCCAGGTGCGACAGAGGTTTACCTGCACCTCTTCCAACCTCATCTATTGTATCCGCTGCTCTAGATGTCAGCTGATCTATATCGGTGAGACCAAGCATAGGCTTGGCGATCGTTTCGCCGAACACCTCCGCTCGGTCCGCATTAACGACCTGATCTCCCTGTGGCTCAGCACTTCAACTCCCCCTCCCATTCCGGATCTGACCTTTCTGCCCTGGGCCTCCTCCATTGCCAGAGTGAGCACCACCGGAAACTGGAGGAGCAGCACCTCATATTCCGCTTGGGCAGTCTGCATCCCAGTGGCCTGAACATTGACTTCTCCATTTCCGGTAGCCCTTGCTGTCTCCTCCGCTTCTCAGCTCTCCCTCAGCCCTCTGGCTCCTCCTCTTCCTTTCTTCTTTGTGCCCCCCAACCTGCATCAGTCTGAAGAAGGGTTTCAACCCGAAACGTTGCCCATTTCCTTCGCTTCATAGACGCTGAGTTTCTCCAGCAATTTAATCTACCTTCGATTTCCAGCATCTGCAGTTCCTTCTTGAACATATCATATAACACCTTCCACTTAAGTGATAGAAACACAAGTAGAAGCAGGAGTACACCGATTGCAATTTCAATTCTATATTTCAGTCCAAATGAAGTAATTGTTCATCTCCTTGTTTATCTAGAATTTCTCCTCGCATTAAAAATATTAAACCTCTGCTTCGGCTGGCCTTCAAATAGTTGTAAACAATCATAATTCTCAGAGAAATAAATTCACCTCATCTTAGTTTTTAATGGTTACCCTTAATTTTATACCGTGACTTCGAATTCACCCACAAGAGGAAACATCCTTTCCTCATTGACTGTCAAGACCCATCAGGATCTAGCTCTTCACTCATCCCTGGAACATCTGGATAACAAAAACACCTTTTTCAGTCCTGATAATTGAGTATGGGTCATAAGAAACGCTGTTTATTCCACATATTTGTGTAATAAACTTCTTCTGAACCGTTGACAACACATTTACACCCTTCCTTAAACACGATGTTTAATCCTGATGTGATTTCACCAATGTCCCAAGATACTGAAGTATAACTATCTTCTCACTTTAATTCCCCAAAATAAACAGTAGTATTGTTAGTTTTCCAAATTACTTGCAATTAATCGCATATTAACCTTTTCTATATTATCCCCGGTCATAAAGTTGTACAACAGCACAGAGAACGTTCCTATGGGAAAGGTCTAGATAGATATGGGCCAAATGTGGGCAAATGAGACTAGCTTAGATGAGGCATCTTGGTCGGCATGGACGAGTTGGGCCGAAGAGCCTGTCTATGTTGACCTTTATGCCCATCTATTCGAATTTCATTTGCCGACGCTCAGACTGCGCCATCAAAGAAATACAGGTGAACATTTGTGTAAATTACTGATTTTCTCAACCTTTGTAAGGCAGGTTGTTCTTTGTGTAACTGCTTATTTCCGTGCACAATCTTGGCAATAATGTCAAGGATATTCACAGCAAAGAAAACAACATTAAATTTTAGCTCCTAATATCTCAGACCAATGAAACTCAATTTTCTTTTATGTGTCTCCAAGGCAGCAAGGTAATTCAGAAGCATGTAATGGCTCTGAGGCATTCTAATTATTTCTTCCAGCAAAGTGATAACACACTTTTAAATGACCTAAACTAATTATCAGCCATTAGTGAAAATGTAGAGGCTTCAGAAACAAGATTCCTGTCAAGACACCCTGGGCTTCTAGGGACAGATTTTAAATAAAATAAGCATCCCACCCTTGGTTTCACTGGTGCCTCCAGGGACCAGCCAAAGATATTGCTTGATAGCACTAAGTGGTTTTTAATATTTAATTAGACAAGTACAGTAGTTCCAAATACAACACAAGTCGGCAGCAAGGTCTACAACTTCTCAGATTTTCATTATATTCAAATGAAACCAGATTAGCATTAATTTTGAAAGCAGCTCAAATCCAAAGCAGAGCAATTTTATTATAAATAAAACTCATGAATTAGACAACCATCTGCCCCAGTGAGGAAATAATAAAAACAGCACAATGCTTTCTTTGGATAACCGGCTTTTCCATTTTTGTTTCATCTGCTGTTATAGTTGTGAAAAATTATGAAAGAATATTGCAGATTGACTACATAGAAGTGGCGGCTGAAGAGCTGAACTTTGACCCATCTACATGGGCCCAGGTGCAAGGCCTCGTCTCATACATGCATAAAGTTGGAGTCAGATTTCAGTTCAAATGTACATCGACTCAAGATTGATGAAAAAATACAGCACAAAGAAGTGTGGATGAAATTGGGGAGGTGGAAATGTCTATCTTTCTGCAGTGTTTGAAATTTCATGCGTCTTCAAATTTTCTGCTGGAACTGAATTTTAAATTTCAATATAGTGACCATACATTTTAAATGAACAATGTTCAAAATTACGTAGGATATTTCACATAAAATGAGAAATGCTTAAGATTTTTGTGTATGTCAATCGTTGTATTTGTAGGTGAAAAACCCATTTCTCCTCCTGATACAACAACGTACAACTTCAAGTAACAATGTGACAAAATCCAACATTTTGCAATCATAATTATATGAAATCTTCATTTGGGCACAAAATTATCATGTATCTGTTTACTAAAAGTCCTTTGGACTCAACAAATCTCTTACTATTCTTGATCAGCATACACATCTTTAAATACACCACAAATTCAAAAGAAATACCAGATTAAATATATGGATTAAACAAAATACAAATGCAGCATATCAAAAAAATATTTTGCAAAAAAGGATGAGATTTATATTTGGTTTCAAACTAGTTTGAAATATATATATTGCCGACTGCATTATTTGCATGAACGTCAGCAATTATTGCCTTTATCTTAAAGTCAGCAGCAACCCACTGAACAGACTCTCCTTTAAGAAACCTAATGGAAGAGCTAGGGGGAAACTGACACCCTTGACATAAGGAATGCCGTTTATCAGTCAAGCAAGAGAAACTATAGTCTCATCTACACAAAAGTAGATTATTTTCTCTCAATCTCACCAACAAAAAAACCAGCTAGATGAGTAATGGGAAATTGCTTTAATTAATTCTGGCATATTTCCAGAATAAAGCAGTTTTGCTTCCAGACAATTTTACTGGATAAAGTCTGCAAGTAAATGCATAAAATTACCATTAGTTTAAAATAATAGGGAAGTCAAGGATCTAACATGGGAAATGAGACAACAGAAAATGTGCCATATTTGTTTTTTAAAATGGACATGATTTTTGGTTAAAAATATGAACTATAGCATCAAATCTACTTTTTAAAGCAAGTTACATATAAAAGTATTTAATATTTGACACTTTGTGACATATAAACTATATTACCCATTTATTTTTGAAAGTCATTAAATGTAGCATTTGATGCAAAAGAGCAATTGCTGCTTAAGGCTGTTTATTACCTCTTCATGCACTCTCAAGTACTCTTCCTCAGTTGCCGTAGCAATCAATACATTGTGTTGATTACCGGGACAGTGAAGAATCTATGTGACATTGTAGGAGATCTTTGGGACCTGCAAGTGCAGTTCATGTGTGTGGACAAGTATTCCCCAACTAGGAGCACTGTTTTGCATGTTCATCTTTAACTGGGCAAACACACACGACAAGGTGTTATTGGCTTTGTCCCAACCACCCCTGCATCTAAATCTTTGCATTAGACAGTGACCCCGGAGTCATCATAAGGTTGGAGTGGCTTGTTAGACTTTACAGTAATGAATATTGGCATCACCCAGTCACTCTGAAACAAGAGACAGCAGGTGCTGGAATCTTTAGCAAAAAAACGGAGCAAGACCTCAGCAGTTCAAGCGGCATCTGTGGAGCAAAATGGATAGAGATGCTTTGGGTCGGGACCCGGACTTAGGCGGAATGTTTTTTGAAAAACGAGTGGTTGATATCTAGAACTCCCCACCAGTGGTATTGGGATCAGAAGTAATTAGTACATTTAGGAAGGATTTAGACTTCTGAAGCTGCTGGGTTAAAATGGCTGCACGATCTTTTGATAAATTTGTTGAATAATATATCGATTCTCCTATCAGGTACAAGCTCTTATATATGAAAAAGATTATCCAAGTTGGGATTATATTTGTTATCTTCTACAGTCTTCCTATCAAGAACAATTTCAAGAGATGCTCCTTTTAGCAGCAATTTAGTGTACATACTTTCTTCTGAAGGAGACTGATTTCCAGTCCGAGCAGGATCTTTCTTTGTCAGTTATCCATGTGACATTAAATGGGCATTAGATAATGATTAACATCACTCCTGCACAGGCACATCTCACGTATGGCTCATGCAATTCAACATTATTCCATGCACTAAGATTCAGGCATGATTGCATTTCTACAGCCTTTTTTTTTAATTTAGTAGCATAATTGAAATGCGGAGGGAATCTAAATGCTTTCTTAAAGTGGAATTATTGCATCTTAACTTATCTGTAGTAGACTGAAGCAACATTTGAACTTCATTAAGCCTTCCCATGGAGAAGAGCCTTCACACAGTCATGCTTGCCACATAATGGAATTATGTTTAGTGCCCTTCAAGGCACATCAGTACTTAATATGTTTTAAGACGATTCTGAGAGCATTTCCATCTAAGAGCAAGGAAACTTAATTATTTATCTTATTGCTCAAGTGGAAATTATGTAGACACAAGAGACTGCAGGTGCTGGAATCTTGAGTAAACACAAGCTGTGGAAGAACCAGGTCTAAAGAAGGGTCCCGACCTGAAGTGTCACCCTTCCATGTTCTCTAGAAAAGCTCACTGACTCGCTGAGTTATTCCAGCACTTGGTGTCTCTCTTTCTGCTGGAGCAACACAGCGAATTGGGCAGCATTCGTGGAGCGGAAGCGGACAGATGCATTTCGAGTTGAGATGCTTCCTTAGACTGATGGCGGTGAAGGTAAGTACTGAAGAAAGGCATGTGGCTGTGGTAATGAGTCTTGCATCAGAACAAAAGTAGCATAGCAGCAAGAATCACAGAGAGGGAACAGTGAGGGTCAGAACTCCCAATGGAGTGAGGATAAAAACTCGGGCCGAAGTCCCAGTCCCTCTGTTGTACTGTTCTATGATCTACATTGTTCTTCAATATGGACATACTCTAAGGAAATTTCACATTGGAGCAGTAAAATTGAGACCAAGAGACTGCTGGATTCTTGAATAAAATGCAAACTGAAGAACCTGATCCAAAACATCGTCAGTCCATTTTCCCTCCAGAGATGCTGCCTGACCTGCTGAGCTCCTCCAGCACTTTGTCTTTTCCTGGATATTATGTACATTTGTAATAAAAAAATCATTTTTATTTCCTCTCAAACTTAAGGAAATTGACCCTCATTGAATTTACAGATTATTTATCAAAGATTATACTATCATTTAAACGTCTTTTAAATGCATGCGTAAGTCGAAGAAATCTGTTCTTAAGTTAAAATGTATTGAATGAAATTAACACAAAGAGCTGGAGAGGTAGCATTTGTGAAAAGAATGGACAGATGATGTTCCATTTGGGACCTTTCTTGAGACTGATGAAGTATGGGAAGTAAAAGCTAGCAAAGAGAGATGGGGGTGAGGCAAATGCTGGCAATTGACTGGATACAGGTGAGCGAAAGAGAGTGATTGGCAGAGGGGTGGAGTAAGTGACAAAGGCTGGAGGTGAAAAGTGGGTGTCAGATATGGAGAGAGGAAGCAGTGAAATGTAGAGCCTGTATGAGGGATAAGGATAGCAGGGGGCTGTGAGGATGGGGGAAAAAGGGTGAATAAAAATGAAACACGGGACTCAGGTTGGAGATGAGTGTGCAGAGTAGTGGAAAGGAGCAGGGTGACTAAGGTAGTGAGGATGGTGGGACAAATGTGTGCGCACCGATATATGGGGGGGGGGGTTGGAGAATTTAATCCTGTCTTGAATTGGCCTAATGTTTGCTTAGTCTATGCTTGGTCTCGCCGATGTACCATGCGAACATTGAATTCACCAACTTCAAGTGATACCCCACACTATCGCCCTCTTTTTTACGAGCCCCCATGCATTTCTCCCACCACCCCAGTCATTCTGTCCCCCTCCTCCACATGCTCATCTCCTTTCCCCGAGTCCCGTATTTCCCAATTATCCCCCTCTTAAACCTCCTCGGTTTTCTTCCACCCATACCCTCCCTCCCGCTGTACATTTCACTCCTCTTTCCTTATCTATACCCTCATGTCTCCTTTTCACCTTTAGCCTCTGTCACTTACTCCACCCATCAGTATGGACAAATCGACTGAAAGGCTTTGCCCCACCCTTAACTCTCCTTTCCAACTTTCATCACTTTGAAGAAAGGTCCTGACCCGAAGCAGCGTCTGTCCATTCAATTTACAGATGCTGCCTGACCTGTTGAGTTGTCCCACCACTTTGTGTTTTGCTCAAGATTCAGCAACTTGTGCCTCCATGTACATAGCAGTATTGGGTTAAAATGAAATTGAAAAATAAAACTATTTTACATCCACAAACTTATTCCTGACCACTTGATACAACAAGCCATCACAAATACAAATGTAGAAAATATAGTTGCTGGAATACTGTCTGTGGTTGATAGATATTTTTGTTTAATTTGAGGTAGACACTAAGAGGACAGTTATTTCCTTTGTAGAACTTTGATTATATTTATAGGACAAACTATAAAGTACAAAAGAATGAAAAAATCAATTGATGTTCATACTGTAAATCAGCACTAAGTACTGCCTATTAACAGCAGCAAACAATGGTGGTCTATAATCAACCTGTGGGTAGGGCAGAAAATTACCCACTCAGGTCTTGCAACTTTTTCCAAAGGAACATTTTTGTAGCATGAAGTGGAGACTCTGGTTGAGCCATGAACACAGATGTTGTGGTTCTTTCAACATTGTTACAACTGGAGTACAGGCTGGAGTTGACAACATCCTCAGTGCTCTTCCACTAATCGAGCAATATTATGTGCATTTATCTGCAGATGTTGTGATGGAGAAACAAATACATAGTGACAGAAATTCCTCTTTGCCCCATACCTGAAAAATGCAAATTCATTTCAAAGTTAAGGAATGTCTGATATCTGCTGTATGACTCAAAAAGTAAACATTTAAATAAGACACTGACAAGGAATCTTTCACTGAATTATCAGATCACACTTTCAGCTGCTCACACTAGTATTATTATTGTAGTGGCACCTAGTGGTGGCTTGGGGCAACACGAACCCTCACTATTGGCTGGCGGGGTCACGTGGTCATGGGTGCGTTTTCGCGGGTTTTGGATTGTTAATCAGTCGAGCTCCACCCATGTAGAAGGAGCTTAGTTGTATTTGGCTGACGCAGAACGCGGTTGAGAAGAAATGCTTTATTTATCGTTCTAATTAAATAATTCATTTTCACTCAACTGTGTCGTATCGCTAAAGTGGTAACCCCGCAGGTTCGATCGTCAATTTGGACCTCGATCATGAATGCTGCCACTAACCCCGACGCCCAGCCTACCCAGCAAAATGCCGTGGGCCTGAAACTGTCCGTTTTCTGGGCGGTGCAGCCTCAAGTGTGGTTCGCCCACATTGAGTCCCAATTCGTATGGACGACCTCGGTGATCGAAAGCCGTCTGCGCTCATGACCGATTTGCTCGCCTTGATGGACGACCACCGACCCTGCCAAATGGGGGACATGGGAATTGTACGGCGCTCTGACAGCCCGTGGGCATCCCCATTGCATATGGTCCCTAAATCATCTGGGGGGTGGAGACCATGCTGGGATTATCGGTGCTTGAATGCCGTTACGACTGCGGACCGTTACCTGGTCACTCATATCCAAGATTTTATGGCCCACCTGGAGGGTGCCACCTTCTTTTCCAAGGTGGAGCTGGTGCACGGCTACCACCAGAATCCCGTCCACCCCGATGATGTGCCTAAGACTGCAACCATCACCCCATTCGGCCTTTTTGAATGGCTGTGCATGCTGTTTGGGTTAAAAAATGCAGCGCCGGCTTTCCAGCGGCTCATGGGCATGGTGAGCCGGGGGCTGGACTTGGGTCTGAAGAAGGGTCTCGACCCGAAACGTCGCCTATCTCCTTCGCTCCTTAGATGCTGCTGCACCCGCTGAGTTTCTCCAGCTTTTTGTGTAACCCTTTGTCTTTATATATCTGGACGACATCCTGGTCGCAAGCTGCCCCCACCAGGAGCACTGCACACATCTGCGGGCACTATTCCAGCGGCTCCAGGATCACGGGATGGTCACCAACTCAGTTATCCCTGCGCCCCATTTCCTTCCTGGGGCACCATGTCACATTGCAGGGCGCGGCCCCACTGCCCGCTAAGGTGGAGGCCATTCGCCAATTCCCTCGGCTGCTCACCGTCAAATGACTGCAAGAGTTTGTGGGCATGGCGAACTTTGATCATGGATTCGTGCCGGCGGCTGCCCAGATCATGTGGTTGTTTCAGTGGCTCGCCGGTAAACCACGGGACCTTGTGCAGACTGACGAGACCGTGGCTGTTGATGTGAAGGAGGAATTGGCCAAGGCCACCATGCTTGTGCACCTGCGGGTTGATGTCCCAACCGCCTTTACTGTGGTCGCCTCTGATACGGCTGTCAGAGGGGTACTCGAACAGCTTATTGACGGCCGCTGGCATTTTTTAGCCATCATCTGCGATCCCCGGAGCGGAGCTACAGTGCCTTTAACCAGGAGCTCCTACCCCTTCATTTGGCTGTCCGCCACTTCCGATACTTTTTTGAGGGCAGGCCCCTCACGGCCTTCACTGACCGCAAATCCCTGACATTCACCAAGGTGACCGACCTTGGTCCGCCCGTCAGCAACGGCACCTGGCTTCTGTGTCTGAATTCACTACTGACATCCAACATGTGGCTGGCAAACTGAACCTGGTCGTGAATGCGTTGTCTCGTCCTGCGGTCCCGGCGGCTGTTGACCTCGGTGTGGATTATGCAGGGCTCGCCGCAGCGCAATGTGAGAGTGGTGAGATGAATGGTTAAGGGACGGTTGCCTCCGGGTTGCGGTTGGCTAATGTCCCTTTGGGTCCGGCAGGGGTGTCGGTCCTCTGAGACGTGTCAACTGAGAGACCACGTCCTATTCCCGTGGCTTAGCAGCGACGGGTTTTCGATGCTATCCATGGTCTGGCACACCCTTCCATCAGGGCGACCTGCGCTGGTGGCGGACAAGTTTGTAAGGCAGGGCTGCGGCATGGGCCAGGGCCTGTAGTCCGTGCCAGACATCGAAGGTCCAGCGACATGTGCAGGCGCCGGTGCAGGATTTTGTGGTTCCCACTGGCCGTTTCCTACACATCCATGTCGATTTGGTGGGCCCACTACCGCCGTCTCGTGGCGCCACGCACCTGCTTACCATCGTAGATCTCTTCACGAGGTGGCCAGAAGCAATTCCGCTTACTGACACCTCTGCTGCGTCTTGTGCTCGGGCCCTTGTGGCTCATTGGAATGCCCGTTTTGGGGTGCCGGGAGAGATCTCCACCGACTGGGGGGCTCAATTCACTTCAGCTTTATGGTCAGCTTTGGCGCAGCTGTATGGGGCTGAGTAGACCAGTTGCCTTGGGTGCTGTTGGGCATCCGCACGGCTCCAAAGCCGGATCTGGATATGTCGTCCGTCGAGCTTGTGTATGGCTCCCTGCTGCGGGTACCCAGGGATTTCCTTCCCGCGGCTTGTGCGCAGCCGGAGCCCGTTTCATCTGTTTTGGGGAGCCTCAGGGAGAAAGTGGGCGGCCTGGTTCCTGTGCCAACCTCGCGGCACGGGACCGGTCCGGTGTATGTGCCGCCGGAGCTTAAGCATTGTCTATTTGTATTCAATCGCAGGGACTCGCACCGGACGCTGCTGCAGCGGGTTTATGAAGGACCTTTCTGGGTGTTGCGCCCCGGCGTCGCGACTTTTCTGTTGGATGTCGGGGGCAGAGAGGTGATCATTTCGGTTGCTCGCCTCAAGCCTGCCGACCTGGATGTCGACAGCCCGGTGATCGTGGCCCAGCCCCGGCATGGAGACCGTCTGCTGGTCCTTCCGAGTGCACCTGTTGTGCCTGTATCCACGGAACCGGTTGTCCCTGTCTCCCCTGTATCGTTACTGTTTCCTGGCTCTGTTCTGCCAGTCACAGTTATACTGTCCCTCGTTTTCACTCGGTCCGGTCGCATCATACAGCCTCCCACTTGGTTCCGTACCTCGGATTCTGAGGGGGGTCCTGTAGCGGCACCTAGTGGTGGCTTGCGTCAACACAAACCATTGCTATTGGCTGGCATGGTCACGTGATTGCGGGCGCGTTTTCGCTGGTTTTTGGATTGTTAATCAGTCGAGCTCCACCCGTGTAGAAGGAGCTTAGCTGTATTTGACTGACTCAGAACACGGTTGAGAATAAAAGCTTTATCGTTCTAAATAAATAATTCATTTTCACTCAACTGTGTCGTCTCGCCAAATTATCACATTTTCACATTCACTTCCTTTACACTATGGGGCAAGGTACAAAGGCCAACAAACCTACAAACCCCCAAGCCACTGGGCTGTGGGAGGAAACCCACACAGTCAAAGGAAGAAGGTGCAAAATCCACAAAAGCAGCACCTGTCAGGATCACACCCGGGTCTCTGGCAAGTCCAGAGCTCTACCAGCTGCGCTGTTGTGCAAAAACAAAACATACCAAAATCTGCAAAATACATCAATTAAGCTGATATCCAACATATATACGATCCAACGCACCTGTACACACTTAGCACAGGTGCATGTCTCATTCCCATCCATTGCAGGAATTGTGATTACGCTTTGCGATCAAGCTGACTTTAATACTGAGGAAATAAAAATTCCGAAAAGAAAAAGAGTCCGAAGAGAGCGAGGCAGAAGGCAACAGAACGACGAAGTGCAATTTGGCAGGACGGCCAAATACCTGCTTCATGCACTGAATGTTTCTATGATTCAAATCCCATAGCCTTCACATACCACCATTCAATTAACGTTGACTGTAGTATCGTCCACATATGCTGCAAGAAACGGATCCATCAAATACACTCGATCAAGCCTCAATAAGATTTCCCCACAGCTACCCCCATTTTACACAAATCCCGTCTAGTCAGTTTTTCCTCAACTTCTCTTCCTCATTAACATTTATATAACTATCCTTTGTATCTTTCATAGAAACATAGAAACATAGAAAAATAGGTGCAGGAGTAGGCCATTCGGCCCTTCGAGCCTGCACCGCCATTCAATATGATCATGGCTGATCATCCAACTCAGTATCCCGTACCTGCCTTCTCTCCATACCCCCTGATCCCTTTAGCCACAAGTGCCACATCTAACGCCCTCTTAAATATAGCCAATGAACTGGCCTCAACTACCTTCTGTGGCAGAGAATTCCAGAGACTCACCACTCTCTGTGTAAAGAATGTTTTCCTCATCTCGGTCCTAAAGGAATTCCCCCTTATCCTTAGACTGTGACCCCTTGTTCTGGACTCCCCCAACATCGGGAACAATCTTCCAGCATCTAGCTTGTCCAACCCCTTAAGAATTTTGTAAGTTTCTATAAGATCCCCCCTCAATCTTCTAAATTCCAGCGAGTACAAGCCGAGTCTATCCAATCTTTCCTCATATGAAAGTCCTGACATCCCAGGAATCAGTCTGGTGAATCTTCTCTGTACCCCCTCTATGGCAAG
The DNA here is from genome assembly GCA_963514005.1 of Raja brachyura. The sequence continues at coordinate 62,770,354 of OY740783.1, forward strand.
GATGTCTTTCCTCAGATTTGGAGACCAAAACTGTACGCAATACTCCAGGTGTGGCCTCACCAAAACCCTGTACAACTGCAGTAGAACCTCCCTGCTCCTATACTCAAATCCTTTCGCTATGAATGCTAACATACCATTTGCTTTCTTCACTGCCTGCTGCACCTGCATGCCTACTTTCAATGGCTGGTGTACCATGACACCCAGGTCTCGTTGCATCTCCCCTTTTCCTAATCTGCCACCATTCAGATAATAGTCTACCCTCATGTTTTTGCCACCAAAGTGGATAACCTCACATTTATCCACATTATACTGCATCTGCCATGCATCTGCCCATTCACTCAGCCTATCCAAATCACGCTGCAGCCTCCAAGCATCCTCCTCACACCTAACTATACCCCCCAGCTTGGTGTCATCTGCAAACTTGGAGATGTTGCATTGAATTCCCTCGTCCAAATCATTAATATATATTGTAAATAGCTGGGGTCCCAGCACTGAGCCTTGCGGTACCCCACTAGTCACTGCCTGCCATTCTGAAAAGGACCCGTTTACTCCTACCCTTTGCCTCCTGTCTGCTAGCCAGTTCTCTATCCACATCAATACTGAACCCCCAATACCGTGTGCTTTAAGTTTGTATGCTAATCTCTTATGCGGGACCTTGTCGAAAGCCTTCTGAAAGTCTAGATATAACACATCCACTGGTTCTCCCTTATCCACTCTACTAGTTACATCCTCGAAAAATTCTATCAGATTTGTCAGACATGATTTACCTTTCGTAAATCCATGCTGACTTTGTCCAATGATTTCACCACTTTCGTAGTTCTACCACATCTCCTCTATCATGTGGTGACTGAGACTGTATTACCATAATTATGACCTACAGTTTTCTCTGCTCTTATATTCAATGCTCTGGCCAATAAAGAATTACAGAAACTTTATGACACATGAAGCAATCATTAACACGGTCAGATCAAAAAACTATTTTTCAACCCGAACACACTTTCTTGGATTTGACCAATAGCTCTATCATTCCGAGCTCTTTACATTCAGTGAGTATTTCTATCTCTACCATCCTTTAGTGTCAATGAGTTGCATACTCCCGCAACCACCCAGGTGGAAAAATAGCCTTTCCTTGTCTCGTGCACTTGTAAAAAAAAAGCATGCCAAGTCTCGTCTAGCTACCCGCACTGCTTTAGTCAGGTATTATAGGATAGACATGCAGTATGTTTTCTTTCTCTACATTTCTCGGTATCCTGCCAATTGTTAGGCTGGATCATGCTCGATCCAGTCCACTTCCCGTGATTGCCACCCATGCCACTCTTGTGATTATTCTAACTTTGTGAGGACCTGTTGGGTCAGGTTGAGCGCCAGGCTCCTCCACTGCAGAACATGGCCTTAGGCAGTGGATCCCAAAGCTCAAGCACCCAGATGGTCCTGAGAGCCGTTGAGAGCTCTTTAATCACATTAGCAAACAGTCAAAATAGATTTGTTTTAAATGCAAAAAAATATTAAATTGAATATAAATTTTCTTAAAAACATTAAAGTGGAATACATGAAAATAATTTAGATTTAATCAAATTAAAAAGTTTACGCTTCTTCATTGAACAGCTGCCGTGTGTCCATACACAGCAACACCTTAAGATCAGCACATATCAAGGCAACAGTTGTGATGCTTTTTACTCAAGGGTGACGACCTCAGCACTAATCTCATTAACTCAAGCCAAGTCTAGCAATGGAGTCAGAGGTCTGGTACACGGGCATTAAATGTTGGCTTGAACTTTAGACCATCAGCTAGCAATCTATCTACAATCTCTATCATATATTCCCTTGTCTTTACTGCCCTCGACAAATAGTAAATCTTAGTCCATTTACCATTTTTTCTCGTCACTTAAATAGTCCATTAATATCCTGCCCAATTGACTGGTTAGGCAGCTTCCATCAGCCATGCTGTAGCCTCTAGTGTTCTACTTCTGCAGAGCAAAAGAACAGGCAAAGATGCATGGAAAAGATGCACCAGGGCATGCTAAAGGGCGACCAGATGACTTTTGTATGTTATGCGGCGCGACTGCAATCATAAATTTGGTTTGGAATTTTTATGGTCTAAGCCTCCTCAGTGACCACCATTATGCAACGGTGGGTGGTAGATTGTGCAATGCAACAAATAGCTCCAGTTTGGAATCAGCATGTTGCATAATATAAACTCTTATAAATTAATCCCAGTTGGGTACATTGTCAAAACATAATTCTTCCACATTTTGTTCTCCATTTTTGAGAATGGATCGCAACATAATGTGCCGATTTGAGTTAAGCAATAATGGCTGAAGCAGAGGCTGATAGGTGATTGTGGCTAGGAGTAGAACGGTGTAATTGAGATCAGTGAGAGGGTGGATGGGCATGGTGTGCTGAGGAGTAGCCTCTTTTTACCATTACATAACATTTCACACAATTGTCAGGCTATTTTTTTTAATGATTGGCCTTCCACCGTCTGGCTCCATAACTAATCATAGAGAGTGGGGAAGAGATAATTCATCCAGTAAAATCATAATTCTCCCCTTTATCTTTCAAATAAAACTTACAATTTACATTATAAATGAGGATCGGATAACTTTCAATAAAGGCGATTATATTATAAAATACACCTTATACTGCAACCACCAACAATGGTAAATCACTAAGGAATTCTTTCCAAATTTTCAAATCAATTAAAATAAACAACTGAAATAAAATTGCTAAACACAACTTCACGAATTTAATTAACCAGATAAAGGCCATTTTTCAACTGAAATAGATCATTGAAAACATCCATCGAGTTTAGTATTTCCTTGAAACATGCCAATGTTTGTATTGCAGTGAGACAAAGTATCACCATGCATGTCAACATTAATCCTGTACTATATTCTCAATCATGCTAGTAATAGCAAACTACTCAAAGAATATCTAAGACAGTGATTATATGTATAAATACATAGTAAATTAATAGCAGAACATCGATTATAGTCACTTGATGTTGTAATACAAAATATCTTCAGAAAAGCTACAAGAACACTTTCTTGGAAAGAAAATATAGGACAGCCAATTTTCAAAGGCCAATATTTATCCTGGGCAGATCCAAAAGATCTAAAGATTTCCTTTAAAATTATCAATTGCACAGGTTGGTTCCAGGTCACAATGGCAAATACAAACAGAAAACTATCAAAAATCCATCACATGAAGGGTATTCATTGTTTTGTACGATCTATGTTTTATACCATCACTGGTCTATACAGGTTAGAAAAGTGAAAACAGTTATGAATTTACCAAATAATATTGTAAGTTAAGAACTTTGAAGGCATGATTAACCAATTGTAACTGCTGTTGAAATGTCAATTTATCAATGTATTTGGATGTGAGAAAGTTGTTGATTAAAATGTACATTCTACCAAATTATTAAGGGATAGATATCTGATCACAGGTATGGCAACATAGAAAATAAATCCAGACACCATAAAATGACACACATTATGAGACAGTGGTTGTTTTTAATGAGCTGTTCAGCATTCTTTCTTTAACCAATACCCACAGATTAATTCATCATTTATCCCAATGTTGTTTATAAGACTTTGCTGTCTGGAAAATTGGTGTTGCATTTGAACACTAGTACAGACCTTCAAAAAGAAACCTACAAGTTTGAGGACACAAAAAACACTTTAATTTCAATTTCTTTCTTTTCTGAATTAGTAGTATTAGTTAGTATTTGTTACTCTGTCAACACACACACAAACAGTAACCACACGAATAGCAGCAAAAGAAAATTAATCTGTTTACATAGAAGGTTTAGAAGGTTCAACTGTTGGGTATAAATGCAGGAATAGCAAGATGGATTCAACAGTGGCTGAATGGGAGAAGCCAGAGGGTAATGGTGGATGGCTGTTTGTCGGGTTGGAGGCAGGTGACTAGTGGGGTGCCTCAGGGATCTGTGTTGGGTCCTTTGTTGTTTGTCATGTACATCAATGATCTGGATGAAGGGGTGGTAAATTGGATTAGTAAGTATGCAGATGATACCAAGATAGGGGGTGTTGTGGATAATGAAGAGGATTTCCAAAGTCTACAGAGTGATTTAGGCCAGTTGGAAAAATGGGCTGAAAGATGGCAGATGGAGTTTAATGCTGATAAATGTGAGGTGCTACACCTTGGCAGGACAAATCAAAATAGGACGTACATGGTAAACGGTAGGGAATTGAAGAATACAGTTGAACAGAGGGATCTGGGAATAACCGTGCATAGTTCCTTGAAGGTGGAATCTCATATAGATAGGTTGGTAAAGAAAGCTTTTGGTATGCTAGCCTTTATAAATCAGAGCATTGATATAGAAGCTGGGATGTAATGTTAAAATTGTACAAGGCATTGGTGAGACCAAATCTGGAGTATGGTGTACAATTTTGGTCGCCCAATTATAGGAAGGATGTCAACAAAATAGAAAGGGTACAGAGGAGATTTACTAGAATGTTGCCTGGGTTTCAACGGCTAAGTTACAGAGATAGGTTGAATAAGTTAGGTCTTTATTCTCTGGAGCGCAGAAGGTTAATGGGGGACTTGATAGAGGTCTTTAAAATCATCAGAGGGATAGACAGAGTTGATGTGGACAAGCTTTTCCCTTTGAGAATAGGGAAGATTCAAACAAGAGGACATGACTTTAGAATTAAGGGACAGAGGTTTAGGGGTAACATGAGGGGGAACTTCTTTACTCAGAGAGTGGTAGCGGTGTGGAATGAGCTTCCAGTGGAAGTGGTGGCGGCAGGCTCGTTGGTATCATTTAAAAATAAATTGGATAGGCATATGGATGAGAAGGGTATGGAGGGTTATGGTATGAGTGCAGGCAGGTGGGACTAAGGGAAAAAAGTTGTTCGGCATGGACTTGAAGGGCCGAGATGGCCTGTTTCCGTGCTGTAATTGTTATATGGTTATATGGTTATATCACTGATCTTCAAATGTCCACACTTTTAGTTACAGGCATGACGGTTGTCCAGTCTGCCAAAGCCTCCTGGACTTCCCTGTTGCCAATCATTTTAACTCTCCTTTCCATTCCTATCGCTACCTTTCTGCCCTGGGCCGCCTCCATTGCCAGACCAAGCTGAAGGAACAGCACCTCATATTCCGCTTGGTTAGCTTACAACACAGTGGTATGACCAATGAATTCCACAACCCCACCATTCCCTCTCTTCCCGTGCCCTCTGCACCCCGGTGAGCAATCACTTCTTCCATTCCTGTCTCGACCCGAAACGTCACCCATTCCTTCTCTCCAGAGATACTGCCTGTCCCTCTGAGTTACTCCAGCTTTTTTGTGTCTATCTTCAGTTTAAACCAGAATCGGCAGTTCCTTCTTACACAGCCCCAGTCACCCTGATCCTTTCCCCTCCTTAGTCCACACATCTCCCATTCTGAGTCCATATATTAGGTATGTTACAAAACTTACCTTTAGCGGTGCTGCAGTTCTGCCGCTGGCCATGTGCGTGACTTTGGCGCCTTTGGGGGGGGGGGGGGGGGTTAAAATGCGGTTTTCCCCACGCAATCCGGAGCTTTCTGTTGTCGGAGTGCGATCTATTTCTAGAGATTTGTTCTGACTGCCGGTAAGTCAGTTTTTTTAAATAAATAGCCCGACTACTTAATCACTGCAGTAAAATAAAAATTAGCTCCTAATGCCGTGAACGGCGACAACGGGGACCGATTTTACGTAGGGGACAGGTAAGTGAAAGCTGTTTATTTTTACATATAAACTTGCTTTTTTAGGGGACTTTAATCAATATTTCTTGATGCGAAACGGTGATTTAGCCCCCATACGAACCGGCAGAAAATTTCCTGCCGAAATTGGGTTTAAATTCACCGCAACCGCAACGTTCTAATCCATCGCGTTCCAGAAAATCCCACTCGCAAGCTGTTTAAAATGCCCATTAATTTACAGGCATTAAACACTGAATTCCTTCAATTTGGCCTATAAATTAATGACAATTAGATTTTAAAATCATGTTATATTGTGAATTATTGTGTGACTGTTAATTGGACACTTAAGGGCCTGTCCCACCAGCATGCAACTCTATGCAATGAACGCGATCAAACTAGAAGCGGGGGCCGCGCGGAGGTCAGGTGATCCCCTGTACAGGGCCGTTCTCACCAGCATGCGCCTGCATGCGGCAAGCGCGACCAAACCAGCAGCAGGGGCCGCGCGGAGGTCGGGTGAGTGGCGCAAGCGGCGAACTTGGAGCAAAGTCTAAGGTAAGTTCGCTAGGACAGAGAGGGGCACACAGAGAGGGGCACAGAGGCACACACACACAGAGGGCCACGGAGCCACACACATAGAGGGTCACGGAGGCACCTACAGATAGGTTCACGGAGGCACGATGTCGGGGCGGTGTGTCATGCGTCGAGGCGACTGCGAGCCGACAAGCCGTTGCCGCACGGAATTTTTGAACATAGTCAGTTTTTCGGAGCCCCGCGCGATGTCGGGACAAACTCCGCACAATTCCGGCGATCGAAGTGGGACCGGCCCCGCGACGCCGGATGGCTCAAGCGACCACGTTAGGTCGCGCGAATCACATAGAGTTGCATGCTTGTAGGACAGGCCCTTTAGTCTTTAAATTTTTTTAAATTTTTTCTTAAGAAATGGATAGATGTTTAGATCTAGTAATTGAATTTTGTAATTGGCTACAATTGGTTAACTAACTAATTATATGCTTTAATTTCAGGTCATCCAAGCAAGATTGTTTCATATTTGTTTCAGAATACTTCAATCTATAATAACTGAAAATTTCTTTAAGGTCTCTTAATTTTTAAGGAAGTTATGGGCTTTTGACTGTCCTCGAGCACAACTTTTGTGTTAAGTCAATAGAAAAGCAATAGGAAGCAAGTTGCTAATTTCTGAGTATGAAAATGGCCCTAACTTTTTTAATACTGAAGATATGAAAGTGAATTAGGTGTCAAATTAAACTTAATTTTATGCTTTATCTGATGGAATAAATTGCAGACTTGATTTTGTAAACTCAAAATTTTGTAACATTGCTACATATATATTTATCTTTTATCCCCCTCCCCACCCCACTTCCCCCAGCCCCTCTATCTGTCCAATGTGGATGGCTCGATTGTGATCGATTGTAGTTTTTCCGTACACAACAAAATGCTTTTCAATGTACCTCGGTACACGTGACAATAAACTAAACTCTCACTCTCTCTCTCTCTCTGGCTTTACATCTCGCTCTCCTTTCTTTTTATCTTACACCCTTTTATCCCCTTTTCACCTGTTTGTCACTTGCTAATCAAAGCCCCCCCTCGCCTGTATCTACCAATCACGATCCAAGCTTTGTCCTGTCTCCACCCCTCTTTTTCAGATTCCCTCCTCAAATCCGTTTAAAGGGTCCGGACTCAAAACTTCGCCTAACCATTCCCTCCACAGAAGCTGCCTGACCCACAGTTCCTCCAGCACTTTGTGTTTTGCGGAGATCAGCCTGAAGAAGGGTCTCGACCCAAAACGTTGCCTATTCCTTCTCTCCATAGATGCTGCCTCACCCGCTGAGTTTCTCCAGCATTTTTTGTCAACCTTCCAGAAACTGCGTTTGCTTATGTCTCTAGATTTTGTTTTATGTTTATACTAAATCTTATGAATTCATCTTCCTCGTTTAACAGCATTTCCTATGGTTGAGGAGTCTTTGCCTTTGCTTTAAAATTTAATTTGGCATCTTACATATAGAAACAGAACAACAAAAAACTTAACAACTGGCTCCAAAGCTATTGTTATTGATATTCTCCTTAACTGAATGCTCTGGTCAATACGATAATAGTCAAGCACTGATTGACATTTGTTTAAATAAGATCTTTGGTTACAATTTAGGGTGATGAAGCACTCTGTCAAGGTCAATAAATATTGATTATATTGTTTTCAAATAGCTGAATTGCAAATGATTACTTTATCAGTTTGGCTGAATGGTGTTTGACCACTGCTGTGCAATCTGGATGGTGAAATTCCCTTAGTGCTGTATCAGTGTCAATCCCCACTCAATTTAATTGATGATCAATTAAAATGATTGCACCATCCATTTTACACTGAACCACTGAGAGTCAGATCCAGATCAGAGAATCTGCACATGGTAGAAGTAATACCTTTAAAATCAAAATGGAGAGCATTGTCTACTTGATCATATGTGGGATTTTAAGTGAAAGTGGTTTATGGTGTTGCAATGGATTGTTTATCTGATCTATGAGAATTTGCAACATTCAAGGATGCGTTCAAAGCCTCTTTTAACAAATGTAACATCCCAAATAACTCTTACGGGCCTGGCCCACTTAGGCGATTTTTTTCGGCGACTGTCATAATCATAGAAGGTCGCCAAAAAACCGGACCCCCCACGACAATGTCTACAACAACCTACCATCTAGTCGACATCAAGCTACCGGTGACCCATAGAACGTCCACCTATGACCACACCTATGATAGCCTATGTCCACACGCGACAAGCTACAACAAGGTAAGACAATTCAGTCGCTGGTACCTGTCGTAGGTTGACGTAGGTAGTCACCAATGGAATTCACCAAAGTCAGCACCGGCGATAACCTATGTCATCCTGGTGACAACCTATGATAGCACCTACGTCAGGAGACGTCAAGCTACGACAAGCCCATGGTCGCCGACTGTCGCCAAAAAGTTTTGAACATTTCAAAATCCAGCGGCGACCAGAAAAACGCTACGATTCTTTAGGCGACTGAGGAGACCATACAGGTGACACCCCAGTGACCAAGTGGCGACAGCCTAGTCGCCTAAAAAAATCACCTATGTGGGACAGAGGCATTAGGTATCTATGGCCCCTAATCAGTCAAAGGGTGAAAGTGCAGTTGGGATGTTGTTTTGGGTGTCGAGCTCATGTATCTGAGCACACAGAACACTTGCACGTCTGCTGATGGGAATGAACTGCCTTACAAACTGCCCATCTGCCCCTTCCTTCAGGCACCCACCTTTGCAAGATGCAGCAGCTGTTCCCACAATTGTCTCCTTAATCACCTCAGAACCCACAAAACTGAAGGTGAAGCAAGTCATCCTTGATTACAAAGGACAGCCTAAGAAGATCTGGTCAGTAAAATTAGCTCCTTCGTGTTTTAAAATAATTAAGATTTGGTATTTGGATCGTTTCTGTGCTGCAGGGATGACAAAGAATGAAAAGATCTTGCGCAGTTTGCTTCTTATAACTAAACTATGTTGCAGCCAACAAATGAAATAGGATTTGACTTCCTGCTCTTTTGAAGAACAGCATTTTTGTTTTCAGCTAATGGAACCCAGAGCTGATCAACAAATATTAATATTTGGAACAGCAAACAATTTAATAACTGATTACATATGAAAAATGTGCTGCATTACAAATGGTAGTTTGCTACTGTACCTGCAATATGATGAGATAAATATACAAAGGATGTGGTGGAAAGATCCGCTAATTTAGGTGAGGAGGAAATGGCTAAACAGCTTATTACATAACATAATTTAAAACTGACAAGCAGTTAACCTTTATTTTTATACTGAATAACTGATATAACTCTTTTCCTCCAACATTTATTGAAGGTGTCAAACAAAGACTTTTAAACAATAATCTTCAAAATCCACAAATCATAAATTTAGTAGAGATACAGCATGCAAACAGGACTTTCAGCCCACCGAGTCCAAGTCTACCATTGATCACCTATCCACATTAGTTCTGTGTTATCTCACCTTCTCATCCACTACATAAACACTAGGGGAATATTTAGAGAGGGCAATTAACCGACAAACCCGCACGTCTTTGGGATGTGGGAGGAAACCGGAGCATGTGGAGGAAACCAACGCGGTCACAGGGAGAACGTGGAAACTCCACACAGACAGCACCAGAGATCAGGATCGAGGCCAGATCACTGGAGCTGTGAGGCAGCGGCGCTCTACAGGCTGTGCCGCCGTTGTAAGGAGAAACATCACTGGGAATAAGTGCACTTCTGTGATCTATGCTTCCGTCATTTGTTGATGTTTCCAAGGCAACATCAATATGCAACAAACATTCTTGACAGGCAAAAAATAAACCATTGAAAGCTGGCCGGAATATTGACTCGGAGAAGGCACAATTTAATATGATACACTAGAAGATCTTTGATTGACTGGTACACCTTTTCCCCCACTCCCTACCTATCCCCACATATGAAACTCAACTGTAGAAACTGATATTGGTTGCACCATTCATCCTGCCATCAACTGAAGCATCTTGTATATTCTGTAGGATAAATTATTAGCATATATCAATTTATTTTTAAAATATATTAAAAACTAAAATTATGTTGGTATTCGTACTATAAATTGCATTGCCTACATAGACTAAATAATGCAAAAAATCTGCAAATATGGCAGATATATCTGCAATAGATATTTTGAGGGACCTATTTTTGCTATGACATATGGTTGCTGATAGTCATAGAGTGGTACAGCATGGAAACAGGCCCTTCGGCTCAAATTGCCTAAACCAGCCAATATGTCCCAGCTACACTAGTCCCACCTGCCTGAACTTGACACATATCCCTCCAAACTTGCCATATCCATGCACCTGTCTAACTGTTTCTTAAACGTTGGGATAATCCCTGCCTCAACTACCTCCTCTGGCTGCTTGTTCCATACTCCCACCATCCTTTGTGTGAAAAAGTTACCCGTCAGATTCCTATTAAATCTTTTCACCTTCATCTTAAACCTTGGTCCTCTTGTCCTCAATTCACCTACTGTGGGAAAGAGACTGGGCAGGAATATGGCCAACTGATATCACTTTGTTGAAATTTTACCCAAGGTGATGAATTTCTGGAAAATTGTGAGATTTTTATTCAACATCACATACATTGATTCTAATATCAGTATTAAGGAACTGAATCAAAACATACAATTGGGAGCTTCAAGAGAACTGAAATAACAAAGAGAACATTTGCTTAGGAAAGCAGCTGTATCATTACATAATTTGTAGGTTAATAGTTGACATGCTATGCAATCTCCAACATCTGTCTTAAACAGGCTAATATAATTTTGCAAATTGGTTAATTAAGACCCATCAAATCCTAACCTGCTTTCAATTAGGCACATCATTGCCAATAATGGAGTTCTAAAGTTAGTTGGAGATTTGACAGCATTTCTTCAAAACATGTACAATTTTACAAATTCCTTAGCTTTACTGCTAAAACTTTGCAGGAGCCTCCAATGGGCAATTTATTATCATTGTCATACAATAAGTATCGTGGATTAGCTTATAGAAACTGTAATTCTAGTGCAAAACAAAAATGCTGGAGGAACTCAGCGGGTCAGGAAATTGGGAGTCAATAACGGTGGGATCAAGACCCTTCACCTGGAAGCCACTGTAATTCTAACAATTAGTTAACAGAAAGGGATCATTTCCTCAATTCAAATAGGAAAACATTGCAAGTTGTGCTTTTTATTTTCGTCATGTTTCAATCATCATAGTTTTGCTGTTCTAATACCATTACTTTTCTCGTGTTTTACACAAATGTTGATAGATTTGCGTTGCTATATTGTAAATGTAATGGCAAATTTTCAACTTTCCCAGTGACCTCTTTTCCAGTTGCTATTACATCACAGGTACAGTAGGAGTGATCTCACGCAGACCCAATAGAACCGATCGTCCAGTCGTTATTTGCAGTTTAGTTGGTTGTTTATTGAGGTAGTTGTACAAACAAAGGAATGAACATACTAGGTTTTCCTAATTCTGCATGCAAGTTGTAGCTGGTTGCTCTGTCCCTGGTCTGGTGAGAACTGTATGCGCTTCCCTGCCTGTGCCCTCACATATATACCACCCTGTACATCTAATGACCGCCCCCAAGTGTCCAAAATAATATTGCAAGATATATCTAAGCAAAATAATATGATATGCCAATAATAAACATAAATGGCTCCTATAGTAAACATGAAGGAGCAATGCATAAACATAACATTCAAAATTAGCATTTCAACACCAAGATACTAAATTGAAAGTAATTGAACAAAATGATATCAGTCGGCGTTATTCAACACAGTTCATGTCACTCGAGCCTGCCCTATGAATAATATTAGGTATGTCACAAATCTTACCTTCAGCGGCGCTGCAGTTCTGTCACTGCCCGTGTGCGCGACTTTGACGCCTTTGAGAGGGGGCGGGTTTAAAATGCGGTATTTCTTCAGCCTGTTCAAATCGATTTTGAACAGGCTGTTTAGTTGCTGGATAAAAATCGCTTTGACTGCCGTTTTATTAAGTTTATTAAAATTAGCGCTGGATAATTTAATAGCAGGAGTAAAATTAAAACAATCTTCAAATACCGTCAACTCCGACAACGGGACGGATCTCATGTAGGGGACAAGGCAAGGTACACCGTTTATTTTTTTAAATAAACCCGCTTCTTAGGATGCCTTTAATCAAAATTTCACGTTGCGAAAAGGTAACTTAGGACCCATGCGAACCGGCAGTATTTTTCCTGCCGATATGGGGCTTAAATTCACTACAACCGCAACATTCCAATCGATCGCATTCCAGGAAATCCCACTCCCAGGATGATTAAAATGGCCATTAATTTACGGGAATTAAACATTATATTCCTTCCATTTGGCCTATAAATTAATGACAATGAGATTTAAAAATCATGTTATATTGTGAATTATTGTGTGAATATTATTTGGACACTTAGGCTTTTAAAAAATGTTAACCTTTTCTTAAGAAATGGATAGATGTTTAGATCTAGTAATTGAATTTTGTAATTAACTACAATTAGGTAACCAACTAATTATATGCTTTAATTTCAGGTCATCCAAGTAAGATTTTTTCATATTTGTTTCAGAATGCTTCAATCTATAATAACTGACAATTTCAGTTCTCTTAATTTTTAAGAAAGTTATGGGCTTTTGACTGTCCTTGATCACAGCTTTTGTGTCAAGTCAATGGAAAAGCAATAGGGAACAAGATGCTAATTTCCGAGTTTGAAAATGGCCATAACCTTTTTAATACTGAAGATATGAAAGTGAATTAGGTGTCAATTTAAACTTATTTTTATGCTTTATCTGATGGGATAAATTTCAGACTTGATTTTTAAAATCTCAAAATGTTGTAACATTGCTAATAATATGATACAGATGGAAGGGCAGTTACATAGAAACATAGAAAATAGCTGCAGGAGTAGGCCATTCGAGCCTGAACCGCCATTCAATATGATCATCCAACTCAGTATCCTATACCTGCCTTCTCTCCATACTCCCTGATCCCCTTAGCCACAAGGGCCACATCTAACTCCCTCTTAAATATAGCCAATGAACTGGCCTCAACTACCTTCTGTGTCAGAGAATTCCAGAGACTCACCACTCTCTGTGTAAAAAATGTTTTCCTCATCTCGGTCCTAAAGGAATTCCCCCTTATCCTTAGACTGTGACCCCTTGTTCTGGACCTCCCCAACATCGGGAACAATCTTCCTGCATCTAGCCTATCCAACCCCTTAAGAATTTTGTAAGTTTCTATAAGATCCCCCCTCAGTCTTCTAAATTCTAGCGAGTACAAGCCAAGTCTATCCAGTTCACACATAAGAAAAAATCCCACCAATGTACTACAAAATAAATAGAATGTGTGTGTAAATTCGGTCACAGGCAAACATAGAAACATAGAAAATAGGTGCAGGAGGAGGCCATTCAGCCCTTCGAGCCAGCACCGCCATTCGTTGTGATCATGGCTGATCGTCCCCTATCAATAACCCGTGCCTGTCTTCTCCCCATAGCCCTTGACTCCACTAGCCCCTAGAGCTCTATCTAACTCTCTCTTAAATCCAAAGATGCAAGTTTGAAATATTTCAGAAATCATAAAATCAAAATACATTTTTTATTCAATGAGATGGTAAAGCCAAAACAGTTTGGACCATGAGTAGTACAAACAATATTATTCTGAATGTTCTTGCACCATGTTATGGAATTTAAACATCTGAGCCAATATAGCTAATATTGGCAATACTGCTGTCCATTGTCAGAATCCATTCATTTGAAGCAATAATTTCAGAGATTTTATTGAAGGCAAAACTATCAAATGTACAACTGAATCACAGTCGTTCATATACAGAGCTGACCGATTTTGATTGACTGAATATTCTTTTAACATTCATACTCTTACACAGTGAAAGCAGAACACACTTGCCCACTTAACAATTTAAAATAATTGCCCTTAAATAACGTGATTATGGGAAAAGGAATCATTGAAAGCAATGGTGCAAATCCAAATACTTCCTAAGGAAACTTACCATGGTATCTCAGGAATGTTTATTCTGCTCACTACCCAAAGTATTCCAGTATTACCATCTATTAACACCATTGAATAAAGTTTTATGTTGATTTGATATTTTTGACATATTTCAATTATAGGGTGAAATCCGGTGATTGACTAGTAAAGAATTCCACACACTTTCAGCTTACTTTCCTTCAAAGTATCTGCATCCCATCTGATCATTTCATACTCTCAAATGCCTGCGGATTTATTCATCTAACGATTTCCTCCCACTTCTTCATTCCCACCAATTGTCTACTTAATTTTCCAACATTCAAAATGATCGAGGTTATCTTTCCAACACAATGGATGCTAAGCAAATTCAAACTGTTGTTATTCCTTAAAACATAAAGTATGATACTTTTCCCCACACACATTACGCATTTAACCCAAGAATGAACTTCAGCTGCTTTTGATTCTCTCAGGAAAAGTTTGACATAAATATGTCCTAATCGCCAAAGAGAATCATGACAACTGGAAAATATATACTCGTTCCCATATCATTACTGCACAACAGGTATTTTCCAGATAAATGTTCCCATCATTTAACCAGTATTCTGTTTTGTTGAATACTAGCATTTAAGTAAATAGGCACGATTTTACAGACATGGTCCTTCCACCCACATTATTTTTATCTGGATGCAGGAAACTCATCTTACTATCCTTGAGTATCCTGGTGCTGGATAGGAAAAGGGGTTCTGGCACATGAAAGTGACGAGGTTCATAAATGATAAGCGTGCAAAAACATTAAAGGCTGATTAAAATGTCATGGTTTAAGAGGTCAGTTCTTTTTGTAAACATTTCCACACTCACAGACTTGTGACCTGTTGGTATTGTACTGCTTAATTAGCAACGTCAGCATGATCTTGCAAAGTACACTGCAAAGTGGTTTACAGAAATGTCAAGGAAATTCCAAACTTGCCAGTATTTACTAGTGTGCTTTGTCAGCATACAAATTAGCCAGATAGAAGCAGCCTACCAGAGGACTGGGAGAAATTCAGAGTCCAGCAGAGGAGGACAAAGGGCTTAATTAGGAAAGGGAAAATATATTATGAAAGAAAACTGGCAGGGAATATAAAAACTGACTGCAAAAGTTTTTATAGATATGTGAAGAGAAAAAGATTAGTTAAAACAAATGTAGGTCCCTTGCAGTTAGAAACAGGTGAAGTGAACATGGGGAACAAGGACATGGTAGACCAATTGAATAACTACTTTGGTTCTGTCTTCACTAAGGAAGGCATAAATAATCTGCAGAAATAGCAGGGGACCGGGGGTCAAATGAGATGGAGGAACTGAGTGAAATCCAGGTTAGCCAGGAAGTGGTGTTGGGTAAATTGAATGGATTAAAGGCCGATAAATCCCCAGGGTCAATAGGCTGCATCCCAGAGTACTTAAGAAAGTAACCCCAGAAATAGTGGATGCATTAGTGATAGTCTTTTTAAACTCTTTAGATTCTGGAGTAGTACCTGAGGATTGGAGGGTAGCTCATGTAACCCCACTTTTTAAAAAAAGGGGAGAGAGAAAACAGGGAATTACAGACCAGTTAGTCTAACATAGGTAGTGGGGAAAATGCTAGAGTCAGTTATTAAAGATGGGATAGCAGCACATTTGGAAAGTGATGAAATTATTGGACAAAGTCAGTATGAATTTATGAAAGGTAAATCATGTCTGACGAATCTTATAGAATTTTTCGAGGATGTAACTAGTAGAGTGGAAGGGAGAACCAGTGGATGTGTTATATCTGGACTTTCAGAAGGCTTTCGACAAGGTCCCACATAAGAGATTAGTATGCAAACTTAAAGCACACGGTAATGGGGGTTAGGTATTGATGCGGATAGAGAACTGGCTGGCAGATAGGAAGCAAAGAGTAGGAGTAAATGGGTCCTTTTCAGAATGGCAGGCAGTGAGAAGTGGGGTACCGCAAGGCTCAGTGCTGAGACCCCAGCTATTTACAATATATATTAATGATCTGGACGAGGGAATTGAATGCAACATCTCCAAGTTTGCGGATGACACGAAGCTGGAGGGCAGTGTTAGCTGTGAAGAGGATGCTAGTAGGATGCAAGGTGACTTGGATATGTTGGGTTAGTGGGCAAAGGCATGGCAAATGCAGTATAATGCGGATAAATGTGAGGTTATCCACTTTGGTGGCAAAAACAGGAAAATAGACTATTATCTGAATGGTGGCCGATTAGGAAAAGGAGAGATGCAACGAGACCTGGGCGTCATGGTACACCAGTCATTGAAAGTAGGGCATGCAGGTGCAGCAGGCAGTGAAGAGAACGAATGGTATGTTAGCATTCATAGCAAATGGATTTGAGTATAGGAGCAGGGAGGTTCTACTGCAGTTGTACAGGGTCTTGGTGAGACCACACCTGGAGTATTGCGTACAGTTTTGGTCTCCTAATCTGAGGAACGACATTCTTGCTATAGAGGGAGTACAGAGAAGGTTCACCAGACTGATTCCTGGGATGTCAGGACTTTCATATGAAGAAAGACTGGATAGACTCAGCTTGTACTCGCTAGAATTTAGAAGATTGAGGGGGGATCTTATAGAAACTTACAAAGTTTCTTAAGGGGTTGGACAGGCTAGATGCAGGAAGATTGTTCCCGATGTTTGGGAAGTCCAGAACAAGGGGACACAGTTTAAGGATAAAGGGGATGTCTTTTAGGACCGAGATGAGAAAAAAATGATTACCTTGCACTAAATATTATTCCTTTTATCCTGTATCAAAGATTGAAAAGACTAGGCTTGTATTCACTGGAGTTTAGAAGGATGAGGGGGATCTTATAGAAATATATAAAATTATAAAAGGACTGGACATGCTAAATGCAGGAAAATGTTCCTAATGTTGGGCGAGTTCAGAACCAGGTGCCACAGTCTTAGAATAAAGGGGAGGCCATTTAAGACTGAGGTGAGAAAAAACGTTTTCACCCAGAGAGTTGTGAATTTGTGGAATTCCCTGCCACAGAAGGCAGTGGAGGCTAAATCACTGGATGGATTTAAGAGCGAGTTAGATAGAGCTCTAGGGGCTAGTGGAATTAAGTGCTATGGGGAGAAGGCAGGCATGGGTTATTGATTGGGGACGATCAGCCATGATCACAATGAATGGCAGTGCTGGCTCGAAGGGCCGAATGGCCTCCTCCTGCACCTATTTTCTATGTTTCTATCTGGGGGTCCTTGTTCATCAGTCAATGAAAGTAAGCATGCAGGTACAGCAGGCAGTGCAGAAAGAGAATGGCATGTTGGCCTTCATAACAAGAGGAGTTGAGTATAGGAGCAAAGAGATCCTTCTGCAGTTGTACAGGGCCATAGTGAGACCACACCTGGAGTATTGTGTGCAGTTTTGGTCTCCAAATTTGAGGAAGGACATTCTTACAATTGAGGGAGTGCAGCGCAGGTTCACAAGGTTAATTCCCGGGATGGCGGCACTGTCATATGCTGAGAGAATGGAGCGGCTGGGCTTGCATACTCTAAAATTTAGAAGGATGAGAGGATATCTTATTGAAACATATAAGATTATTAAGGGTTTGGACACACTGGAGGCAGGAAACATGTTCCCGATGTTGGGGGAGTCCAGAACCAGGGGCCACAGTTTAAGAATAAGGGATAAGCCATTTAGAATGGAGATGAGGAAACACTTTTTCCAAACAGAGTTGTGAGTCTGTGGAATTCTCTGCCTCAGAGGGTGGTGGAGGCCAGTTCTCTGGATATTTTCAAGAGAGAGCTAGACAGGGCTCTTGAAGCTAGTGGAGTCAGGGGATAGGGGGAGAAGGCAGGAACGGTGTACCGATTGTGGATGACCAGCCATGATCACATTGAATGGTGGTGCTGGGATGAAGGGCCGAATGGCCTACTCCTGCACCTAATGTCTATTGTAAACAAATATAATATTCCTGGCAGAATGATTTCCTGTACCTGGAATTATCATTTGAGTTTCTGCGTGCTGATTTTGCTGTATTGGTTTCAGTAAAAGTGTGTCATTTGCAAACTTACTATTTATACTTTCTACAGTCATATTAAAGTCATTAATGTGTGTGACAAAGTACAGCACCACTCCCTGTAGTACACCACCCGTCACACCCCTCCACACAAGTTTCCTACCTCAATTAAGATTCTGATAGAGAGGGCATATATATTTTTTGAATAATTATTACCAAACCAGACATAAATATGTATTGTAAAAAAATTTAGGGTAACAATTTTTTATTTATTTTTTGCATATTTTTTTTATAATTCTCGCAGCATGGAATTATTTCATTGAATGCTGCAAAACACCATGGACACTTACTATCAAAAAACCTTCAGTGTTTCAAAGCAGATGCTTACAAAACCAAATTAAGTTTGAATTAATATACCACTCTGCAGTCCATCATCAAATTAGATGAAATCCTACCTGGTTACGTTGCATCTAGTGTCAATTAAATCGTTTTCGACGTCCAGGAGGCTGGGAGGCAGCCGACATTCCACCGACGTCATCCTCTTCAGACGCAGAAGACTAATGCAGAATTTAGCCCCCATCTCTTCTAACTGTCTTGTCCCTATTTGTTGTCCCTTCAGTAAACATGAGATAGATGCACAGAATGTGTTACCAGATGCATTGTTGCTGGTGTAATGTTCATAGTTATATTTAAATTTGAATATTTTTTCATGCGTGTTAGTTTGGTATGTATTAGAATTAATGAGTAAAACATTCTTGTAGATTTTAGCATGTGAATGCCTGAAATATTTTGTTACATCGTGGTTTTTTTGACACATTGTCAATATTCTTCTTCGCCTGACTTTGTCCAGGAGCAATTATCATGGAATTCACTGGAAGCAGCTAAGTACCCAGGCGTGGAGCTCAGATTATGAATATAATTTCATACGAATATAATTTAAGATTATGAATATAATTTCATATATCCAACACAGGTGTTGGATATATGAAATAGATATAGATCAGGAGACAGAAAAACAATTAATGTTTCAAGCTGATGTTCTTTCATCAGGATTTGTACGTTAGAAATCTAACATTTTACATCGTAGAGGAGGAGGGGTACAAAATTATGTTGTTCATGAATGCTGTGATCGGAGACACAAAATCCATGACTTAGTTACAGAAACCAAAATTTTGATAGCCCAAATTGGGGTAATTTCTTTCAGAGAAAGGGCCAAACCCAATGAAAATTATATTTTGCCTTATTACTATCCAGGCAATAACATATTAACCAGACATATCAACTCAATTTCTACCTTGAAAATTGCTGGTATGGATGCAATATCCTGGTGCCAAGGAACAGGCAGAATTGAAGGATAGGAAAGGGATTAAGCTTGACACCAAAAATAACAAACACCGTTTTAATCACAGAAGCAATGTCTACTTCCTGTTAAATTTATTCTATTTTATAATCTTAAGCTTTTCTTCTTCAGAATCATATTGCAAATAAAACTAGAGAAATTATACACATGTAAAGGAAAAAAACCCAGATGATTTAGTTATTTACAAATCATTTAAATGCTAATCTCATTAGTTTGGATTATTCAAGATAGTTTCAATTCATGGGGATACAATTTGCAGTTTGGAGTTGTTTTAACAACATGTGGAAGCTGCAAAATATAGTTAAGATTTAGCTTGTCAAGTACACAGAAACAAGTTAAAGCAGTAATGGTAGTATTTTGAGGCAGGTTGTAACATATTGCTCATTCTTAGTTGCCCTAGGTAGCTAATAGTAGGCTTGTTTCTTGATTCATGGTATCAACGTTTGAAGCAATTGATTAGGTTGTTAGGCCGCTTCGGAGAGCAGTGAAGAGTAAACACATAAGTGACAGTCACACCTAAGCCCGTCCAAGCAAGGACAACTGACCTCCATCCATAATGAACATAGTAAAATAGCTGAGTTTTTAGAAGTGCCAGTGGTTCTTAATTTTCAAACCAAAATGTTTATAGGCACTAAATAGACTAGGTCAGAATTGTTTGTTCTGGCTGCAATCTTCAAAAATATACTAGCTCTGATTTTTTTCTCATGAAACAACGGTGAGGGTGGCAGTTACTAAGGAGTTAGCATTGAATTTAATATTCCGACTTACTCTTCTTGATTTTGGGGGTTGTATCCTCGTTTGGATTCTTTATGCTGGCTGGTTATTCACAATGACACCACTAGTGAGGGAGGAGTGGGGGGGGAAGGGTTTGTGATGCCTTTGAGATATTTAAAAGCTACAAATCGCAATAAAAACTCTCCAACGTGGTTTTAGGCATTTTCAAATACAATGAACAGATAGCACTGTTAATTTATTGTGGACTAAACATCTGCAGATTTTCTATTACAGATGGAAATGCAAGTCAATTCCTTGTGCTGGAAGTCAATAACCATTGTAAATGACCAGATGTTGCAAAATGTTTTTTCTGAAACATAAATAAGTACTTCGGTCTCACAACAATGCGAGACCAGTAACAACCTACATCTGCTCAGGTGAGGGAATAATGATAATTATGGGCTTTTTAAGAACAATGACATTTTCTCAAGGAAACATGTTCTAATTTCAAAATTAATGAGCTGTGTATCTGGACAGGAGCTCTGGGACATTTTAGTTATTCAATTTCATTACTTAACAGCCCAGGTAGGGCTATTACATAAGGTACCAAAGTTAAAGATCCTGAGGATTGATTTGCACTTTGGATAATTTAATTTTTATGGCAATAAAGTATTAAAATGTAACATATTTAGAATGCAGCTGCCCGAAAACTATGATCATCAGGTGTAAGAATAGCTTCTTCCCAGCAACAGTACACAACGGTAACCTCAGCAACTATGGTCTTCTATGGTCTGTGTTTTTAGTTGTATTAGATTGGTTTTGCACCATTTAATTACCTTATATTACAGTTATTAATTTATTGTACTTTTGATTATTTTATATTTATGTGTGTTATTGTGATTATGGTTAAGCTGTAGAAAGAAAGTTTTTCATTGTTCTGTTATGGGTAAATATGATAATTAAACACTTGACCCTTGACTTTGAACATTTTAAATAAATATTACCCAAGTATTAGGTAATAATTATTTTACCTACCTAAATAATCATTTTACCCTAGTAAAATGGATCGACATTACACTGTCTTTCTACCAAACTAAAATAACATAATTATGTACATATTATACCTATATAGAACACTATATGAATGAAGATAGGTTATTGGCTGAGACTTGTATAGCAATAACCACCGCAGAAGACAGCATGAATGGGACCTACAAATAATTTATAGAATCACATCATATGTAGGATACAGCTAATTGCTTGCTTCGAATGTCTGCTAACAGATGGCATCAACATATAAAATTATTAAAAATATCAGAGATTAGAAAATTTGAGAACAAATTCCATTTCATCCAAAACACCAAATATTAAACTTATCTTGAATAGTTATTTACACTGATGATTTCTATATTGTGGGAATAGTGTGAGGAATGAGAAAAGAGAAATAAATAAAAACTTAGGATTACAAATTGTGTGTGTGTGTGTGTGTGTGTGTGTGTGTGACACGCCGCAGCCCCCCCCCCTCCCCCCCCATTAAGGGGACGAGACCCAACAGGTCCCATTTGGTCTAGCTATAAATACAGTTACGAATTAAGCCAAGATTAAAAAAATCACAGCACATGGAAACATTTAGTGAAAAATAATTCCATTGTAAAATGCATGTTTTTTTTTAAATGCTCAGATGTACAGATACATCTAATATTTTAGTTAACAAAGATCTAAAATGTTTTTGCTTTCAGGAATGCTGCAAGACAGATATGTTTTCAGAGTTTTGTGATTTTATTTTTGAATAAAAGTAGTTTTGGTGTCTTATCCTTCAATTTCATCTGTTCCCTGGCACCACTGTTCTCTGGCATCCATTCCACCTTTTTCAATGTAGAAATAGTATTTGCATTGATTAATATATTCTCTTTCCATCATGTCTGATCTGAACATAATTCAGTGAATTCAAACATGCGCAAGCAACAATTGATTATTATGATTGTCTCAAATGATTACGGAAAATAATTTCTATACGGGGGGGGGGGGGGGGGGGGGGGGGGAGAGGGAGGGGGATTTTGAATTCAAGTAAACCTAAGGTTTAATTTAGCTAATTTAGATACAATGCACAAACGCAGCCCACCGAGTTTTCGGTGACCAGCGATCCCCGCACATTAACACTATCCTATCATACTAGGGACAATTTACAATTATAACAAGGTAGACAAAAGTGCTGGAGAAACTCAGCAGGTGCAGCAGCATCTATGAAGCGAAGGAAATAGGCAACGTTTCAGGCCGAAACCCTTCTGCAGACTTAAAATTACAATTATAGCAAACCAATTAACCTACAAACCTGTACATCTTTGGAGTGTCGGAGGAAACCAGAGATCCTTAAACAGAAGGTATGAACATTGACCTCCAATTTCAGGTAGTCCCTGCTTTCTCCCTCTTTCTCCGCCCCTTCCAAGCTCTCCCACAGCCCACTGTCTCCACCTCTTCCTTTCTTCTTCCCACCCCTCCCACCCCCACATCAGTCTGAAGAAGGGTCTCGACCTGAAACATCGCCATTTCCTGCGCTCCATTGATGCTGCCTCACCTGCTGAATTTCTCCAGCATTTTTGCCTACCTTCGATTTTCCAGCATCTGCAGTTCCTTCTTAAACAAAAGGTTCTGGGGATCATATTGAATTTTAGTGTTTGAATGCCAAATGAGGTAAACAAGGTCACTAGGATGAAAAATGTGCAGGTTCTACAATTTGTGAGTGATCGGGCATCACAATTTTAAATGAAGCAATATATTTTTAGCATAATATACGCATGAAATGCAATTTTCTCTTGCACCTTGTATTTTCCCTGATCGCAGCCACAGTACGTGCTTTCCATTGTATAGCTCCTCGCCACACCAACTTCACGCCACACAACAACCCGTGCTGTGGATTCCTTGGACTTCTCCACCACAAAACTGCAACTGCTCATGCAGAATGCTGGTGCAATTTGGTTCAACACCTTTGGCAGAGTCTAGATGACCAGACATCAGGAAAAGATAATTAAAAATTAGATTTACTGAACGGAAGTTTCCATGTGTAAATT
Source organism: Raja brachyura (assembly GCA_963514005.1). The sequence continues at coordinate 62,793,732 of OY740783.1, forward strand.
GAATTCTAAAGATAAATTTGGACGTTCTGACATTTTAAGACCAATGGGAAAAAAATGCCAAGCCCAATACTTTTAGATATAAGCAGAATGTTCAATTTCAAGTATTTAAAGTATTACTATTACTTTGACAATATGCTGACTATGCAGAGAAACCATAATGAGCTATGGACTCAATCTTCACTACTGACCATTGTCCCAATCTGGGGCAAGGTTCTCTTCATAACAACAGCTTGGAAAAGTTGATTGCTTTAAATCAATTTAAAGGGTATTAAATCAAAAGAGTATCGTCAAACACCTGATCAAAAATGTTGGCCAAAACTGTTCAGTGAGACTGATGTGGCTCAAATTTGTAAACTTATGTTTCTCCAAATTTGACAATAGTTCTGACAACCATAAAATGGAAGTCCACATATAACTAAAAGACAAGGAATTAATTAATATTCCAACTCAGGATATTACTTCAAAAAATATGCTCTTGCATAATTTGCAATATGATTAACGAAGATATATATTTTTTTAATTCATAAGCAACTCATGTCTGAGGTATATTTTGCTGTTTTCCTTGAAAGTTTAAGAAAAATAATAATTTTATCAAACCCTAGTCATGCCTAATACAAAATTTAGTGCAACATTTTTGCACATTATACAATAATAATCAGATTGATGCTCTTGGGATATAGAAGATAAAAGCTGTAACTATGTAGTTTACATTGCATTTATGCAAAAGATTATGAATTGCAATCTGTCATTTAAATTTGCTGGAGATTCCTTAGAAAGGTCAATGCTTCTGGCCTCACCTAGATGATCGCTATATGTATTAATTGTATTACCACAATATTTTTCTACACTTATCCTCATTAAGCTATATTTGCAATTCAGCCGCCCTACATTGCAAAAAGTATAGTCTCTTTGAATCAATTTTCATCTCTGAAAAAATATAAGGTATCATGTAATTTAGTATCACCAAAAAGTAGAGCATTGTGTTTGTTAATTTATTTAGCCTGGGTTATCGACCACTGGCATCATTTGAATTTGAATGGCTAATGACATCATATGACGGATTCATACAGAGCCTGTATTTGAATCTATTTGCTAAATAACTGCAATTGTAGTCAGATTTGGAGAAGTACAGGGAACGCACCAATGGTGGAAACAGCAAGCCACATCAGGTGTGGTAGTATTGTGTTTTTGTTTCTGAACAAGCATCTAAAGTAAAGAAAAATGATCTGGAGACACATTTTCAAATTCCACCACAGCTATAGAATTTAAAATTTGGTAAAAAATCCAAACCAAAAATCAAGTGTCAGCAATGGTGACAGTGATAATGATAAAGGTGTTTCAGGTTAGTATATGGCCATTCTTACTTTGCCTATTTGTGAGTCCAGACCCATCAAAATCGCCTCTTAAATGCCCTCTCAAATCATCAGAGGAAATTTAAAATGAGCAGTAATTACACATTTATCAGCAACAACCAAATCCTTTGAATAAAGGAAGGCAATAAATGATTGGTGAGAGAGCTTGGCTTCAAAAAGGAAAATGTTCAGGGTACAAATTTCAGAATGTGGGCTCACCAAATGTTAACAGTGGAATCATTAAGTTCACCATGAGGAGCCGGGCACAAGCCAAGCGCCGGAAGTATCCCAGCAAACCACAGCCAAGCCCACCAGCAGCCCCGGCTCGCCAAGGATGGGAGATCTGCCTGGTAGGTCTGGCTCACCCACTGGGGACTCCAAACTCGGTCCAGAACCACCAGCATCGACGGGAGCTGCATCGCCAAGAATGGGGAGGGCCGCAACCTCCGAGAGTGTAGGGGTACCGTCGAGAGTGAGGGGGAACCGTAGAGAGACCGCTGAAACCGTAGGGGGATTACTGAGAGGGTAGGGGTCTCGTGCCGCCGAGTAGTCAAGAGCTAACAGGTGGGGAGCCACCAAAAACGAAGAGGGACATGGTAGGGGCCCGTCTGCTGCCACATGCGGCAGCAGGCAGAAGATAGGACCGTTTGGTGCTCTTTTGTAACTTCGTCAGTGCCAGAAATGTGGCGACTCTTGTGGACTGTTTAGATGAGGTCTACAAGATTATTTTACTGGGTTGTATGCAAAAAAAGCATTTCACTATACCCAGGTACATGTGACATTAAAGTATAATTAAATAATTGAAAGCCTGAGACAGACATTAGTATTCTTCTTTATCAAGTGTCAGCCATGATCAACAAGCACAAAGCTAATGGGTGAACAGAACTCAATGCAAATCAAGATATTATAGGCAGCAAGGTTTTTGGATGACTGAGCTTTTTTTTAAGTGAGTACTTCAAGGAAGGCTGGTCAAGTGTGCGGTGGAAGTGGCAAGTCTAGATTTAATAAGGGAATGATTGAAAGTTTTGAGACGTGATGGATAGGCCAAGTTAAAGGGAGCTGTTAATAAACCATTATTAAGGCAGTTCTGAAAGCCTTTTTCTGCCGTGAAAACTGTCGCAGACCTGACTGCAAATTAATTGTAAAACCTTGGAACACATAAAATCACAATAATCAGTAAAGCACCTTGTAATAAATGAAAGTATTCCAGCAATATAGTCAAATAATATAAATGCGAGCAATTCTTATCGAATAATCTGCCTACTTTGAGTAAAGCAGCAATTTTAGCTACTATACTGCCACGAGCAAAAATAATTACTTGTTCTTGAAAATTTAGAAAAAATAACATTTAAATTTGATGGACAGCCAAGCACATACGCACCCTATATCCAAGGTCTTCCTGAAGGTCACAAGAAGAAGCACTAACATCAGTTTGCCACATTGTCTCCTTAATGCTGCAGCCATACATGAAGACATTTTTCTTGCGCGAATGACCATGATAGTCACAAAAAACCTATTGAAACAATGGGCAAAATAAAAAATTAATCTTTCATTTACATGAAAATTAATTACATTCATATACACCACCTGTTTGTTTGGCAGAACCATTTCACAGTTTTTGTTAATGTATCGTAATACATAAATACCCGTGCTTACGATGTGGAAGACCTAGTTAATTGTTTATTTGTCCATCCTCCTCAGCCACTCCCATGCTTTTCACTTGGTCATTCGGCCACATCGTGGGTGTTGGCTTAACCCGCTAATTCATCCAATGGCTTCTCAGCCTGTGAACATACCAGACCGGCTCCCGGTTGCTCCATCACAAACAATGACTACAATCATTTATATTCGTTGATCTTTTGTCATATTTTCATGTCCATCTTTATGTTGGCCACTAACACTCTTTCCCCTAACCCACACCTCTCCTGTCTTTTTCTGATAAATATTCTACCTAGCTGAGAGATTAAAGTTTTGGAATACGGATAAGTTTGTGTTACCATTGGGTATTCCCAAGAAAACTAATCCAGTCAATCGCAGAGTAAAACTCCATTTACCCTGCCCAATAATGTGAAGATGTGGAATTAATCTACTGGTTGCTAACCATTATAACTCCCCTTCTGGCCTTCTCAATTGCCAGAGTGAGGCCACATGAAAGCTGGAGGAACAATACCTCATATCCCGCGTGGGTAGCTTACAACTCAACAATACGAATATTGACTTCCCCATTTTTATAAACACCTCCCTTTCCCCCCTTCTTTTCCTGTGAGCCACCTGGATGAACATCCGTTTCTCCTTCCCCTCCACTCTGTCCCCTTCCACCTACATTCCTTCCTCAGGCTTCACATTTCACGCTTATTCTAATCTTATCTTGTCAAGTCAAGTTTATTTGTCACATACACATATAAGATGTGCAGTGAAATGAAAGTGGCAATGCCTGCAGATTGTGCAAAAACAACAACAACAGAACTGAATAGAACAGAACCAGTATTTACATTTTAGAAAAATAAATAAAAAAGACCCAACAGAAAATTAGTCCCTGGTGAGATTATAGTTTACAGTCCTAATGGCCTGTGGGAAGAAACTCCGTCTCATCCTCTCTGTTTTCGCAGCGTGACATCGGAGGCACTTGCTTGACTGTAGCAGCTGGAACAGCCCGTTGCTGGGGTGGTAGGGGTCCTTCATTATGTTGTTGGCTCTGGATCTGCACCTCCTGGTGTATAGGTCCTGCAGGGAGGTGAGTGTAGTTCCCATAGTGCGTTCAACCCAACGCCTTCCTGTTCTGGGCAGAGCTGTTCCCAAACCAGATTGAGATGTTACCCGACAAGATGCTTTCTACAGCCCCAGAGTAGAAGCACTGAAGGATCCTCAGGGAGTCTCTGAATTTCCTCAGCTGCCTGAGGTGGTAAAGGCGCTGCCTTGCCTTACTCACCAGTGCGGCAGTGTGTGTTGTCCATGCCAGATCCTCTGTGATGTGGACTCCCAGGTATTTAAAGCTGCTCACCCTATTCACAGTAGTCCCATTTACTTCCAGTGGCGTGTACGTCCTCGGATGTTGAGCCCTTCTAAAGTCCACAATCAGCTCCTTAGTTTTTGTGATATCCAAGAGGAGGCTGTTAGCCTGATACCAGAGTGCCAGATCAGCCACCTCCTCCAGGTAGGCCTTCAAGATTCAAGAGAGTTTATTGTCATGTGTCCCAGATAAGACAAAGAAATTCTTGCTTTGCTTCAGCACAACAGAATGTAGAAGGCATGAATCTCATCGTTATCGGAGATCAGGCCCACCACCACAGTGTCATCAACAAATTTGATGACGGAGTTGGAGCTGAACCTGGCCACACAGTCATGTGTAGAGGGAGTACAGTAGGGGGCTAAGGACACGCCCCTGGGGGGGGGGGTCCTGTGTTCAGGGTGAGGGGGTTGGAGGTATATCTCCCCATCTTGACCACCTGTGGCCTGGCGGTGAGAAAGTCCAGGACCCAGGCACACAGGGGAGTGTTCAGCCTCAGTTCCAGCAGCTTCTCAGCAAGTCTGGTGGGGACTATGGTATTGAAAGCTGAACTGAAATCAATGAACAGCATCCTCCCATAGACCCCCTTCTGGCTGTCAAGGTGAGAGAGTGTGGTGTGCAGAACTGGGAGACCAAATCACCCATGGATCTGTTCGGACGGTATGCAAACTGCAGCGGGTCCATGGTACGAGGGAGGAAGGTGCAGATGTGGTTCTTGATCAGCCTCTCGAAGCATTTCATGACTATCGAGGTGAGGGCCACCGGTTGGTAGTCATTCAAGCAAGCTGGAGAGGCATTCTTAGGCAATAGGCAATAGACAATAGGTGCAGGAGTAGGCCATTTGGCCCTTCGAGCCAACACCTCCATTCAATGTGATCATGGCTGATCATCCCCAATCAGTACCCGGTTCCTGCCTTCTCCCCATATCCCCTGACTCCGCTATCTTTAAGAGGCCTATCTAGCTCTCTCTTGAAAGTATCCAGAGAACCGGCCTCCACCGCCCTCCGTGGCAGAGAATTCCACAGACTCACAACTCTCTGTGAGAAAAAGTGTATCCTTGTTTCCGTTCTAAATGGCTTACCCTTATGCTTAAACTGTGGCCCCTGGTTCTGGACTCCCCCAACATCAGGAACATGTTTCCTGCCTCTAGCGTGTCCTTATTTCATACTCTGTTATTTCATCTCTGGCCTTTGTTCAAACATCTGCCAATCTGCCATCTGCCCATCACCTACATCCACCTATCCCTGACACACTTTGTCCCACCCCCATCTCTCTTCCTGCTAGCTCCCCCACTACAATCAGCTGAAGAAGGATCCTGACCAAAATGTTACATATTCATGTTCTCCAGAAGATAGTCTCTCAAACTAAGAACAACAATTCAAGTCCAAGAATAATGTTGGTGGTAAAAATACCTGTAATTCCTGACACAATATACTTTAACTATCTTATTTTATCAGTGTTTAAATTTAAGTGAATGGAATGTGTATGATTTTTTGATTTCATGAGTTCATGTGATAAAAGCAGAAGTAGGCTATCGAGTCTTCTCCGCCATTCAATCATGGCTAATTTATCTTTCCACGATTTACACACATTCAAAGTATCCGATCTTAGATTTATCAGACAAGGGCAAAACACTGATGCCTACGTTCCTGCTAAATTTTATTTTAATTATCTAAATGCAAGATAAGTTTGATTGACCAAGGGCAATTCTTGAAGACTTGACAAAAATGTGTAGAAATACTCAGCTTTTTCTTAATCACAATGTTTCTCTAAAGTGTAGGTGTTCACTACATGAATCTCAAGCTTATGGAAGTCAGATTTAAAGTACTCCAAGTAATTGTTTCATTATTCAACAAATGGATGATCTCTGCATAATATTTGTTTATTCCAAGGTGGTTTATCCACTGATCTATTGAAGCACTAATATTGAACATGAGGAACATTAACATTTTCTTCAGTACAGCAATTGTCTGATATTTCAGTTTTATTGTACAACATCAAACAATGGCTGCAACATCAAATAATGGCTACAATCTTCCTGACAAGTGCACTATTGATCCTTCCCTTCCACAGCCTAATACTGCTAAACATCGCTACAATAGTCAAAACTCCATCCTTTGACATCTCACAGGGTACATAAATAACATGGACAACCCAAGCTCCAACTCATGTCTATTATAAAGTACAAACACTGCCATCTCAGTCTTCACTTGCACTTATGTGTAATGACAATAAAATATATTATTATTCAGTTAAAACTAAATAAATCATAATCTTGGCTTATCGACAGAAATTATTCCTCCAATCTCACCCACCACAGGTTCCAGTTCTTTCCTGCCTTGACCTCTCTATAATATTAATATTTGACATAATTAGGATCATCAAGTTAAAATCTGCTTGCATTAAAATTTCTAGCACTTTCCTCATAACAGATCAACACTGTTCCCATAATCAGAAATCAATGGACATCTCATTCATTACTTTAAATGACCCTTCACTGCTCAGTCTGTCAACACATTAAGTAAACAGCCACATACATGCAGTTTACAATAATTCCATTATGACCTGCAACTGGTTACCTTTTTCATTTCACAATTAATTTAATTGTTGCATTTATTAAAACAATGTATTACAAAATAACACATCTTTATAAATGCTTTTCACCTAGGGTATGTATTATATATTTATTTAAAATAATTGCTTCGCGATTTTAACTGCAAATAAAATACCACCCCATTCGCCTTTTCATCCATATAAAGTTATATCTAGATATTACATTTTGGTACAAATCCTAAAGATTTAAAGAAAAATGGCAAAAAGTGACAACAGTTTAGGTTAGTTGTTTTCAACATGCATTGAAAAAAAAATCAAAATTAAATTTGGATTCTGGTCAATTAAAACTCACATTTTGCAGCTTTTGAACATCAATGGTTTGACAATTAATTGCAAGAGTAGCAGCAAGTGTGCTTCACTGTCACCGGGAATAGTATAATGCAAAGTGTATTTTAAACATTGGAACAGAAAAATAGGTGCAGGAGCAGGCCATTCGGCCCTTCGAGCCATTCAATATGATCATGGCTGATCATCTAAAATCAGTACCACGTTCCTGCTTTTACCCCATATCTCTTGATTCCTTCAGCCCTAAGAGGTAAATCTAACTCTCTCTTGAAAACATCCAGTGAATTGGCCTCCATTGCTTTCTGTGGCAGAGAATCCCACAGGGTGAAGATGTTTTCCTCATCTCAGTCCTAAATGGCCTACCCTTTATTCTTAAACTGTGACCACTGGTTCTGGATTCCCCCAAAATCTGGAACATTTTTCCTGCATCTAGCCTGTCCAATCCTTTTAGAATTTTATATATTTTGTGGTATCTGGGCACTTTGTGCTAATTACAAAAAGGCTGGCACTCCTTGATCTAGTACCATCATCTCTCAATCTATGGTCTCTCTAATAATCAGCTGATATCCCAGTCTTTCTTCTGCATCACCACAATATGAACACCAGAATCCAAATTTCCCTTACACTCCAATGTTAATGCCAGCATTCCAATCTCCCTCCCCCGATCCTAACCTCCAACTATCCAAGAACGAATGTTGCCCCTACTCAGCTACAGCTTTAAGCTGGTTTCAGCTTTTGGCTGCTGCCTTTTGAACCCTGCCTCCTGAACCCAGCCTCTGAATTGAGAACCAGGTGACATATATTCACCATTTAATGAATTGTGCGTCAGCTCTAGAATGTGAAATTTCAGGGCATACATTGCAGTCATCCAATTTACATTTTTATTTATCACAAGAATTGTACAACATTATTGACCCTAAACACTTTCTTTCTCCCACCTTTAAACATATGGGCTTATTCAAGAGACTGGAAAAAATACACATTTTGGTAGCTATTTGTAGCAAGTAAACACAGATGCAAGAATCCATAATCGAAATATATAAGGAAAGAATATAGTATGCTAAAATGCACTGTAATTATACCAAATGATCCCCCAGTTTTTCACCCATTATAATATGGTCACAGGTCCTGCTGCATATATACAAACCCTTATGGATATAATGCTTAGATTAATTTGATTATGAATAATTTCATTATGGTATTTCAACCATTTTTAAATTAGATTGTTTAAAAAAACTATAATTTTGTCTGAATGGCTTAAAAATAGTGGTTTTACTTAGGCAAACCATTGGATCTAAATTCTCATTATTTCTCACATGATGTTTGTAGAGTTACTGATCCCAAACGTTTTTCCATGTTTGTATGCACAAGATATTATAAACGGACGTATGGAAAATAAGTATTTAGGAAGCTAGTTAAAGCAAGAATGCAATTCATTATTTTTTACCAGGAATCAAACAAAGAATTCTATTTTAATTCTATTTCTACCTCAATATTTCTAAAAGTTTGTTTCAAAAGTATTGGCATTAAGGAAAATTATGGATTACAACCGAGATATAACAGTATGAAAATAATGGCAGGGGAAAGGCATATCAAGATTAAATTTCCAATAAATGTTGTAAGATGTTTCTTTTTTTTTAAACTTTAACTGTGGGAAATAAATGCTCCATTTAAAACTCTGTGTGAAACTGCACACAAATGAGTGTGATTCATAGCAAAAGCAAAATGGGTTCTTTCTGACTTAGTACCGACTATTTAAAAAAAAACAGTTGTGAGTGTTTAAATGGTGGTACTACACAGTTTCATTTACCCCACCAACAAGATTTGTTTTTCTTGATGCACTTAAGATGTGAAATAAGGCAAATCCAATATTGTTTCTGACTGCATTTATAGAATTCTATCGTATTCCATGGCTACATACCAGGGGGGTATGTTGTATACTGGCAAGGTACTGCAGCAAGCCCTTGGTATGGTAAATCGTTGGATGAAGTTCAGGGTGAGGGTTTAACCATTGACGGTTGAGATCTTCTCCACTTAGTGAGCAGCGATGGCTACAAAACAAATACAGAAGTATGAAAATACTTTTCAGCAACTATTCCTTCTTAGGTTTAGCATTTATCTCTTCACCTCTCAACTGCATTAAATATTTTGCTGATTCTACAAGAAAAATATGGAACATATTGACATAAATATTAATCTCAATCCCACATATAATCATATGTTTGGAGGTTGAGGTTACTTGAAAGAAGTATATAAAATTATGAGAGGCATAGATAGGGCAGTCAGAACTTTTTTCCCAGGGTGGATATGTCCAAACTAGAGAACATAGCTATAAGGTAGGAATGATAGAGTGATACAGTTTCGAAACAGGCTCTTCAGCCAAACCTGCCCACACCGGCCAACATGTCCCAGCTACACTTATCACACCTGACGCCGTTTGGACCATATCCCTTCAAACTTGTCCTTTCCATGTGCCTGTCAAAGTGTTTCTGAAACATTGGGATAGTCCCAGTCTCAACTACCTCCTCTGGCAGCTTGTTCCAAATACCCACCATCCTTTGTGTGAAAATATTACCACTCAGATTCCTATTAAATCTTTTCCCCTTCACCTTGAATCTATGTCCTCTGGTCATTGATTCCCCTATCCTGGGCAAAAGATTTTGTGCATCCACCCGATTTATTCCTCATGATTTTATACACCTCTATAAGATCACCCCTCATTCTCCTGTGCTTCAAGTAATAGAGACCCAGCCTACTCAACCTCCCTATAGCTCAGACCCTCTAATCCTGGCAAGATCATTTAAAATCTTAGGAGGGAGTAAGTTCATTGGAGATGTGCAAGGAAGTTTTTTTTACAGAGAGCGGTGGGGGCGTGGAACGCATGCCAGGGATAGTGGTGGAAGCAGATACAATTGTACAATTATGGCATGGCGGAGGCTTTTGGAAAGGCACAATATAGTTTTTGGGGGGGGGGGGGAAGATGGGATATGGGAGATGGGGGCGGGTTGGAGGAAGAGAGGAAAGCTGGAAAAAGAATAACTCTACAACATCCATTGTTTACTGGATAAATATTTCAGAACAATCTTCGGTAGTTTACTCAGCAGTCTAACATCCAGTGCTTACCTTAATCTCTCAATTCTTTCTTGATATAAAAGACCCCTGTATCATCCCTCTACTTGCTTGAGTAGAGGTGCCATGTTCCTAATGCAAGTGCAAAATTCTTAAAGGGCTTGACAGGGTAGACATAGCGATGATGTTTCCACTGGCTGGGAGTTCACAGTCCCAAGATAAGGAATCAACCACTTAGGAAGAGATGACTAGTGAACCTTTGGAATTCCCCATTCAAGAACGTTGCAGAAGGTCAATCCATGAACATATTCAAGACAGTGAACAATAGATTTTTAGATAGTGAGGAAGCAAAAAGCAATAAAGTAATGCTGAGGTACTAAATCAGCCATGATTTAAAGCAAAGCAGGATGAAGGGTGGAATACCCTGCTCCTGTCTCAATTTCTCATGTTTTCTTTTAGAATCCCAGAATGCAAACTATAATAGCCAGAAAAAAAGAAAGAAAACAGAAATCCAAAATAAATAGGTAGAAATACTTAGGTCAAGTGCAGTTGTTAACATATATGGTAAACGATTTTCAACCTGAAACATTTTTAGGTTGAAATTTTCAACCTGAAACTCTTTCCACAGATGAAGTTTTTTTATCCAGTCCAGGAGCTTCCTTAAAAATATTGGTTTCCTGTATTTCTGAAATATTTACTTGTTGTCTAAAGTAAAGACAAATACAATGCCTGCTTTTTAATCTGGGTTCTCCTGTGTCTGATGATCACTTGGTCAGGCTCATCTGTGAGAAGAGAAACAGAACTAACAGATCAGGCTGAAGAACAATTCAGGTTCATCAGACAATATTCAGACCTGAAATGTTAGTTATATTTCCCTTCTCACATGCAGCCTGTCCTGCTAAGAATTTTCAGATTTGATCTTCAGGAGCTTGCCCTGTTCATCATTATCTACACACATGTGTACACATTTGTGTGGGTTTAAACAAGTAAACAGGGAACTAAGAGAGGTGATTAGAGAAGGGAATGTGACAGAAAATTACCAGCCAAATTCTGACAAATATAAAAAGGGAATATTAGGACCATATTTCATCAAGATGATTGACCCCAATTTAACCATCAACCAGTAATATTCTAAACTTAATATATAGAAAAGATGATCTCACCTTCCATTAATGACTCCATCTGGGTTCAGCATGGGGACTATTTTAAAAATATATGAGTCCCGCAAGCTTTGAGCTGTCAAATTATTGCTCATTAAAAATTCCAACGTTCCTTTCATCACCCAGCTGGAGTTGCTTTCTCCAGGATGGACACGAGATGTTAAGAAAATGTAAGGCCGATTTCCTGCAAACATTTTTTTTTCATGTACATTATATATTTGAACCACAGCTTTACTTATCTATAATCATATAGCGTGACTTAAGACAAAAAAAAGGGTCCATACAAAACATTCAGCCTTGATTTATGATCATTTAGGGATAATTTGAGGTGACCAGGAACCATGAAATTATATTACAGTAATATGCACCACAATGAAGAGTCAGAACATAACAGTAGTACCAATAATATTTTTCTGGAAGCTTTACCTTAACAAGCACTTGACATTAAAGCAGGGTACTAGTAAATTGGAAACTGGGCATTCACCAGTATAATTAAATCCTTATCCCACTTTAGAGGTGATCAGTCTGCAGAGGCTTTCTGTTTAATCTTTTAGATCATATGATTTCAACCAAATTGGGGGGGGGGGGGGGAGCTATGTATAAACACAGCTGCAATGTCTACATGGTAAAACCAAAATGTATAAAAATACCCTTTAATAAAATCTGACAATGTGCACTTTAACCACATGGGATTTTTTTCTACTATAAATCTCAAATTGTGGAGTACAGAGGCAAATAAATAAATGATGGGTCTTTGTCCCAAACATTATGGAGGGCATTCCACTCAATGTGTATGTTAAATATTAAAATAATGAATCCAAGTACCAAATGTAGAAAGTAGGATATTTGTGTAGGAAGGAGCTGCAGATGCTGGTTTAAATCATAGATCAACAGGATACTTGTTACTTAAATATTTTGTTTCCATTTAAAATACTTCCTAATCTACTTAACCCAATGATATCACGGAGAGAGTAATGTACTGAGGCAGAGTTGGAGGGTAGGAACCACGGTGTTTGGTTCAATACTCCAGAGAGGTGGAGACCATCTATTATGAATGGACTATACGAATATAAATCATATTCGGCCTGAGTTTGGCTTCACTTTTTAATGCAATGAGGGGCTATGGTTAAGGCTAGTAATAATATAGGGTTGGCAGTGCCAGCAAATCCACCACTATAAATAACATTTAACTCAGTGCTGATCTGAGAGACGGTATGGAAACAGTAAGTCTGTGCTAAGCTTCAAGCAACCATCCTTAATCGTACTTTAACCCATTTTATTCTTCTCATGTTCCCATCAACTCTCCCCAGATTCTATCATTCTTTCTGTATATCAAGAGCAAATTAGTGGCCAATTATCCGGTCAACTTAAATGTCTATGGGATGTTTTACTAGAATGTTGCCTGGGTTCCAGCAACTAAGTTACAGAGAAAGGTTGAACAAGTTAGGTCTTTATTCTTTGGAGCGCAGAAGGTTAAGGGGGGACTTGATTGAGGTCTTTAAAATGATGAAAGGGATAGACAGAGTTGACGTGGATAAGCTTTTCCCATTGAGGGTAGGGAAGATTCAAACAAGAGGGCATGACATGAGAATTAAGGGTCAGAAGTTTAGGGGTAACATGAGGGGATACTTCTTTACTCAGAGAGTGGTGGCTGTGTGGAATGATCTTCCAGCAGAAGTGGTGGAGGCAGGATCGATTTTAACATTTAAAAGTAAAGTGGATAGGTATATGGATGGGAAGGGAATGGAGGGGTATGGTCTGAGTGCAGGTAGATGGGACTAGGGGAAAATACATGGTCGGCACGGACTGGAAGGGCCGAGAAGGCCTGTTTCCGTGCTGTAATTGTAATATGGTTATATGGATGTGGGAGGAAATCCACATGGTCGCAGGGAGAATGTGCAAACATAGATCGGGTTGAACCCAGGTCACTGGAGATTTGAGGCTGCAGTTGGGAGACGGCACTGTGCCACCCTGTATATACTCAGTTAGTTGATCTAAGATGGCAAGATCAGAGGTCCTCAAAGGGGCATACATTGAAGGAGAGAAGCATTAATCCCATTATCATTCATTGTTTTTGCAATAATCATTGTTGGAATATGCAAATGCTAAAGAGGTAACAGAACTGGACTTGGCCACATCAATTTAAGGAATCTATCACCAAACACTGACAAAGTTTCATATTAAAAATTGGCACTTGAGTGAGATATCAAATAGTACCAGTGAATGGATCTTCCCATACATTTACTTAAAATAATAAGACAAATGACTTGAGATCAAATTCAAAATGCATTCACAGTAAAAGAAAATGAACTGTCAAGATGAATTTGAGATTAACATATCAATTACTTACTGAACTGGTGTAGGTTCTCCCAGGACTTGGACTCGGGCATGGAAGTTATGGTCAGTACAGGGCAAGGGTTCCCTCCCAATGTCTCACAAATTGAATCCCTTCGAAAATAAACCTGCTGAGGATCATGTAGTGCCTCCAATTTTTGTATATGCATCTTAAAAAGGGGAAAGAAAAATCTTAAGAGTTATTTAACCCATTAACATTATGTTTATATTCTGAATTTCAATTCTAAGTTAGTGCTGACCTTGTGCACATCGGACAGACTGTCTGTAGATGTAACAATTACAGTTTTCTACAAAAAAGATCTTGAACATGTTGAACAACTATCTTGAATAGCTTGCTTCATTTCCCTTTCCATTCTTCAACATAATACTGATTTATGTATTGACAAATAATTATGTGAAAAATGCTGAAAAGGTATCAAATCTAGATATGACATGCTTTCTAGAGTTTAGAAGAATGTGGGAGTTACTGAAGCATAGGATTTTGAGTGACCCAGTGGCTATGAAATCTTTCTCCTTGTGAAGGAGTCCAGAGTGATAGGATGAGTCAACCTTTCAAAATGGCAATGAAGAGTGAATCCTTCCTTGAGACGATTGTGAATCTCTTAAATTCTATGCACCAAGATCATGGGTATAAACCAGATAGACACAAAATGCTGGAGTAACTCAGCGGGACAGGTAGCATCTCTGGAAATAAGGAATGGGTGACGTTTCAGGTCCAGACCCTTCTTCAGACTAATTCATGGGTGTAAATAATTATATGGAAGATATAATATAATTATATGGAGACTGACATGGGTGATGGTGAAACAGAATCAGAAAGTGGAGCAGAGTGCAAAGATTAGTTTAATTATGATGTTATTGAATGTCAGAGTAGGCTTGAGGGGTGTGAAGGTTGTTCCTCTTTCTTTCGTTTGTTATAAAATAATCCAAATCTCAGAATCTAAAAATCTTAACTGATCTTAGACAATAAACATGTTTAAGAAGGAATTGCAGATGCTGGAAAAAATCTAAGGTAGACAAAAATGCTGGAGAAACTCAGCGGGTGAGGCAGCATCTATGAGAAGCTGCCTCACCCGCTGAGTTTCTCTAGCACTTTTGTCTACCTTAGACAATAAACCAGTACATTTCAAAATGTCTACGTGCAAATCAACACAAAACTAAAAATAAACTCTCGACATCTTGCTTCTTAAAACAGAAATTATATTTTGAAGACAAGTGTTTAACTGATAGAATGTGATAGAATGTGCAAGCATTATCCAGTTTCAAATTCATTATTCCTACTCAGTATTTTGTGTACATTACCTGCAAGGTAGAGTATGTATATGGATAGTGATAAGCAAAATAACACACATCATCCTTATGAGGAAAAGTCATTGTAAATGTCAGAGTGTAATATGATTTTCCTTTCAGACCCCCAGCTGCAATTGAACTTCTGGAAAAATGATTCCTACAAAGGAAAGGGATAATGATGTTAAAATATCTCAGTTCATAATTTGCAATTTTCAGTGTATTGATTGCAGATAGCTAGGTCATTGACACCATTTTAGGACAACAAGCCATTATTTACCACGGCTGCTTCAATTGAAATTGATCAGATAATCAACTCAGTTGCACCAGGTTGAAATCTAATTTGCATGGAGCAGCTTCAATTTCTTGATTAACACCTTGTAGTAAATGAATCCTTTGATCCTTTTGGTGTACCCCCTGCTTTGTGAAACCAGTAAAAGTTGACCTTTCCTGCTTGTTTATCTTGAAAATGAATTTATGCTTATTTTATAAATTGGCTAAGGAATTGGCTAAATAACATAGAAACATGCTGGTGTTTTGTCTTTAAAGGAAAGCTATCTTTAACCTTCTCTGTACCGAATAAAACAACCCAGGTTTACCGGGGGGAGCAGAGACGGAGGGGGAGAGGCAGAGACGGAGGGGGAGGGGAGAGAGGGGGGGGAGGGAGGGGAGAGGGGTGGGGGAGGGAGAGAGCGGGGGGGAGGGGGGGAGAGAGAGGGGGG
Source organism: Raja brachyura (assembly GCA_963514005.1). Next base: position 62,809,582 of record OY740783.1, read on the forward strand.
GAGGGGGGGAGAGAGAGGGGGGGAGAGAGAGGGGGGGAGAGAGAGGGGGGGAGAGAGGGGGGGGAGAGAGGGGGGGAGAGAGGGGGGGGAGAGAGGGGGAGAGAGGGGGAGAGAGGGGGGAGAGAGGGGGGAGGGGGGAGAGAGGGGGAGAGAGAGGGGGGGAGGGGGGGAGAGGGGGGGAGAGGAGGGAGGAGGGGGGAGGGGGGAGAGAGGGGGGGAGGGGGGAGAGAGGGGGAGAGGGGGAGGGGGGAGAGTGGGGGGGAGAGGGGGGGAGGGGGGGAGGGGGGAGAGAGGGGGGAGGGGGGAGAGAGGGGGGGAGGGGGGAGAGAGGGGGGGAAGGGGGAGAGAGGGGGGGAGGGGGGAGAGAGAGGAGGGGGGAGAGAGGGGGGGGAGAGAGAGGAGGGGGAAGGGGGGAGAGAGAGGAGGGGGAAGGGGGGAGGGGGGAGGGGGAAGGGGGGAGGGGGAGGGGGAAGGGGGGAGGGGGAGGGGGAGAGGGGGAGAGGGAGGGGGGAGAGGGGGGAGAGGGAGGGGGGAGAGGGAGGGGGGAGAGGGAGGGGGGAGAGGGAGGGGGGAGAGGGAGGGGGGAGAGGGAGGGGGGGAGAGGGAGGGGGGGAGAGGGAGGGGGGGGAGAGGGAGGGGGAGAGGGAGGGGGAGGGGGAGGGAGAGATGGAGAGAGAGTTTTTATTGTCATGTGTCCCAGATAGCACAATTAAATTCTTATGTGCTGCAGCACAACAGAATATATAAACATAATACAAAACAGAAGATAAAAGTGCAGTATGTCTCTGGACCACATATACTAGAATGTGAAGCATAGGAAAAGCAAGATAAATTGTAGAGCATCAATAAATATACTTTCTCTAGTTGTATCATTACCAATGCCATGAATGTTCAGAACATACCTGCAGAAGAATCTGTTAAATGCAAGTAAATACAACTAATTGGGCTACATTGGTAAATGCAAACCAAAACAATTTATGATGTATTCAATGCATTATTTCAGATATAACGTGCCAATTGGAAAATGCTGTTCCCAAGGTTATTTAGGACTATAAACCTCCTCTGTTGTTATTAACAGAAGATTAAAGTCATGATGTTAATGTTGTATACCACCCATCAACCCAACCCCCCCCCCCATTAAACATAGGTTGTACCATATTGAAAATATCTCTATTGGACATTGCCATCTAGAAGCTGAATTCAATTTAACTCAGATACAGAAAAAGACAGGTAAAGAGAAAACAGATAAAGAAAGTAAACAGACGAAGGAAAAATAAGAAAATACTTTAATATAGTAACAACAATTAATCACCTCAAGGAGTGTGATGCCACAGTTTAAATTGTTGCCTCTAGGCTGCAGCAGCTGATTGGCAACGGAGGAACAGAAGTCTAATTAAAAATACTTGTGCCGTTAAATATTAGCTCTAATTTGAGTTTAACTGGAGATTTATAAACAAATGGAACAATATTAAGAGACATAGGGTAGCTGAAGATCGAAACACTGGGTAGTTCTTTAAAAATAAAAGAGCTCATTAACTACAAGCCACTATATTTTAAAATCAAAGATACCTTGAAATAATGGTCTTATCACATAAAACTAAATGCAAGGCGTGCATTTTCTAAGAACTCCGAAGATCCTACAGTTTTGCTGATATCCCGAAACGTCACAAAAATGCACGATAAACCTGAGATTAATTAGTAATGTATATATCAATACTCCGAAGACCAGACAATGACTCAGGTTGTAAAATAACACATTGCTCTCCACCAAGAGAATGTACAAGGCATGAGTAGTAAGTTTGCAGATGACATTAAAATGGGTGGTACTGTGGACAGCAAAGATGATTACCTAAAGTTACCTAAAGTTGCAGCAGGATCTTGATCAGTTGGAGAAATGGGCTGAGGATTGGTTTATGGCAGTTAATGCAGATAAGTGCATGATGTTGCATTTTATGAAGTTAAACCAGGGCAGGAACTTCACAATGAATGGCAGTACCCTGGCAATTGTTGTAAAGCAGATGGATCTAGGAGGGCAGGTACACAATGTCCTGAATCTGGTGCCGCAGATAGACAGATTGGTAAAGAAGGCTTTTGATAAATTGGCCTTCATCAGTCAGGATATTAATACATTGGTGAGGCCACACTTCAATTATTGTGTTTAGTGTTGGTCACCCTGCTATATGAAGAATATAATTAAGCAGGAAGAATTTCAAGAAGATTTTCAAGGATGTTGCCAGGGCTTGAAGTATATTGAGAAGTTGGGAAAGCTAGGACTTTATTCCTTGGCGTGCAGGAGGCTGAGAGGTGAGTTTAGAAACATAGAAAATAGGTGCAGGAGGAGGTCATTCAGCCTTTCGAGCCACCACCGCCATTCATTGTGATCATGACTGATCGTCCCCAATCAATAACCCGTGCCTGCCTTCTACCCATATACCTTGATTCCACTAGCCCCTAGAGCTCTATCAAACTCTCTCTTAAATCCATCCAGTGACTTGGCCTTCACTGCCTCTATGGCAGGGAATTCCACAAATTCATAACTCTCTGGGTGAAAAAGTTTTTCTCACCTCAGTCTTAAATGGCTTCCCCTTTATTCTAAGACTGTGGCCCCTGGTTCTGGACTAGCCCAACATTGGGAATTTTTTTCCTGCATCTAGCTTTTCTAGTCCTTTTATAATTGTATATGTTTCTATAAGATTCCCCCTCAACCTTCTAAACTCCAGTGAATTATAGAGGTGCATAAGGTCATGAGGAGAATAGAAATGGTGAACACACAGTCTTTTACCTAGAGTAAGTGAATCAAGAACCTGAGGACATAAGTTTAAGATGAAAGGAGAAAGATTTAATTATAACCTGAAGGACAACTTTTTCCACACAGATGTTGGTGGGTATATGGAACAAGCAGCCAGAACAGGTAGTTAAGGCAGATACTATAACAACATTTAAAATAAGTTTGGTCAGGTACACGGATAGAAAAGGTTTAGAGCCCGTTTCCATGTTGGATGACCCGACGACTCTATTAAACAGAAAATAAAAGACATAATTTCATCTGTGAGTATGGCTAGATGAAACTAAATAAACATTGTTTCTTAAAAAAACATGTTCCCGATGTTGGGTGAGTCCAGAACCAGGGGCCAGTTTGAAAATAAGGAGTAGGCCATTTAGAACGGTGACGAAGAAACACTTTTTCTCACAGAGAGTGGTGAGTCCGTGGAATTCTCTGTCTCAGAGGGCGGTGGAGGCAGGTTCTCTGGATGCTTTCAAGAGAGAGCTAGATAAGGCTCTTAAAGATAGCGGAGTCAAGGGACATGGGGAGACAGCAGGAACGGGGTACTGATTGGGGATGATCAGCCATGATCACGTTGAATGGCAGTGCTGGCTTGAAGGGCCAAATGGCCTACTCCTGCACCTGTTGTCTATTGTCCTCCTCCGCTGAGCAGGCCCCGAGGATTTTTCCTCTCGCCTGCCAATCACCGTGATTAAGGTAACGCCCCTTCCGGGGGGGTGGGGGGGGGGGAGAGGGACAGGACGTGACGACTCTCATTATAAGCTGTGACTCAACTGAACTGTGAGTCTGAAATGTACTTGCAATAAATGATTTGTTAGCCCTTAATGACAATGCCATGAGTTGTTTGGCTTGCTGCCCTGCCCGTGCTTGAAACTGCAATGCTTTATTAGGTCCGACTGTGTTTGGAAGAAATAAATGCTTTATTAGGTCCGACTGTGTCTGGTTCAAAAGTCCTGCTCATTTTGTGACTTCCGCTTAGTGGACAGGTCGCGCTGATTGCGTAATTTCCGGTAAGTGCAGAGGTCACGCTGACTGCGGAAGCTCGAAAGTGGAGAGGCCGCGCTCAGCCATGTGAGTATTCAAGAAAGCTTACTGCCATATATATGGCGTGTAAGTCAGTGAGTGTGTGTGTGGGTGTGTATATATGGATGTGTATGTGTGTGTGTGTGTGTGTGTGTGTGTGTGTGTGTGTGTGTGTGAGAGTGAGAGTGTGTGGTCTCAGTGACTGCCAGCCCAGGAATCCATTCGGCCCACAATGTCCATACTAACCTTCTGGAAACCAGTCCCTTCGGCCCACAACACCATGGTAGCGCTCCAGAAAGCCCCCCCCCCCCCCCCCCACTGGTCAGCAATGTTGGAATTGGTGGAGAGGTGGAATATTGCGTTTGGGGACCAGTCCTCCTGTGTGAAGCTGGGGCCCAACGGGTCCCAATTAGTCTAGTAACAAATAAATATATTCTTGCACCAATATAATCACAATGCTTACTTGTAATAACAGATATCTGTTCCAGTTCGAACCCACCGTGGTCTTCCTAGCATAGCTTCTTGGACGGAATACATTATGGGATGCATACCTTTCAAAAGAAAATTGCAAGGGTATGTGATTCTAGTGTACTTAAGAATAAAAATGTAAAATCAAATATAAATTGCATTGCCCTTCAGTGCATTTCTTGAACTTGAAAGATGCAACATCTTCCTATACTTTCTATTCCATTGCATTTTGCATTAACAGTAAGAGAAACTTCAAGGGGAGACATTTCCGAATTGTGTTCAGGGCAGCCTCCATGAACAGAGTGTTTTTGGCCCAGCAATAAAGACTGTGGATCTGGTTCCAAGGAATGAGAGGGAAAATTAATGCAAATGTTAGTGGGAATATACTTAGCAGGCACGTGCCGTCAGGGTAGGCACTGCCTACCATGATTAAAATAATCAAAATGGTAATTATTAAATATAAATAGTAAAGGCATGGGAGAATAATGCCTACCTAAGAGATCAATCTCTTAGGTAGGCATAATTCTCCGTGCCTTTCATCCGCAGTACATGTAACACGCAAAGGTATGTGCAGCTGAAATTCTGCCTTTGCAGTACTGCGCAGAGAGTTTCTTGGCGGGTTTTTTAAACATGGATTGCCATTATCTTAAGACTATCTTAAGAAACAAAGAAAGTAGAATGAAGTTCGTGTACAAATTATGTGGTAAAGTTCTTGGTGCTATATGTTTTTAAATACCGTATTTCCCGGCAATGAAGACGCTTTATTTTACCCAAAAATAAGGCACGAAAATTTACATGTCTTGGAAGCCGAAGTTGGAAGGTTGTTAGCCAAGAAAGATAGACTTGGCTATCCCTCAGTACAGCAACATCAAGAACAATGTTGTTGTACTGAGGGAGAGCCAAGTCTATCCCTCATTACTGCCAGCTGATGGGAAGCGGCTGTAAAAGGACAGCGCCGCTGAGGATGGGAGAGTTCCTTTCACAGCATGTGGGGAGTATAGCTTGGGGTAAAGTTGCGGGGAGGGCAGGAGCATTGAGAAGGAGGGGGTCGGGGATCATGCCAGCAACTCACTTGCTGCGACGCTCTGGGCGTGGAGCCACCACCGCCTTGTGGCCGGGTGGAGAAGTAGCTCGGGTGGCTACGAGCGGCCGCCGCCTCAGCTCCTTCTGCCGGCCCCCGCTCACCTCTGGCAGTGCTCTCCGTCTGAAAACCTCTCTCCTGTCGCTCGCTGGCCTCACTCATGTCAGTCGCTTCCCGCAAATCCTTAAATTCCAACAGCACGATCAAGGGAACAATTGAGGTTACTCGGCTGTCGGAATTTAAAGATTTGCGGTATGCGGCTGACAAAACCAAAGTCGTCGAGCGGCAGGTGAGAGATGCTCAGACGGAGAGCGCTGCCAGAGGTGAGCAGGCCGGCAGAAGGCGCCGAGGTGGCGTCCAGTTCTGCTGTCCGGTCCCGAGGCTGCTCGCAGCCACGCGAGCTGCTTCCCTCCCCGGCCACAATGCGGTGGCTCTACGCCCGGAGCGCTGCGGCAGCGGTGAGTGACTGGCATGATCCCTGACCCCCTCCTTCTCAATGCTCCTGCCCTCCCTGCAACTTTACCCATGGCCAGACTACCCACACGCTGTGAAAGGAACTCTCCCCCCAATTGGTCCCTTGAACAAGTATTGTCATTCAATAAGATCACAACTGATTCAACTTGTCCCGGTGTGCTCCCGTTTTTTCCCACCATCTCACCACCTACCGTCACCCTCCACCTCCCACCCATTCAGTAATTCAGAATGAAGGAGATTTGGAAGCCTTGGGCATTTTGCTTTCTTTATTTTTATTTTGTTGAGCGTGAGAAATTCTATGTCCCACCAGCCTTCTTTCAAAATTTAGCAACTCAAAATGGGGATGTGTTTTCATTGCCGGGAAATACGGTACTTCATTAATAGATTTGGCTTTTAAAGACTTTTTATAAAGTTGACTGACAGCTTACGTGGAGAACAATCTGTGCATGCGCGGTTTAAGATTTTTTAAAAGCCAACTGACTGCCCACCCTGCGTAATTACTCATGGCACGTGCCTGATACTTAGGGAACATCATATCATACGATTGGTAATGGGGATGGGTAAGAAACAATCTACAGAAGAAATTGAATGATATGAATAGCCAGGATGAAGTGGAAACCAAATACTGGCAGGTAAAATGGAATAATTGACCTTAAAGGGATGTTTCAAGTACAGACTACGGTAATTACATTCCCATAAAGATAGAAGTTACAGGACTGAAAGTCAGAGTTCAGGTGATGGCAAAGAACAAGAAGTAGGTGATATGAATGACACGTCAAATGAACAACTCAAATAATCTACAAATTGGCCAAGAGGCAAGGCAAAAAAAAAGACAGTGCAGAAAGGCAATTAACATAAAAAGGAAATCAATAGTGTTGCATAGGCCTGCAAACAGCAAGTGCATAGTAAAAGCGCAGATTGCGACAGAGAGCATTGCTGTCTGAGCACTTTGTAATGGTTATGAGCACTTCTGAGTACTTTGTAATGGTTTTCACCAAAGAAGCAAACTTGGCCAAGATCTCGGCAGATTGGAATACCGTTATGATCAGAGATAGCATGACAAATAAGGGGGGAGGTACTAGATCGGTTTGCAATTCATTTATAGGGTACTGAAGGAAGTGTGGAAATTGCGGAAAGTGTTTCTTGGTGGAAATTGCATAAGGATTTGCCATTGACTTTCACTCCTCCTTAGATGTAGGGAAGTGTCAGCCAACAACTGTGACACCCTTGATCAAAAAGCCTGCAACTATAGACTTGTTTTCAAATTTTATATACACACACACACACATATATATATATATATATATATATATATATATATATATGTGTGTGGGTGTGTGTGCAACTTTTACCCACCATCACTTTAATTTGATGGTGGGTAAGTTCTTAGAAACACCAATCAGGGAAAAAGTGGAAATAAATGAGAGTCTGACAGGTTTGTGAAGGGCAAATTGTGTTTTAACTCTCCAGCTTTTTATGTGATAATTGAACAGATTGAAAAGCTAGCCAGCAAAATTTAACCCTAGAGAATAAAGGTGGAGGGACATGGAATTGGCTCAAGTATAGAAGGAAGAGTTGTAAACAACTGTTTTTCCTTCTGGAGGATGTTGGTTCCCAAGGACTAATAATAAGATCTCAGTTTAAAAAAAATATATTAATAACTTGGATATGGGTTGTGCAGGGTAACATTTAAAAATTTGCAGGCGACACAGATCTTGAAGGTATGGCAAGCCACAAATAGGATACTTATAGATTGAATGGCATGCAGAAGTGGCAGACAAGTGGTAGTTGAAATTTAATAGAGAGAAGCGTGAAGTGAGACAGCTTTGCAGAAAGATCAAGTGTCAATATTGTTTAAGTGGCACAGTTCTGAATGGCGTGCAGGGACATAGTTAAACCTGGGTGTGTGCAAGTGCATTTGAAATTAGCAAGATACATTGAGTGCTGAGTTTGTAATGCTTCATAAAGAGCATAAAAGCAGAGAGGTTATGTTAAAATTCCTTCATTTTATTCATATGACACAAGCGTGATTATAACCAGGAATTCTACAATGTTACACTAACATGGCTTAATGCTGCATGAAAAACATGGGACAACTATATTACTTCTCAAATGCACTGCTAGATGCAAGTCAGAAAAGGTCCACATAGGCTTTATGAGACACTGCCTCCGGTACAGAATTTTGTTGTGACAAGCTTGAATTGGTAAATGCATGAAAATGTAACAAGCATGAATTTGACTACATATTGGTCTGTTTCAATAAATACAATAGATATTAAACATCAAGTTGCTGTGAAATTGACAATAATGTTTTTGTATGTAAACACTTGTTCCTGCAAGCTTTATACAACCTGGCATGTTTATTTTGCTGTGGTTATAAATTGAGTGAGAATCACACTTTGAGAACAATTGTAAAATAGCTATTCTTCTGTTTAGAACCACCTCCCCCCACCCCCCAAAGAAAAGGCTATAAATGTTGTGACAACTTGTTCAATACCTTTATACAGCAGTTGGCATTACTATCCACACAAAGACAAATAAAAGAGTCAATTTGAAAACTAGTAATGATTTCACTAATTCTGAGTACTGAGACAAATGGTTTAACATCTTATATGAACATGGCATTACTGAAAGCTGTCTCGTGCATTTTAGGTGACAGATAATAGCTATTCTAAAACCAGGCAATAAACTAAATAAATGGAAGCTGACAATATTCTAATTTGTAAAATGTGAAATATAAAAACATAGAAAATAGGTGCAGGAGTAGGCCATTCGGCCCTTCGAGCTGCACCGCCATTCAATATGATCATGGCTGATCATACAACTCAGTATCCCGTACCTGCCTTCTCTCTATACCCCCTGATCCCCTTAGCCACAAGGGCCACATCTAACTCCCTCTTAAATATAGCCAATGAACTGGCCTCAACTACTTTCTGTGGCAGAGAATTCCAGAGATTCACCACTCTCTGTGTGAAAAATGTTTTTCTCATCTCAGTCCTAAAAGACTTCCCCCTTATCCTTAAACTGTGACCCCTTGTTCTGGACTTTCCCAACATCGGGAACAATCTTCCTGCATCTAGCCTGTCCAAACCCTTAAGAATTTTGTAATTTTCTATAAGATTCCCCCTCAATCTTCTAAATTCTAGCGAGTACATGCCGAGTCTATCCAGTCTTTCTTCATATGAAAGTCCTGACATCCCAGGAATAGGTCTGGTGAACCTTCTCTTTACTTCCTCTATGGCAAGAATGTCTTTCCTCAGATTAGGAGACCAAAACTGTACGCAATACTCCAGGTGTGGTCTCACCAAGACCCTCTACAACTGCAGTAGAACCTCCTGTTTTTGCCACCAAAGTGGATAAGCTCACATTTATCCACATTATATTGCCATGCATTTGCCCACTCACCCAACCTATCCAAGTCACCTTGCAGCCTCCTAGCATCCTCCTCACAGCTAACACTGCCCTTCAGCGTGTCATCCGCAAACCTGGAGATGTTGCATTCAATTCCCTCATCCAAATCATTAATAATCCTCCAATCCTCAAGAACTACTCCAGAATCTAAAGTTTTGAAAAATTATCACTAATGCATCCACTATTTCTGGGGCTACTTAAGTACTCTGGGATGTAGCCTATCTGGCCCTGGGGATTTATCGCCCTTTAATCCATTCAATTTCCTTAACACCACTTCCCCATGATCAATTCACCTGTTGCTGACTGCAAGGAACCTACATTTGTTTTAACTAATCTTTTTCTCTTCACATATCTATAAAAACTTTTGCAGTCAGTTTTTATGTTCACTGCCAGTTTTCTTTCATAATCTATTTTCCCTTTCCTAATTAATCCCTTTGTCCTCCTCTGCTGGACTCTGAATTTCTCCCAGTCCTCTGGTAGGCTGCTTTTTCTGGCTAATTTGTATGCTTCATCTTTTGTTTTGATACTATCCCTGATTTCCCTTGTTATCCACGGATGCACTACTTTCCTTGATTTATTCTTTTGCCAAACTGGGATGAACAATTTTTGTAGTTCATCCCTGCAGTCTTTAAATGCCTTCCATTGCCTATCCACCGTCAACCCTTTAAGAATCAATTGCCAGTCTATTTTGGCCAATTCACGTCTCATACCCTCCAAGTTACCTTTCTCTAAGTTCAGAACCCTTGTTTCTGAATTAATTACGTCACTCTCCATCCTAATGAAGAACTCAACCATATTATGGTCACTCTTGCCCAAGGGCCCACACACAAGACCGTAAACTAACCCTACCTCATTACCCAGTCTAGAATAGCCTGCTCTCTTGTTGGTTCCTCTACATGTTGGTTTAGAAAAATCTATCCAGCATACATTCCAAGAAAACACATCTTATGTCCAAATCAAAAATAATAGGTTGTAAAAATGTTGGAAGTTGCTTTTTCTTTAAAGAAAAAAGAAATGAATTGACATATTTATGGGACAGGGGAGGGGGGTGTCCCCCCTCCTACGGTAGGGAGCTTTTGCATTTTTCAACTTGAAATTGTGCAATCTGGTGTATACAGTAGCGAGTCTATTAACTAAACTTGAATGCAACATTTATGCTTTAAATTGGATTAGGTATAAATAAGGTTAGGCTAAATTACATTCCTAATTACATTCCACAGTAGAGCCAGGCTCTGATCAACAGGTGGAGTACATGAATGACCTTAGTATATTCATGTATGGAAATCAGATTATAATTCATGCTGTTATGTATTTATATAACAAGGCAAGAGGAATCAGACTTCTATCACTGTTCTGCACAAATAAATTAATCAACCTTACCCTTTGCCTATTGAAACAAGACGAAAATAATGCCACATATTCAACCAAGTATGGGGTTAAATTAAATTAAGATATATATGTAAAATATATATATGGAAACAGGCCCATTGGCCCACCAAGTCCACACTGACCAGCAACAGTTCTATTCTACATGCCAGGGACAATTTACAGAAGCCAATTAACCTACAAACCTGCACTTCTTTCAGATGTGGGAGAAACCGGAATACCGGAGAAAACCCATGTGGTCATAGGGAGAATGTACAAATTCTGTACAGACAGCATCCGTAGTCAGGATCAAATCTGGGTCTGTGGTGCTGTAAGGCTGCGCCACCCGTGCCAGACCATTAGATTATTTTTTTCTGTAATATATTTATTATGGTGTCACGTCAATAAAGATGGACACATGATTCAGATTTTGCCCTCAGTTGGATAACAAACATCTTCAGTCATTGTGTTTTACATCTATACTAGACCAAGTACAGAAATGTTGGGTCTGTTCCCCCAACGTGCAGTTGCGGGGATGGGGGGGGGGGGGGGGGGGGGGCAGCATGCAGCGTCACACAGACAAACTACCACTACCCCTCACCCCTCCCCCCCGCACACATGCTAACTACCCCCTTGATATTATATTATTAATTTGCTCCTTTTACCCCATAACGGCCCTATCTACTGACGTATCTACCGAGTCTATCCAATCTTTCCTCATATGAAAGTCCTGGGATGTCAGGACTTTCATATGAGGAAAGATTGGATAGACTCGGTTTGTACTCGATGGAATTTAGAAGATTGAGGGGGGATCTTATAGAAACCTACAAAATTCTTAAGGGGTTGGACAAGCTAGATGCTGGAAGATTGTTCCCGATGTTGGGGGAGTCCAGAACAAGGGGTCACAGTCTAAGGATAAGGGGGAATTCCTTTAGGACCGAAATGAGGAAAACATTCTTTACACAGAGAGTGGTGAGTCTCTGGAATTCTCTGCCACAGAAGGTAGTTGAGGCCAGTTCATTGGCTATATTTAAGAGGGCGTTAGATGTGGCACTTGTGGCTAAAGGGATCAGGGGGTATGGAGAGAAGGCAGGTACGGGATACTGAGTTGGATGATCAGCCATGATCACATTGAATGGCGGTGCAGGCTCGAAGGGCCGAATGGCCTACTCCTGCACCTATTTTCTATGTTTCTATGTATAGCCCCCAACTCACAGGCGCTTCTAGAGAGGGGGGGGGGGGTAGAGAGTGAAGGGGCAGAGACAGAGAGAGAGGGGCAGAGACAGAGAGCGGGGCAAGGGACAAGGAGAGGGGAGGAGAGTGCGGGTGGGAAGGGAGGGGGCGAGGTGGGGGGAAGGGAGTGGGAGAGGTGGGGGGAAGGGAGGGTGAGAGGTGGGGGGAAAGGAGGGGGTGAGAGAGGGGTATGGATGGGAGGAGCGAAGGGGTGAGGGGGAGAAGAGGGAGGAGAAGGGGAGGGAAGAAGGGGAGGGGTGAAGGGGGGGGAAAGGGCGGGAGAAGGGGGGGAGAAGGGGGGAGAGAAGGGGGGGGAGAAGGGGGGGGAGAAGGGGGGGGAGAAGGGGGGGGAGAAGGGGGGGGAGAAGGGGGGGGGAGAAGGGGGGGGAGAAGGGGGGGGAGAAGGGGGGGAGAAGGGGGGGAGAAGGGGGGGGGAGAAGGGGGGGGAGAAGGGGGGGAGAAGGGGGGGAGAAGGGGGGGAGAAGGGGGGAGGTTGTTACTGAACTGAACTTACTGTGGAATGAATCCATTAACGGAGCCACTCTGCTGCTGGATTCAAAGTTGTCCCTGCCTTCCCTCTGGAAGCCTCGTCCCCATCAGATGCTGAGTTCTATGAGCCCTAGTTAAACGCGGGGGCTGCTCACAGTTAAGTCTGTGAAAGCGGCTCCATCAGAGACTGTGAGGCCTCGCATCCTCGGTGCTTCAGACCCGGAGTAAGGGGGGGGGGGGGGAAAAGGTGGAGTGGGCAGGCGGACGTGATGCCGAGTGAGCCTGCGGGCCAGGCGTACGCCATGAAGACGCTGCGTACGACGTCAAGACACTGCGTACAACGTCGAGACACTGCGTACACCTTCAATGCGCATGCGGGATGACAGGCTGGTGACGCTGCTGGATTTTCGGAGAGTGGACGCCTGCGGGCTGGCAGTGAGGACGGCAAAAAGCAGCAGGGGAACAGCAGATCTTTGCCTTCCGCCAGCATGACAGAGCCGGGCTGGGGGTGGGAAATGGAGGAAAGCCGGGCAGCAGCAGCCATTATGGTCGCGAGTGGGGGGGGTGGGAAGGATTTTATTAAAAATGTGTACAGAAAAATGACCACATTTAATGAGGAGTGGATGAACGAATGTAAAAGTGCAACGGCTAGCGAAATGGTAAAAATCTCTGCGTTTTTGCGTGTGGTTTTGGCGGAGTAACGAATCAAAGGCCAAAAATCTGACATCCACCCACACACACACCCGCGCCTTATGTCTTCTCCCGATCTGCAGAGCATGCCGGCGTGAGAGTGGAGCTGTGGGCTTGTGACACATACCTGTCCAAATGTCTTTTAAATGCTATTTTACATGCCTACTTCCCCTGGCAGCTCGTTCCACATACACACCATTCTCTGCATGAAAATGTTATCCCTCAGGTTCCTGCTAAATCGTTCCTCTCTCGTTTTAAACCAGGGGTGTCAAACACATTTTAGGTCACGGACCGGATTGGGCAAAATGCGTCTTCATGCGGGCCGGTTCAGTTGTGCATGCGTAAATGCACCCTTTCCATTAATAAACCATTTGAAATCGAACATTAGCAGACCCAAATGTAGACCTAACAAAACAAATAGTAAATGTAGCTACACAACTGCACCTAATTTTTATTAGCCTGCTTTCAGCAATCAAACTCAGACAATGAACACAGTTAGCCTCTAATTTTTATTGAAGTGAGGGTGTATGTGAAGGTACGAGAGTGTGTGTGTGTGAGTGTGTGTGAGAGTGTATGTCAGGGTGTGTCAATGTGTATGAGAGGGACGAGACGTCGGTGAGCAGGCAATGGGGGCGGGACATGATTAAGCGCGATATTGGAGGAGGGAGGAGTGGGGGGTGGGACTGAGGATAGAGTGCGGTGATTGGAGGAGGGAGACGTGGCACAGACCTGCGCCTCATCCGCATCCAGGATCGATCCCAGCCAGGCCTCCGGCGCTGTCCCGTCCCCACCCGTGTGCCCCCCCCCCCCCCCCCCCACCCAGGCCCACAGCCAGCACAGAGAAGCAGCGCTAAACCCAGCTCAACTCTGCATGGTTAACCTGCCCGGGCTTGCGGGAAATATGGCCAGCGCGGAGAAGCAGCGCTGGTGTCCCGTCAGTCCAGTCAGGGCTTGTAGGTTAATCCGGCGAGACAGGCAGAGTTAAGCTGCATTTAGCGCTGGAATGAGCCTCAGAAGCGTCGCGCATGTGTGTGAGAGTGCACATGTGCGCATGGCCGCCAGAAAATTGTGTCCGCCCTGTCCCCCTCCATGTTTTGATAGCGAGTTCCGCTCTTGTGTGTGAGAGTGTATGTGCGGGTGTGTCAGTGTGTGTGAGCGTATGTCAGTATGTGTGAGAGTGTATGTTTGAGGGTGTGTCAGTGTGTGTGAGAGTGAGTGTCAGTGAAGCGGCGGCAACACCCGGAGTGAGCGGACATTCGGAGACGGCAATGTCTGGGGAGCGTTTCCCTCTCTCCCTTCCACTCCCCCCCCCCGCCCCCGGGAATGTGGGCCCGCCCAGGTGCTCTGTGTATAGCTGGGGTCCGGGGGAGGCGAGGGTCAGTGACCCGGGGGGTCGGGCATCGGAGCATAGCCTTAAGCCGAGATTAATCTCGGCGTCTCCAGAGGCGGCACAGACGCTCCCACTCACCCGGTCTGCTCCCGGCTCCGGGCTGGGGTTAAAACTCCATGGGGTGTGGACAGAACGGCCGACGCACACAGAGCCGCCAGACGTGAGGGTGGGAGGTGTGAGCGGTGCCTCAGGGGTCGGTGCTGGGACCATTGCCATGTCTCACCTATCACACCATCTGCAAAGGAATTTTTTTCCCCCTAAATCATCCCGTGGGCCGTATTGGACCTCTTCGCAGGTCGGTAGTTTGACACCCCTGCTTTAAAAAAGCCCCCTCGTTCTTTAATCACATATCCTGAGATATAAATATACATTATATATTCCCCTCATGGTTTTTACTCACCTCTAAAACATTTTTTGCTTTATTTTGAACTTCCAGCACCTGCACATTTCCGTTCCATAAATGTCAAATGGAATCATTAGTACTGCAGTTACATTGCCATTTTAAATAGTGTGCAATGGGTGTAAGACAATCAAATTGCTCGTTCTTTACAGGAAACCAGCCGACAGAAAACTATTCTTATTGGTGAGTGTGGAAGAGATCTGGAAGCCTTGAGCGAATTGAATTGTTCGTGACTTTATTTTATTTATTTATTTTAAAACAACTTGAGAGTGAGAAATTCTGTGATCAGCGTGCGAGAATTGCGTGAAATACGCGAGTCTCACGCTCCATGCGTGAGAGTTGGCAGCCCTGATGCAGGGGAATCCTAATGATAACTTTCTCTGTGGCAAGCAGAAGCAGGGACAGTTTTGTAATTTAGAGTCATCATCTTGTAATGCTAATTCAATTCCGATCTTTCCATATATGCTGCCAGACCTGGTAGGAAGTTTATTTTTATTTAGATTTCCAATATTTTGTATCCGTTAGTGCCAGCACATTTTTTCTCCCTATCATTCATCACCTAAGATTCCTCCAGATAGACCTGATCTGATTCATGGTCTTCTATCACCCATATTCAGTCAGCATCACCAACCCTTATGCCATTTACCTCTCTTGATCTTGACCCTATCACAGGCTGTTCTCTCCAGTCTCTTCTTTTTATGCAATTTAAAATGTGCAATTTCGAATGTTTCCTAGTTCTTATGGAAGTTCATCAACCTAAAAAACAAATCTGACCTGCTCAGTATTGCCAGCAATTTTTTTTTGTATTAAATTATCTTTTTTTTTTTTTTTCCGACTTCCGGTGGCGCCATGTTCTAGGAGAGAACAGCGCCAGACCAGCTCTTAAAAAATCTGGGAAAAAAACGGGGTTAGAGGAGGCTGCTAACACTACTTACCGTAGGAGATCGATTTTAAACGGCTCCGGGTGCGATTGTAAGCTGCGTGACGTCATCAGGCGCGCGACTTTAGCGACTCCGGTAAGAAATTTAAAATGAATCCCTCCTCCCCCACACAGCCGAAGAAAGGTTCCAGAAGGGAGGTAGGCCCCACCAAAGCTTCAGGCTCGGGACAGGCTGCCTCCCAAGAAGAGATTTCACTAAGAAAAGCTGAGATGGAAGATCTTAAAAAATCTCTGCTGGCTGATATGAGGAAAATGTTGAAGGAAACACAAACAGAAACACAAAAAGAAGTGAAGAAAGATTATAAAGAAATTAAGGATGAAATGAAAGCCTTAAAAACGGATATTCGAAAAATCAAAGAAGAATTAATGAGAGAAGTTAAAGAAATGGTAAAAATCATGATGAATGAATGGAAAACAGAACAGGAGGAGGAGATACATACTCAAATGATTGAGGTAACTGATAAACTTGCTGGGATGGAGCGAATGATGGAAGAGATGATGGATGCGAAAATAGAGGCGAGGTTAAGCCCTATGTCAACTGTACTGGATCAACAAAATGATACGATTAAAGAATTAACTGATGCCGCTCTGACAACTGCGAGGGAGAATGAGAAGATAAACGAAGAGAACAAACGCCTCTCTGAATTAGTACGTAAAATAAATGAGAAATGTATTGATTTGGAGGGGCGGCAAAGACGTAAGAATTTGCGCATAGTAGGTTTGCCTGAGGGACGCGAAGGAAACCATGACCCACGTAAATTCTTTGCTAAACTCCTGAAGGACATTTTGGATCTGGATGAAGAACCCCTGTTGGGCCGAGCCCACAGGGCTTTAAGACCGGCTTCTAGGAGTGGTGCACCACCAAGACAAGTAATTGTAAAGGTGGTTTATGACAGCGTCTTTGAAGATATGATGAAGATAATAATAAGAAAAAGAAATCTGAAATACGAAGGAGATAACATCAGTATCTTCAGAGACTACCCGGCCGAAGTGGCTAAAAGAAGAGCTCTATTCACAGAAACAAGAAGCATCTTGAGAGATATAAAAGGAAAAAAGGAGATCAGATATGGTCTGGTGTACCCGGCAATACTTAGAGTTACCTACGAGAAGAAGGATCTTCGTTTCACCAAGCATACAGCGGCACTGGAATTCGCTCGGAAAATACAGAAGAAGGTAGAAGAAGGAGAAGAAGGAGAAGAAGGAGAAGCAGAGGAAGAAGGAGCAGACCCGACAGGAGTAATTGATGAATGAACTTTATGGACCTGCGGTTATGAACCACTCACTGAGAAAAAGGCGAAATAACGGACATTGAATTGTAGTATTATATTGCTTACTAATTAATTAATAAATACTAATTTGTAATTATTAATTGCTAATCACTAATTAGTTTGATTTCCCTTACTCCACTTATATAGTATTACTAATTATGATACTAATTATAGTTGAAATTAACAACTAAAAACTATTAATATGAATAATAGAAAAAGTTATTAAGAATATAAAGTTAGCACCCCCACCCCAATATATACAGTATTTCAAATAAGAGCTGGAATATTTAACATCTTTTTTTTTTAGAAAACGGAAGTCGCTAGATTAGTAGCCATGTTAGTGTGGCTTTCACCTGTGCACACTACACACTATAAAAGTGTAGTCTCTTTTTTTTCTGATCACCTTTTTATCACCCTTTATTTTTTTTATATTTACACTCGTTATTATTTTTTGTATAACACATACTTGATTTTATATTATATATTATATAATCATGACTTCTATCTATTTTATATAATCAGATTAAATGGATATGGTTTAATGGAATTGGAAATTCGCATCGGATTGAAGTTGGGGTGTAATGTCGGGCTGGAGGAGCCAAGAAGGCTACTCCAAAAAAAGCCACCCTAACAATAAAATGCAAGATATGAATGTAAGGAATGGGGGTGATGGAATCACCTTCTGTAGTTGGAATGTTAAAGGAATCAATGAACCAATTAAAAGGGGAAAGGTATTAGCTCAGCTGAATAGATTGAAATCTGGAGTTACGTTTCTTCAGGAAACACATCTTAAAAAAGATGCTCAATATAGATTAACAGCTAAATGGATTTCAAAAGTATATCATTCTTCGTTTATACACAAATCTAGAGGGGTTGCAATAATTATTCGTAAAGGTATACCGTTTAAACTTAATTCGATAATAGAGGATAAGGAGGGTAGATATTTAATAATTACAGGGGAACTATATTTAAAAAAAGTAATTCTTATGAATATATACGCACCTAATTTTGATAATCCACTATTTTTTAAGAAAATATTTAATAGTATTCCTATATCCACCCAATATAATTTAATAATTGGAGGTGATTTAAACTGTACTTTAGATAATTATTTGGACAGATCTTCTACAAAAAGTAAGGCTCTTTCTAAATCAAGTAAGCTTATAAATTCTTTTATTAAGACATCGAATGTTAAAGATATTTGGAGATTGGATAATCCAACCGGACGGGAATATTCATTTTTCTCGCCGGTATTCGGAACCTACTCGAGGATAGATTATTTCTTAGTCGACTCAAAATTACTCCCCTTTACGTATGATGCAAAGTATCATAATATTATTATCTCAGATCACGCTCCATTAACATTTAAGATAAAATTAAAAGATATAGTTAATAAAACTAATATTTGGAGATTCAACACACAGATATTAAAGGATAAAGATTGCTGTAACTATGTGGAGAAACAGATTAAATTATTTTTTGAAACTAACGATAAATCTGAGACTTCCCCATTATTATTATGGGATACATTTAAAGCATTTATGCGCGGTGCAATAATATCAGCACAAGCTCATTTTAACAAAGTAAATCGAAAAATGGAGCAAAAGTTAGAAAAAGAGATAAAACAATTAGATAGTGAAAATATAATACATCCTTCTAAAGAGTTGAGTAATAAAATTGCTATATTAAAATATAGATTAAATAAAATTTACTCTGATCAAGTGATAAAACTATATCAACAAACTAAACAAGTTCATTTTGAATTTGGTGATAAACCTCAAAAATTATTAGCACGACAACTCAGAAGATTAGACGATGAAAAAACTATACATAGTATTAGATCGGTACAGGGAAATACATTGACTATACCAAAAGACATTAATGACACATTTTTACAATATTATCAAAATCTTTATTCATCTAAATTAACAGGGCAAACAGATGAAATGGAAACATTTTTAGAAAAATGTCATTTTAATAAGCTAGATTTTGAGAGTAGGCAATTATTAAATGCTGAAATATCGGTAATAGATATCGAAGAATCAATTGGATCGTTAAAAAATGGTAAAACAGCGGGCCCCGATGGCCTGAGTGCAGAATTTTATAAAAAATTTCATGATCTACTTTCATCAAGATTACAAACAGTGTATAGACATACCTATGAGTTAGGAAAGTTACCAGAGTCTTTAAATGAATCTACAATTACATTAATTCCTAAATTAGATAAGGATCTGGAAGATCCTGGATCATATCGAGCGATTGCCCTTTTAAATACTGATCAAAAAATATTAACTAAAGTACTGTCTCGGAGGCTAAGCTTAGTGATTTCCAAAATAATACATTATGATCAAACAGGTTTTATTCCAAAACGTTATTCATCACATAATCTTAGACGCTTGTTTAACATTATATACTCGAGAAGAAGGAGAGATAGTGAATTAGCAGTTATATCGTTGGATGCTGAAAAAGCATTCGACCAGGTGGAATGGTCATATTTATTTAATATAATGGAAAAGTATCAATTGGGGGATGGATTTTGTAAATGGGTAAGAATATTATATTCTAACCCTACAGCAAGAATTTTAACCAATCAAATACTATCACCTAAATTTAGACTTTTTAGGGGATGCAGACAGGGATGTCCGTTATCCCCTTTATTATTTGCTTTGGTGATAGAACCTCTGGCCGAAAGAATCAGATCAGAACCCGAAATATATGGGTATAATACTGACACAACAAATAATAAGATATCTTTATATGCAGATGATATTCTGATTTATATTACTAAGCCGGAATGTAGTATTCCCAAGTTATTTAATGTTATAAATGAATTTAGCGTATTTTCAGGATATAGGATTAATTGGAATAAAAGTGACATTATGCCTATAATTGGTATAAATGTAAATATATTACAAAAATACCCACTAAAAATAGTTACAGATAAATTTAAATATTTAGGAATCAATGTGTCTAAATCCTATAAATTATTAATTAAAGCTAATTATTATCAATTATTAGAGAAACTTAAAAAAAACATTTTATATTGGAAAACACTCCCTATATCTATGATCGGTAGGATTAATGCTATAAAGATGATTTTTTTACCACAATTGTTATATTTATTTCAGGCAATTCCTTTTTTTCTCCCAAAAAGTTTTTAAAAAAAAATTGATACTATAGTTAATAATTTTGTCTGGGATTACAAAAGTCATAGAATAAGTAAAAAACACTTATGTAAGTCTAAGATAAATGGAGGGCTGGCACTTCCAAATTTTCTATATTACTTTTGGGCAGTCCAGATTAAGAATATGAATTTTTGGTGGGTAAATATAGATGTTGAACCAATGTGGTTAAAAATGGAAAAGGAAGACTGTTCACCTTTCAATATAGAGTCGATTATTTTCGCACCTAAGGAAGTACAAAAAAAGACTTATAGGGACAACCCTATAATTCATAATAATAGGCGTATTTGGAAACAGATAGTTAAGACCCTATATCTGGATAATCTTTCTTTTAGGTTACCAATTAGGAATAACCCACTGTTTAAACCCTCAATCTTAGATGCGGGGTTTAGACTGTGGGAGGATTTAGGAATTAAAAGGATAGGACACCTTTATAGAAATGGAAATTTTTTATTATTTGAAGAGTTACAAGATATTTTTGGATTACCTTCACAACACCATTTTAGGTATTTACAAATTAGAGATTTTATTAAATGTAACACACAAGACTATAAAAAAAAAGAACCAGGCTTATTAGATGAGCTGTTTAATTTACATCCAAATACGGATAAGCTTATAGCTTATATATACAATATTATTTTAGATAAAGAGAACCCAACAACTGAAACATATCGTCAAGCATGGGAAAATGAAATCGGATTACCTATAACAAAAGAAACTTGGGAAGAATGCTTACAAAGAATACATTGGTGTTCTTTGAATGCCAGACATACACTGATACAATTTAAAGTTATATATAGATTACACTACTCGAAAACCAAATTAAAAAGTATTTTTCCTAGTCTCTCCTCTATTTGTGATAAATGTAAGAATCTTGAAGCAAATTTAATACATAGTTTGGTAACGTGTCCACGGTTGAATTATTATTGGATTGAAATTTTTAAAGTTATTTCGGAAGTTCTTAAGGTTGAACTCGACCCAGACCCAAAATTAATAATATTCGGAATCCCGGAGCCAAATTTGGTACTCACGGTTAATCAAAGAAATTTTTTTGATTACTGTTTAATAATAGGGAAAAAAATGATACTTAAATTTTGGAAAGGAACATTATCTCCAACAATTAAAATGTGGAAAGCAGAGATGTTGGAGACGTTGAATTTGGAAAGAATTAGATTTGTCCTTTTGGACAGGTATAATTCTTTTGAATCGATATGGTCTCCATATATACAGTATTTAGAAAAGTAGCTATTCTTGGAATCACGGCTCGACGGACACCCTATGGATCCGATGCGAATAACTTACTTATAATTGATATTATTGTGCATTTATTAGAGATATTTCTGAATGAAATAGTATTTCGTATAATGACTTTAGTTTTTGTTTATATATATGTAATATTTTTGTTTTTCAAATTTTCCCTTTTTATTTTCTTTTTATTTACGATTGAAGTATGTGGGAAGAATTTTTTTTATTTTTTTTTATTTACTCTTTTTTCTTTTCTCTTTTATATATCTTTTTCTTTATTTCCAAAAAATAGAAGATATTAAGTATTGTTATGTTATTTGTAGTAATATTGAATTAAGGTGTTAGTTTATAAAGTAAGCTTTACATTGTAAACGGTTTACTTCAAATAAAAAAATATTACAAAAAAAAAAAAAAAAATTATCTTTTCTTTCAAATCCCATTTCCTCCTCTTCTGCCCTTTGTAATCTTCTCCAGACCTCCAACCAGATATATCTGCTATCGAGCATGTTACAACTGTACATTCATTTCCAGAGACTCTAAATATTTTTGTCTCAAAGAGTTTCAAAACCTCTACTTAGTTATCTATTCCTCCTCATCTCTTCAGCATGATTTTGTCTGATAATATTCCTAAATGAAGTGCTCTAATATAGGAATATGGGATAAGAGTTTGTTGTCTTCATTACTTTGCTCACTTCTCACCATCAGCCCTCTCCACAACTGATTTTCAAATTGATAAATGATAGGCCCCAAGAATGCATAGCTGCTGTTTAATCTCAAATGAAAAATAAGTGAATTGCAAAAATCAGCCACAAGTATGGTGATTACAGTGATTAAGAAATTGCTAGTTCACTTTTCACAAGGGAAAAAAGTCTCATTATACACTTAATCGCCTCTTCTACACAATGACTGGTGCGAGAAAAAAAAAATTGTTCAAATTTACTGTCTGTGCTTTCGCTCGATAGAAAGTAATAAGCAAACACTTCTTAAAGGTAAATGTAATATCTTACCATAATTAAATTGACTATTAGACTTTTCACAGTTGATAATATTGAATCGATAAGGAATAGCATTCCTCATTCCACTCACTTCAAAGTAAAACCATTGGTGGTGATGATTGCTGTTTATATCAGAATTAAGAATCAGATCGTATTCAAGCCTAGAAAAAGAAAAAGACAATTGAATAAATTTGCCTAGTAAGCTACAGGCAAAAGAAAACAGTAAGGGAGAAAAACCACCAATATGGCAAAACTACCAATAGCATTTCAACTGCCCATTGTACAGCACCTTTGATCTTGTTCCTATATTTTGTTTCATACTTCCTTATGATATATGAGGCCTTTTCAGCCCATTAAATGTACGCTGGTTCATGTAGCAACCCTGACGGAAATTAATTTGTCTCTTATGAAACACATCCTGTAATTATTGTTGGACTCGTGACATTATGAATGGTTGGTTAAGGCAGCAACACTACCTTGGTTTCCTGATGTAATATTTATCACAAGGCAAACACATTAAAATAACTTGAGTAAGGATTTACTATAGAACAGCATTCAAGAGTCAAGAGGGTTTTATTCTCATGTGTCCCAGATAGGGCAATGAGATTCTTGCTTGTTGCAGCGCAACAGAATATGTAAACATAATATAGAACAGGAGATAAAAGTTCAGTGTGTCTATATACACTGCCAGCAAAGCAGTAGGCAGGTAGTGCAGGAGTCCCCTGCGGTCATCTCCCTCCTAAACAGATACACCATTTTGGATACTGTTGAGGGAGATGGCTCATCAGGGGAATGCAGCAGCAGCCAAGTTCATGGCACCATGGGTGGCTCTGCGGCACATGAGGGGGGAACAAAGAGGGGAAGGGGATTCAATTGTCAGGGGAATAGATAGGCGTTTCTGCGGCCACAAACGAGACTCCAGGATGGTATGTTGCCTCCCTGGTGCAAGGGTCAGGGATGTCACTGAACGGCTGCAGAACATTCTGGAGGGGAGGGTGAAGAGCCAGTCGTCGTGGTGCATATTGGCACCAATGATATGGGTAAAAAAAAGGGATGAGGTCCTACAAGGTGAATTTAGGGAGCTAGGAGATAATCTTAAAAGTAGGACCTCAAAGGTAATAATCTCTGGATTACTACCAGTACCACAGGCCAGTCAGAGTAGAAATAGGAGGATATTGCAGATTAATATGTGGCTTGAAAAATGGTGCAAGGGGGAGGGATTCAAATTTTTAGGGCACTGGAACCAGTTCTGGGGGAGGTGGGACCAGTAAAAACAGGACGGTCCGTACCTGGGCTGGAATGGAACCAATGTCCTTGGGGGAGTGTTTGCTAGTGCTGTCGGGGAGGATTTAAACTAATGTGGCAGGGGGATGGGTACAAGAGCAGAGAGGTAGGTGGGTGTAAAATGAGGGTAGAAGCAATAGGTAGCAAGGTGAAAAGTAAAAGTGGCAGGCAGACAAAACCAGGGCAAAAATCAAAAAGGGCCACTTTTCAACATAATTGTATAAGGGGTAAGAGCGTTGTAAAAACAAGCCTGAAGGCTTTGTGTCTCAATGCAAGGAGTATTCGTAATAAGGTGGATGAGTTGAACGTGCAGATAGCTATTAATGATTATGATATAGTTGGGATCACGGAGACATGGCTCCAGGGTGACCAAGGCTGGGAGCTGAACATCCAGGGATATTCAATATTCAGGAGGGATAGAGAGAAAGGAAAAGGAGGTGGGGTATCGTTGCTGGTTAGAGAGCAGATTAATGCAGTGGAAAGGAAGGACATTAGCTTGGAGGATGTGGAATCAGTATGGGTAGAGCTGCAAAACAATAAGGGGCAGAAAAAGCTGGTGGGTGTTGTGTACAGGCCACCTAACAGTAGTAATGAAGTTGGGGATGGTATCAAACAGGAAATTAGAAATGCGTGCGACAAAGGCAAAACAGTTATAATGGGTGACTTCAATCTACATAAAGATTAGGTGAATCAAATTGGCAGGGGTGCTGAGGAAGAGGATTTTTTGGAATGTATGCGGGATAGTTATCTAAATCAACATGTAGAGGAACCAACGAGAGAGAGGCTATTTTAGACTGGGTTTTGAGTAATGAGGAAGGGTTAATTAGCAGTCTTGTTGTATGAACCCCCTTGGGCAAGAGTGACCATAATATGGTTGAGTTCTTCATTAGGATGGAGAGTGACATTGTTAATTCAGAAACAATGGTTCTGAACTTAAAGAAAGGTAACTTTGAGGGTATGAGACGTGAATTGCCCAAGATTGACTGGCAATTAATTCTAAAAGTGTTGACGGTGGATATGCAATGGAAGACATTTAAAGACTGCAAGGATGAACTACAAAAATTGTTCATCCCAGTTTGGCAAAAGAATAAATCAGGAAAGGTAGTGCATTCGTGGATAACAAGGGAAATCAGGGGTAGTATCAAAGCAAAGGATGATGCGTGCAAAGTAGCCAGAAAAAGCAGCATACCAGAGGACTGGGAGAAATTCAGAGGAGGACAAAGGGCTTACTTAGGAAAGGAAAAATAGATTATGAAAGAAAACTGGCAGGGAACATAAAAACTGACTGCAAAAGTTTTTATAGATATGTGAAGAGAAAGAGATTAGTTAAAACAAATGTAGGTCCCTTGCAGTCAGAAACAGGCGAGTTGATCATGGGGAACAAGGATATGGTGGACCAATTGAATAACTACTTTGGTTCCGTCTTCACTAAGGAAGACATAAATAATCTGCCGGAAATAGCAGGGTACCGTGGGTCAAAGGAGGAATTGAGTGAAATGCAGGTTAGTCGGGAAGTGGTGTTGGGTAAATTGAATGGATTAAAGGCCGATAAATCCCCAGGGCCAGATAGGCTGCATCCCAGAGTACTTAAGGAAGTAGCTCCGGAAATAGTGGATGCATTAGTGATAATCTTTCAAAACACTTTAGATTCTGGAGTACTTCCTGCGGATTGGCGTTAGCAAACGTAACCCTTCTTTTTAAGAAAGGTAGAGAGAAAACGGGGAATTACAGACCAGTTAGTCTAACATCGGTAGTGGGGAAACTGCTAGAGTCAGCTATTAAAGGTGGGATAGCAGCACATTTGGAAAGTGGTGAAATTATTGGACAAAGTCAGCATGGATTTACGAAAGGTAAATCATGCGGAATGTTTCGAGGATGTAGCTAGTAGCATGGATAAGGGAGAACCAGTGGATGTGGTGTATCTGGACTTCCAAAAGGCTTTTGACAAGGTCCCACATAAGAGATTAGCATACAAACTTAAAGCATACGGCATTGGGGGTTCACTATTGATGTGGCTAGAGAACTGGCTGCCAACAGGAAGCAAAGAGTAGGACTAAACGGGTCCTTTTCACAATGGCAGGCAGTGACTAGTGGGGTACCGCAAGGCTCAGTGCTGGGACCACAGCTATTTACAATATATATTAATGATCTGGATGAGGGAATTGAAGGCACTATCTCCAAGTTTGCGGATGACACTAAGCTGGGAGGCAGTGTTAGCTGTGAGGAAGATGCTAGGAGACTGCAAGGTGACTTGGATAAGCTGGGTGAGTGGGCAAATGTTTGGCAGATACAGTATAATGTGGATAAATGTGAGGTTATCCACTTTGGTGGCAAAAACAGGAAAGCAGACTATTATCTAAATGGAGGCCGATTAGGAAAGGGGAGATGCAGCGAGACCTGGGTGTCATGGTACACCAGTCATTGAAAGTAGGCATGCAGGTGCAGCAGGCAGTGAAGAAAGCGAATGGTATGTTAGCTTTCATAGCAAAAGGATTTGAGTATAGGAGCAGGGAGGTTCTACTTTAGTTGTATAGGGTCTTGGTGAGACCACACCTGGAGTATTGCGTACAGTTTTGGTCTTCAAATCTGAGGAAGGACATTATTGCCATAGAGGGAGTACAGAGAAGGTTCACCAGCCTGATTCCTAGGATGTCAGGACTG
Source organism: Raja brachyura (assembly GCA_963514005.1). Next base: position 62,835,966 of record OY740783.1, read on the forward strand.
TCTTATGAAGAAAGACTGGATAGACTTGGTTTATACTCTCTAGAAACTAGGAGATTCAGAGGGATCTTATAGAAACTTACAAAATTCTTAAGGGGTTGGACAGTCTAGATGCAGAAAGATTTTTCCCGATGTTGGGGAAGTCCAGGACAAGGGGTCACACCTTAAGGATAAGGGGGGAATCCTTTAAGACCGAGATGAGAAATACTTTTTTCACACAGAGAGTGGGGTCTCTGGAACTCTCTGCCACAGAGGGTAGTTGAGGCCAGTTCATTGGCTATATTTAAGAGGGAGTTAGATGTCGCCCTTGTGGCTAAGGGGATCAGAGGGTATGGAGAGAAGGCAGATATGGGATACTGAGTTGGATGATCTGCCATGATCATACTGAGTTGTGGTGCAGGCTCGAAGGGCCGAATAGCCTACTCCTGCACCTATTTTCTATGATTCTATATTTCTATGCCACATATACATAATAAATAAACAGATAGAGTGCATTAGTAATAATAGACTGTTATTGTTCAGACCTTGTTTGAGGTTGTGTTTAATAACCTGATGGCTGTGGGAAAGAAGCTGTTCCTGAACCTGGATGTTCCAGATTTCAAGCTCCTGTACCTGCTTCCCGATGGCAACGGAGAGATGAGTGTGTGGCCTGGATGGTGTGGGTCTTTGAAGATGTTGACAGCCTTTTTGAGGCATCCACTGCGATAGATCCCTTCGATGGTGGGGAGGTCAGAGCCGATGATGGACTGGGCAATGGGTACAACTTTCTGCATCCTTTTCCGCTCCTGGACGCTCAGGTTGCCGAACCAAGCAACGATGCAGCCAGTCAGTATGCTCTCTACTGTGCACCGGTAGAAGTTCGAGAGAGTCCTCCTTAACATACCGACTCACCGTAATTTTCTCAGGAAGTAGAGGCGCAAATTCTTTATAAATGCATCAGTGTGCTGGGACCAGGAAAGATCTTCGGAAATATGCACGCCCAGGAATTTGAAGTTTTTGACCCTTTCCACAATCGTCCCGTTGATATAAACGGGATTGTGGGTCCCTATCCTACCCCTTCCAAAGTCCACAATCAGTTATCTGGTTTTGCTGGTGTTGAGAGCCAGGTTGTTGTGCTGGCACCATTTGGTCAATTGGTCAATCTCACTTCTATACACTGACTCATCACCATCAGTGATTCGTCCCACAGCATGTGGTGTCGTCGGCGAACTTGATGATGGAGTTCACACTATGTCCAGCTACACAGTCATGAGTATAGAGTGAGTGCAGCAGGGGGGCTGAGCACGCAGCCTTGAGTTGCTCCCGTGCTGATTGTTATTGAGGTTGACACGTTTCCACCAATACGACAGATTGTGGTTTGTGAATGAGTAAGTTGAGGATGCAATTGCAGAGGGATGCGCAGAGACACAGATCCGTGAGCGTTGTAACCAGCTTGGAGGGGATGATTGTATTAAACGCCAAGCTGTAGTCTATGACATATGAGTTTTTGTTGTTCAAGTGGTCCAGTACGGAGTGGAGAGCCAGTGAGATTCACTGTTGACCTGGGTCGAGGTTCTTGTTTAGGTAGGAGTTGATATACACCATAATCAACCTCTCAAAGCACAGACGTTAGTGCCACTGTCGTTAGTCGTTGAGGCATGTCACCTTGCTCTGCTTGGGCACCAGTATTATTGATGCCCTTTTAATAGTGAGAGGTTGAAAATGTCTGTAAAAATTCCAGCCAGTTGGGCTGCACAGGTTTTGAGAACACGACCGGGTATACCATCTGGTCCAGGCGCTTTCCAAGGGTTCACCCCTCTGAAGGACCTTCTGACGTCAGCCTCTGTGACTGTGACTGAAATACCATCATGGTGAATGTCAAAGTCAAAGTCAAAAGAGTTTATTGTCATGTGTCCCTGACAGGACAATGAAAATCTTTCTTTGCATAGCACAACAGAACATAGAAGGCATTGACTACAATTATATACGTAAATACACACATGAATTAATAAATTAATAACGTGCAAATAACAGATGGAGGGATATTAATGTTCAAGTTTAATAGCCTGATGGCTGTGGGGAAGTAGCTATTCCTAAACTGGGTTGTGCAGTCTTCAGGCTCCTGTACCTTCCACCCGAAGGTAGCAGGGAGATGAGTGTGTGGCCAGGGTGGTGTGGGTCCTTGATGATGCTGCCAGCCTTTTTGAGGCAGCGACTGTGATAAATCCCCTCGATGGAAGGAAGGTCCGAGCCGATGATGGACTGGGCAGTGTTTACTACTTTTTGTAGTCTTTTCCTCTCCAGGGCACTCAAATTGCCGAACCAAGCCACGGTGCAACCGGTCAGCATGCTCTCTACTGTGCACCTGTAGAAGTTAGAGAGAATCCTCCTTGACAGACCAACTCTCCGTAATCTTCTCAGGAAGTAGAGGCGCTGATGAGCTTTCTTAATAATTGCATCTGTGTTCTCGGACCAGGAAAGATCTTCACAGATGTGCACGCCCAGGAATTTGAAGCTCTTGACCCTTTCAACCATCGACCGATTGATATAAACATGACTGTGGGTCCCCATCCTACTCCTTCCAAAGTCAACAATCAGTTCCTTGGTTTTGCTGGTGTTGAGGGCCAGGTTGTTGTGCTGGCACCATATGGACAGTTGCTCGATCTCTCTTCTATACTCTGACTCATCCCCATCAGTGATACGTCCCACAACAGTGGTGTCGTCAGCGAACTTGATGATGGAGTTGGCGCTATGACCAGCTACGCAGTCATGAGTGAGTCGAGCAGGGGGCTGAGCACGCAACCCTGAGGTGCTCCCGTGCTGATTGTTATCGAGTCTGACACATTTCCACCATTACGAACAGACTGTGGTCTGTGGATGAGGAAGTCGAGGATCCAATTGCAGAGGGATGCGCAGAGACCCAGTTCTGCGAGTTTGGTAACCAGCTTGGAGGGGATGATTGTGTCAAATGCCGAGCTGTAGTCAATGAATAACAGCCTGACGTATGAGTTTTTGTTGTCCAAGTGGTCCAGAGCGGAGTGGAGGGCCAGCGAGATCGCGTCCACCGTTGATCTGTTGTGGCGGTAAGAGAACTGCAGTGTGTCCAGGTTTTTGTCGAGGTACGAGTTGATTTGCGCCATGATGAACTGCTCGAAGCAATTCATCACCACAGGCGTTAGTGCCACAGGTCGATAGTCATTGAGGCACGTCACCTTGCTCTTCTTGGGCACCGGTATTATTGATGCCCTTTTGAAGCAGGTGGGAACCTCAGACCTCAGAAGTGACAGGTTGAAAATGTCCGTAAAAACTCCAGCCAGTTGGTCCGCACAGGTTTTTAGGACCCGACCAGGTATGTCATCAGGTCCAGACGCTTTTCGAGGGTTCACCCCTCTGAAGGATTTCCTGACGTCGGCCTCTGTGACTGAGACTGAAATACCATCACAGCAAATAGGGGCTCGGGAAGGCACATCGATGTTCTCCCTATCAAAGCATGCGTAAAATGCATTGAGCTCATCAGGGAGTGATGTATCGCCGACATCCGAGCTGCCTCCTGGTTTCGCCTTGTAAGAGGTGATTGCATTCAGTCCCCGCCATAGCTGCCGAACATCTGCCGAATGGGGGCTCAGGAAGGCACATTAGTGTTCTCCCTATCAAAGCGTGCATAGAACGCATTGAGCTCGTTAGGGAGTGATGATTTGCTGCCATTTGAGCTGCCTCCTGATTCCGCCTTGTAGGAGGGTGATGGCATTCAAGCTCCGTCACAGTTGCCGAACATCCGTCTCATCCTCCAGCTTGGAGCAGCAGTCCCATTTTTGATGGCCTTACCAAGGTCGTATCTGAACTTCTTATAGACCTCTGTATCTCCAGACCTGAATGCCTGGGATCTGGTCTGCAGAATAATTCAGATCTCATGGTTCATCCAAGGCTTCTGGTTTGGAAACACTTGGAAGGTTTTTGTTGGGATGCAGTCCTCCACACATTTCCTTATGAAGTCTGAAACGACTGTGACGTATTCACTCAGGTCCGTTGCAGAGTCCTTGAACATTGCCCAGTCTACAGTCTGCCTCCCCCGACCAGCTCTGTGCAGACCTCACCTCTGGGGGTGCTCTCTTCAATTGCTGCCTGTAGGCAGGAAGAAGCTGCACTGCAGTATGGTTGGATTTACCGGTGAGGGTGAGGGATAGCACAATAGGCATCCTTGATGGCCGTGTAGCAGTGGTCAAGGGTGTTTGGTCCCCTGGTGCTGCAGGAGGCATGATGGTGGAATTTAAGGAGAGATTTCTCCAGGCTAGCTTTGTTGAAATCCCCGGCAATGGTGGTAAATTACTCTGGATAAGCCGTCTGGTGCCTGTTGACCACGGCGTGCAGCTCCCCCAGTGTCAGATGGACATCAGCCTGGGGTGTGATGTAGACTGCGGTCAAGATGATGGGGGTGAATTCCTTCAGAAGGTAGAAGGGGCGGCACTTCACTGCCAGATGTTCGAGGTGTGGAGAGCAGGAATTAGATAGGACTTCCACCTCTGAGCACCACGCAGAGTTGACCATGAGGCAGACACCCCCTCCTCTCCCTTTCCCAGATGCCAGTGTGCGGTAAATGCGATGGATGGAGAAACCTTCAGGCTGGACTGCTGAGTCTGGGGAGCTGGGGGTGAGCCATGTCTCTGTGAAACAGAACACAGAGCATTCCCTCAGCTCCCGTTGGTAAAGCAGCCTTGCTCTTATGTCCTCCACTTTAATTTCAAGGGACTGTACATTGGCTAGTGGGATGGTAGGGAGAGGGGGTCAACGTCCCCTGCGCTTCAGTCTGACCTGGACCTGCAAACATATTCTGACTTCACATCCTTTGTCTGAAGAAGGGTCTCGACTCGAAACATCGCTTATCTCCTTAAATGCTGCTGCACCCGCCGAGTTTCTCCAGCCTTTTGTGTACCCTTTAAGAAGCAATGGTGTGTTCAGCTCTTAACAGGAGATGCTAGAATTTCTCCCACTTCAGTCACTGACCTAGCCTGACACTGACAATCAAAAGAAACCTCATAGCAAATGCACAAGGTAGCTAGCATGATTGGTCATCCCACGACCAGCCTCAGGTCAATCCAAAGTGCAAACAGCCCTTATTGTATTGTATTATGAAATGTTCACTATAAAAATAACTTTTACATTGATTGTCACATTGTTTCCAATACCCAGATTAATTGGGAAAAATACTTCAAAGTATATTTTACTGATAAATATTTACGAATATCTTGAGCCACAAAAGTCACTGTGTAATATAGATCTCTCTTTTTTTATGTTGAATTCTTTGATTCAATTAGTTTCAGTGAGTAGGATGCCAAGTGTTAAACATGAATGGTGGATGGTTTGCAAACATAATGGAAATAATTAGGAATTGATGTGGAGATAATGGTCTGAGAAGAGCTAATGGTGGAAGGGGGCTCTGGGCAGATGGGATTCAAAGATCTTGGTGCTTGCAAGAACAGGTATCTGGATTAAAAGGAGAAACCTATGGTCAGGTTCCAGCAGAGGCATCTGTAACCTTTGCAGATGTTAATTCTGAATGCTGTATTACCTAAAATATTGTGCTAGATCTTAAATTCAAATATTAAGGTTTATCTCAACAAATGGCGAATCTACATTGGAAATAGATCAAAGAAAATTTGGCACTGTAGCAATCGGAGGCGAGAAGGGAGATGGGGGAGAAATAAGCACAAAGATGTCCATCAGCTGCAAATATGAAAGTAAGCGTTTGCTACAGTTTCAGCAGCAAGGATACATAGAAAATAGGTGCAGGAGTAGGCCATTCGGCCCTTCGAGCCTGCACTGCCATTCAATATGATCATGGCTGATCATCCAACTCAGTATCCCGTACCTGCCTTCTCTCCATACCCCCGATCCCTCTAGCCACAAGGGCCACATCGAACTCCCTCTTAAATATAGCCAATGAACTGGCTTCAACTACCTTCTGTGGCAAAGAATTCCAGAGACTCACCACTCTCCGTGTGAAAAATGTTTTTCTCATCTTGGTCCTAAAAGATTTCCCCCTTATCCTTAAACCCCTTGTTCTGGACTTCCCCAACATCGGGAACAATCTTCCTGCATCTAGCCTGTACAACCCCTTAAGAATTTTGTAAGTTTCTATAAGATTCCCCCTCAATCTTCTAAATTCTAGCGAGTACAAGCCGAGTCTATCCAGTCTTTCTTCATAAGAAAGTCCTGACATTCCAGGAATCAGTCTGTTGAACCTTCTCTGTACACCCTCTGTGGCAAGAATGTATTTCCTCAGATTTGGAGACCAAAGCTGTACACAATACTCCAGATGTGATCTCACCAAGACCCTGTACAACTGCAGTAGGACTTCCCAGCTCCTATACTCAAATCCTTTTGCTATGAATGCTAACATACCATTTGCTTTCTTCACTGACTGCTGCACCTGCATGCCTACTTTCAATGACTGGTGTACCATGACACCCAGGTCTCGTTGCATCTCCCCTTTTCCTAATCGGCCACCATACAGATAATACTTTCCTGTTTTTGCCACCCAAGTGGATAACCTCACATTTATCCACATAATACTGCATCTGCCATGCATTTGCCCACTCACCCAGCCTATCCAAGTCACCTTGCAGCCTCCTAGCATCCTCCTCACAGCCAACACTGGCCCCCAGCTTTGTGTCATCCGCAAACTTGGAGATGTTGCATTCAATTCCCTCGTCCAAATCATTAATGTATATTGTAAATAGTTGGGATCCCAGCACTGAGCTTTGCGGTACCCCACTAGTCACTGCCTGCCCTTCTGAAAAGGACCCGTTTACCCCTACTCTTTGCTTCGTGTCTGCCAGCCAGTTCTCTATCCACATCTGCATCTGCAGTTCCTTCTTTAACACTCTATCCACATCAATACTGACCCCCCAATACCGTGTGTTTTAAGTTTGTATACTAATCTCTTATGTGGGACCTTGTCGATAGCCTTCTGAAAGTCCATATATAACACATCCACTGGTTCTCCCTTATCCACTCTACTAGTCACATCCTCGAAAAATTCTATAAGGTTCGTCAGACATGATTTACCTTTCGTAAATCCATGCTGACTTTGTCCAATGATTTCACCACTTTCCAAATGTGCTGCTATCCCATCTTTAATAACCGACTCTAGCAGTTTCCCCACTACTGATGTTAGAATAACTGGTCTGTAATTCCCTGTTTTCTCTCTCCCTCCCTTTTTAAAAAGTGGGGTTACATTAGCTACCCTCCAATCCTCAGGAACTACTCCAGAAGCTAAAGAGTTTTGAAAAATTATCACTAATACATCCACTATTTCTGGGGTTACTTCCTTAAGTACTCTGGGACGCAGCCTATCTGGCCCTGGGGATTTATCGACCTTTAATCCATTCAATTTACCTAACACCACTTCCCGGCTAAACTGGATTTCACTCAGTTCCTCCATCTCATTTGACCCCCGGTCCCCTGCTAATCCCGGCAGATTATTTATGTCTTCCTTAGTGAAGACAGAACCAAAGTAGTTATTCAATTGTTCTGTCATGTCCTTGTTCCCCATGATCAATTCACCTGTTTCTGACTGCAAGGGACCTTCATTTGTTTTCACTAATCTTTTTCTCTTCACATATCTATAAAAACTTTTGCAGTCAGATTTTATGTTCCCTGCCAGTTTTCTTTCATAATCTATTTTCCCATTCCTAATTAAGCCCTTTGTCCTCCTCTGCTGGACTCCCAGTCCCCTGGTAGGCTGTTTTTTCTGGATACAGCCAAGGAGGGGCAGCACAGGAGATTTAAAAATAAACTGTTGGTGTACAGGGGTGACTGCGCTAATGGCATATAAAAAGAAAAGGGTTGAGGTCCTGCAGTGTGAAATAGACAAAAGATTAAAAAGCAGAATCTGCAGGGCAATAATCTTTGGATTATTCCAATTCCCATGCGCTACTGAGGGGAGGAATAGGAAGATAGGACAGTTGTATGAATAGCTGAGGAGTGATGTAGGGGGCAGGAATTCCGATTATTGGACCATTGAGATCTCTTCTGTGTCAGAGTTGGCTTGTACTAGAGGGACAGATTGCACCTGAACTGGAGGGGAACACATTTGCAAGTGCTACTAGAAAGGGTTTAAACTAGAATAGCAGGGGGAAGGCATCCAAAGCAGTAGTGAAGCAGGTGGGAAGCTGGAATTCGATACAGAGGTCAATGACAGCAACTTTTATAGACAGAACAAGCATGGGCATGACAGGAAACAAGGAAGTATGATTGCATTAAATTGCATACATTTCAAAACAAGAGGTCTAATGGGTAAGGCGGATGAACTTGGGGTACATGCGACTGAGACATAACCATCACAGAAACCTGGCTATTTAATGTTGCAGGTTACAGGTGCTACAAGCAAGATAGAGTGGGATTAAGAGAGGAGAGGGTGGGGCATTGCTTTACTGATTAAGGAGAACAATATGCAGCAGTCCAAGGTGATATTACTGAGTCAGGTGAGGCGAATCAGGTGAGGCTAAATATGGGTGCAGCTGAGAAATAATAAGGAGATGAACACCTTGCAGGGATTGGCAGTGTTGCTTTGTGACAGTACGCCCAAGCATCTCTAAAAAGATAAAAACTGGATTTTCACATTTAAATTTTTTTTAAATTTGACCGTAGAGATTTGGCAGAGATTTATAAATTGTCATTATCCATAATGGAGTGTCAAAAGACTGGACAATGGATAATGTGATGTTTCTATTTTAAAAATGTGCAAACAAAGTACTGGTAATTATAGACCAGTAGGCCTAACATCTGTGGTAGGCAAAATATGGGAGAGAATTCAGAGGGAAAAGATATACATGCATTTAGAAAGACAAGGGTTGATTAGAAATAGCATAGTTTTGTATCTCACAAATTTGATTATTTTGAAAAAGTAACTAAGGAGGTTTTTGAGTATCAGGGTCATAATAATAGTTTATATAGTTTCAGGAAGGCCTATGATAAAGTAAGATGGGATAGGATCCAGGGAGAGTTAGCTAACTGGATACAGAATTGGTTTCACAGTATGAAGTGGAGGGTGATGGTGGAAGGTTCCCTTTCAAACTGAAGGCCTGTGACTAGTGGTGTGCATCAGTCGTGCACCTGCTGTTATCATTGATATCAACAATTTTGAAGAGAATATATACGGCATGGTTAAGAAGTTTACAGAAGGCACTAAAATAGGTGGTATAGTAGACACTGAAGATGGTTATTAAGAACTACAGCAATTAGGCGGAGGAATGGTGAGATAAGTGTAAGATGTTACATTTTAGCAAGTCAAACCAAGGTAGGACCTTCTCAGTGAACAGTAGGGTCTTGGGAAATGTTAGAGCGGAAGGATCTAGGAGTACATAGTTTCCTAAAAATGGCATCGTAGGTAGATAGGGTGGTAAAGGCAGCTTCTCACACGCTGGCCGCTTCACCAGACAGGCAACTAAACAGAGAAATTGGGGTGTTATGTTACATTAAATGCTGAAGGTTGTACAAAATGCCGGAGAGGTTATACTTGGAGTATTATGTTCAGGTTTGGTCACCTTGCTCTTGAGAAAAATCTCATTAAGCTGGAAAAAGTGCAGAGAAGAGGTTGGGCAAGATTGGACTTTATTCCTTGAAGGGCAGGAGATGGAGGGATGACATTGTAGAGATGCTGAAAATCATGAGTGGCATAGAGAGAGTTAATACAGTAATACTTTTTCACTGGACAGGGGAAATCAAGAATTAGAATGAAATAGGTTTAAGCTGAGAGGGGAAAACTAGGAACCCGTATGGCAATGTTTTCAGATAATGGTTGGTATATGGAACGAGTTTCCTACCACTTCAAGCAGGGTGCAAGGCCTGACATGCTGGCAGCTCACTCACGGCTGGTGGGCTGGTAGTTGACTCACGGCTATTCCTTGAAATTCCACCAGCCGTGAGTGAGCTGCCAGCATATCAGGCCTTGCACGCTGCTTGAAGTGGTAGGAAACTGCACTTGAATTTGGTGGCCTTGCGCCCTGCTTGAAGTGGTAGGAAACTGCACCTGAATTTGGTGGCCCTGCACCCTGTTGAAGTGGTATGAAACTGCATGTGAATTTGTTGGCCTTGCACCCTGCATGAAGTGGTATGAAACTGCACTTGAATTCGGTGGCCTTGCACCCTGTTTGAAGTAGTGGGAAATTACACTTGAATTCGGTGGCCTTGCACCCTGCTTGAAATGGTAGGAAACTGCATTTGAATTTGGTGGCCTTGCACCCTGCCATGAGTCAATAGCCATGAGTCAACTGCCAGCCCACCAGCCGTGAGTGAGCTGCCAGCATATCAAGCTTGAGTGACTGAACGGCCACCCCAAGAATCCATTTGACCCACAATGTCCATACTAGCCCTCTGGAAACCAGTCCCTTCAGCCCACAACACCCATACTAGCGCTCCAGAAAGCCTCCCACAAAATATTGGAATATTTGGTGAGGTGGAATATTGTATTGGGGGAACCAGCCCTCCCGTGTGAACATGAGACCCAATGGGTCCCACTTAGTCTAGTATGTACTAAATGTGAACCAAAGGAAATGGGGACTTGGCAAGAAAGTAGACACCATGATGTTGGTCAGGTGCATGGATAAGAAAGGATTAGAGGAAAGAATTAGAAGGATATGTGTCAAAAGCATGCAGGTGGGATCAGTGTAGATGGGGCATCTTCATTGGTATGGGCAAGTTGGGCCGAAGGACCTGTTTCCATGCTGCTGATGCTATCACTTTATATTATTACACATTATATACAGCTTTTGTCACATTTCCATGTAAATGTATTAAATAAACTTCAAAGTTGTGGAATTTCAGAGGATATCTTGGGAATGGAAAACAAATTGGCTAATATTTACAACTAAATTAATCACAGCGCGTTATATAGAGCAAATTAGCATTATCACTCAATTTCCAATATTTGAATCAGTGCTGGGTGAACACAAAATGCTGGAGTAACTCAGTGGAGTAATTTAAATCAGTGCTCGTAGCTGATGTTAAAGGAAATGGAGACAAGGAGAAAGGAACTGCCTTCAAGACAGTCATTTAAATATCAATCACTAATATCATTTCCCAGAGCAACCTCCACCCCCAAACTAAAATCTGCAATTCTTTATTGCGGAACAATTGTTCAAGATTAGCTAATAGAGTCTGTTATTCAATATTCAGGAATGTTGTCGTTAATGCAATTGACAGGATTGGTTTCTGCTCCCCTCCCAAAAAATCTCATCAATCTTACTTTCTAATTTGAATTGCTTTTCGAAGATTTCCAGATTCAAACTGCGAATTGAACCTCAACGTTTCTCCATCTTCGGATACAGGATAGCTGAGTGAGAAAGGAGGATAAAACAGTATCCAGTTAGTAACATCGAAGTTGAACAGTCAGCTAAAAAGCTGAAAACTGAGAATCTTTATATAACTCACCTGAGACAATCAAGATCATATATAGTTTTGTCAATAATGTCATTTGCATGAATTAGTCTCTCAATATCTTGGAATATTTTTGTTCTGTGGTAGAAAAAAAATAATGCCCATAAATGCAGTTTTTGCATATATATGTTAAAGTATGTATTTTGAAAACGGTGTATTGTTTTAATTGGTTACTCACAGCTTAAAGTATAGTAGGGAAAGTAAATTATTCAAACAACACCAACCAAAACTTTCCATAAACTTATGATTCTAATTAATTGATATGGTTTGAGGTTTAAACATATCCTTACCCCTTATTAGACATTTCTTTATCATAGATATAAATAAGTACAGCAGTTCACAGAAATTAACAAATAAAAGTTTAATTAATTACAATTATCTTTTTGGATCCTAGCTACAGGGTCCAAATATAATAATTCTAAAATATTTTGCCTTCCTATGATATGTAAATAGTAAAATAAAAAATTATTTCCACTATAATTTTTGTAAGCATAAAAGATTTGTTCTCACATCTCTGTACATTACAACCAATATAATAATTCAAAAATATGAATAATTTATCTTCCTATGATCTATAAATTGTATAAATAATTCAAAATAATTGAACTTTGTAAATTGTAAAATAAAAAATTGAGTTACAAGGAATTTTTGTGGATTACATCATACAAAATCTGTTAAGATGGCACAATTTCAAAACATTTTCTATTTTTATCCAGATTAATGTGAAAATACATGCAAATTAACTCCTCCAAAAATCGAGCAAAATGTAATGTTATGGATTACTGTATATTCTTTCCAATTCAGTCTTCCCCTCTTACAGTATAAAGGCTTATGAATCTAACTTTCGCATTGAGATGTTTTGCTTTATCATTTTTCTCAGTTCTGGTAGTGCTTTCTCCTCTCAATGTAATGCTTTCAGATAGCAATCACTTGCATGCTCACCTTTGAACACCGTAGGTTCTTTCTATGAGAGGTTCCTTGAATGGAGGTGGAATATGGCCAAAATAATCAGGATAAGCCACTTCACCATATTCGGGAACAGATTTAGTCGTTTTAACAATTTCAACATAAAGGTCAGGGTCATGAAGTGGTTGCAAGACACCTGGTTCCGGTAAGTCTGAAAATCCTGGTTCTTCAGAACTTAAAGAGGACTCATCCTCGGCATCAATGTCAATGCCAGTACAGCACAATTGACCTAGCTGGGTACCAACCTGTTGCCAAGATGGAGGCTGACCAAATGATGAAACAAATAAAGACTTTCCACAACCAGAGATCTGCTGACACGTTTTGCTGCATGTTTCTCCTAGTGTCAAAAATCTGGGTTTATTCTCAACTCCACTCTCACACCCAGATTTCCAACATTTAACATCTTCAGAAGCATTATTACAGTGTAGGGACATACTGCCTAAACCTTTTGTAATTTCATTGTTCAGGCACTGTGTCGGTGTATGTCCATTTTGTTTGGAATACTGATAGTTAGCATTGTTTTTGCTCTTCTCTGTATTCTGCAGATCCATGTGTGTTACTTGTTTATGGTCTTGTCCAGCTCCTTGATAAACATTCGGTAGAATCTGGTGGCTTTGTGGAATATTATTGTCTTTAACACTTGCTCTTATCGTATTACTTTTTGAAGACAGCTCTTCTGCTGTGGGTACAATAATGGGTCCCGTCCGCTGAACATCAGATCTTGATGGACTTGTGTTGCTACTTTCAGTAAAATTATATGCCTGGAACAAAAAAAGTGTAAAATAAACTCAAGATGAATGTTGAGGCAACTGAATTGGATAATTGTTTCCATATAAATTTGCAAACTATATAATGCCTGTGACTGGGGCACGCCATGACTGAACATTAATAGCTTCACATTAATCTATTTTTAAATGCATAGATTACCAAAAGGTTGTCAGTGGTAGACATGGATTTCTAATTCTCTCTCTGCAAGGACAAGAATTCAGCCTCAAAGACATCTGAGCCCGTATGTGGAGGCAAATCAGGCCACCTCTTTGAAAACATATTTTGTTCTTTGACAGATCAATCCAAATGGATTATTAAGTCTGAGCATTTTGTTTCCACTTTTGCTATTTTTTCTTCACCTAATGGCTTCACCCGCCATCTTGTCCAGTTCATTATTATTCACCCATGAACTTCAGAAGTGTATGTCAGCAGGGCTGGCTGTCATACAAAATCCTGTCATTGCCCAGTCCAGACTGACAAACTTTATACACATGTTGCTAGATTGCACCTGGAAATACTCAATTCCTCCAGGAAAAATAAGGTAGATGATTACACTCACCCACAATGTAATTGTCTCTGCAAAGACTAAGGTTTATCTGGGTCACTGGGTAACTGAACTACTGCCAATCTGCATTGAATATATTCACTGAATGACTGTAAAATAGATGAAATTATTTAACCACATGAACTCGCGTTTTGTTCTAAAATACTTCCCAGATATTCACGGTTTGAATGTTTGTTTTAAACTAAGAGGATTCTGAAAATGAATTAGACCAAAATTCAACAAAGAGATGGGACCAGCACGCAAATTAACCGAAACCAAGACATTTTTACGCAGAGAAAAATTGGCCAAATTCATAATTAAATACTGCTTTAAATGTAAACCATATGTACAATTTTCCTTCAACACGCTGTAGATCTTTCATTTATTGGACCAGATCATGCTTACATGCAGCCAGTTTTTCCATGGAAAATGTTTGTTACCTCTTCCTAGCTAGTCAGTTCAACTGACTGCTACTTAGTGTAAGTAACATCTTGCTCTGCCACTGGGCTATCAAATTGAGTGGTACAGAGCTGTGATGTAGAATTAAAGGACTGGATACTTTATGCTGTTATCAAAGCAGCAGTAGGTGATTTGTCCCCCTTGCCTGCTTTGTCCTTCAATAAACCATGGCTGAGCATTTATCTCAGTTTCACTTTGCTGCACCAACCTCACATACCTAAAAGTCTGTTTTAACTATACTCAGTGACTGAGTATCCATCCATGAAGACAATTTCAAAGATTCATCTCCTCTGGGGAGAACATTTTTCTCATCACATATCACACAAAGGGTGGTGGGTGTATGGAACAAGCTGCCAGAGGAGGTAGTTGAGGCAGCGACTATCCCAACATTTAAGAAACAGTTAGACAGGTACAGGGCAAGGACAGGTTTGGAGGAATACGGATCAAACTCGGGCAGGTGGGATTATTGTAGCTGGGACATATTGGACGGTATGGGTAAGTTACGCTGAATGGCCTGTTTCCAAACTGTATCACTCTGTGACTCTGAGACAATCCTGAATTGAGAACACTTTTCAGTCTGAAGCGGTTTCAGGCATGCGAGTCAGGGGAAACGTCATCCCTGCATCCATTCTGTCAGACTCCATAATCATTTCTACTCTTCATTAATCTAAACTCCGCAGACCTCTCTTTAGTTGATAGTCCTTGACTCCAAAGATGTCCTCTTTTATCACTATTCCAGATGTTGACAGAAAGATGCATCTGGGATGCATTAGGGACAATTGATAGATTCACCATACTTTTCATATCAAAATATTTAATTAATAAAAAAGTTTCGAAAAGGATTCAAATGTTCTTAAGCACACTGGTGAAACAGAAAAAAAAATGGGGTCAACTCAGCAGGGTAGATTACATCTAGTGTTAGATAAAGGTATGTCAAGTGCATGAAAGGTTCTGACCTCCCAGAACGGATGCCCAGACCTCCAGCATCCAGGTGGAGTCTAGAAGGAGGTACTTAAAACAAAATCTCTTTTCAACCAATCTTTCTAATTCATTGTCATCTTTGAGTACTAGAGTACTAGTTAGAAAGATGAAAAAAGGAAAGATTATGGGTACTAAACTAAGGAGTGTTTATTTGATTTTAAGGAAAGTAAGAATGTGAATTTACAGAACCTCTAAATTCCCTGAACATCCCAAGGTGCTTTACATTCCAACAAATTACTTTTGAAGTTCGATTTTTATTTTCCAGCCTATTCCAGCAACCAATCTGTAGAATAAGGTTCCTGAATAGGCAAATGAAAGAATAATTAGTTACTGATAATTATGTTCAAGAAGAGTCGAGTGTTTTATTGTCATATGTCCTGAAATGGAACAATGAAATTCTTACGTGCAGCAGCAGCACAACAGGTTTGGAAACTCAGTAGATAACACAACAAACGAAATAAGTTACATAAATTGAAAAAAACAATATTGTTCAAAACAAAAAAATCCCAGGAGTTCATTGTTTGCATTTTTGTTGGAGTTCGTGCTGTTTAATAGCCTGATGCTTGTTGGAAAGAAGCTGTTCCTGTACCTAGAACATTAGAGTTTTTAGAATCTTATATCTTCTTCCCAGTGGCAGAAGGAAAGTGAGAGTGTTGCCAAGTGATGCTGGGTCCTTGTGAGTCCTTGATGATGCTGGCTACCTATTTGAGACAGCGCCTCTTATAGATCCCGTCGATGGTGGGGAAGTCAGTGCCCGAAATGAACCGGGCAGTGTTAACCAATTTTCGTAATCTCCTTCGTTAAAGGGCATTCAAATTGCTTCTTCTTCTTCCGTGTGGTGTGCACAGCCTAAAGTTGTTGGACAACTTGTTCTATTTGATCTTCCGTTTGTGCGTGTGGAGTTGATTGCATTAGTCGAAACAAGGCGCACCACGTGAAGGTTGCAATCTTCCACCCCATTCAAATATGATGCAACAAGTCAATATACTCCCAACTGTATACCTATAGAAGTTCAAGAAAGTATTAATTGATATACCGAATCATCTCAATCTTCTAGAGGCGTCGATAGGCTTTCTTTATGATTGCATCAATGTGCTGGGTCAGGACAGATCTTCATGCTCAGAAACTTGAAGTTGTTGATTCGTTCCATCCCCCACCCATTGCAGAAGACAGGTTTGCGGATCCTCACCTTCTTCTAGTCAACAATCAGCTCCTTGGCTTATTGATGTTGTTTGGCACCATTCGATCAGACGATCAATCTCCCTCCTATACTGTGACTCATCATTGTGCGTAATTGTCCAATAACAGTGAATTTAAAGGTGGAGTTGGAACTGTGTCCGGCTACACAGTCATGGACATAGAGCAAGTAGAGTAGGGGACAGCACACAGCCTTGAGGTGCCCCTGTGCTAATGATTATCGAGGAGGAAGTACTGTCAATTCATACAGATTGAGAAGTCATATTGATGGCTAGAATTCCAGGAAAACTATGTTCTTCCTCAAATCATGCCCAAATAAATTTTATGTCAGTTCAGAAAACAGAGACGGATTTAATTTGATTCCTCCAAAATGGAGAATCTGCAATAATTCAGCATTCTTTCAGTAAACTGTTAGCACTTGCACTGACCGTCTTTTAATGACTCACAATAGTATACATACTGTAGATTCAGTTCAAGTGGTACAAACTTTGGTATAGCCGGTGGGGGAACGATTTTCTGTAATGCAAAGCCTCGTAGGTTGACATGTGCAAGGCCGTAGACATTATGTATATGGACCAGCAAACCCTTTGATAAGGTTCCACATGGTAGTGAGCTCTGGAAGATTAGCGCGTGAAATTTAGGGAGAGCTAGCTAAATGGATACAGAATTGGCTTCATGGAAGATAGAGACTGGTGGAGGAAGGGTGCTTTTCGGACTGGAGGCCTGTGACAAGTGGTGTGCCTCATGCTTTGATGCTGGGACCATTATGACCAGTATCAACAAATTGAATGAGAATGTACATGGCATGATTAGTAAGTTTGCAGATGACACTAAAGTAGGTGGTGTCATAGACATATTGAAGATGATTATCAAAATTTACAGCAGCATCTTGATCAGATGGGCAAGTGAGCTGAGGAATGGCTAATGGAGTTTAATGCAGATAAGTGAGGTGTTGTATTTTAGGAAGTCAAACCAGGGCAGGTGTTGTAGAGCAGAGGAATCTGGAAGTGCAGGTACATATTTCCATGAAAGTGGAATCACAGGTAGTTAGTTGCTGGATTTTGGTATATTGGCCTTCATCAGTCAGGATATTGAGTATAGAATTTGGTTTGTCGTGTTACAGTTGTACAAGACGTTGGTGAGGCCACATTTCAAGTAGTGCGTCAGTTTTAGTCATTCTGCTATGGGATGGATTTCATTAAGCTGAAAAGAGTGCATAGAAGTTGCCTGGAATAGAACTATAGGGGGAGAATGAGCAGGCTAGGACTTTATTCTCTGTAGCGCATGAGGCTGAAGGGTGATCTTGTAGGCAAGAGGAAACAAAAAATAGAGGACATGATGAGAGGGAAAAGATTGAATGGAACCTGAGAGGCAACTTTTCATTCTGAGGGTGGTATATATACGGAATGAAGCAGGGATTGCTAGTATTCTAAGTGTAGATTTAGAAACTGAAGCATGAGACTTAACCTTATCTTTTTCATCAGCTTTATGTCTTTATCCTAACCCTTCTTCCTATAGGTCACATGCACCAGTTTTTCTATCAGAGTGCAATCACCTCTACAGTGGAAATCAAGTATATAGAATATGATTGCTTCACCAACTACCTGACTTATTTGCATTGGTATGAGCTGGGCTTGCCACTGTAATTCACCATGCCATGCTCACCCCAAATTCTCCTCAGATCTACAGAAGTTAAATGGAAATTTCACTAACATGCCTTCATCTTTCTGCTTGACACAATACCTCTGGCTTCAAGACTGACTTTAGTTACATTAATCATCACCTACCAAATCCATTCTTTTCACGTTAGCATGTTGACAAATATGTGAATATTAGTAGGTGCTTTGAAGGCGAGATGGCCTGAATATTGGATCAGTATATTAGTGATATATCCAAATATATTACCACCAAATATTTGGACTCCAGATGCCAACCAATCATTTATCTTTCAACAATGACACATTTAACACGTTTGCTTGGATTTTGCTTTGTTTTCTTGACCTAACTCAAAATCAGGTTCCCTCCACTATCAGAGTCATAGACTCAGAACACTGAAACTCTCCTCTTCTGCTAGTCTGAATTTGTTTTGCACTGAACAATTTCTCCACTGATTTCCTTCAGATAAAATGGGACTGCAGGAATCCTGATGGGTCTCTACAGAAACTAATCTGCTCATAAACTTGTGTAAACCATCCTTGCCAAAGATTTACTTTGCAACTACCACAAAGAATGTTAGACAGTAATGGTTCTAAACTTGAAGCTACATGAAATAATTTGATGCCAGAGGTAATCAAGCATAAAGAAAACAATAGTGGTCAATCAGAACGTTTGCGTTGCCTCTCTCAAGGATCTCAGTTCATTTTACTCTAAAGGACCTGTCCCACTTGGGGGCCATTTGAGAGTCATTTACGTGACATAATTTCCACGTGCATTGTGCGCGCATGGCGCGTGGTGGTGTAGGCAGTGACGCGCGGTACCCCTGGATTTTGGGATTCTCAAAATCCTCGCTCGCCACCATTGTTCACTTGGTCTTTTATTTACTATGGTTAAAATCATTTTTGGAGATCATATTTCTTTAAGAGGAGATTATTTTGTACTTCTAAATTATTTTTTGTGCCTACTGGGGTAAAGTGCAAGAAGTATAAAAATCAAAATGCACAAACATAAAATATTTCCTCTGGGAGCCAATCATAAATGTCTGGAAGGCTAAACACTAAACTTCACATCAGCAATCACTACATCAAAACAAGTTAACAAGAGTACCATGCATAAACCTGGACCTATTCACATTACATCACCTGGCCCATAAACTTGAGGGCCAAAAGCATTCAGCAAAAATGGTCAACATGATTTTAAAACATAAAAGTCTTAACTTTTATAACTTTGTTTTGTTTGTCTTGTCGCAGCTCCTCATCTCAGTTTTGTAATTCAGATTCAGTACCCTTGGACCAACATTCCAATATAGCCTGGAGGAAGTGGTCCTCATGGCAGCCACACTGATGATGCAGCACGGTTGATTAAATGGCACTGAATACCTGTATTGATAACTACTTCCATCACTGATAATAGTTGTACTTTGGCTGCTAACTTGGCTTAGGGTGAAATTATCTTGCTTTCGGTAGCAGGACACACGTAACTTTCCATATTGTAGATTTCAGTATGGTAGCATATCACACATCTTTAGCTATGAATACACCTAGTTCTGAAGTACAGAATATCATCCTGCATCTGGGATCCCTTGGGCCATGATCCAATCCCACAATCCCAGCTGTTGTGAAGTTAGATTAATTATTTCACTGTTGAAATAACTCGGGCGTCATTTATAATGTCAGTGTTAAAACACAAGCCTCATAAGGAGCCCAATATAATTGTTATCTCTATATAACTAAAAGTCTTGTCTTGTTTGTGTGTGTGTGTGTGCCCACGATGTGTCAATCTGCTTTTCCTATCTTCTTCCAAATGCTAGACCACAGCGTTCCCATTTTCACATATCCTACTCACATTTCTCCCGTCATTGGCGATAAACATCTTCCCGTTGCATTCCCACCTATATTTCCGAGGTTATTAATCTTTTAAATTTAAAAAACAGCCCATAAACCCACCCATTTCAGAAAAAAAAACCTGAGCGACATCTCAATGCACTCGCAAGGCAGGACGGGACACTCTGGGAGGGAGGGGCACTCCAGCGCTCGCGACACAATGCACTCACAAGGCAGGACGGGACACTCCGGGGAGGGAGGGGCACGCCAACACTCGCGGTGAATGAGGAGTGGTGGCGGCTGCCAGCGCTCGACGTCCAATTACCTGGTGGGAAGGGTGGTGCCATGGGCCGAGCCCGGGGACTGGGCCTGGGCTGGAGCCCAGCCTGGTGCTGGAACTGGAAATGGAGTGAGGGCCGAGCATGGGGCTTGGGATGGGGCTGTGACTGGGGCCGACAAAGAAGCCTGGGTCGGGGTCAGGGACGAGCCCACTGGAGCCCAGGCAGCAGGCGAGCTGATGGATGGAGTCTGCAGCCGAGGCCGAGTTCCAGACCCTGGCGCTACTCTACGACCTGGGTAGGTTCTGGGGGCAGGGAATGGGAGGATGAGGGAAATGAGGAGGGAGATGGGGTGGGGAGTGGGGTATTTGAGGGAGGTGGGGGGGGGATGTGGAGGAGGGAGATGGGGAGGGGGGGAGCAGGGCAATGCCCCTTCCCTATCTACCCTTACTCCCACGCTCTCTACCCTCTCCCTCTCTCTCCCACTACCCCCTCCCTCTCTCTACTCCCTCCATTTCTGCCCCTCTCCCTCTCTACCCCCCTTCCCTCTCTAGCCCCCCCTCCCTCTCTACAGATTGAAGAGGGAGGGTGAAGAGGAGGAGGAGGGAGTGCTGGGGGATGAGGATAAATGACCATGCCTGCGCAGTTGGGGGTTATGCGCCAGTGGTCCAATATTGCGTTGGGGGAACGACTTGCATTGGGGGAACGGTGGAATCTTGCGTTGGGGGAGCAGACCCAACGGGTCTGCACTTGGTCCAGTATTCACTAAATGCTGATGGACAGACATGGCAACATGTCTCAAGATGTTCTTTGGATTGGCATCAACCGAGGAGCCTGTTGAAGGAACCAGCCGCACAAGCATAAAGTAGTTTTCCCATCGTCTAACCCCTGTACAGAGGTCCGTGGTTCCTGAAATGTGTGCCACGTACAACTAGCGTAAAATTGCTAAGGTTTACAAAATGCGTTTTACTACTTTCTGAATATTTTACCTTTACTTTGCATCGCAAGGTGTACTCGAACATTTTTCTGCTCATTTTACTTCTCTCTGCCACATCATTTAGTATAGAATCTAACACATTGCAACTTCTGAATATGGTGCAGCAGGTGCACTCGGCAGCTCTAATGGAAAACACTAACTAACATCTGTATGCTGTACAGTTCTGAAGTGTTTGATATAGAAGTGCCCCAAGAAGGAGGGATTATTTTTACCTGGAAGTCTTCTGTGAGCTCTGGGAAAAACTGCTTGTACATCTCCAATTCTTCTACTGGCCGCCCCAAATCTTGCACTGGCTTTAACTTGCTAAGGTCAGTTTCAATATCATCATTCTGAAAAGAAACATCTATGTAAAGAAAATGTTTTATTTCTTATATTAATAGAGCTCCAAACTGTTTCTGCAGTCAAGTAATGTCCAATTTTACAACTAACTTAAGTACTTTTGCACTCATGGTACACATCCTGCTTAACCTATGGATCTGGAAATATTTATTACAATTATTCGTTTTCTTTTATATTTTGAGTCGTTAAAACAAGATGTTTCAAAACTTGTACACAGCAGATTTTCAAATTATTCAAGCAATGCTTAAAGAGTGCGATTAGAGTTATCCACTGAAAATTAAAATTTCAAAAGAATGTGAGCAAATAACTTAATTTAGAAATTCCTAGAACAGATCTGTTAAACTATCCTCTGGGTGCTATTTCACATTGGAAAATAAACTGCTTTCTTTCAATTAAAGTCAAAATTGTCAAGAACTATGGAAAACTAGTACTTCAAGGTTACGTTTTTACAAAACAATTCACTTGAAGGCTTATAATCCAAAAACCTCATCACTGCAGGCAAGACCACACAAGAAATGGAAACAGATACGAGTATACAATGAATTGTAAAATAATTGCAGATGCCAGAAGGGAACTGAGGCAGTTGTGAACATGCCATTTGTATGGTACAAGAGCAAAAAAGGGAAAGTTTGTTGTAACAGTTTGTTTTACAGCTAAGGAAACCCAGAAATAATGCAGAAACAAATAACTGCAGATGCTTATTTATACCAAAGATTTATACCAAAGACACATTGTGCTGGGGTAACTCAGTGGGTCAGCCAGCATCTCTGGAGAAAAAAAGATAGGTGACGTTTCGGTTCGGGACCCTTCTTCAGACTGCTGGACTCTACCTGAATACAGGTCACTTCAAGACTTTCAGGGAACATTATAACATATATAAGGTAAAATTTATTTTTAATGAGGGAGAGAAGGGGCGAGTACACTGTACTGATAATTCAGTCATATCAGTACCAAAAATATAACTGAGCATAACGAGCAATCTCACATCAAGACTAGTCCATTAGCATTGCAGCAGAAAGTGAGGAATGAGAAGTGGAGGAGTGAAAGTCGCCTATGTGTTATTTATTTTACTGTGACATAGCTGTTGCACATCAACAACCACATGACCTTTACAGAGCAATCCTATGGCACCACGAGCCACCTCATAAAATGAATGAGATTTTTGAAATAAAGCGATAAAACTAGAAACAGTAATTACTATCAACTACATTTTAGGATTTGAAACATTGTTGATTTAAGTTGATCAAAACAAATATATATTGTTTTGGTACATGCCACGCAGGAAAGATTGGGGGGGGGGGGGGGGGGCTATCCTGTATGCACCAAAAATTCAGTTAGATGCTGTAAGGCATAAAATATTAGCAGGGCTTTATTATTTAATTTCATGTTATGTCTCTCCATCACCTCAGTAATATGCTCTTAGATTCAGAAAGGTTAAAATTGGTTTGAAAATCAAACACAAATAATTCTCTCCCACTCCATCCATTTTATTATAACATTCTCATATTTTATTTAATAAACAGTTCTAATAAATAAGATATATTCCAAATATCACCATTTTCAACAGTATCACCATTCATCTTATCATTAGCATCAATCTTTAGATTTAGTTCAATTTGTAAAAAAGTTGGTCTGGTACCTTCTTGTTTTCATTTTCTTCTTCTTCATTTTCATTGTCATTGTCAGTTTCAACTTCTGTATCATCAGTATCATCACTTTCATCTACAACGTCATCAACTAAAACAGAAACAACTTTAAAAAAAGTCATCTGAACTCTTAAAATAAGGAGATTTATTACAAACTTTCAATCACGAATGCTGGTTATTTAGAAGCTATTCATATTTAATTTTAAAAGGTGCAAAAACAGTAACCACTGATTAGATCAAAAGCAAAAATCTGCAGCCAATGACTCAACTCATCACCATCCAGTGTTTTCACCATTTTAGTTCGTCAGAAGGGTTGAGCTCCAAGAATGCACTAGCTTTATCAAGTAGCTTGTTTGAATGGCATCATTTCCACTAATATGTTAGCAGCAGTGTGCTCTTCTGCCCTTATGTTCTATGCCAAACCCAACAAAGGTAACTGTATCATATGACTTCTTAATCATATATACTACTATTCTGCAGTGCATACATAAAGTATTCAGACCCCTTCACTTTTTCCACATTTGTTACATTACACCCTTATTCTAAAATAGATTAAATTCATTTATTTTATCATCAATCTGCACACAATCTATCTATATAAACTATTAAAAGTCTCATCCTGTTTCTATATATGTGTGTGTGTGTGTGTGTGTGTGTGTGTGTGTGTGTGTGCGTGTGTGTGTGTGAATAGCTGATTGTATCTACGCCAAAACTGTACACGGTAGCACTAACATTTTTGCAGAACCTTACTCAGCTTTTTCCCGTCGTTAATTTTGTCAACTTTCCTTCAGAGTTGATGTTATATTTCATGTTATTGTTATTTAAATGTTTAAAAAAGCCAACTTTAACAAGATTTTTACTGTTAAAATCCTTCCTGCCACCTTCCAACAAACTTTGATATAAAGTTGCAATACAGGTCCAACAAACTTCGATACAAAGTTGCAATACAGGAACACTGTGCTTCCACCAACTTTTCACCTGATTGGGATATCAGTCCTCCACCCAACATTTGCAACAATGTTGCCATCATACAACATTTCAGCTCCTGGCAGGACAGGAGGGGGATGGTGAATGGTAATTGGGGAAGTGCAATTTGAATTTTTTTTTAAGTCCAGTGCTGGGGGAGCCAGGGGAGTGTTGGAATCTTATGTTCGGCAACGGAATGAGTTGGGGACCAGGGCTCCAATGGGGGCTACGGGTTAGTGGTGCAACATTGTGTTGGGGAACGGGCTGCGTTGGGGGCCCAGGCCTCCCATGTGACAGGGACCCAACAGGTGAGTGTGTGTGTCTGTGATTGTGATCATATCTACGTCAAAACGGTACACGGTAGAGCTAAAAATGTTGCACAGCGTTACTCAGCTTTTCCCCGTCGTCGTCCTTGTCAAGTTTCCTTCAGATTTGATGTTATATTTCACGTTATTGATATTCCAAGGTCAAAAAAGCCAACTTTAAAAATATTTTTACTGCTAAATCCTTGCTGGCCCAGCTTGCAACAAACTTCCACACAAAGTTGCAATCCAGGAACAGTCTGTGATTCCACCAAGTTTTCACCTGAATGGAATCTCAGTCCTCCACTTGACATTTGCAACAATGCTGCCATCATAGGACACTTGAACAGGACTGGGAGGGTCAATTGCTATTGCGGCAGGCAGGGGAAGTGCAACTGGAATTTTTGTTTTCGTTGGGCAACTCAACCCGTTCCCCAACGTTAGATTCCACCACTCCCCTGCCTCCCCCACCACTCCCCTGCCTCCCCCAGTGCTGGGGGAGGCAGGGGAGTGGTGGAATCTAACGTTGGGGAACGGGTTGAGTTGGGGGGGACCACGCCCTCCCATGGGGGCTACGGGTTAGTAGTGAATATTGCGTTGGGGTACCAGGCCTCCCGTGTGACAGGGAACCAACGGTCCCAGTTGGACCTACCCTATAATAAAAAGCAAAAACAGGTGTTTACTCAGTACTTTGTTTTGGCACCTTTGACAGCGATTACAGCCTCAAGTCTTCTTGGGTATGACGCTACACACCTGTATTTGGGTAATTTCTCCCATTCTTCCCTGCAGATCATCTCAAGCTCTGTCAGGTTGGATGGGGAGTGTCGATGCACAGCTATTTTTAGGTCCCTCCTGAGATGTTCGATCGGTTCAAGTCCGGGTTCTGGCTGGGGCACTCAAGACTTGTCACAAAGCCACTTCTGCATTGTGTTGGCTGTGTGCTTAGGGTCGTTGTCCTGTTGGAAGGTGAATCTCCACCCTAGTCTGAGGTCCAGAATGCTCTGGAGCATGTTTTCATCAAGGATCTCTGTACTTTACTCCGTTCATCTTTCCCTCGATCCTGACTAGTCTCCCAATTCCTGCTGCTGAAAAACAGCCTGATTGGTGGAGTGATGCAGATATAATTGTCCTTCTGGAAGGTTCCCCTATCTCCACAAAGGAACTCTGGAGCTCTATCAGGGTGACCATCGGGTTCGTGGTCACCTCCCTGACCAAGGCCCTGTTCCCCTGTTTGGCCGGACGGCCAGCTCTATGAGCGTCCTGGTGGTTCCAAAGTTCTTCCATTTAAGAATGACGGATGCCACTATGATCTTCGGGACCTGCAAAGCTGCAGAAATTGTTTTATACCCTTCCCCAGATCTGGGTTCGACACAATCCTGTCTCAGAGGTCCACGGCCAATTCCTTCGTCTTCATGGCTTGGTTTGTGCTCTGCCATGCCATGCCAACGGTGGGACCTTATATAGACAGGTGCGTGCCTTTCCAAATCATGTACAATCAATTTAATTTACCACAGGTGGACTCCAATCAAGTTGTAGAAACATCTCAAGGATAATCAATGAAAACAAGATGCGCCTAATCTCAATTTTGAGTGTATTAGCAAAGGGTCTGAATATTTAAGTAAATGTGATATTTCAGTTATTTATTTTTAATTACTTTGCAAAAATTTCTAAACACCTGTTTTCGCTTCTTCATTCTGGGGTGTTGTGTGTAGATTGATGATTAAAAAAGAATTTAATCCATTTTAAAATAAGGCTGTAACGTAACAAAATGTGGAAAAGGTGAAGATGTCCGAATACTTTCTGAATGCACTGTATGAGCACGCATTCCATGATCCCTGTTTCTCCATACTTAGTACAATGCCATTTATTATCTACTTCTCCAGCTTATTTATCTTCCCTTATACTTCTGCAGACTGAATTGCAATGATCACTTACCCCCTATTTAATCAGTCCATTAACATTTTCATGCAGCTCACAAAAGTTTATATCATTGCCTGCCACATTGAACGAATAAATTGTATATATTATAAACCACCCCTATTTACCACATGTTTAAGAACTGCAGATGCTGGAAAAATCGAAGGTAGACAAAAATGCTGGAGAAACTCAGCGGGTGAGGCAGCATCTATGGAGCGAAGGAATAGGTGACATTTCGGGTCGAGATCCTTCTTCAGACTGATGTGGGGGTACATTGTATACCCACATCAGTCTGAAGAAGGGTCTCGACCCGAAACGTCAGCAATTGTTTCGGCCCATAGATGCTGTCTCACCCGCTGAGTTTGTCCAGCATTTTTGTTTACCTACCTACCACATGTTCAATTTTAGTCTCATCTGCAAACTTCTTAATCATGTCCCATACATTTAATTTCAAATCATTGACCTATACCACAAAAGGTAAGAAACCTAAAATCCCAACACATATAACGTTCCAGTTGCTTAAACATCTATTGAGTATTATATTGTGCTTTCTCTTGAGTCAAACATAATTTCCCACAGATCCTGCACAGCCCATGATTTTAGTTGAGAATGCTAATGCATATATTTCCTAACAAATACACTTTCACTTTTATTTTAGGATTGAGGAAGGGTATAAGTTCAGAAAACCTACCTTCAGGAGCTAAGTTATAGATCTGTGCTACAGGACCACTTATTGGAATTATTGGCAACTGGAACAGGTGAACACTTTTAATAGTTGGAATTGGAAGGCGATTTTTAGGGAAACATTTTCTCATAATGAGGCTGGAGATATTGACCAGAGGGTCTAAGGTTCTCACTGAAAGACAATCCTGAAAAATAAAATAATGCAAAAGTCAACTCCCTCTTTAAAAGCTTTACGATCCCATATTACATTATGGTTCATGAGAGACAAAGCGAACATACTTGTTTAGTATGCTGGTCAAATGCATTATTAGCCAAAATGCTAAACTAATAAAAAAAACACTTGAATTGTAAACGGTTTTACTTTTCAAATGAAGTTCATGCAATAGCCATCTGTGTAAGATTGGAATGTGGTAAGCAAGTACTACGACAGATAAACAAATGCATAATACAGTATGAAACTTCCTTATCAATAACCAGCTCTCCATTGATCTACAATTTTCTTAAGGGCCTGTCCCACTTGGACGACCTAATCCATGAGTTTAGAAGACCCTAGACGAGTTGAAAAAAATGTTAAGGTCGTGTTGACTCGCCGAAGTAAAAGACCTCCTACGACTATGTCTACGACCTCCTACAACTATGTCTACGACCTCCAATGACCCCCGTCGACCACCTAAGACCAACTGCGACTAGCTATGAGTGGAAAATGATCACATGATAAAATTATGTAATGTTTGCATTTTCTTTTCTCGGGCCAGTTGCCGTCCTACAACTACCATCACGACCTACTACGACCTACCTACGAGTAAAAAGTATCAATTGTTTCCATGCCGACATTTTTTTTTTACTCGTGGACATTTTTTAGCAGGCTGGAAAAAACGCCGCGACCTACTTGAGGCCACGAGTACGCGGAGACCACTCACAAGCATGAGGAATAGTTACAAAGACCTCCTATAGCATCGTGGCGTCCCTGAGTATGAGTCAAGGGCAGACTCGGCAGAGGTCGCCAATTAGGTCGTGGCAGTGGGACAGGGGCCTTAACCTACATAAAACTGATGCCTCAGTTAATGCACTCTTGCATGGCACTAATAGAGAGAGGAAAGCCTGAAAGATATGCTGAGTTGGCAGAGTGAAATCTAGGCTGGACGGCATTAAGTTAAGCTTTCATTAAAACTCAATGAAAAATGTAACCAGCGTTCACGCTGATGATTGCTTTCCAGTGAACAACAATTGTACAGTGCCCTCCATAATGTTTGGGACAAAGACCCATCATTTATTTATTTGCCTCTGTACTCCACAATTTGAGATTTGTAATAGAAAAAAAAATCACACGTGGTTAGAGTAAATATTGTCAGATTTTATTAAAGGTCATAGAAACATAGAAATTAGGTGCAGGAGAAGGCCATTAGGCCCTTCGAGCCTGCACCGCCATTCAATATGATCATGGCTGATCATCCAACTCAGTATCCCGTACCTGCCTTCTCTCCATACCCTCTGATCCCCTTAGCCACAAGGGCCACATCTAACTCCCTCTTAAATATAGCCAATGAACTGGCCTCAACTACCCTCTGTGGCAGAGTTCCAGAGACCCACCACTCTCTGTGTGAAAAAAGTCCTTCTCATCTCGGTCCTAAAGGATTCCCCCCTTATCCTTAAGCTGTGACCCCTTGTCCTGGACTTCCCCAACATCGAGAACAATCTTCCTGCATCTAGCCTGTCCAACCCCTTAAGAATTTTGTAAGTCATTGTTATATACATTTTGGTTTCACCATGTAGAAATTACAGCTGTGTTTACTCATAGTCCCCCCATTTCAGGACATCATAATGTTTGGGACACATGGCTTCACAGGTGTCTGTAATTGCTCAGGTGTGTTTAATTGCCTCCTTAATGCAGGTAAATGAGAGCTCTCAGCACCTAGTCTTTTCTCCAGTCTTTCCATCACCTTTGGAAACTTTTATTGCTGTTTATCAACAAGGACCAATGTTGTGCCAATGAAAGTCAAAGAAGCCATTATGAGACTGAGAAACAAGAATAAAACTGTTAAAAACATCAGCTAAACCTTATGCTTACCAAAATCAACTGTTTGGAACATCATTAAGAAGAGAGAGAGCACTGGTGAGCTTACTAATCGTAAAGGGACTGGCAGGCCAAGGAAGACCTGCACAGCTGATGACAAAATAATTCTCTCTATAATAATAATAAATAAAAATCCTCAAACACCTGTCCGACAGATCAGAAACACTCTTCAGGACTCAGGTGAGGATTTGTCAATGACCACTGCCCGCAGAAGACTTCATGAGCAGAAATACAGAAGCTACACTGCAAGATGCAAACCACTGATTTGCTGCAAAAATAGGATGGCCAGGTTACAGTTTGTCAAGTACTTAAAAGAGCAACCACAGTTATGGAAAAAAGATCTTGAGGACAGATGAGACGAAGATTAACTTATATCAGAGTGATGGCAAGAGCAAAGTATGGTGGAGAGAAGGAACTGCTCAAGATCCAAAGCAAACCACCTATCTGTGAAACACAGTGGTGGGGGTGTTATGGCCTGGACATGTATGGCTGCTGAAGGTACTGGCTCACTTATCTTCATTGATGATACAATTGCTGATGGTAGTAGCATAATGAATTCTGAAGTGTATAGACACATATCATCTTCTCAAGTTCAAACAAATGCCTCAAAACTCATTGGCCGGCAGTTCATTCTACAGCAAGCCAATGATCCCAAACATACTGACAAAGCAACAAAGGAGTTTATCAAAGCTGAAAATGGTCAAGTCAATCACCCGATCTGAACCCAATTGAGCATAGCTTTTATATGCTGAAAAGAAAACTGAAGGGAGCCAGCTCCTCAAAACAAGCATAAGCTAAAGATGGCTGCAATACAGGCCTGGCAGAGCATCACCAGAGAAGACACCCAGCAACTGGTGATGTCCATGAATCACACACTTCAAGCAGTCATTGCATGCAAAATATATGCAACAAAAGACTAAACATGACTACTTTCATTAATATGACACTGCTGCGTTCCAAACATTACAGTGCCCTGAAATGGGGAAACTATGTATAAACACTGCTGTAATTTCTACATGGTGAAACCAACATGTATACAAACGGCCTTTATCAAAATCTAACAATGTGCACTTTAACCACATGTGATTTTTTTTCCTTTACAACATCTAAAATTGTGGAGTACCGAGGCAAATAAATAAATGATGGGTCGTTGACCAAACATTATGGAGGACACTGTAATTGTACTTGAGATTATCAGTTGAAAATAGTATGAAATACTTGGTGTAGATCCCATCTCCACCTGAAAAGCCATTCTATTTCCTCTGATAAGCGACATATATGAACATATTTACATCTGAATGCCTCTTCCCATCCAAGGAATCATATGCAAATTTCAGACATTGGTTGGGGATGAGGAGAGTTGACAAAGAAACCAAAGCGCCTCAATTTATTCCCTCTGTAGTTACAGGTGTGATTCCAAACCCTGCACAGCTGCAAAACCATTTGGAACGGGTGGGCGAACTCGCAGAGGACATGGTTCAAATACAAACTGGTGATAAAAGTAAAAACAGAGACAAAGTTGTACTGGTGAACACTGAGGAGTCAGGAAATAAATCAAAGGTGCTATTTCCACATTACTTCCTGCGTCACATGCAAGTGACTATCGAAATAGGTGGTATAGTGGAGAACACCATTTAGCCTGTGGAGAAGACCATTTAGCCTAGGAAACAAACAAAAATGAATTGTGATGTATTGGGTCATATAAGAATTACAAAGGAGGAGGTATACATCTCCAGGACTGGACTAAGTCCATCCTTGGATCTTGTAGAAAGCACGAGGAGAAATTGCAGAGGCCCTTGCAGTGATATTTGCTGTATTTTCTGCATTCCAGAAGAGGGTGACTAACATTGAAAAAGAAGGACAGCCATGAGAAGCCAGGAAACTACAGAATGGTGACCCAGACATCAAAGGGGGATAGGTTATTTGAGAAGATTCCAAAGGACAGAATCTACCAGCATTTGGAAAGACAAGGTATATGGCAAATGGCATTTCGGGAAGGTAAACCAGGCTAAGACATTTACGGTGAATGGTAAGGCTCTTTAAGGACTCTTTTAGATTAAAGGTGATAGGGAAAATATTTGAAAGATACCCATGGGGCAACATCTTGAGGGTGGTGGATATATGGAATGAGCTGCCAGAATGAGTGGATAGTGACATGGCAGTTTGGCTGATATTGTTGAAATGTGCTGTGTTACTCTATGATTCTTAGTTATAGAGAGAAATACATGTTTGCAGTGAACAAATCATTACAGCTAAATCATGATCACCTAATTTTAATTCATTAGCTCCAACCATACCTTCCACAGAATGCTTTATTGTGTTATTTTGATTTTAATTTTCTAACATGCCCTTTCTGTGTTCATGCAATTTGCTGCAAATTTCCTTGGTAGTCAATATCCACTCTTCAATTTCCAAATTTAGATCATCCTGATTTAGTAGGTGCTTTTTGTTTGTTCATATGCTTAAGCAGTGAATATAAAGTGCAAAGAAAAATGTCTCAACATTAACTTTTGGTAAGTTTACTGTGCATCCTCTGACATACTTTAACATCAGTTCACTGCTTTCTGTCCTGCAGCCAGATGGATATTCATTGCACCATTCGTCTCCTATGAATCCAGATGCTCTTATCATATTCCTATAGTGCTTTATCAAAAGTTATTTTGGAAATCTAGATAAATTACATCTACTGCATTACCCTGAATGCTCTGGAGCTTGGTCAAACTAGATCTTTGAATCCGATTATTCATTATTGGTTTTTTTTATTTCTACGTTATTGATGTTTTTTCCCCCAATGGCTGTTATTCCATTATTTTTGTTCTATTTCTATAAATACATTTCCTGTACTTCTTAGGCTCTTGGCCATATTCTCAGAGCATCAGTGTCATATTAGACATATGACAGATATGGGTCTAAACATTTTTTGCAAAGAAACAATTCAATATGTATTATAGTGCCTCTGCTATTTCTTTCTAAAATTACAAGGAAGTTTGTTTTAAAATCGATGAGTATCGTTAGAGATATCGAAAACATCCCAGATTTTCTTTCCAAAATGTTATTTTGTCACTAAAGAGTTCTTTATGGCAGCATAAGAGGTTTTAAGTTGACCATTTATTAAACAAATTTGATATTTCTTTATATATATGTGATTTAGTTTTTTAGCACAAAGTTATAAAGCATGCAGATATTAAATTAGCCAATTAAAATTGCATGATGATCACCTTTCATTTTCTGACTGAAAAGGCTTTTACATGTGACCGTTAGGCATTACCTTCAAATCGATGTTAGTAATTGTAGTGGCAGCTGTTTAAAATGCAACATATAGTCTTGTATTCAGTAGCTCATCTTAATGGAGATGCCATCTAAGTTTCAACACACATTTTTAAAAGAAATGCAATCGAATTTTCAACACATTTTGAAGGTTTTCCTTGCATAATTGTGCATCAGTTCAGCACCAATTAAGGTACTTACTTGAGAAGTATTATACAAGACTTTCATTCCTTCAGCATCAACAAATGCTTTTCTTCCCAACTTAATACTTGTTATATTTTTGATGCAGGTTAAAATTCCTTTGCGGATCAGCATATGCCGATGCCTTGTGTCATGTCTGTGCCAGTCGATATAAATTGTAAGAAGAACAGGAAGGTATCCCCTTTCAACTGACCTCCTGGCATTGGTTTCTGCAATTCAAAAAAAAACAAAACATTCACACTTATTTTCAAAATCTTCTCCATTTTGTAAGTCAGGAAATATATTTATTAATACTATCTCAATCAACTATCCACACTAACACACAGAATAGGTAGTTTCAATATTTTTCATGATTTATTGTGTTTATGGAAAAAAAAGGGACCTTCTTCACAAACAGGAAGCATCTTCACTAAAAACCATTTTGCTCAACGTTTTTGGGGAGCTCCCGTCTGTCATCCTGATTAATGAATCTTCTGTTACGATAGCACAGTATGGCTTTATTCTACCCCGTTGGGCCTCAGAGCCAGGCCCGGTACAACAGACCCAACTGCTGCTGCCGCTTTCCTCTGAATGGTAATTCACCACACCCAACAGTACCCCAAAGTGTCTACTAGTTTTTGAGGGAAATTCCCATAGAGGATTCCTGCATTCTGCCCACTCCCTTTCCTGATGATCAACCATGTACTTTTTGCATGTACTTTAGATGTGACCACCTGGCTATAATTCTTATCTATGGCGATTTCATTCTCCCGGATGATCCCAAGGTTGTGCAGCCACAGCTCCAGTTCCCTCATGTCAGGAGCTGCAGCTGGACATACTTCCCACAGGTGTATTCCTCAGGGGCACGAGAAGTCTCCTTGACTTCCGACATACTGCAAGAGGGGAATACCAGCACACTAACTGCGTAAAGTGCCATCTCTACGGCATTAAGACACAGGAAGAGTTGCACAAAAAAATAACAGACCTTACGTTATCTTACTAACACCCTCCGCTCAGCTTCCTTACTGAAGCCACACGGACCAAAACCTGAGCACTGAACCTCAACAAAGCACTTGCACTTCACCACAAACATTGCAGCTCTGCAAATGTCTGCCTTCCTTTCATATATTACTAGGAGCTGTCACTCTGAGACGCTAATGGCTGCTTTTTTAATTTATCGCACTGCTCCTCCTCTCAGCTGCTCATTCTACAATGAAACTAAGATTGACACAAAATGTTGGAGTAACTCAGCGGGACAGGCAGCATCTCTGGAAAGAAAGAATGGGTGACATTTCAGGTTGAGACCCTTCTTCAGGTTCTGACGAATGGTCTGAAGAAGGGCCTTACCCCGAAGCCCCACCCATTCCTTCTATCCCGAGATGTTACCAGTCTTGCTGAATTACTCCACCATTTTCTGTCAATCTTCAGTGTAAACCAGCATCTGCAGTTCCTTCCTACAATAAAACTAACCTGGGTTTTCGCTAACAACTACTTCTTTAAACGACCGCCCTGCTCCTCCTCTCAGCTGGTCACTCAACACTGAGGAAGTCAGGTCCTGCAAGGGCTGACCCAAAATCTGAATTACATCGTGGAAAAGGCACAATGTGAAAATAGAAGTATTATCAACAACTTGGAGTCAAAAGTGATAGGATCTGGCATGATCAAGAGTGGAAGTGCATGGGTGAAATGAAACAGCATACTGGTTGAATGGAGTAATCGGCACTGTAGAATTATGACCAACAGAATCCAGGAAATGAAGGACAATAAGAAAAAACTGTAAAATTATTTTGTCATGAAAGAAAATCCCCATTCTTAACAATTAAGTTACACAGACATCCAAAGCACTTACTCGATCTTAGCAATGCCGCCAGTGTGTCTAATGAGACCCTGTAAGAAATAACACAGTTCATAGGATGCAACCATTAACAAACTGCAGCAGGGACTAAAGTAAACAGACAAAATCTCATCAAAGAATTTACATTTAAACTGTTAAAGAGGAAACTAACACACAAACCAATACATTATATTTCCTATTCTACAATAAACTTAAAATGTTCTTTCAGTTGATGAATGAAGTTGACTTTGTAGTCTATTTAATATTACCTCTAAACCTGTTTAGCACAGGTAATACTAATCAATTACTATTTTGTCCATGGTGAATGACAAAATAAAACAAAGATAAATAAAGTTGAAAGTTTCTGTGTTTTCTAATGCTGGCCTGATATAATAGGTTTAAATAAAATGGTAAATGTAACTTGCAGATGTTGTTCAAAATCAAACCCTATGGCTTATCCAAATGTTCACACTGGCATGAAAATGGGAAAGGCACTAAAGAATTATAATAAATACACAAACTGACAACATGATGCTTTAAACACAAACCATATGGTACAACATCTAAAAGGTGTGTGGCCCTTGTGGCTAAGGGGATCAGAGGGTATGGAGAGAAGGCAGGTACGGGATACTGAGTTGGATGATCAGCCATGATCATATTGAATGGCGGTGCAGGCTCGAAGGACCGAATGGCCTACTCCTGCACCTAATTTCTATGTTTCTATGTGTGCAGCTTCAACTTGAATGCGATCTAGTCCAATTCAATATGTAACATGGCCACAATCCGAACACCTATAAATAAACATCATAAAGTACAAAATAATGTAATAAATTTTCTGAAATGTTTTAGAAGTATGATAATTTAACACATTCTGGCAATTCATTCTGGCAATTCCAAGTATGCATATTTATTTATATGTCATAACATGACCTACTATTTCCAATTGGTCAATATAGTAGAACAGTCTCCTTTCCCCCCACCTCCAACTTAAAATAAAATGGAAACATATATTTTTGAATTGGCCCTTGGTCTTTTCTCTTACATGACTTACAACACAATACTCCTGGAGACTCCAGGATCATCCTTGGAGATACCAACTTTACTTTACAGAGATTCAAGAATGAAACAAAATCATCACATTGTGCAATGACAGCGAAACTAAAGTCATGTGAAAAAAAAAAGAATACAAATAGAAATGCCTTGCAAGATTAGCAATATTTTTCAAAATAAAATGCAAATAAAAGGCATTGTGTCTTGCCGTAATGTTCGGCACAGACATTGCGGGCCGAAGGGCCTGTTCTTATGGTGTACTGTTCTATCCATGTTCTATAAATGGTTGAAATTTAAGAGCCAGATTGCCCTTAACCTAGCCACCCACTGCACTAGCCCCTTGGTCGCAAACTGGCCAGCTTCTGAAGTCCTGCGGCCCTAGCGTTTCTGTCACCATGCGAGGTGTGGAGGAATTAAATAATCAGTGGCATTTGGGAATAGTTGAAAGGGAACTAAAGTAAAGTATGGAAAATAGTGCAATGCACTATTAATTAATAACAAAATTAATTAATTAATAACAAAATGATAATAAAATAATAGATAAACAAAAAGTGTTGTGAGAATGAATTTTAATCAAATTAACAGAGCTGTGCTAGATGGGTCACAAACAAAATACGTCTGGCCCCTCAGGTTAGAAACATGCTAAAAAACCCTGTTCCCAGAATGGAACAAAAGATCAAATGTGTGCATATCAGATCTCCAACACATTTCTGCAGCGTGCAAGCACCAAAGATGGAAAGCTAATATTACTCACACTGCAACTTGCCAGCGAGTCTGCATGTAGCCACTGATTAGCTAGCCAGGTATTCCAGCCTAACGTGTATCAGGCTTTTTTGAATCCAATATTTCTTAATTTAATTGCAATAAACAATTGGTAATAACAACTGACTTTCAATTTTTCAATCCTTTCATGATACATACAATACTGCAGAATTCATGCAGAGATTACAGTTTTTGATGTAACAAATAATACAACTTATGCTTTAACAAATCAGGAGCTGAGAAGAACAATGTAATAAAACTGGCACATCGTTCACCTTACATGAAAAAAAATAATAGCAGAACACGAGAAAATAAAATCAAAATTGACAGAAAACGTGATGCCAAGTCCATTAAA
This sequence comes from Raja brachyura, assembly GCA_963514005.1. The sequence goes on from OY740783.1 coordinate 62,872,423, forward strand.
CAGTTCAATAAGCTTTGAGGATATGTGTTATGCTTGCAACCAAACTGTATATTGCACTGCACTTGAAAGTGATGTAGTATGTACATGGCCCAGTCCCCCTGTTACAGACTCTGGTTGGGGAGAATAAAGAGTCCTGACTATTAGTCCTTAAGGGCCTGTCCCACTTGGGCAACATATTCAGCGACAGCCTGGAAAGAGGTTGTCGCGTCGTGGTCGGGGCGTGACGCACATAGTTCAAAATCCAGGGGTGACATTTGGGTGTCTCATCTTGTCGTGCGCCCTGTCACACGCTGACGTATGCCGTCCTGTGGGTGGAACACCTCCCTTCTCCCATTCTCCAACCCCCCCCCCCCCCCCCAATTTGTGGACCCAGCCTGTGACAGCTAGATCTCACTAATAGTACTGCACAAAGGCCACATCATCTGTTTTAGTAACATTGACTATGGGGAAAAAGCAGACTTTGGGAACAACACCCCCCCACCTCCCCTCCGCCTTGTTTCAAAATGGGTGGTGGGTATTTAGACTCAGTGGCCGGTGCAGGTGGGTGGCACTGGTACATTGACAACATTGCCTCTACCCAGTTGAAAGGCCCGCTGCCTCTGGGGGCTTGGAGAGACCATTGGAAGAGAGATCTGCCTCTGCGACAACTCGTGGCCAACAGTTTAGTGCCCATGAGGAGCAGGCAGAACATTGGGGGTTCAAGTCAAACCCCTGGGGCCCCTGTGTCACATTTAGTTCAGAGATACAGTGCCCTTCGGCCCACCGAGTCCGCACCGACCAGTGATCCCCCGCACACTATCCCACACACCCTAGGGACAATTTATACTTATACCAAGCCTATCAACCTAGCGTTTGGGTTAGGGTTACGGTTAGGGCTTGGGTTTCCTCCCACACTCCAAAGGCGCATAGGTTTGTATAAATTGTCCCTAGTGTGTGTGGGATAGTGTGCGGGGGATCGATGGTCGAAGGCTTGGTCCACAAATGGGGGCGCCTTGGGGAAAGTGGGGGTTGGAGAATGGGAGAAGGGAGGGAGAGGGGGAGAAGGGGATGTGAGGGGGGGGGGGAGTGGTGAAGGGGGAGAAGAGTGGAGCAGGGAGAAGAATGGAGCGGGGAGACGGGAGGAAGAGGGGGAAAGGGAAGAATTGGGGGAGATGGGAGGGGAAAGAGGTAGGGGGGAGTGGAGAAGGAGGGATGGGGGCTGGAGGGGGTAGAGGAGGGTGGAGGGGAGAGGGGAGTTCAGTCTACACTCACTGTGAAAAGTTATAGAGACGGTGATTGGATCTGGATTTGGACCAATACATCCATAAATAAACCTGAACGACTCGAACATCTTTTCATTTGCACAAATGATTTTATTGTATTCATTTTAATATATTATTGTTTAAAATCCATGCATTGAAGGAAGAATATTTTACAGCCCATCTGTGATCCCTAACGCTAACCGGACATCACCCGCATGACAGCATACGTCAGCGTGTATGTCGTGCAACTTGACGGTTTTACGGGCATCAGTAACTGACGCTCTGCAGTCGCCGAAAAAAATTGCAAAGTGGGACAGGCCCTTTAATCCAATGTCAAAACTGTTCTTTGATCACCAATCATTTTTCCATCTTAAAATATCCCTGACATAATTGATGTATTTTTTTACTTTAAACTTGAGTCCTTTAAACTTAATTTAAACCTGGATACAAACCATCTTCATTCTCAAAGCTTTGGAAATTCAACTACATTACTTTTCACCAAAATTATCAGACTGTCGTTGCCAAAGTAAAATGCAGCTGCAACTCACTTCCAACCCTTGGTGCACTTGATTACAAAGGCTGGGGAGAATGGTATAAAATGGTTGCGCTATTAGTCCAACAACCATGTTCCTGCAGTGCAATTGTCTGAATTTCTCTTTTAATCAGCAACTTCATTTAAACTGTAGTCTTGATCTCGATATTAAATAAAATTGTGATTCCCATGCTATTTAAAGGGAGTTAAAGAATTTAACATAGAAACATAGAACATAGAAAATAGGTGCAGGTGTAGGCCATTCGGCCCTTCGAGCCCGCACCGCCATTCAATATGATCATGGCTGATCATCCAACTCAGTATCCTGTACCTGCCTTCTCTCCATACCCCCTGATCCATTTAGCCACAAGGGCCACATCTAACTCCCTCTTAAATATAGCCACTGAACTGGCCTCAACTACCTTCTGTGGCAGATAATTCCAGAGACTCACCACTCTCTGTGTGAAAAATGTTTTCCTCATCTCGGTCCTAAAGGAATTCCCCCTTATCCTTAAACTGTGACCCCTTGTTCTGGACCTCCCCAACATCGGGAACAATCTTCCTGCATCTAGGCTATCCAACCCCTTAAGAATTTTGTAAGTTTCTATAAGATCCCCCCTCAGTCTTCTAAATTCCAGCAAGTACAAGCCAAGTCTATCCAGTCTTTCCTCATATGAAAGTCCTGACATCCCAGGAATCTGGTGAACCTTCTCTGTACCCCCTCTACGGCAAGAATGTCTTTTCTCAGATTTCGAGACCAAAGCTGGATGCAATACTCCAGGTGTGGTCTCACCTAAACCCTGGACAACTGCAGTAGAACCTCCCTGCGCCTATACTCAAATCATTTTGCTATGAATGCTAACATACCATTTGCTTTCTTCACTGCCTGCTGCACCTGCATGCCTACTTTCAATGATTGGTGTACCATGACACCCAGGTCTCGTTGCATCGCCCCTTTTCCTAATTTGCCACCATTAAGATAATAATCTACCCTCCTGTTTTTGCCACAAAAGTGTATAACCTCACATTTATCCACATTATACTGCATCTGCCATGCATTTGCCCACTCACCCAGCCTATCCAAGTCACCTTGCAGCCTCCTAGCATCCTCCTCACACCTAACACTACCCCCCAGCTTAGTGTCATCTGCAAACTTGGAGATGTTGCATTCAATTCCCTCGTCCAAATCATTAATATATATTGTAAATAGCTGGGGTCCCAGCACTGAGCCTTGCGGTACCCCACTAGTCACTGCCTGCCATTCTGAAAAGGACCCGTTTACTCCTACCCTTTGCTTCCTGTCTGCCAGCCAGTTCTCTATCCACATCAATACTGAACCCCCAATACCGTGTGCTTTAAGTTTGTATACTAATCTCTTATGTGAGACCTTGTCAAAAGCCTTATGAAAGTCTACATATAACACATTCACTGGTTCTCCCTTATCAACTCTGCTAGTTACATCCTCGAAAAATTCTATAAGATTCATCAGACATGATTTACCTTTCGTAAATCCATGCTGACTTTGTCTAATGATTTCACCACTTTCCAAATGTACTGCTATCCCATCTTTAATCACTGACTCTAGCAGTTTCCCCACTACCGATGTTAGACTAACTGGTCTGTAATTCCCCGTTTTCTCTCTCCCTCCTTTTTTAAAAAGTGGGGTTACATTAGCTACTCTCCAATCCTCAGGAACTACTCCAGAAACTAAGGAGTTTAGAAAAATTATCACTAATACATCCACTATTTCTGTGGCTACTTCCTTGAGTACTCTGGGATGCAGACTATCTGGCCCTGGGGATTTATCAGCCTTTAATCCATTCAATTTACCCAACACCACTTCTCGGCTAACCTGGATTTCACTCAGTTCTTCCACCTTATTTGACCGCCGGTCCCCTGCTATTTTCGGCAGATTATTTATGTCTTCCTTAGTGAAGACAGAACAAAAATAGTTATTCAATTGGTCTGCCATGTCCTTGTTCCCCATGATCGATTCACCTGTTTCTGACTGCAAGAGACCTACATTTGTTTTAACTAATCTCTTTCTCTTCACATATCTATATAAACTTTTGCAGTCAGTTTTTATGTTCCCTGCAGTTTTCTTTCATAATCTATTTTCCCTTTCCTAATTAAGCCCTTTGTCCTCCTCTGCTGAAATCTAAAATTCTCCCAGTCCTCTGGTAGGCTGCTTTTTCTGGCTAATTTGTATGCTTCATCTTTTGTTTTAATACTACCCCTTATTTCCCTTGTTATCCATGGATGCACTACCTGCGCTGATTTATTCTTTTGCCAAACTGGGATGAACAATTGTTGTAGTTCATCCATGCAGTCTTTAAATACCTTCCATTGCACATCCACTGCCAACCCTTTAAGAATCACTTGCCAGTCTATCTTGGCCAATTCACTTCTCATACCTTCAAAGTTACCTTTGTTTAAGCTCAGAACCTTTGTTTCTGACTTAACTATGTCACTCTCCATCCTAATGAAGAACTCAACCATATTATGGTCACTCTTGCCCAAGGGGCCCCACACAACAAGACTGCTAACTAACCCTTCCTCATTATTCAATACCCAGTCTAGAGTAGCCTGGTCTCTCGTTGGTTCCTCTACATGTTGGTTTAGAAAACTATCCCGCATACATTCCAAGAAATCCTCTTCCTCAGCACCCCTGCCCATTTGATTCACCCAATCTATATGTAGATTGAAGTCACCCATGATAACTGTTTTACCCTTTTTGCACGCATTTCTAATTTCTTGTTTGATGCCATCCCCAACTCCACTACTACTGTTAGGTGGCCTGTACACAACTCCCACTAGCGTTTTTTGCCCCTTAGAGTTTCGCAGCTCTACCTATATCGATTCCACATCCTCCAAGCTAATGTCCTTCCTTTCTATTGTGTTAATCTCCTCTCTCACCAGCAACACTACCCCACCTCCCTTTCCTTTCTGTCTATCCCTCCTAAATATTGAATATCCCTCGATGTTCAGTTCCCAGCCTTGGTCCCCCTGGAGCCATGTCTCCATGATTCCAACTATAGCATAGTCATTAATAGCTATCTGCACATTCAACTCGTCCACCTTATTACGAATGCTCCTTGCATTGAGACACAAAGCCTTCAGGTTTGTTTTTACATCACTCCTTATACAATTATGTTGACAAGTGGTCCCTTTTGATTTTTGCCCTGGAAACCCACTACCTCTTATTCTCTGTTTATTTATTTTTTCTTCTTTCCCCCCTACATGTTGGGTCTGAGTGCTTCCCTTCTCTGCCTCAGACCCTGTCTACTGGCAACGCAACGCAAAAAATAACTGGAAGGGGTTTTAACAAGTTGATGCTAACCGGTTGATGCTTACTTATATTTATGGACATGTCCAGAAAAATAATTTAATATAATGGTTATTAAAACATGCAGACCTAAATCCCATATTAAAGAATGCATTTAATTTAATGGTTTATGATGAATGTAATCTGCTATTTGGGAAGCAAATTAACATCTTATATTGACACATACAAGTCAAGAGTTTAGTTTTAGTTTAGTTTAAGAGATACAGCGCAGAAACAGGCCCTTCGGCCCACCGAGTCCACACCGACCAGCGATCCCTGCATATTTACATTATCGTACACACACGTGTGACGATTCGCAATTATATCAAGCCGATCCGCTCTGGACCACTTGGACAACAGAAACTCATATGTCAGGCTGTTATTCATTGAGTACAGCTTGGTGTTTAACACCATCAAACCCTCCAAGTTGGTTACCAAACTGTCAGATCAAGCTCAAGTTCAAGTGAGTTTATTGTCATGTGTCTCTGATAGGACAATGAAATTCTTGCTTTGCATCAGCACACAGAACATAGAAGGCATTTACTACAAAACAGATCAGTCTGTCCATATACCATATATAAATATATACACACATGAATAAATAAACAAAGTGCAAATAACAGATAATGGGTTATTAGTTATTAGAGTTTGTCCGAGCCAGGTTTAATAGCCTGATGGCTGTGGGGAAGTAGCTATTCCTGAACCTGGTCGTTGCAGTCTTCAGGCTCCTGTACCTTCTATCTGAAGCTAGCAGGGAGATGAGTGTGTGGCCAGGATGGTGTGGGTCTTTGATGATGCTGTCAGCCTTTTTGAGTCAGCGACTGCGGTAAATCCCCTCGATGGAAGGAAGGTCGGAGCCGATGATGGACTGGGCAGTGCTTACTACTTTTTGTAGTCTTTTCCTCTCCAGGGCGTTTAAGTTGCCGAACCAAGCCACGATGTAACCGGTCAGCAAGCTCTTTACTGTGCACCTGTAGAAGTTAGAGAGAGTCCTCCTTGACAAATTGGCTCTCCGTAATCTGGGTCTCTGCGCATCCCTCTGCAATTGGATCCTCAACTTCCTCATCCTCAGACCCTGTCTGTCCGTATTGGTGGAAATGTGTCATCCTCGATAACAATCAGCATGGGAGCACCTCAAGGCTGCGTGCTCAGCTCCCTGCTGTACTCACTCTATACTCATGACTGTGTAGCTGGACATAGTGCGAACTCCATCATCAAGTTCGCCGATGACACCACTGTTGTGGGACGAATCACTGATGGTGACGAGTCAGAGTATAGAAGTGAGATCGACCGATTGACCAAATGGTGCCAGCACAATAACCTGGCTCTCAACACCAGCAAAACCAAGAAACTGATTGTGGACTTTGGAAGAGGTAGGATAGGGTCCCACAATCCCATTTATATCAACGGGACGATGGTGGAAAGGGTCAAGAACTTCAAATTCCTGGGCGTGCATATATCTGAAGATCTTTCCTGGTCCCAGCACACTGATGCAATTATAAAAAAAGGACGTCAGTGCCTTTACTTCCTGAGAAGATTACGGAGAGTCGACATGTCAAAGAGGACTCTCTCGAACTTCTACAGGTGCACAGTACGACTGGTTGCATCGTGGCATGGTTCGGCAACGTGAGCATCCAGGAGCGGAAAATAATGCAGAAAGTTGTGACCACTGCCCAGTCCATCATCGGCTCTGACCTCCCCATCATCGAAGGGATCTATCGTAGTCGCTGCCTCAAAAGGCAGCCAACATCATCAAGTATTCACTGACGTTTAGAAGGATGAGGTGGATCTTATAGAAACATATAAAATTATGAAAGGACTGGACAAGCTAGATGCAGGAAAAATGTTCCCAATGTTGGGCGAGACCAGAACCAGGGGCCACAGTCTTAGAATAAAGGGGAGGCCATTTAAGACTGAGGTGAGAAAAAACTTTTTCACCAAGAGAGTCATGAATTTGTGGAATTCCCTGCCACAGAGGGCTGTGGAGGCCAAATCACTGGATGGATTTAAGAGAGAGTTAGATAGAGCTCATGGGGCTAGTGGAATCAAGGGATATGGGGAGAAGGCAGGCACGGGTTATTGATTGTGGACGATCAGCCATGATCACAATGAAAAGCGGTGCTGGATCGAAGGGCCAAATGGCCTTCTCCTGCACCTATTTTCTGTTTCTATGTTCCTATGTAGGACCCACACCATCCTGGCCACACACCCATCTCTACGCTGCCAACAGGTAGAAGATACAGGAGCCTAAAATCTAGTACATCCAGGTTCAGGAACAGCTTCTTTCCCTCAGCCATCAGGCTATTAAACTCGCCATCAAACAAACTCTGAACTATAACAGCCTATTACACTACAATACAATACAATTTATTTGTTGTAATTTGAACCTCATTGAATTTCACATGAAATTTGGTTTCTGCAGTCATACAAACAATAAAAAGACACAACACAATTTATACAAACATCCATCACAGCGAATCTCGTCCTCACTGTGATGGAAGGCAAAGTCTTATCTCTCACCTGCACTCCCCATTCTCCTCCCGATGTCAAAGTCAAAGCCCCCGGTGGGCGATGGTAAGTAAGTCCTGCGGCCATCAAGGCCGCGCCGGACGATGCAAGGCTTGATGGCCGCGGGACTCCGGGTCTTGATGTTAGAGCCTTGACGGGCGGTAGCAAGTTCCGCAGCCACAAAAGCCGTGCCGGGCAATGTAAGGCCTGGCTCCAGGCCATTTTCAACCCCACAACTCGGGCGGGAGAAGTTGCCGTTGTGGAAGCTCCAAAAGGCAGTCTCCCACCAGGAACCCGTGAGCTCCTGATGTCACCGTCTACCGGGCTGGCGGCCGGAGCCTCCGAATCTCCGGGGTTGGGCCGCAGCAGCGTGCCACCACAGCTCCTCCCGTTCCGAACTCGGCCAGCTCCACGATGGTGAGTAGTCTGCAGGCTCCGCGACTGGAGCCACAGGTCGCTCTGGCTGGAGGCCGCTCCACGGTGCCAGGCCCCAACGACAACGGACACCCGACAGGGAAAAGGTCGGGTCCTCCGTAAAGGGAAAAGATTTTAAAAGATTCCCCGCCCCCCCACACATACCCAGTTAAAAAAAACCCACTATAACTGCACTCATTAGAGACAAAAAAATTTAAAAAAGACAGACTGCAGAGGTCGTTGTGATGTGGGTGGCGCCGCCCACCCGACAGACTATTTATTTGTTTATCTGTTTATTTATGCGTGTTATATATATGATCTATGCTATATAGACACACTGAACTGTTCTGTATCTATGCTTACTATACTCTGTTGTGCTGCAGCAAGCAAGAATTTCATTGTCCTATCTGGGACACATGACAATAAACTCTCTTAACTTGATTAATCTACAAACCAGTGCGTCTTTCGAGTATTGGAGCAAATTGGAGATCCCGGAGAAAAGCCATGCAGGTCACTGGGAGAAGATACAAACTCCTTACAGACAGCACCCGTAGTTAGGATTGAACCCGGGTCTCTGGTGCTGTAAGGCAGTAACTCTACCGCTGTGCCACAGTTCAATCATTGCTTTAGGTCAACAGTAGCAAAAACTGAGGACAATTTAAGAAAACAATGACGCAAATTGTGTCACTTAGGAGTTATGATATATACACCAGTCAATTCTTTGAAATAAAAAAAACCCAAACTAAAACATGCCTTTTATGATGTTATGTCTAAAAACAACTTAATTTTAAGAGCCTTTTGTAGATCTATGAAAGGGTGCAATTTGGAGAGAGCTGGTCTGATGATAAATTCCGTGTGGGAATCTTGGCTCAATTTGGGGGAACCCTGCTTCCAACATGATATATTTTAAACCTGCACAAAGCTACGGAATATTTTGAACTGAAAATTGCGTAATCTTTTGAACATGATTGATTTCTTCCATGTGAAATGCAGAAGAAAATCAGAACAATCCATTTAAATCTCAGGCTGAATGTGCAAAGACCAAAATATTAATTACTTCTGACTATTATAATAAAATTATGGGGATAAAGTTGCTGGTAATGGAAAAATACAATTGATGAAAACAATGGATTTTTACCAAAATATTAATAAACTCAAGTACAAACATGTAAGAAAGAACTACAGATGCTGGTTTAAATCAAAGGTAGACACAAAATGCTGGAGTAACTCAGCGGGTGAGGCAGCATCTCTGGAGAGAAGGAATGGGCGACGTTTTGGGTCGAAACCCTTCTTCAGACTGATGTCAGGATAGGGGGCGGGACAAAGATAGAATGTAGTCAGAGACCGTAAGAGTAGTGGGAGAACTGGGAAGGGGATGGAGAGAGAAAGCAAGGACTATCTGAAGTTGGAGAAGTCAATTTTCATACCGCTGGGGTGTAAACTACCCAAGCAAAATATGAGGTGCGGTTTCTCCAATTTTCGCTGGGCCTCACACTAACAATGGAGGATGACAGAAGGGTCAGATTTGGAATGGGAGGGGGAGTTGAAGTGCTGAGCCACCAAGAGATCAGGTAGGTTAAGATAGAATGAGCGGATGTGTTCAGTGAAACGATCGCTGAGCCTGCGCGATTGGCAAAACTTGTCTTATACATTCCAAAACCAACACTCAAGTACAAATTGTCAATGACTGATGCTTATACTCAGTAAGAAAAATTATGCTAATGAGATGCCAGAATCTTATCTTGTGCCAGAAAGATGCTGAATGCTGGCGTTATTAGCAAGATTATTTATCATACAGCCAATACAGTGGAGGTACTCTTTCTTACAGGACTGAGGGACTAGGATTCTGATCCCCAAAAATGAAGGAAACTGCCCAATAACGTCTACACTGCATAACTTGGAAGGGAACTTGGTGATGGCATAAGCTGGCACTTTGCTTCTCCAGACTTTGAACCACATCCATCTTAAAAATTGTCATCGGCCTCCATCTATTGATACCTTTATTCATTCTCCACCTGACAATTACAATATTCTTCAACCAGGCCTCTCAGATTTTGCTTGACACAAAAAGCTGCTATAACTCAGCGGGTCAGGCAGCGTCTCTGGAGAAAAGGAATAGATGACGTTTCGGGACGAGATCCTTCCCTAAACACTGTCAGATCCCTTATCCTGAAAAACCAAAAACTCTGCTGACCTTGTCTTAATTCAGACCAAGTACATTTACCCAATTGCCATGTATTCATTAACCTACAATCAGCTGCCCCCTCAGTAATTCACATAATTTTCAATTCACAACTTGGCCTGAACGCCACACTCCTGCGGTGCAATCTTTAAACTTCAACCAGCCTTACAATATTCCAAGTAATCGGCGTACCTTCAATTCTGTCCTCTTGACCTCACTTGATCTTAAAAATCAATCCACCATTGCCGCTGAAGCCATCAATCCAAAACTCTGTGATTCTCTCCCTAAATCCAGGGTGAAAACAATATATTTCTTACAACATAATTCTATCACCAACACTGACACTATTACCTATTTGCCAGCACAGTGACACAGCTGGTAGAGCTGCTTCCTCACAGCACCAGAGACCTGGATTTGAGCCTTCTCTCGGGCGCTGTCTGTGCGGAGTGCACATTCACCGTGTGACCGCATGGGTTTCCTCCAGGTGCTCTGGTATCCTTCCACATCCCAAAGACGTGTGGGGTTGGTACATAATTGGCCTCTGTAAAATTGACTCTGATGTGCAGGGAGTTGATGATAAAGTGGGATAATATAGAACTAATGTGAATGGGTGATTTGCAGTCAGCGTGGACACGATGAGCTGAAGGGTCCGTTTTCATGCTGCATCTCTAAATTACATCCCTTCCTCTGTACCTCCCATTACAAAGTAGGAATGCGGAACAGGTCACAGAGCGGTGCTGGCTCGAAGGGCCAAATGGCCTACTCCTGCATCTATTGTCGATTGTCACAAGCCTCCCAGAGTTCTTCTGCTCTAATTATAACCCTATGCTCCCTCTTTACATACTCACTAAAACTCATTCAACCACCCTGATTTGATCACCCAACCTTCAGTTTTCAAAAGAAAGACAATCTTAATCCATATAACATGCTCCGCAACCCTTCCAAAGTTAATTATTTGCTGATGTACATTGCCCAGGCGTGAACAAAGAACTCTAGAAATAGTTACATAATATCTCTGCATTGCTGGAGCACAATTTTCATCCTTTGCACTCATCATCTAATTGACGTTTTATATGTATTTTATGCACATGCACATCAGCATTTAATGTTATGCACAACCACTGCGTCTAGCTCCTAGAAATTTAGAGAATACTCTGATTTATCCTTTGAAGTCCACAGAAAAAGAAAATTGTACTTGTCCAAAAGGTTTCTGGTGGAGCTGGAAACAACCCGTCCTCATCAAGAAACTGCTGTGGAGATGGTCAACAGCAGGTTCCCAGGCATCCATATCGCTAGCAACCGAAACTAGTACCTTCAAATGCAGTGATCAAGAAAGCACATTATCTATTTACATGCTTAGGTATTCGAGAAGAATTGGCATCCCAGGCCAAGTCCCTAGTCCCTGCCTGCTTCAAAAGATCCACCATTGCCAGTGCCAAAGAATGCCTCTCCAGCTTGCTTGAATGACTACCGACCAGTGGCCCTCACCTCGGTAGTCATGAAATGCTTTGAGAGATTCTGGAACTGGGGCTGAACGCTCCCCTGTGTGCCTGGGTCCTGGATTTTCACACCACCAGGCTTCAGGTGGTCAAGATGGGGAGACATACCTCCAACCCCCTCACCCTAATCACTGGATCCCGCCAGGGTTGCATCCTTAGCCTCCTACTGTACTCTCTGCACAGACGGTCAGAGAGGATCAGACATGGACAACACACACTGCTGCACTGATAAGGCAAGGCTGTGCCTTTACCAATTCACGCCGCTAAGGAAATTCAGATGTTGCATCTTGTCCGGCAACATCTCAATCTGGTTTGGGAACAGCTCTGCCCAGGACAGGAAGGCTCTGCGGAGAATAGTGCGTTCGGTTGAACGCACTATGGGAACAACACTCACCCCCCTGCAGGACCTATACACCAAGAGGTGCAGAACCCTACCACCCCAGCAACGGGCTGTTCCAGCTGCTACAGTCAGGCAAGCACCTTCGCTGTCACGCTGTGAAAACAGAGAGGATGAGACGGAGTTTCTTCCCACAGGCCATCACGACTGTAAACCCTCATCTCACCAGGGACTAATTTACTGTAGGGTTGTGTCTTTTTTTTACTTCTGAAATGTAAATACTGGTTCGGTTCTATCGTTCTGTTGTTTTTGCACAATCCGCAGGCATTGCCACTTTCATTTCACTGCACATCTTGCATGTGTATGTGACAAATAAACTTGACTTGACTTGACGTCCATGAGGATTCTGACTAACCTCTGCAGACACGCGATTGGAAATATTCTTATGGGATGCACCTCAGCCTGGTATGGCATCTGACGACCGCCAGACCCTGGAGAGAGTGGTGGACACAGCCCAGTACATCACAAATGTATTACTTGCTCCCATCCTCTCCATCTTCATGGTGCTTGGCGTCAGGAAGGCGGGAAAATATCGTCAAGGATGCCTATCACCCTGGTCATTCTCTTTTATTTCTAATACCTCTTGGGAGATGATAAAGATCTTCTTGGTCCCGATGTCCTGATGTAAAAGAACAGCTTATCCCCCTCGGCTTTCAGACTCCTGAGCCAATCACAGCTTTCACACCACTGCCCCAAGTTGCTGCCATCTAGTCTCAATTACAGCTCATTCAGGTATTATACTTTAATTTTGTTTGCACTATTTAAAATTGCACTACAATCTTTGCATCCATTTTTTCCACTGGTCATTTATTTCTTGTCATATTATTATATTTGTATACTTTTTTGTGTACTCTATGAGCTGTATGCAAATAATTAATTGCATTGCACCCTGGTGTATATGACAATAAACAAAGCTGAATGTGATCTTCTGCACAAAAGGCATTTTCAAAACCTATAACAAGGGGAAGAAAATGAAAAAGTACAGCATTTAAAAAATTACCTATTTTCTGTTTGTTAATGCTGAAACTAGACACAAAACACAAGAATGGCACCTACTTTACAAGACTTGTATTCTTCCTACTGAAAGGACCAATAATCTTGAACATAAGTTCCACAACACCATTTTTGCCCAAGGATATGGCATTGACAGCTGTAAACACAAGTGGCAAACATGATCAATACAAATCATGCATTGGGTACAAGATTCAAGCAAATTCCAGAAGTGTTTCAAAGGTAAACATGAAAAACGGTGTACAATGTATTTTAAACAGTGATTCTGGAACAAATTGCTAACTTCATATAAACTAAATTGAAATCAAGGTGGACTCGTACTGATGATTTTCTTTCATCTGAACCATTTGCAAACCTACATTGCAAAGGACAAATATTCGAATTGTCCTGTCCCTCAAATAGTCCAATACAATGCAGTGGTTTTCAAAATTATCCGTCATTATTTTAATTGCCTTAATTTATTATTTTTCCTTTCTATTCATTCATTACTTTAAAGAGATGCAAGTCAGTTGACTCCTCAATGCAGCCAAGACTGCTTCTGAAGTCAATGAACCTGTCAGTGAAATGGCTTTTCTAAGTGCAATACTCCATGCTTACCATTGTTGGAATATACTCGCAACAGTTGCAGACAAGGTAAAATGAGTTTGAAGTTCTGCAGGTTTTGTTTCACTAAATTCAATGTAATGCCCAAGGCTCCATTAATCCTGGCTTTGACTCCAAACTTTTTGTCTGGTCAAGAAAATAAAAAGAAAGAATGACATAACATGAAATTTGCCTTAATGCATAACAGTACTCAGAGATTTTGTCAGATCTTTTCAACAGATTTCTAGCTGTTTTTTTAAAATTATTTCACTATCATTTCACTATTTCTTCGTGCATTGTATTTGTCTTTCTGATGTAATAGTTGAGAATTATTTTGAATTACCTTTCAAAAGACAAAGATTAATGTGGCTTTGGGGGAAACCTGATGTACATAGAAATGAATAGCACAAGACACTTAGAGGTAGATGGAATAATAGTTTCAATGGTCTTCAGAATACTCTTTAATGACCTAAAAATATCAATATCAATTTCCATGACAAAGTTGTTTTTATTGGATTCATAAAAGATACATTATTTTTGTTTCTATAATACATCAGTCTAAAATAGGTATGAAGTCACTGAAAATAAATTAGGTACATCTCATGCTCCCTTTATACTAATGATCATGTTTTTCAAAAAATGCTCTTGCAGTGCAAAAGTTCCAAAAGCCTATTTTTCCCTCAGTCACATTTCAGAAAGATTGATTTTTTTTCTCAGCCATAGTTCACTGAAATTATAACCATCGACTAAAGCTGTTTGCTTCTTTAATTGTACTCCCTTCCATTATCACATTTTGCATACCGACCTTAAAAGCAGGCTGTTGCGAATTTCTGTCTCATTGGTTTTAGTGTGACTATTCCTCAAAATTGCCTAGTGAGGATCCCATGTACCTTTACTTCAGATACTAGTTTCCAACTGTAGAAACTATAAATGAAACACTGATACCAATAATACGCGAGCATGAAGCCATTGGATCATAAAATGTAAACTGCTTTTGGAAGGAAGTCTGCCATCCTAATCGGATCTGGCCTATCACAGCCATCGCTCTTGGTTCTATTCCAGAGATCTCAGCACACTGATGGTTAAAGCAGACCTAAAAACTGCAAATGTAACCTTCTTGCAGATGAACCAAGAAACTACAGGCCAGTTAAGCCAACATTTGACATTAGAAACATTCCAGAATCAATTATTGAACTATTAGCTGGAAAGTAGAACCATCTGTCGATGAGTATATCTCAATTTCCAGAAAGCTTTTGATATAATGCCACACAAAGGTTATCATAAAGATATTGAGAATATTGCAAATATCTGTATTAAGAGATACACTGAGAGTAAAATATTAGCATGAAGATAAAACAGAAAGAAAAAGGAATATAATATGGAAAATGTGGAGTTATCCCTCTGGAAGAAAACAGAATATTGTTTAAATGGAAACATGGTAACAAATATTCCTGCACAGAAGGAGTTAACAAGAAAGGAAGCATATAGATTGTTGACCTTGTTTACAAAAGGGTAGGAAAAAGATTGCCAGTGTGGCAACATTTTACAAGCAACAAAACAGGTCAAGATTAAATATAGCTGTTTTGATCGGAACTTAAAACAAACAGCACAAACCAGTGCTATAACAATCAGGCTGCATTTAAATGGATTATCAGTACTGAGATATCCTGATGGCAGCGGAACTCCCGACAGCAAGGTGATACTAAAAGCACTAATCAATTTCAAATGGATTAGCAGCCTGTGTATTACAGCACTAGTCTGCGCTGCTTCTTTTAACTTAAGAAGAATTTAACGGAATTCCCAACTCCTTGACCTACAGACATGATGACGACAGTATTAGGAAGCGATGCAGAGTAAGAATGAAGCACCTGTGGCAGGGATCGCACACCATCACTTCCCACAAGGCAAAATCAAGTGGCAGCTAAAGCGACAGTGAGCCATCACTCCCAGATGAGCTCCATGTTTTCTACACATGTTTCAAAAGGGAGAACATCTTCTCAGGCCCCCATAGTTCCTGGTGACACTGCTATCCTAATCACCGAGGTCATGTCAGAAAATCATTCATATGAGAGTAAACCCTTGGAAACTATCCAGCCTCAACAGCGTACTTGGTGGTGTTAAAACCTGTGAACCAATTAGCTGAAGTTTTTGCAGACATCTTCAACCTCCCACTACTGAGGTCAGAGGTTCCACCTGCTTTAAAAGGACATCAATAGCACCTGTGCCCATTGAGACATACTTCAATGTTCAACAGTGCCATTAATGTCCACGGTGATGATGTGCTTTGAGAGATTAGTTATGACACACATCAATTCTTGCCTTAATAACGACCTGGACCCACTACAATTTACCTATGGCCAGAATAGATCAATAGGGGATGCAATCTCACTAGCTTTCCATTCTGCACTGTATCACTTGGACAATATAAACATGGAAGCAAATTGAATATTGCGTAGCAAAGTGGGGGGTCATGCACTTTGGTTGTTGGAATAAAGGCATAGACTATTTTCTAAATGGGGAAAGGATTCAAAAATTGGAAGTGCAAAGAGACTTGGGAGTGCTGGTGCTGGATTCCCAAAAGGTTAATATTCAAGTTGAATCAGTATAAGGAAAGCAAATGTAATGTTAGCATTTATTTTGAGAGGACGAGAATATAAAATCAGGGATGTGATGCTGAGGCTTTATAACGCACTGATCAGACCGCATTTGGAGTATTGTGTGCAGTTTCGGGCCGAATAGCCGAGAAGGATGTGCTAGCAAGGGTGAGAATCCAGAGGTTTACGAGAATGATCCTTGGGATGATTGGGTTAATGAATGATAAGCATTTGATGGCTACATTTTTCTATGGAGATTCTGAGAATCCTCGGAATTTTTGGAATTTTCAGCCGTGACGTCTAGCTATTTAGTATATTCCAGACATGGATAGGTTTTTTTAATAATCTGCATGTGCAGATGAGCAAATAAAAACAAATAATATGGAAACACTCAACAGAACAGGAAGATAGGGTTACACGAAGAGCTGGAGAAACTCAGCGGGTGCAGCAGCATCTAAGGAGAGAAGGAGATAGGCGACATTTCGGGTCGAGACCCTTCTTCAGACTGGTCAGGGATCAGGGAAACGAGAGATATAGATGGTGATGTGGAGAGATAAAGAACAATGAATGAAAGATATGTAAAAAAGTATCGATGATAAAGGAAATAGGCCATTGTAAGCCATTTGTAGTGTGAAAATGAGAAGCTAGTGCGACTTGGGTGGGGGGGGAGATACAGAGAGAAGCAATGCCAGGGCCCGAGGGCTGAGGGAGAGGTGGGAAAGGGAGGAGGCAGCCTGGGTTAACAGAATTGAGAAAATTCAATGTTTAAGCCCAGAGGATGCAGACTCCCCAAGCGGAATATGAGGTGCTGTTCCTCCAAATTGCGGTGTTGCTTACTCTGGCCGTGGAGGAGGCCCAGGACTGAGAGGTCGGATACGGAATGGGAAGGGGAGTTGAAGTGCTGAGCCACCGGGAAGTCGGGTTGGTTATTGCGGACCGAGCGGAGGTGTTCGGCGAAACGATCGCCCAGACTCCGCTTGGTCTCACCGATGTAGATCAGCTGGCGTCAGGAGCAACAAATGCAGTAGATGAGGTTGGAGGAGGTGCAGGTGAACCTCTGTCGGACTTGGAAGGACTGCTTGGGTCCCTGAAAGGAGTGGATGGGGGAGGTGAAGGGACAAGTGTAGCATCTCTTGCGGTTGCAAGGGAAAGTGCCCGGGGAAGGGGTGGAGCAGGAGGGAAGGGAAGAATTGACAGGGAGTTGCGGAGGGAGCGGTCTTTGCGGAAGGCAGACGGAGGGGAGATGGGAAGATGTGGCGAGTGGAGGGGTCACGTTGGAGGTGGCGAAACTGGCGGAGGACTATCTGTTGTATGCACCGGCTGGTGGGGTGAAAGGTGAGGACCAGGGGGACTCTGCCCTTGTTGTGAGTGGGGGAATGGGGAGAGAGGGCAGTGTTGCGGGGGATGGAGGAGACCCTGGTGCGAGCCTCATCTATAGTGGGGGAGGGGAAACCCCGTTCTCTGAAGAACGAGGACATTTGTGATGACCTGGTGTGGAACACCTCATCCTGGGAGCAGATGCGGCGTAGACGGAGGAATTGGGAATAGGGGATGGAGTCCTTACAGGAAGCAGGGTGGGAAGAAGAGTAGTCCAGGTAGCTGTGGGAGTCAGTTGGTTTGTAGTGGATGTCGGTCAGGAGTGTATCACCTGCAATAGAGATGGTGAGGTCAAGGAATGGTAGGGAAATGTCAGAAATGGTCCAAGTGTATTTGAGTGCTGGATGGAAGTTGGTGGTGAAATGGATGAAGTCAGTCAGTTGTGCGTGGGTGCAGGAGGTGACACCAAAGCAGTCGTCAATGTAACGGAGGTAAAGGTCAGGGGTGGGGCCCTGGTACGCCGAGAACAAAGATTGTTTGACGTGCCCGACAAAGAGGCAGGCGTAGCTAGGGCCCATGCGTATGCCCATAGCTACGCCTTGTGTTTGGAGGAAATGGGAGGAGTCAAAAGATAAGTTATTGAGGGTAAGGACCAACTCCGCTAGGCGGAGGAGGGTGTCAGTGGACGGGTATGGGTTGCTCCTCTGGTCAAGGAAGTATCGGAGGGCTTTGAGACCATCCTGGTATGGGATGGAGGTGTATAGTGACTGGACGTCCATGGTGAAGATGAGAGGATGGGGGCCTGGGGAATGGAATGCGTGGAGCCGACGGAGAGTGTCTGAGGTGTCATGTAGGACAGGAAGATATGTAGAAAGAGTCACATTTCAGCTGCAAGACCCTTTGTCAGATCCACAAATGGATCTTTGTTTGCTATCAAAGTTAGGGATCATGCAGAACTGACACAAAATGGAACTCTGCCCCAAATCAGATTAGTTATGATCCTAGCTAATGGTGGAGAAGGCTAAGGCCTACTCCTGCACCATTTTTTTTTCGTGGTGTATTTCATTAACAAGCTGAAATTGCATCACTTTTGCGACAACATTTGATGCAAAGCCAACTGCATTTTAGCATTGAATAATATTTTGACTAATATGTAGTTGTATTAGAAATATGATGTGAACCATGTTCTCTTCTTTTCCTGCTTATTTCTACCCCTCTTTGAATAGGGCTAAGTTACCTTAGCCTCCAAAAGTATGTTTTGGAAATGCTTCAGGAAGGAATTTCCCTGTGAATTTTATTGCCATTCCCAGGTGTGGACGCGACTTCGTAGTGGCGGTAGGAATGAAGGCAAGTCATTTTATGCAGAGAGCACTCCAATTTAGGATATAGCAGGGATGAAAGATCTCATGAGCTTTTCCAGTCCATTGTTGTATTTGGTAGGAATTGATATTTCTGCTACAGGATTGTTCACAATCAACAGCTCATTTATGTGCCTATAATAACAAAATACAGGATCATCACGACTAAGTCCACTTTACCCTCAGCTAAAGTTCATGTACAAATCTTCAGTGAAAGTTCAGACCGATGTTTCCTCACAAACACAAGGGCACTAAGGCCAAGTGTAAACCATCAAATCAAGCCTCGGATCATGTGCACAACTGTTGGGCATCTTAACGAGTTTAGCCATCTGGGGACCTAGCAATAAATATCATCATGATTTAATTATGATCAACTATTTGCTTATTCCCCTTAATCTCGATAGATTGACATTTACATGGATGTGGTTCATTATATTGATTTTCAAGGAAATGTCCTCCCACTGACATCATGTGCAATAAAGCCATAAATACGCCAAAAGTACATTAAGTTGCAGAATCATCATTATCCAAAATTATAAAATCAATGTTCCATTTTGTATGAGCAACATCATATTTCACTGAAATATTTAGCAGCACAAAATATGTGCTGACCTCTATAATATATTATTTATACATTAATGCCCCTTTACAAATTCTTTCAAAGACATGCTCGAATTGTTAAAAGAAACAAACCCTCATGAACAAAATTTCATGAGTTCCATAAAACAAGCTATAAACTTAGATTTAAACATCTTTTACGCATAAAAGTCATTTATTGCAAATAAAAGAGAAAATAAAATCTTATTAAAAGAGAAGGTTACATTGAAAATGTGTCTGACTGAATAACCCATGGGATACCGTGAGAAGTCAGTTAAATAGTTGGTCTAAATGAGCACACCATTTATCATTACGTGCTTTTTATGTACAAAGCCGTGCTCTGAACCAAGCACAGAATTTGTATGCAATATGCCCGAACAATGTACAGGCTAATTATACGCTTTGAAACATGCCTCAATTTAGAGTTTGAATGACTATAGAAGAGGATTCACGTAAAGATGAATACATTTGATGGGAGCCAGATGATTGTGGAGGTTTATTTTTATAACGTCATTAAACCATCAAAAATTCAACTGATTAAAATATGTTATAAACAGGAGCGAGAACTGGAGTGCACAAGAATATCATAGTGTTTTTTTTAAATCAAAAATGACATAATTGTCCCTAATCCAGTGAAATGACATGGTGATTCAGCGGAATCAGCAAAAGAATCACCAATGCTTACTTTGTCATATCATATTAAGGCAATACGCAAGATGGGTACTTGGGTAATCTTCTGTTTGCACCCATTTATAATATTATCACAAATATCACCAAACACTTCATCTGAAATAATGCATTTACTTCATTTTATCTTTCAAGTTACATTTTAAATCTCTTCAATGACAGAATTTGCACTGCACTTAAAAGAAGCATATAACGACTTATTAAATCATGTTGTGACAGGTCAGAATCAGATTATGTACTTAGATAACTCAAACCGACAATCCACCGTGGTCTTAACATGTGGGGAAAAAAGCCTACATAAAGCAAAATAGGAGAGTACAAAAAAAAGACCAGGGTTAAAGGAACGAGAGTTTAGCAAGTGATGTGCAAAGAAGGGGTGTGTGGGAGATATGGAGGTATGATATGATATGAGAAGAAGCTCCAGAGATGGGAATGGCTGAGGACCTAGAGAGAATGCAGCACAAAGGTGGACTTAATGGTGTACCTGGCCACATTCTTAAAATCATTCTTAAATGGTCCAACTCACTGGAGTTGGTGACATGCCTCAGTGACACTCATATCTGTGGTAATGAACTGCTTTCAGAGGTTGGTTATGATGCACATCAACTCCTACTTTATTAGTAAGAACCTGGATTTGCCTCCCAGAACCACAGATAAACAGTGAATTATAGATTTCAGGAAGGAAAAGCATCTTCATCGAAAGGATGGCAATGAGCAGTATCAACAGTTTCAAGTTCTGGGAAAACATATCTCTGAAGATCTGTCCTGGACCCAGCACATTGATACAATGACATAAAAAGCTCATCAACGCCTCTACTTCCTTCAAAGACTGAGGACATTTGGTAGTACACCAAATACTACAATCAGATTTCTACAGGGGTACATTAAAAAGTATACAGACTGGCTGCACCATAGCTTAGTTTGTTAGCTCGAATGCTCAAGAATGAAGAAGGCTGCAGAAGGTGATGGGCATTGCCTGGTTGCTCATGGGCATTGAACTCCCCACCTTTGAAATGATTAACAGAAAGCATTGCCTCAAAATGGAAGCCAATATTATCATCGACCCACACCACCCTGGTCATGCTCTCATCTCATTGCTACCATTGGGAAGAAGATACACAAACCCATAAACCACGACCATTCAGGAAAAGCATCTTCCAATCAACCATCAAGCTCCTGAATCCCAACGCACAACTCTAACCATAATTCAACCTCAGCACTCTAACCAATATTCAACCTAAATAGTATTTTGTTTTGGTTGCACGACTGTCAACTTCAATTCCACCTGAGTTACAACTAGATGATCACCAAAGGAAAACTATTATATTTTCCAACTGGGCCATAAACTGACACAGTGATTTATCTGTCCATTGCATAACATGCTTGGCTTTGGTTCAATTGAAAATATTGAAATGGCTATTGGGTCGCATGATAGAGAGTCAGTCTGTTCCAGTAAACAGAGCGAAACACCAAAAGGTACTCCATGGGCTTATAAGCATGAAGGGAAGGCCAAGGAACTTGTTAATTATCATCATGTTTGCTGCCATACTGCTTGAATGAAAATAGTGTTTTAAAAGATCATGCCCAATACTTAACATGGAAACATGCTGGTCAAATCGATATTTTCTTTGAGCTAATGCATCTTCATGCTTGGTTCAATTAAAACAAAAACACACCTTTTGGTCCAATCTTTGCCAGAATGGAATGTAGTTGCACCATAATCTCTTCATTTGGTGGTAAATCTTTACTGGCACTAAATAGCAATTGAAGCAGAATCTGACTCCCTCCTTTGGATACCAAGATGCTACCCCTGCGTCCTCCACCTGGAAAAATATAAATTACTTGTTTAAAAAATATATAATTGATCGTTTTACTTTGCAAATGTAATCCAAGTAAATGTTGGGTTTTATGTACAGATGAATATAGCTTTCTGGACATTAGCCTGGATTTCATTTCAAAATCACTTTTCAAAATGATTCTTTGCTTCTATCAGACATAAAACGTCACCACCATATATGAAATGGATGTCTTATTTATTTGTTGCCGATATTCTTCACCAGTATAAATGTCTCCTCTACATTCAATCTCACATCAGTAGAATCTAAAATCCTTCCTTAAACAGAGGACTAACCAGCTCCCCTTCACCATCACACTTACTCAGCTGGCTGCGTCCTGCTCAGTGTCCTGCCTTTGGTGTTCACCGTGTAGTCTCCCTTACAATAAAGGAGCCACTACCTCTCTGACCTTTCTTCCATGGTTGCCAGCATTGAAACAAGGGGGTCCATTGCAAACTTTAGAAACAATATCTCATTTTCTGTCTGGGCACACTGCAATGTGCAGGAATCAATAACAAATTTTCCAATGTTAGATCATTTGCTCTTTCTTTCTAGTTCCATCAGAATTAATGGATTTCTTTGTTGGCTCAGTTTTTCAATTTTCATTTTAGGTATAGTCTGCTTGCAGCATCTCCCACAGCCATACTATTAGCAATTCCTTACATGAATAAAGTAGTTCAATGTTATCTTAACAACTCCTTAATTGCCACATTAGGCACCCAGACTCGGTCTATCAGAAATATTCCCTTTCTTTTACCCATTCTCCTCCCCCACCTAAACTAACTTGTTCTCTTTCCCAGTTCTAATGAACCTTAAATAACCATATATAACAATTACAGCAAGGAAACAGGCCCTCCCGGCCCTTCCAGTCCGTGCTGACCATTTATTTTCCCGTAGTCCCATCTACCTGCACTCAGACCATACCCCTCCATTCCCTGCCCGTCCATATACCTATCCACTTTACTTTTAAATGTTAAAATCAATCCTGCCTCCACCACTTCTATAGGAAGATCATTCCACACAGCCACCACTCTCTGAGTAAAGAAGTTCCCGCACATGTTACCCCTAAACTTCTGTCCCTTAATTCTCATGTCATGCCCTCTTGTTTGAATCTTCCCTACCCTCAATGGGAAAAGCTTATCCACGTCAACTCTGTCTATCCCTTTCATCATTTTAAAGACCTCAATCAAGTCCCCCCTTAACCTTCTGCGCACCAAAGAATAAAGACCTAACTTGTTCAACCTTTCTCTGTAACTTAGTTGCTGGAACCAAGGCAACATTCTAGTAAATCTCCTCTGTACTCTCTCTATTTTGTTGACATCCTTCCTATAATTAGGCGACCAAAATTGTCCAATGAAAAAGGAAATGTCAACTATTTCCTTTTTCACAGATGATGCCTGATCTGCTGAGTAACCCCACAAAGATTCAGTGATCACTGTAGATTGAATTTCCCGCAAGCGATAGTGTTGTCAGCCATGTGTTAAAAGTGATACTTGCCATCCAAGCAGCCTTGATGTCAAAGAGGCGGTCGATTGGCCAATGATTTATATAAACATCGTTAATTCTTTTTCCAGCAGCTGGAAGGGCCGGTTCCACCTGTCTTCGGTGTTATTAAAAATTAATGTATTCACTTTTATCTGCCCCTCCTTTCCAATCAAACACATTGTGTGTGGAAGTTTATTGAAATGCCAAATGTGAATTAAAATGCCTTCTACACATATTTATCTTTGCTCTCCATCCCTATCGCACCTTTTTGTTAACTCAAAGCTATGAAATAGCTTTAAGACACTATTGGAATGCTGCTATTAGGTGCAACAGCCTTCCAAGATCATTAGTGTAGAATGTTGCTGAGGCAAGTGAGGTAATACACTTTAGAAAGTAACATTCTGGTGGGACATGCAGAACAAATGGCATGGATCTCAGGAGTGTTGAAGTACAGGGACACCTTGGGGTGAGAGTCCATTGCTTCCTGAAAGTTGTGACAGAGGTGGATAGGGTAGTAACTAGAAGGAACTTGGCAAGCTTGAGGTATTGAGTACAAGAGTTGTAGCTGTACAATACATTGATTAGGACAGATTTGGAGTATTGTGTACAGTTCAGGTTGCCACACAACAGGAAAGATATGGTAACAATAGAGAGACTGCAGAAGAGATTCATCCGGATGTTGCCTGGTGTGGAGGGCTACAGTTATAAGGGAAAATTGGATAGGCTGTGTTTATTCTCTCTGGAACATTGTTAGCTGAGGGATGACAGAGAGGTTTATAAAATTATGAGGGCATAGGTAGGATAGTCTTTCTCCAGAGTCTAGAAATAGAGGGTACAGGTTAAAGGTGAGAGGGGAGAAATCTAAAGGAGTTCTGAGGGGTATGTTAGAGAGTAGTGATTATCTGGAATGAAGTACCGGAAGAGGTGGTAGAGGCAGATAGAATTACAAAAGTCAATACCTAATTTAGGCCAATAGGATGAGAAAGCAAATGATCTAAAATCATGTTTGGCATGCTTGACCCATTTTTGTGCTCTGAGAAAGTCTGCAACATTTCCTGGATGTTGTCACGTTTTATTCATCTTATTTTTGTTGAACTCCTCCCTTTTAATAATGTTATGGGGAAACTGGAATTAGACTATTTTTCCTTGCAGATTCCTGCTGGGAGGATATCCAAGAAGATTTTGATTTATTTCAGAATCAGCAGTGACTTTATGAACTCCTTCACAGTTAAAATAGATGTTTTGCATAGAAATATTTAACTGGGTGGATTTTATAAACAGTAAATATGAGACTTATTTTACACATATTGAATTTACTGTTTTCAAACACCAGGTGGCATGGGTCTGCTAATAGGAGATTTAAGGATGCTTCAGAATTTCAGATTATGGGAACTAGAAAAAAAATGAGAGAAAAAGGACGAAAATAATCCAAACTCTTGCTTTTTATTATCTGGAACATACTGTTTATTTTATGTTTATTCCTACAGAAATTAATGCACAAATAAGCTAGAAAGTCTTAACAATATTTGTAACAAATCGTAAAGAAATTGTAAACTTACATCAAGATAAAGTTTATTTGTTAATACATATTAGAATAACAACTTTACATCAATCAAACATTGGATGCCATTAGTTATATCTTTCAAGTGTGTGCATTTAGTGTGTGCATTTAGTGAGAACATGCGGCCTTCTAGGCCATTAAGTGCAACCTTTTGAATGAATCCAAATTTTGTAGAACAAATGCTTTTATTTTTATTAATATGTTTTTGTTCGTCTTTTATTATTTTAATTTTAATCTTAAAATGAACGTATTTAAAATACCAAAGAGTAAAAGAAGATTCAACTAAATAATCCTCCCGACTGACGGCCACAATTAAAACATTAGTAAGTCATGAGAGCTATTTTAACAAAATAATGTAGATTTTGAAGCATATCTAATTGAAGTTTCTTGGATGCGGCCTTATTAGATTACAGCAAACTTAATGCGGCATTCCAACATGAAAAGGTTTCCCACCCCTGATCTAGTACCTACCACCACATGCAACTCAAATCTACCTCTCTCCATGAAACACGAGTTTCCATGTAGTTCCATTTTGTCATTGATTATAGAATGTTCAATACTACAATTGACAACTTCCAATGTTTGATTGATACAAAATTGCCGTTTTAAAATTAAAAAAACTTTAAAACTGTATGAATTTTTTAACACACAGAGGGCAGTGGGTGCCTGGAATGCACTGCCAGGTAGGTGGTGGCAGATATGATAGTGGCGTTTAAGGGGCTTTTAGATAGGCATACGTATATGCAGGGAACAGAGGGGTATGGATCACATGCAGGTAGATGAGATTAGTTTAGCTTGGCCTATGTTCAGCAGAGACATTGTGTGTCAAAGTGTTTGTATGGTACTTTATGTCCCTTGACTAACAGGTTTAGCAATGACGGTATCTTAGTTACATGCACCAATTTACATAAATTAGCAAACTAATTTCATCTGGAGCATTACACAGCTTCACCACAAATCACTTCTCCATTTTGTATTCTTTTCCTTTCACTGAGTTTGGAATACTTGTGTGCTTCAACTCATAGTCGTATGCTGTATCACTTAAGTTTAAATCTAGCAGTGTGTTGATTTCTTCAGTGTGATTTCTCAAAGTGTAAACTCATGCATTGACAATAGACCCACCCCTGCTCTCTATGTATATCAATATTGCCCCCTGGTTTGCCAAGATGTACCCTGGCAGAGCAATTGGTCATTGGTGTGCTGAAGCAGTTGTTTCAGAGGCAATAATGACAACCGGTGGTCTGAAAATATTAGCTTGCGTCCTTTTCAGGACGGACGATGACAGTGATGTCAACATTTGAAACATGGATGATGGACACGAAAAAAGAAGAGTGGTGTTTCAATGGCTTGATCTGGCATTTTCAGCTATTTTACATATTTTTAAGCAAACCAAGTAGCATTACAGAATTAAAAAGCAATTTTTGCATTAAGTTACCAATTTTTGAAGCCATTAAAAAATAATATATTGTTGCAATGTGAAAATCCATAGCTAGATCACATGTCTAAAGATGAATTCCCTTGCTTTTTACTGATCAAACAAATAAAGTAATTAGCCGCATCTAAGGCTAATATATTGGACAATGTCTTAAGTAACCAACCAATTGTATTTTCTTCTGATGTTCAGAACCAGGATGGGGAAATAATGCATTCTATGTGGATAATGCAGTGTTCACTATGATATGGAATTATTGTAAGGTAATAATTTTCTCACCAAGGTTTCTTTCTCACTTTCAAGCCCCAGCTAGAAATTGAACCATGCGATAGTATACAAGGAGAATTCAAAGTTCAGAAATGAATTTATATATTTTTGTACAAACTCACCCACTGAAACCAATTCATTAAGTATGTTGAGAATATTCAATGTCATTTGTTGGTCACGAGAGTTCTGAAAAACAAATTAATTTTTCTTCACTATCAGTCAAAAGCATCTGACTGTGTATGAGCAGATTCTGTCTTTTAGTGATCTTAAGTATGCTATGAAAGACCAATCAAGGCATAATTTTATTCCACTGAAATATTGCCATGGGAGATCATCATTGAAAAAAGAGTTAACTTTTTTATAATTTAATTTATAGAGAATTGTTTTAATTTAAAATATTTGATGAGAACAACTTAAACCTATAATATAAATATACCAAGGCGTACACACGAACATTATCAAATGCAATTGGATATTGATCCCCACAACAAGATCTTAAAGAGAACAGATATCTAAAGTGATAGCTTTTCAGAAACAGTTATAATAAGGGGTGAGAGTAATGAGATAGAGAGACCCATGATAATGTATGATGTGTATTTGATGGTTCTAGGCCTTACCTGCTGGATTTTAGAAGGGAGATCTCGTTGAAACTTACTGAATAATGAAAGACCTGGATAGAGTGGATGTGGAGAAGATGCGTTCACCAGTGGAAGTGTCTAAGACCAGAGCGCACTGAATACATCCTCAGAATAAGAGGACGTACCTTCAGAATGGAGATGAGGAGGAATTTATTTAGCCAGAGGGTGGTGCTTCTGTGAAATTCATTGCCACAGACTGCTATGGAGACCAAGTCTACGGGTATTTTTAAAGCGGAGCTGCACAGATACTTTATTAATAAGGGTGTCAAAGGAAATGGGGAGAAGGCAGGAGAAAGGGGTTGAGAGGAGATGATAAATTAGCCGTGATTGAATGGCAGATTAGACTCAATGGACCGAATGACCTAATTCTGCTCCAGTGATTTATGAACTAAGGGGAGAAATTCCAAACCTTAGGGTTTTACCAGCAGAAATTACAGCCATTGGTGATAAGGTAATTAAATCTGGAGATTAGATGTCTGAATTGAAGGACTGCTAAGGAATACATCTTGATGGATTATTGGGATGGAAGGTTGAGAAGGATTCAGAACAAGAACCAGTGCAAATAAATAATCTTATAGCAATTATGTTGACACACCAAGCTAAGTCACCCTTCACAACAACACATCTTTGAGAAGCAGTAGTCATATATATATATATATATTTTTTTTTAAAAATTGTACTAGCATCATTAAGCTTTCCATAATTTCCTTAACATTACAGCAGCATTTCTGACGTAAAATATAGTAACATCCCACTTTGTGCTGCCCTACAGAAAAGGAACATCTTATCGTACTGGAATCCAAAGAATGACAATGTAATACCTCCTGTGCATAAAAAGGAACATTTTGGCCTTGCCAGTACCATACGAAGGATACGGGCCTTCATTGGTGGTCCCACAGCAATGAAGCAATGGTCACATCACTGCAGAGTTTGGTGTGGGCAAACTATTGTGGCAGTGTGCAATTGCTGCCTGTGTGAGGACTGTTGTTAGATGGGTGGGGCGAGAGTTGAGACTGCTCCAAGTTGATTTGTGGGGCTCAGGGCTGCAGCTTGGGTGGTATAACTGGTGGGACTCTGATGTGGACCGACAGCAGCAACTCTTCCATGTGTTAACAGATTGTCTGGATCCAGCAATTACGTTCATCATCTCCTATTGGATGCATTCAAAGATGTTGGCACCCTTTCCTTTTGTTTGGTTTAGTTTTGAGATACAGCGTGGAAATCTGCCAGCCAGGTCCATGCCAACCATTAATCACCCACTCACACCAGTTCTGTGTTATCACACTTTCACACTCACTCCCTACACGTTAAGGGCAATTTACAGAGGCTATTTAAACAACAAACTAGCAAAGGGATTTATACAGAATGGCTTAGTTACACAAATATTTGGGGATTTGGGAGAAAACTGGAGCATCCGAGGGAAACCCACAGTGAGAACATGCAAACTCCTCATGAACAGCACCCGAGGTCAGGATTGAACCTGGATAACTGGTGCTGAGAGGCAGCAGCTCTACCAGGTTTGCCACTGTGGTGCCCTGGTTGCACAGCTCCCTCCAGGCCGTAGATTTCTCTATGGTAAGATCAACTTCTCAAGGTATGTCTGGTAGGAGCAACCCACCAGAGAGAAATCGCTGGTGATATTATAAATTGCAATGTTGCTTCATTTAAGATATTCTGATTTTAAGATCAATTATTATATTGAAAGAAAAACCATGCAAGATACCAGAGACAAGTCTCAATCAGAAACCTGTGGATTAAAACCGCACTTCAAAATTTGAGTGCATAACTGCATTGCCAAATTGGCATTAAAACGATCTGTTTAATTAAAAAAGATAAGAGATTTAATCAAATAGTAAACAGACATTCTGTTTATTAGTCAAGATCTTTTGGATGGATTTTATTCCATTGCATGAACAGTAGCAGGTTCATCTTGTGGCCAAATAAACACGCTTTCTGCAACCACCACCAGTAACTCACGAGAGATCTCAGAAACTCACGAGATCAAGGCAAATTCTCTAATCCCATTGTAGTTATATTGGGAATGGGTTGTAGAAAACCAGACCACTGAAGCATGGAAAGAATTTCATTAACAATTTGAGGAATGAAGGGCACAAGATAAAATAATTTTAATTAATTAGTTTAGAGATAAACTAAAAGAGAATTGTGTAGCACAGTTTAATTTAAAAAAAAATAAAAAATGGTATGAAGAAGGAATTGGCTAAAGTATACTAGGAAGTTAGTTTAAAGATTTACAGGGAAATTAAAATAACAATTTAAATAAATATTTCATAATTTTGAAAAGATGTATATTTCTTTGAGGAATAAAAATGTGACAATAAAATAATCTCTTCATGGCTCATGAGAAAAACATATGGGAATAAGAGACCAATTGAATATACTTTATTGGGCAACTAATTACCAGGTAAAAATGGTGAACTGCATGTACTTTCAAAAGCCTTGTGAAAATATTGATACTAAATAGTATTATCAAGATCAGGGTAAAATATTATGAGTAGAAAATTGATAAATGATGGAAACTAGAGGAATACTGTCCTTTTCACATTTACAGGCAGTTATTAGTGGGGTTATTAGTACTGGAAGGATCAATTAAGATGAAGGAATTGTGTTTAGTGCATTGATTGCGGACAATGGTGTGGTGAATTACGAACAGGAATCCATGAGTTTCAAAGGGATTTATACAGAATGGCTTTATACAAATATGCAGCAGGACATAATGCGAGCAATTTGAAATGTGCTAGAAAAATTGCAAAAAGTTATTTTTGAATAATGTTAATAATGAGAGATTCAGATGTGATAATGTGCAGATAGTTAACATGTTGGTACAGGGTAATTACTTCAAGGGAATTTGCGAACAAAAACATGTTTTTTGCTCATATGTGTGTATGAGGGAGGACGGGGGGGGGGGGGGGGGGGGGATTGGTGGGTAGGGAAGATCACACATGGAATACTGTGTGCACTTAGCATCTCTATATCCAAAGAAGGATTGAAGTTGCATCGGAGTGACTGAAAGGTACCAAACATAATCTTGAAATGTGGATATTGTCCCATGACAAAGAAAATTGAGTAGGACTGGGCTACTTTCTCTGCAGTCTAGAAGAATGAGAGGTGTCTTCATTGACACATCTTATTTTGAGAGAAACTGACAGTAGTTGCTGCAATGCTATTTCCCCAATCTGAGACCTCAGAACTTGGGGTCAGCCATTTAAATTGAAATTCAAAGGCATTCATTTACTGATCAAGTCATATTCTTCCCCAGAGGATTATGGATGCAATGAGTGTTCTAATTTTTATATTCATCTCTGGAGGAACAGAACAATTTTTATTTTTATAGTGTGAAACTCTTTCTAACAATAGAATCTTTGGTAAAGATTATTTACCAAAGTATTTGGAGGAATAGGAACAACACATTTACCTCAAGTGTTGATAATATTATTTCCATCCCAGTTGACCCCTTGGCTGTTATGTCTTTCTTCGTTCTTTCTGCAAATTCAAATCAATCAATAAATATTCTAAAATAAATAACATATTGGAGACAGGAAGAGCATTTTGGTTTTATAAGCTATGATTAAAAAAACAGCATTTACAAAGAAGTTAGTTTCCTCATTAAATAAATACTGACAAATAATTTAATCCAGAAATGTACTGCAGATGGTGAGTTTACTTTAAAGAAATTCAATATATTAATATGATAAAACACAAGGAATTATCCCCAAACACAACCATATCCCCAAATTGCCCACTGCAGCTCCACACAAAAAAAAAATTAAAATTCTGGCATTGTATTTTATTTTTGGTTTGTACTTGAAAATGAATTTAATTATAGTTGTTTGGAAAATAAACCCCAACATTTGTATACAAGATACAAGATACATTTATTTGTCACATGTGCCAGTTGGCACAGTGAAATGTAATCACCATACAGCCATACAATAAAAATAAAGAACACAACATAGAGTTGATAGAATTCAACATAAAACATCCCCACACAGCAGAATCAAAGTTTCCCACTGTGAGGGAAGGCACCAAAGTCCGTCCTCTTCCACTAATGTTCCCCAATGTTCACCCGTGGTCGGGGCCTCCCCGAGCCCTCCGCAGTCGCCGCTACGGGCAGCCCGATGTTCAGACCCGTTCGCCAGGGTGATGTACGTCCGACGTCGGGGCTGGGGGGCCTCCTCAGCAGCCTGGACACCCGAGTCGGCCACCTCCTACGGCTCCCAAAGTCCGCTGGCCGCGCTGGACGGAGATGCAACGCTGGCGGCCCTCGGCAAAGGGCCCCAGGACTCCGCGATGACGGTCAGCGCCGCCCGCCCAGCTGTTGGAGCTGCTGCCCAAGGCTCCGGAGCTCCAAACGGCGATCCCGGTAGGCATCGCACGCTCCGCGGTGAATCTAGCGCCGCCGCTGTTGTAGCTCTGGTCTGGTTCCCGGTCCCCGGCAGGAAAGGCCACTCCGATCCAGGTGGTAGGCCACGAGGAGGGAGGCGAGGATGCGACTCGGAGAAATAGTCGCGTCCCCGCCAAGAAGAGACTGGGAAACAATTTGCCCCTTACCCTGCCCCCCTCCCCCACATATATGTCAAAGATTCCCCCAAAAACAAACTTTAAACAAACTAAAAATAACAAAGATTGAAAAACAAATGTGCTGTAGGCAGAGGCTGCAATCAGTGCAGCGCCCATAGTGACCTCTAGTCTAGCTTATATATCTTACCGTTAAGCAAAGAATACAACATGCATAATCAAGAATAAGGATAGCTAAGGAAAACAACCTAAATAGATAAAAAATATTGCAGAATACAAATTCAATTCTTGCAGTATAGCTGCTGCCTCGCAGCGCCAGAGATCAGGGTTCGATCCTGACTGTGCACGCTGTCTATACAGTTTGTACTTTCACCTTGTGACCACGTGGATTTTCTACAAGTGTGCGTTTCATCCCACATTCAAGAGACGTGCAGATTTGTAGGTTAATTGGCATCTGTAAATTGCACCGTGTGTGTAGGATATGAAAGTGGGAAAATACAAAACCAGTGTATGGGTGATCAACGATTGGCGTGGTCTCAGTGGGCAAAAGGGCCTGTTTTTACGCTGTGTCTCTAAACTTAACTAAAAACTAAAACATTACAATTGACAATCAAAATGCTATCGTCCTGACTATGGTATTAACAGTAACTATATTTCTACATGTCCAGTGGGTACCCCACAGATAATTACTGCAAATCCAAATGTACCACATGTGTTGGCAATATACGGATGTTTTGCAGCAAATTGGACAGGAACTTTAATTTAACTAAGATTTTATGTGTAACTGCACATTTGCAGTCACTGACAGTTTCTATCCATTTAATTCTCATGGTATTTTAGCTGCGTGTCACATTACTGGCAAACAACCTCTCCAAGAAAATGTGGTGTGTCATTTCCTTAAATTAAAAACTTTTGTACATTTTTTTGTACCTATTTATCATACAGAGTTTCTGAGTATACTTTCTCTGTAATATCACCACTTTCTGCTGCTGCATTGCCGTTTCTTCCAGTGAAAATGTCAACCATCTATGTTAAAACTTGTTTTCCCAATACCTCCCTGGCCACTCTGACATTTTCTCCAAACCTTACTGCCTGTACCCAAACTTGTATCACCCCCAGTCATCCATCATAATGTGGTCCCTCAACCACAGAACCAAACAATAAAACATTTTCTTTCCAAATTCTACAGTTCTATGAGAACACTACATTTTTGGGACTGGGAACGGTGTGGTATAAGATAGCTTTATTCAAAGCATCTCCCAAAAGCAGTTCAAGGTATGAAAGGTTGGATTTTACTTGATGTTCAATAGATAAGCATTAAGCAAGAGTTACCTGCACAGTGATCCAACCCTTGTTACTTATATTGCACACACAATTGAACCACTAGTTTAGAAATTACCACAAATTGACTAACCCTGGCAGTTTCAACCCTTGACATATTTAGGGATTCAAATTACAGATTCTACTCATGGATCAATGAATATAAAGGAGGCTAAAATTAATCCCAATTATGTTCCCTCATCTCCTTGGGGGAAAATATTTTAAACCAAAATAGTCCAATCCATATCCAACATTGTTTTCTTTGCATTAATTTAAAGTGTATTGGCATATTTAAAATAAACAAGGGATGACACCAAGGTTAATGTACATGAAGCATGTGATGACAGTAAAACATAAACAGACAATAGCATTAATGCGAAAACTTTGCATTTGCTGAAGTTAAACTCTAATTATTCCCAGGATACATAATTTAAGACAATATTAATCATAACCAATCTTAGCAACTGCATGTAAAAATATAAAGAGTGTTATTAAAATGCAGTGATATTACCTTTAGAAAGACTAGTGTTTCAAAACACATTGGTGGGAAACTCAAATCAAGTGGATTAATCACATTAACAATTTATACATCATACAAAGCTAAGTGGAACCATTAAATCCTTCTGACTGTTCAATAACAGGAGAGCTATGCAATGTTACAAAATAACTGGGAGTTGCCAGAGTACAATATGCAGGCGATCACTGTGTTACGGCCATTAGGATATTAGAAATTTGTCCTTGCGGAATTAACAAATCACTACCAAAGCAAACTGAAAATCTGAATAAAATTCACCCTTACAGAATGTGTGGAAAAATTGAACAAGCACAACATTTTATGACCTCACCTTTCTTGATAAATGCACTGATGATACAACTCTGTCCACCCTCCCCTATTGCCTCTGCCCCCACCACACCCTCCTGTTAAGCAGGGATCACCTGTACTCAAAGAAGTCACCAAGCAAACATTTTATGGAAACAATGTTTACATTTAGTGCATTACCTTTTGGTTAAAAAATAGTTTTTATGAAAATGCAACTATTCCTTTTATAAATGCTGATCCCTTAGAATTTACATTATTTTCTGCTTTTGTTTCTGATTTTTGGCATGTATGGTTCATTTTGTTTAATCTGAGCATTCAATATACTCTGTGAGAACTGAATATAACACTTTTTTTGCCTTTGAACTGGCAATGCAATTAATCTCAAATTTTACATTGTACACCAATTTGATTTTCTCATTGCTAAATTCAAAATGATGGAAAGGTCTGAGTAGTAAAGTGAAATTATTATACTAAAATATTGATGCTATGCAATCACTAAATTTAATTCCAAAACAGAATCCTACCTGACACTTGTAGGACTGAGAAAGGGAACTCTGCTGGACAAAACATAAGGAGATTAAAAACTGTCATTGCTTTGTGTGAAAGCAACACTCCCTGAATATATTGACTTAAAGTAATTTGAATTATGAATTTCAATGCAGATAGGACTGATATAGGGGAAATATACTGATCAAGCCTTTGAAGACCATGCTTCATAGTTTGAAATTTGTTCAACATGTTTTTTCCCCCAGAGAATAAGAATGTAAGAAAGAGGCCACTGATTGAACTGGAATTGTTCTGATGTCACTATCTTACAGATATTTGCATTTTAAGCGCTTACTTTCAAATGGATAAAAATGACCAACCTATGCCACAGCAAATAAGTATGTAAAATGGTTGAAGTAACAGTGCACCAAACATTAAATGAAAATAACTATGCACAGATCGTTTTTCATATTTCTCACCAGGCCACTGCCCTCCAAAAATGCCAATACACAACGAATAAGGTTAGCAGATTAAATTTTGCAAAGGCCAATGGAGAAAGTACTATACTCCATTTGACCTCAGCCTTGGATTCTAGATTTTATGAAGCGTCTTATGCCAGCCCCACCAATTTGTCACCCTAACAGTATGATAACAACTTTTTAAAAACAATTTGGATGGCTAAATGACTAGGAAAGGTTTAGAGGGGCATGGGTCAAACAACTGCAAAAGAGACTAGTGCAAATGGCCAAACCTTCGCCCCCAGAATTACGTACACACTAGCAAGAATTAACCTAGTAACCCTCATGTCTGTAAAGTTCGAGGAAATTGGAACACCCAGAGGAAACCCACAGTCACATACTCCACACAGAGAGCACCCGAGGTCAGGATTGAACCTGGGTCTCTGGTGCTCCAAGACAGCAGCTGTAGTAACTGCACCATTGGATACCCATCTGACTTTTCTTTGCTTCTTCCAATCAGTTGTTAGGATGAGTAATAATTTTGATTTTGTTTCAACAGCTGTCTCTTCATTCTATCCTCTAAGCTATGCTGTAAGAAAGTGAAGCTAACTTGAAGTCTAGAGCACATCAACAGTTGTATAGGATTGAATACTTAGATAGAATGGGCTTTGCACAGTACTTAAATTAGGCAAACAATGAACCATGGCTCAGTTTCACCAATTTTGTAAAAATGGTCTCTTTAAGGCTTCCTCAAGAATATGTACAGGTGTTTTAACCGTAAATTTAGAGGCTGCAAAAATCAATCTCATCATCTTAATTGTACACGCTGTTGTCATATATGATCCAACTTTCAATCCATTTGGAAGGAGACTTAATAAGAACTTGCTCTTCTACCAAAAGGTGACGTGGATGTCTGAAATGGTCATTTTGGTCATCTTCACAGTTGTGGGTGTGTCACCTGTAGTTTTCATGTTCACTCTCAACTGACCTAAGAATTCACGTTGTACGTAGAATTTGCATAATTGTTTATAAACTAATATATGTATGTTTGCGTGCGTGCATGTATGTATGTGTTTATGTATGGATATATATATATATACAAATATATACATACATATATGTAGATGAGATAAAGTTTGTGAATTAATTAATGAGTAGGAATAAATAAGTGTATACTTCCTCCTACACCTTTTCGAACATGTAAGATTTAATTTGTGATGCGTATGAGAAGTTATTCAATGAGTTGTGTATGTTTATTATTAATTTCATTTTATTATTATTTTGCTTTGTTTTTAGCTTTTTTTGTTTTACATGTTGAAAATAAAAACTACTACTACTATTCCTCGAGGAGAATAAATCCTTTATATTTTAGTCAATACACAGAGCTTCTGGAAATAGCTTTAACATTTACAATGACAGTCTATTTTGAATATAACTCATGTGAGATCCATCTGCTAGGTTAATTGTAGATGACGAATTTTCCCCAGTTCAGACATTGAGCAGTGGATTCATGAAATTTTGTAAAAGATTGCAGATACATATCAGACCATTCATTTCAACAGATTCAGCATTCAAATGCATTTCAAAAGCATATTTTATTGAGTTCTCTGTGATTACTGCATATAAAAGTTATAAACTGCATTTTCACAACCTCAATCAAAACATAGGTGGCATCGTGGCACAGTGGTAGAGTTGCTGCTTTACAGTGCTGGAGACCCAGGTTCGATCCTGACTACAGGTGCTGTGTGTACAGAGTTTGTACTTTCTCCTTGTGGCCTCGTGGGTTTTCTCCACGTGCTCCGTTTTTTTCCCACACTCCAAAGACATACAGGTTTGTAACTTAACTGGCTTTGGTAAGAAAAATGTAAATTGTCCCCAGTGTGTAAGATAGCGTTTGTGTATGGGATGATCGCTGGTTGGCACGGACTCAGCGGACTGAACAGCGCAACTTTGCCCAGTGAATGATAATTGCTCTGGGCAGTCAGCTACACCTGTAGGCAATTCTAATTATTTGCGGCCATAAGCAATGTACTATATTTGTTCCTTGTACGAGTACGTCTTGAAACTAGCTATACCCCGTCACAGATGATGGAACAATCCATTGGTTTAATAGTGTTCATTTTTACAACCTGGTTACTGATCTTCACTTTTATTTTATAACCTTATTGCTTCCTGCTATTTGTAGTGCAATGCTCCAAATTGGTATCAAAGTTATGCAAACTCCATCTCTATATTTTGCTGCTGAACACATTTCTACTCCATAATAGCATGTCTTTGGTCAGCCATTCCTAATTCAGATTTACATTGGATCCTTTTTCTTATATAAATAGCACTCTGCTTTCTTAAAATGGACCATTGGCAAATGGCTTCCCTTCCATTTGTAACAAGAATTTGCATCACGCACATCTGGGATGCTGATCTTTCTTCAGAAATGAAATATTCACTGCTATCTTTGACTTGGGAATCACCATCATTTTATTATTCATTTTTCGGGAAATGCATGTTGCTGGCAAACCCTGCATTTATTGCGCAATTTACTCCAAAAGAATCAACCACAGTAGTTAATCTGCAGGATCAGACGGAGTTGTGAACAAATTGAGTTTTTAACCACCTGGTATTTTTCTGACCCTCACAGCCAATAGCAGTTTAAAAAATATTAAGAAATTAAATTTTACAACTTGGGTCAACCAATCTGGAACTAGTCAGTTCATCATAACCATTCATGCTTACCCTACAATGCAAGCTTTAAGAATACAAAGATGATTGGCCAGTTAAATTGATAATGCTACAATATGGTGGCTGTCTATTACTCCTGCTCTATGATCCCTTGTAGCATCCTTGTAATTTTATGGATAGAAATAATCCCCCAAATTCTGCAACTGCTCTGTGAATGAACCTCATTTGGTTTCTTATGGATCTAGCAGATTAGTAATCATCAATAATATAACCTGCTAATGCCCTCTTACAATAGGTTTAGGTTTATTATTATTACATGTACCAAGGTACATTGAAAAGCTTTTGACTGCGTATTATCCAATCAAATCAGATACTACTATACTACTACGATCAATCTTAACACAAACAAAACATAGCAAAGAGAAAGATACCAGAGTGCAGAGAATTATGATAAATATACGTGGAAAAATAATTTAAGAGTGGGGTAATTGTATCGAATTATAGTAGATCCTCCTCTGGGACCGGCATGCAAGGAGTTGCCACGCTCTGGTGCCATCTAGGTGGTCAGTGCCAAAAGCAATCAGTACCTGCACATTTCCAACATCACTCACTCCTTCGGAAATATTGCTTGGCTTACAAACTTTTTTACATTCTTGCTGTGCATGTCGTTAGAGAACTCTGATGCACGATGGTACATTCCTATGAGATCCTTTCTTTTCTTTTAAAATCCTTTTATTTGTTTTTTTTTTCAAAAGCAAAAACAAAACAAAAAAGTAACGATAAACACAACAGTGATATTGATATATAGGGATCAGGGTTACATTAATGGCAGGTATAACCTAAATATTAGGTTATAGTAGGTTATTAGGAGTCCAGTGTCAATATACACATTGAATATAGACCTCTCGGTCTCTATGTAAATATAGTTAAGTGTTTAAACGAGAACTTATATGTATAAAAACAAAAAGATAAAAAGAGAAAAAAAAGAGAAAAAACGAAAAAAACAAAACCACCCCTAAACTAAAGAGGAAAAAAAAGAGGGAAAAAAAGCAAAACAGAATCTGGGCTGCAAAGAGTTTCAATAATTTAAGTCCCTGTTTGTCGTCAAGTCCGTTCCACCGTATACCAGTAAAAAAAATTATTATAACAGTTGGAGAGGGGATAGTTTATATCGTATGAAAATGTTGAATAAATTTTCCCCAAGTCCTATCAAATTTAACCAAGGGTTCAACAATGGCACTCCTAATTTTTTTCTAAATTTAAACATGATATAGTTTCAGAGTAATTAATGTGGTAAAAGCAATCACCCGATGGCGGAACGGGACAGATGAATAGAATCTAACATTGGTAGCCAAAAATTGCAGTAATGGGATGAGGTTGTAAATCAATACCTCAAACTACAGAGATAGTATCAAAAATGACTTTCCAATATTTTTCCAAAAGTGGGCAGGACCAAAACATATGAGTCAATGAGGCCACTTAAGAATTACATTCGTCACAGGTAGGATTTATTTGACCATAAAAACAAGCTAACATCTTTTGACATATAAGCTCTGTGAACCACCTTGAATTGTATCAAAGCGTGTATTGCACACATTGAGGAAGTATTAACTAATTGAAGAATCCTCGCCCAATTCTCTACAGATAAATAAATTTGAAGTTCTCTTTCCCAGTCATTCTTAATTTTATCAAATGTATCTTCTTTTAAATTTCAAAATCAACTCATAAATAGAGATCCGAGTTTGACCAGGTATTTGCTCCCATTTTCCCCCAATGAGTAACAATGCTGCTTCAGGTTTCACTATTCTCTTCCTTACTTTACCTAGGAATTAATTATACAGCCATTATTCATATTCTTTGTTTAAACATGCTCCTGTTTGTTAGACCTGTATGACTTATTGTACACCCAGAACTTCTTGGTCAATAGAGTTTTCCTTCTGTAACCATATAACCATATAACAATTCCAGCACGGAAACAGGCCTTCTCGGCCCTTCCAGTCCGTGCCGACCATTTATTTTCCCCTAATCCCATCTACCTGCACTCAGACCATACCCCTTCATTCCCTTCCTGTCCATATACCTATCCACTTTACTTTTAAATGTTAAAATCGATCCTGCCTCCACCACTTCTGCAGGAAGATCATTCCACACAGCCACCACTCTCTGAGTAAAGAAGTTCCCCCTCATGTTACCTCTAAACTTCTGTCCCTTAATTCTCATGTCATGCCCTCTTGTTTGAATCTTCCTTACCCTCAATGGGAAAAGCTTATCCACATCAACTCTGTCTATCCCTTTCATCATTTTAAAGACCTCAATCAAGTCCCCCCTTAACCTTCTGCGCTCCAAAGAATAAAGACCTAACTTGTTCAACCTTTCTCTGTAACTTAGTTGCTGGATCCCAGGCAACATTCTAGTAAATCTCCTCTGTACTCTCTCTATTTTGTTGACATCCTTCCTATAATTAGGCGACCAAAATTGTACACTATACTCCAGAATTGGTCTTACCAATGCCTTGTACAGTTTTAACATTATTTCCCTACTCATATATTCAATGCTCTGATTTATAAAGGCCAGCACACCAACAGTTTTCTTTACCACCCTATCTACACGAGGCTCTGATACATAACCACTGAGTTTTGAGGCTCTTTGGTCAGTTGCATTGATTTTCAATGCTTAATAGGTACTAACGGGTGGCGCCAGTAATGGCTGCCTCGCCAAGTCAGTCAGTCCCTCCCTTCTTTTGTTGTTTGTTTGTTTGTATGTGTTAAATGTATGTTTTTAGTGTTCTTTAGCTTGTTTTATGTGGGGATGGGGGAAACTTTTCCTAATCTCTTCCCTCGACGGAGATGCAATCCGTATCGTGTCTCCGTCCGCCCTGCGGCCGAACATTGAGGAGTTGACAACCTTTGCTGGTGACCGACTTCGGGAGCTCCACCGCCTGCGCCTGAAGACTTACCATCGTGGAGTCCGTGATCCCTTTGCCAGGGATCGACCTCTGAGCTCCAACCTGCGGACTTTAACATCGTGGAGCTCATGGTCTCAGGTCTGAGTCCAACTTTGGGAGCTCCAAGTCGCAGGAGCTTCGACCGCCCCAACGCGGGAGCTTCGATCGCCCCGACTGCGGATGGTTCGACTGCCCCGACCACGGGAGAATAAAGAGGAAGAAGATTAGACTTTATTGCCTTCCATTACAGTGAGGAACGTGGGGAATCCGCTGTGGTGGGTGTTTATGTTAAATTTTATGTAGTTGTGTGTCTTGTTGCTTTTTTTTTAGTATGGCTGTGTGGTAATCCGAATTTCACTGTGCCTTAATTGGAACGTGACAATAAACTGACATTGAAACCTTAAGAGTTTCATTAAAGTAGCACAATTTTACCCGATTAGAGCAAATGTTCATCACAACCTTCATTCCCAGTGGTGGTATATTTGAAGATGGTCTTCCGATGCTTCTGTGAGACAGCAGAAGCTTCTGAACTTGGGTCTATACTTTATTACAGGCTAACAAGTAACATGTGTATTTGCATCACATGATAACATGGAGATTTACATATTTACCACAATCC
Source organism: Raja brachyura (assembly GCA_963514005.1). The sequence continues at coordinate 62,913,744 of OY740783.1, forward strand.
GAAATCAATAAACCAATGAGGGTGCAACATTTATGCAATTAATATTGTCCCGTCAGGCAGCAAAGGAAGGGTAACTGAACTGAATAAAGCTGGGATTCATTAAAATATCTACCCTTGATTGAATGAGCACATATCAATGAATCCAGTATCCTACAAAGCTAACCAACACCCCTTTGAGGCAGTATCATGTTGAACATAACAAGAGATTTTTGACATTTGAATGATTGATTGAAAGATACAGAATGGAAGCAAGACCTTCGGCCCGCCGAGCCCACATCAACCATCAAAATGTCACGTAATCCTTTCCGCCAGAGTAGGGTCTCGACCCGAATTGGCACCTATTGCTTTTCTCCAGAGATGCTGCCTGACCTACTGAATGTTCCCAACATTTTCTATTTCTCCTTCACATTTTCAATTTCTCCTTCACATTTTCAGTATCTGCAGATTTTTGATTCTCATGTTCTACAAAATGTTCGACTTAACTCAGAAGCTGAAGAACAGCACCAACTGTAACATTGATGGATTACAGTTGACCACAATAATCAAATATAAACCATATAAACCATATAACAATTACAGCACGGAAACAGGCCATCTCGGCCCTTCAAGTCCGTGCCGAACAACTTTTTTCCCTTAGTCCCACCTGCCTGCACTCATACCATAACCCTCCATACCCTTCTCATCCATATGACTATCCAATTTATTTTTAAATAATACCAACGAACCTGCCGCCACCACTTCCACTGGAAGCTCATTCCACACCACTACCACTCTCTGAGTAAAGAAGTTCCCCCTCATGTTACCCCTAAACCTCTGACCCTTAATTCTAAAGTCATGTCCTCTTGTTTGAATCTTCCCTATTCTCAAAGGGAAAAGCTTGTCCACATCAACTCTGTCTATCCCTCTCATCATTTTAAAGACCTCTATCAAGTATAGTGTTTGAAATCTAGCACTTTCAATTTCATGCAATCAAAAAGGAGAAAAATATATTATGAGCTGGTCAAATACAATGAATAAGCAGTTCCGTGAACATGGAATTGACATTCTATGAGAGAAAGGTGCTTGAAAAGTACAGGGAACAAGTGTCATATGAAAAGGACATATTAATCACTGACTTCACACGTCAAAATACTGTTGGTCACATCAAATTAATTTTCCAATACTGATCACAGGAAACTAAAAGGATAAATATATAAATAATAAGTATTAAACTTTACAACATGAATACGTGATTGTTGGCACCAAATTAAGAAAACTTTTTGTGTCCCAACTAAAACCAGAGAGAAATAAGCAACACTGCATTCTAAGTCTGCTTCTAGTCTGATGAAGGATCTCGACCCGAAACGCCACCCATTCCTTCTCTCCAGAGATGCTGCCTGTCCCGCTGAGTTGCTCCAGCATTTTGCGTCTATCTTCGATTTAAACCAGCATCTGCAGTTCCTTCCTACATTGCATCCTAACTGTTTTACACCATTCTTGTCTTGCTTTATTATTTCCCACTTTCTTGGCATTAATCCATGATACCTTGAGACAAATGATTTAAATTACAAACACGCAATTATCTGTGATTTTCAAGAACATACTTCATATTATAAAAAATGCAAGTTATGAAGGATCTCTCCTTCGATTACGACTTACGCTCCTGACTATAGCTATGGATGAGGTCTCTGGGTATAGAAGTGCACTTTCTGTCCAAATAACTGGCCATCTCTGCTCCAGACTGTCAGATTAATTTTGTAGATGCACACTACTAGTTATTGCTGAACACTTCGTTTTATAGATTGCCGAGAACATACCAGCATACCTTGGTACATTTAAGAAGTTGAGGAAATAAAGATGACCCGGTAAACTATATGACCATTTGACTCAACAAATTTTATTTCCAACTTGCATCTTATGTCATGGTGCCAAAATAACTCAAATGAAAATGTGCAGAGACTACCACAACACACACACTGTACACGTGATATGGTAATTAACAGCCCAGAGTCTGGTAATCCACATGTATTTTATTCAACATGAGAAAGTCTTCAAAATTGAGGTCAACCCTGACAAACAGAGAAAGCATGCACAGTGATAAAACATTTATAACAAAAATAATGGCAATGGCTCACAGGAATATTTCTCATTCATATTTTGAAGCAACTTTGTTTCATTTGCTGCCAAAGCATTCAGTCGCCAATATCTTTGGATACAGGACAGTTGATCAAGTTACAAAGGTAGAAAAGGGAACTTGCTCAATCATGAAGTTTAACAACGTTTGCATACATAGCAGAAAATATTGTATAAATGGATATACAATTAAGTCACAGACACATCGTGTACCAGTAGAATGCACCTGAAAAGGCAATTTAAAAGTATAGAATGATATTTGGTTCTAATAGCCACTACTGTTATCAGAAAAAATGGTTTTCATTTGGCAAACAGGATATTCAAACCACCAAAAAGTTAATTTTTTACCAGAAATTTGATGTAGCCAGCAGAGGTAGCTGAGGCACATACTATAACAACATTCGAAAGACATTTGGACACGTACGTGAATTGGAAATGTTTAGTAGGATACAGACCAAATGCGGGCAGGTGTAACTGGCGTAGATGAGGCACTTTGGTCAGCATGGACAAGTTGGGCCGAAAGGGTCAGATTCCATGTTGTATAACCTAGACATTCATTGACTTTAGAATCTCTGGCCCCCATCACCCATATCCTACCATCAACCTGAAACCTGACCAGCCACAAGTATGCAGTAGGGTATAGTGCCAAATTCAAATCACCCACAGATACCCCACAGCCTTCCATCATTTAAAAGCAAGACAGGAATGGATGCAGTATTCACCACTTGCCTGGATTATTGCAGTCCCAACAACCCTCAAGAAGCTTGACCTTAGCCAGGACAAGTAGCCTGTTATGAACCTCAACCGTTCATTTCTGTCGCATCTGGTTCAGGGTATCATCTACAAAATGCACTAGTTATTTAGAGGCTACTCCAACAAGAACTCCCAACTCCCTATTAAATACATCCACTTTCTGGATTCCCTTTGCCCACAAACAACCTACTCCAGTCGACTTTTGCAAATTCTTATCTTATACCAACGTTGGCCGTGCTAAAATAATCCAACTGAGATCTTCCAGCAGTTTATATTTTGCTCCAGGTTCCAGCATCTGCAGTCTTTTATCACCTCGCATTTACTTATTCCCCGCTTATGACTTACTTTATTTTGTGTAGAAATATTACAAAAAAAACTCAATTTACATGTCGACCAACTTAAATGCAATGTCACGCCATGCCTAACGAACTCTTTGGAAATAGCATTTTCTTCACAATATATCCCATCACAATCCAATACTGTGCCCTCACCAATTTTAGGCTCTCTGTAAAGTACTCTTTAAACAGTAAGAATCCAACATCCTTGATATTCCAACAGTCACAGGTGCTCAATTAAAAGATTAATTAAATCATCCATTTCCTCTGGTGTAGTCAGTTAGAAATCCAGTGTACAATCCTAGGGGCGAGATGGCCTGTTTCCGTGCAGTAATTGTTAAAATCCGAGAACCCTTTTCTTTTTGGGTTTTCAAAGTTTTCAAACCCTTTTCAAAATTTCATTTTGGTTATATTCTTTAAACACCAATGCCCTTCTGTAACTATATGTCGCTCTGCTGTCAGCAATGCAAGTTGCTTCAGATACTTTGACATACTACATACTCTCAGCAAATGTATTTTGTTTTACAATAGGAAGGAGGTCTTTAAGCTAGTAAGAGTGCAAGGATGTTGCTAGTATTTGAGGGCCTGAGTTATAGGGAGAGGACTTTATTCCTTGGAGGGCAGGAAGCTGAGAGATGATATTATTGAAATTAATAAAATCAGGAGGGGAATAGATAAGTAAATGAGTCTTTTATCCAAGGTAGGGAAATCAAGACTCAGAATTCATGGAGACAGGGGAAAGATTTAATAAGAACCCAAGGGATAACATCCTCACAGAGGATGGGAGGTTTGTGGAACGAGCAGTCAGAGGAGGTAGTTGTGGCAGGAGGTATAACAACATTTAAAATATACTTGGACAGGTACATGGATACGAGATGTTTCGAGGAATATGGGCCAAATGCAGCAAATGGAACTGGCTTGGACAGGGCATCTGTGGGGGTATGGACAATTTGGTACAAAGGGCCTTGTTTCCACGCTGTATGGCTCTTCAGCCAAGTCATTGATTACTGAAAGATAAGGCATCCAGTGAATGCCACACTTGGGATTTCTTAATATGAATTGCAAGCTTCAAGATAACCTTTTTTTTTGTAAAAGATGGATAAGCATGCTGGCATTTATGTATAAGCTTAGAGCTATATTACACTATCAGAAAATAACTTGATATTTCATTATTCAGTATTGGACTTATTCAGTAAGGCCAATCCAAATCTCCGCAATTCCAGGTAGATAAACAGTTTGAAATATTTTAGCATAATGTTTTACAACAATTAATACAAACCAAAATACAAACTGCTGGAGGACTAAACAGGTCAGGCAGCACCAGTGAAAGGTGAAGGTCCAATGAAGGTCCTGCCTTAAAACACAGTCTGTTCATTTCTCTCTACTCTTGCTGCCTGATCCACTGAGTTCCTTCAGCAGTTTGTTTTTTGCTCAAGATTCCAGCATCTGCCATCTTGTGTAAATCAATAAGTTAAAGACCCGAGGGGAGAACAGGAAACAGGAGGAGAGGAAAGGGAAAAACTGCATAGAGAGATAATATTAGAGATAGAGTAGGAAAGAAAAAGGAGAAAGGCAAGAGTAAGAAAGAAAATGGAAAGCAGAGAAAAAAGGACTTTAAAAAAGTATTAATTGATATACTATCATTAACAAATATAATTAATGTTATTAATATTCATGATGCCATCTATCGAAAATATTTTTTCAGCAACCAAGGTTTAACTGGTTTGAAAAAAACTATGGTGGTAAACAGACCCAGCAAATTCAGAAATAAAAACAGGAACAGCAGAAGGTGAAAGGATTAAGTGAAAGGCCAAGCCTCCTCCTTATAAACTAATGCCACTATCAAATAACCAGAGAAGTAAAATTAGATGAGAGAATCTACAAACTTACAACATGTAACTCCACTCCATACAGATAATTTTTGATAAATCTTGTTCTGTTACACATGTGGCAATCAGAATGTTGATCCACAGTAACTTCCCATTGAAAAGTGTTATATTTCTAAACGCATTCATTCTTTTCTTAGTCAAAATAATTCCCAGGAACAAATATAAACACAAGCAAAGTGTATTTTCTTCCCAACGCCATTCACATGCTCTCAGACATTTTCCCCTTCCCGACCCAAAAAGTGAAATAGTTTAAATAATTTCTGTTAACATAATTCCTAAGCACCATCGGAATAGAATAGAATAGAATGACTTTTATTGTCATTCAAACAGCTTGGTTTGAAGGAAATTGCATTTTCTCCAGTCTTAATAATTACAATAAAAAAACAAGACCCACACTCAACACAAACATCCATCACAGTGAATCTCCAACACCTCACTGTGATGGAAGGCAAAAGCCTTATCTCTTCCCCTTGTTCTTCTCCCGCGGTCCAGCAGTCCAACTGCAACGTTGTGGTGACTGGGGCTCACGATGTTAATGGGGCTAACAATGTTAAAGCCCCCAGCGGGCGATGGTAAGTCCCACGGCCGTTAAGCCACACCGGGCGATGTTAGGCCCCGCTCCAAGTCATTTAAACCCCGTGATTACAGAGGGAAAAGTTGCCGTTGCGGGAGCTCCGAAAAGCGGTTTCCCACCAGGGACCCGCGAGCTCCCGATGTTACCGTCCACAGGCCTGCAGCCGGAGCTTCCGAAGCTCCGAATACAGGTTGCAGCCGCGCGCCATCACAGCTCCTCCCGCTCCGGGGTCGGCCAGCTCCGCGATGGCAGGTCCGTCAGGTTGGTTCCGGCTCCACGATGTTAGGCCCAACGACACCGGAGACCCGACAGGAAAATGTCGGGTTGCCGAACGGGGAAGAGATTAATGGTTTCCCCCACACCCCACATATACACAGCTAAAAAAAAACTAGAATCAAACATGCATTTAACAAGACAAAAATTTATAAAAGACAGACGGACTGCAGTCAAGCTGCTGCCTTTAGGCGGCGTCACACCACATCTTTACCACTCATATGGCACTCATATATTTAATTCATGTTCCAAACAGTTCCAAACAATTTTCTTACATTCATAATTAATATCTTTGTCTTTTCTCAAACTACTACAACCAATATTCATTTACCAATTTTAAATGCAGAAAATCATTTTAAAGAGCTTTGTAGGGGAGTATTAGCTATAATAGAGATTAGCCAAACTTGGATTGTTTTCTCTGGAGCACCAGTATATAAAATTATGAAAGGCGGAATTAATTAATTTATAGGAAAGATAGAGTCTGTTTGCCTGGGGTGGAATTGTTAAAAATTAGAGGGCATAAATTAATAAGTTTAAAATGAGAGAAGAGAAGTATGAGCCAAGTTCCCCCCACCCCACTACACACAGAGAGTGGCAAGTGCTCGGAATGCACTGCCAAGGGAGGTGGTAGATGCAGATACAATAACATATGATACAATAACATTTAAAAAAATGAGAATAGATTGACGTCAGGATCTGCACAAACATGGTTGCCAGATCAGCCTGATCATAAGCCATACTTTATGTTCTAAGAGCATCAAATTCACTTCCACCAGCAAAATTCCTCCAAATTTAATATTCATGCTACATATCTTGAGGACAGAGTTCTGCCGCTAAAGGATCTCTAGAAACTACAAGCACGTAGACTGAACATGGCATCTTTTTTTGTGGATAAACAGGCACTTCTGATGGCATTTCTATCAATTTGATTATTCTGGCACTGATCTTGTCATGTGGAACCAGAACTCCAGGCACATTTCACTTGAAAGCCAACACATTCAAATGAAATCTTTCTGAAGAAAAACATAAAAAGCAAATGTTTATGAACTCAGAGTAGTGTGTATTTGGGTTCCCAGGCTTTAGAGTGGCAATGGTCATCTAGTGATGATCACAGCAATATAATCATTCAATGCATAGCTCACTAATGCACTACTCCACATCTTATGGCTTATGTCTTACAACCACACCACATAGGATGAACCCAACACTCAAAATTCAATGGTTCACTATTGGTTATGAGGTGAACAATATCGGAGTCAGCCAAAACTACCTGGATGCTACCCAAGCCATCGGAGACTAACTGTGGAAGGAAGGCAACAAGCAACACAAAATAGATTGATGTAAGGGCAAGAAACACAAGACCAAAAACAGAGAAAAAAGACAGGCAAGAGGAAGAGGATGAAAAGAGGAAGGGGAGAAGGAAAAACAGAAGCAGAAGAGGATCGCAGAAAGCAATGGGAAAATGTGGTGCAGCAGAGATTGAAGAGTAGCTGATTAAAATGAGAGTTGATAGCAATTAATTTTCCTTGCACTTCGTACCTCACATTATACACTCTCCCTTCCCATACACTCTGTTTAAAGCCTATTTTCAATAGAGGCAAGCATATTGTAAACAACCAGCATCTGCAGTTCCTTGCATCCACATGGTGTAAGTGATGTAGATATCACCACCCAGTGGTAGGGTAGACCAATTACAGCTCTTGATATAATTTATAACTGCTGTATAGGACTTTTGAATTAAAATAATAGTGAGATGTAATAAGATTCTAATGATAAGATTTTTCCAGCCAAGTGTAGGAACAAATTATAAATTATCTCCATTACATTTCATAACACTTATTTAAAAAAAAAATTGCCAGCTTGACTCACATTCTGGGGAACCGCACGAAGTATAGGTTGCACACAGTATAAAGAACCACTAACTCAAAAGAAGAAAGGTTTCAGTGACGTTAGCTTCTTTGATGCAGTTTTTGTGTAATTTAAGGTAATCAATAGTAAGATTAAACGAGAACTTACCAGTTCGAAGGTTGATCTTTATTTTATGAGGAGTTGCGATGAGGGATTTTGTGAAGAACCCGCCAGCACGAATGCGCGACATTCTTCAAAGTAGCGGTGTGGAATCACAGAAACAACAACAGAAATGACTTGGCATAGTAAGATTGAAGAGACTCTAATTACCAGTTGATTATGATCGAGGATTGAGAGCGGAGGGCACGAAATCCCTCATTGCAACTCCTCATAAAATAAAGATCAACCTTCGAACTGGTAAGTTCTCGTTTAATCTTACTATTTCATTTCGGAGTCACGTGAGTGACTTCGTGAAGACTTCAAAGCTCTGTGATTTCACGCCCTGGACCACGTCCATGCTGACACACCACTATTAAGGATGGGTGGGAGTAAACGACTTTCCAAACTGCTTGTACTGAAAAACAAGAATAGTATTTATTAACAAACAAAGCAAAAACCCCTCATTCGGGGACATCTCCACGTTCTTGACCTGCATTCAGCACAGCCTCCGTGAACTGTAGAGGAGCGGCAACAGGCTTGTTATAAAACCGCTGAAAGATGGCTTCATTCGCCCATCCTGCTGTGGCGAGAATATGGTCCATGGGCACCTCCATGACCCTCGCCGCCGACGTTGATGCAGCCCTGGTGCAATGGGATTTGAAGACATTAGTGTCGATACCTGACTTACCCAAGACGATCCTGAGCCACCTGGATATCGTCTGGACTGTCACTCGATGGTGAGGTTTCTTGTGAGTGACAAACAGGTATTTCTCCATTCCCCTTATGTTTCTCGTCACTTTGACATAGTGACGGATATGGGCGGCTAAACATAGCCTTGCATCTGCGGGGTATGCCAGGAACTTCAGCTGCAGCCCTGTGCACCCAGGTCTATGCTGCTTGAGTAGCTCATCTATAAAGAAGACTACTTCTGCAGGGGTAGAGATCATCCTGTCGATCCGGATTTTATGGAGTGTCTGTACCCTCTGCGCTGAAGTCAGTGCTAGTAACATCACCAGCTTCATGGTGAGTTTGTCCAGCTCTAGCCCCTCCATGGGCGACCACGTCCTGAGCAGGGTTAGTACTTTCCCGATATCCCAGCGTGGTCTGGGCGGATTCGAATTGAATATTCCCCGCATGAGCCTGGACACCAGCCTGTTGGATCCTACCTCAATATTGAGGTAGAATGACAGCGCGCTTCTGGCGCTGTTGATGGCACTGTAGCTCAAGTGTTCATCATGGTGCAACCCCGCCAGGAATTCCAATACGTCGGCTATGGACGCAGCGTCATATGTAATTTGGGAGCGGCCGCAGTAGGTTTCCCATTTTCGGATGTGGGAAAGGTATTGCCGCCTGGTGGACTCCCGGCATGACGCTCCGATGGTATCCATTGTTCTGGGTGATAGGCCATACCGCAGTAATGGCCGGTTCAGAACCTGCAAGCCAACAAGTTTAGATAGCTGTGGCAGGGATGTGGTTCCCCTGACACAGGGTTAGTGACCAATTGTGGGCAACCCTCTAAGAGGGCCCAAGGTTGACTGATCATCTCAAAGACCACCGGATATCATGGCTGCGTAGGCCAGTCGGGTATGATAAGAATGCCCTTTGCAGCATCCATCTGGATTTTCGGCAATACCCGACTGATGAGGCAAAATGGAGGAAATGCATAGAAGAACCATTTCCCCCAGTCCAGCGAGAATGCATCCATCGCCATTGCCCCAGGATCTGGTTCCCACGAAACGTATGTTGGTACCTGATGGTTCAACCGCGACGCAAAGAGGTCGATATCCGGTTTACCAAATTTGGCTGTAACTTTAGTGAAGATTTGAGGATGCAACATCCACTCGATGTTGTCATTGAACTTGCGTGACCTGGTGTCCGCCACAGTATTGAGCTCACCTGGTAAATAGGTAGCTGAAATCCAAATATTCCGTTGAATACACCAGAGCCAAATTGTATTAGGCAATTCATCACATGAAATTGACCTGGTACCGCCCATATGATTTAAATATGCCACCGCAGTGGTATTGTCTATTTGGAGACGGACATGAGCGTCAGTAAGATTAGAACAATAAGCTCGAAGTCCGTGAAATGCTGCAAGCATCTCCAAATAGTTTATCCCTTGTGACAATAACAGAGTAGATTCAAGGGTGTCCCATCTGCCCCCGCAACTAGAATAGTTGTCCGTAGCTCCCCAGCCATGGGAGCTTGCATCGGTTTGTAAGTATACCATCGGATTGGGCACAATGATGGGTTTAAATGAGTCACTAATATTGTCCACCCACCATTGTAACTCAATCTTAGCTTTAAGAGGCAGCTGCATTGATCTGTCGAAATGTCCGGCGTTTTGTTTTAACACTGAGATCTTGGCTCTTTGCAAATTTTGATAATGCAAAGGCCCGTATTGAGCCACTGGAAACAATGCTACGATCTTGCCAATCACCTTAGCAGTTTGTCTAATTGATGGTATACTGCCCAGACTAAATCCTCACATACTTGGGTGACATCCCCAACCTTGTTAGCCGGTATGGTGGCCCTCATGCGATTGGAATCCACCGTGAACCCCAGATAATCCATGACCTGTGAAGGGCAGAACTTTGACTTATCTGGATGGATAATGAACCCCATTTCCTGAAAAATTGCCACAGTGGCTGAAACTGCCAGTTCAGCTGACTCCAGGGTGTTGCCAACAATCAAAATATCATCCAAATAGGCCATCACTATATGATGTTGTTTCCGTAGCGTGGCCAGAATAGGTTTGAGTAATTTTGTAAATAATCTAGGGGCTGTGGTAAGCCCATTTGGCAAAGCCCTGTATTGCCAGAGATGATCCATCCAGATGAATTTTAAGAACTTCCTATGGTGTTTCCGAATGGATACAGAATAGTATGCATCTTTTAAATCAATGCATGCCATAAAGCAGCCATGAGAAATCAATGACTTGGCTGTTTCGAACGTGTCCATTTTGAAATGGGTATATGTTACAAAGGTATTCAAATGGGTCAGATCAATAATCCGACATCCTCCATCCTTCTTGGGCCTAATGAATATGTTTGATACAAATTCAATTGGTTCGTGTATAGTTTTTTCTATCACACCTTTTTCTTGTAATCTTAAGATCTCAGCATAGCCTGCTGCCTTTTCAATGCTAGACAGCGTAAATTTCCGATCGGGCATATGCTGGGATGGAGGGATGTTACCATTAATGAATTCAATCTCATGGCCTTGAATACTTTGTAAGACAAACTTATCTGAAGTGATAGTTTCCCATGCCCCCGTGAAGAACCGTAGTCGCCCACCAACATGTGAAGTTAAGCACACAGGTGCATGAAAACCAGACCGCCTTACCTCCATGGTTACCGACGGTCCCTGACATGTTTGGCGGGTCGTGGAGGTGCTGGGTTGGGCTGGTGCTGCGGCGTCCGCATCTTCCACGGAGGCCACTGCGGGCCTTGCCCTAAAAAAGGCCGCGGCTGCTGGTATTGAGGCGGAGCTGGGGTGTAGGTACATGCTGGTCTGGTGGCAGGGCCTCGTGGCCTGTTAAATGGCGCTTTCTTGGCCGCCTGCCTGGGGGCGATCTGAGACCGCATCAGTCCTACCGTTTTGGCATGTTCGTCCAGCTCCTTGACCCTCTTCGGGAGGTCTTCCCCGAACAGCTGTCTGGGCGGTGGTGTAGGAGGCGCCTTGCACAACCCTGCGAATTTTGGGTTGAGCGTAGGGCGGATGATGCTCTTCCGGAAGGCATTTATTTCATGCTGAGTAGCACACAGCAGAGCGAGAGCATCCTCCTGCTCTAGGGTTAGGTCCTCTCCGTCCACCGACCGCGCGAACGCGGTGATCCCAGCCGTAAGCAGCTTCAGGATGCGCTGGAGCTTTATCTCCCGAGTCCTGATGGCTGTGCCTATGTTGCCCCAGATCGGCGTATTGACTGTGGGCACGTTGAGGGAGTTACAGTTGGTTGGGGCTTTATGCCTGTTGATGGCCTGTGATAGAACTTCCTCCTGGAGCTGATGGTTAGTTAGGAAGTCCACGGTGGCAGCCAGTTTGGGGTTGAGGGGTAGTCCCGATGTCTCCGAAGAAGCAAATTTTGCCGGCACGTCAAGGAGTTCTTACTGCGGCACCTCGGATGGAACTGGTGTAGGGTCTAAAAAGTCCTCCTCCTCTGGCTGCCTCAGGCTGCCTGTTGAGAATGGCGAAACCTCCCTGTGCCCTTTGGAGCTGGATGCATCCTGCCGTTGGTTCTGCAAGAGGAGCTCCAACATCCGCTCCATTCGGTCAATACGCCCCTCGCCCTGAACACTCGGGCGGTCGGAGTCCTCATGTTCTGGTGCACTGCTGAGGCTCCGTTCATCGGCCCGCACCTCATCGAGGTGAACCCGGTGCCGGAAGTTGTCGCTGCCAGCCGCCGCAGCAAAGCTGAGCGATTCCCGCGCGGGAGGTGTGCTCAACCGCCTTCTTTTGGTAGAGCATGATCCCGCTGCCTCGGAGGGCAAACGTGGTGGAGGGTCGGCACCCAATGCCTCAGCACGGTGACCCGACGCCCGCCCGTGGACCTAGCCGACGTACGGTCCCGTCCTCCCATCCACGGGGGACTCGGTGACCGTGGCGGGACTCCTCCCAAGTGACTCTTCCCGGCCTCGGTAGTTGGGGAGTCAACACTGGTCCTCATAGGTCTCCCAGTGGACTTGAGTCCCGCCATAACACCAGTCCGCATTTTAGCGGCAGGTGACGCCTTTGCCCCTAAAGGGTGAGGCTTCCGGGCTCCCTCTTCTCCGAGGGCTCAGGGAGAAGGGCCGTGCAGCCGCACGCGAGCCCTTGCCCAGGTCGGCCAACGAGCCCGTTGGCGACCTCCATACGGAGGCAGGGTCTACCTGCTCCGGTGGCACACCGCAATCCTGCTCCTCGAATTCCTCACCGGAGCTGCGGTGTATCGGCGGGTCGGGCCCTGCAGCAACAGGGCTCCCCGACTTCCCCACCTTCTTCCCGGCCTGTCTCGCAGGTGCAGCCGATGATGAGGGCTCCGGGACAGGTGGCCGGCGACTCCGGACGGACGTCTTACGGCCTTTGGTACTCCCTTCCATGCCCTTGCTGAAAGACAAAAGACTTCCAACAAGGACCAACCAACTTAAGGTTAGTGTCACTTACCTTAGCGGTCCCTTATGAAGGGCTGGCGGGGAGCGCGCTCCACCGCCAGCAGCAACGCGTTGCGACGATATGACGCGCATGCGTGCTGGCGGGTTCTTCACAAAGTCACTCACGTGACTCCGAAATGAAATTTGATTCAACAAATTTTACAAAATTTAAATTTCATTATTGGCTAATGGAATACAGTCGTGGAAAACTTACTGTAAACTGGTCCTTATAATAATGCTACAATAATGATTGCAAAGTTAAACATAGATCAGGGTTGGACTAGCACACACTCTGCCACACAAATCACACAGGGAAATGAAACTATAAAAACATTTTCAAACCGATAATTCATGAAAATACTTCCCAATCCTGCCCCCAAATACCTCTGCCTTTCCTGTGAAGTCAAGGCTAGTATGTAATAAAAGTCCAATACACTGTCTGACTTCTTACAAATCCTGGTTCTTATGCTCCTTAATTCGTGTAAACCCTCGAAATGGACCTGGATCCGTTTCCTCTGCTTCCTTCAAACATATCTTAGCCTTTTTTGCCCCACTCCCTTAAAACTTTCTGGGTTCACTAGAAAATGTATTATGCTACTGCAAAACTTTTCTTTAAAAAGTATTTAAAAAATGTTGGAATATTAAAATAAATCAATTCTTCTGGAAAATATTGTACTACCAAGCTTCATGGTTACCAAATTAATGGAGTTTTACAAAATATCTATGTGACAAAGTACAATGACTGAAATAACTTTCAATATCTTCCACGTTCTAACATATTTTATATATGCAATATATCTGCATTTTACCATGAAAGGGCACAATTTCGTATGTTATTAGATGCACAGCATTTAAAAATTAGAAAGCACACAATTAATAGTCCAACAATATTACCTTGAGTCTGAGCCAGATGCAGAAGTTTGGAAGTAACATAACGCCCATTCTCCACATCATGCACTGTCCCATCCAGAGTCAGCTTCTCCAACTGGGCTAGCAGACTAAGGATGCGTGTATTCCTGAGAACAATGCAAAATAATTTGTTGAAAAGTAGGCTATTAGGACCTTTTAAACATATACCATCTTTAAGAGTATTTATTTTGCACTCTAGATCTTACAGTTTAGTGACAATGATATTCAGGTGCATCCTTTTCAAATCCACAGTAAAAGAATAAAATTCACATCAGCAATTCCAAAGGGACCAAATGAAATGATTTACAATTTTGTAATTCTGCATTATTGAGCTGCCATAACAGATTTACACATTTATGAAGTTTACCACAGTTTTCGGGTGCAGAGATCATGTACAACTTTAATAACCCTGGCTTCCTTCCAATGTGATAGTCATAGTGATTATAATTTTGAACTGTAAGATTGCCATGCTTATCAATTACAACATTTATCTGCAATTTTTACTGTACATCTCATCATGTGCTGTCCTGTTGCCCTCCATCTACCAACAGTATTCCCCAGATAAACGGACTAGGATAATTCAGCTATCATACTTCTGAGGAAAAATAAGACCAATGGAAATTTGTAAAAATCCCCATTGTTATGACATCACAAAGAAAAGATACATCACAAAACATCTTCAGACTATTGCTTAGGGCTACACATTTTGCAATAATAAAATCAATTTGCTTCCTTACATTTAATGCCTATTTATAAGTTACATGGACAATCGATAAAAAACAGAAATCACAATATGAGCTTTCTATGATGATGTACTGAGTTTTTCTTCAATTAACATCACATATTTGGAGAATCCTGAAGAGGCCTTGTGATGTTCAATTAGATCAGGAGATTAAATGTTAAGGAGTTTATTGGTTGGACGAGTTTACTCGTTGGACATGTTCATTTTGTTTTCTTAAATATTACCTTAAATGTTACCTTTCTACCAGTTCACCAGCATGACACCTTTTCATAATGTGTTTATCAAATGTTTAATAGGCAGAATCCATCTGGAACAAGATTCTCATGGTTCAATTAATTTAATTCATACTTTTGATTATTATTTGTATATTATCATATCAATATATTTAGAGGAATACAAACCATGCACAGGCACAATATGCATGTAGGTTAGCATTAAGGTCAGCACCAACATGATGGTTGTCGGCTTGTTGCTATGTTGTATTGTTTTATGTTTTAAATTCCTGTCCACCTAATTCTATGGGGGTTTTTTTTAAATAGTACATAAAACATTTTCAATCTTTTCGTTATTGTTGCCTTTGAATTTTAAATTCAAGGAAGATTATAAAATTGTCAGAAATTGACATGAGATTAGGAGCATTTTTTGTGAATTCAAAGATGAATCAAATAATTAATAAGAAAGGTAGAACACAAGAGTAGACTAATGACAAACAAAATCAAACCTCCAGAGCATCTACAGATATATAAAATGGAAAAGACAAGCAAGTGGGGGCCTCTTACAGACATTGGCAGGATAATTCAAAACATTTCAATTGGTATTTTTTCCACCCAGCACATGGACCTCCCTCCATACTGCATTCACTTCCATGGCAAATTGTGAAGACAGTCATGCCTGACTAATCCAGTTTTTTTTTTAAGGAGACAAACATCCCAGAGCAGTCTCGGGAATACATTTGCAGAAATCATAAAATATATTCTAGATTTGCCAATGAAAAAGATGTAATGCCATATAAGCTTTGATTTTTGCAGAGATACAATCAAAGTTTTTAAATGGAGGAGCCAAAGTTGGACCATGATCTGACTGCACAGCAGAACAGGTTAAAGAGGCTGTTGGACTGATTGCTGTTCCCAAGAGACGCATCTGAAAAATTGTGTAGTTTGCAAGCACAAATTAAACAATATTTTGTTATTAAAATTATCCTTGGTGTCCATCTTAAATCTACTTACCCTTTGTCTGTTGAACCTTTGACTTTGTTCATCTTAACTAAACTTCCTCTTTCACTTTGCCATTTCAAACGATCTGAAAATCATTTCATAAAATAGAAATCAGAACAAAAAATAATAACCTAAGTTCATTACAACATTCTTCAGTTTAGTTTAAGACATGTTCTTATGAACACACAAAATAGGAGCAGGGATATGCCACTCAGCCATCACAACCATTTCATAAAATGACGACTGATCCACTTGCAATCTCAACTCTGCATTCACAGTAACCTTTCCCCAGTTGCTTATAAAGAATCTACCAGCCCGGCCTTGAAAGACACCCATGACTCTGCATCTTCAGGATAATTGAGGCATCGCATCCCTTCAATTCCTTGGTGATAAATAATAAGTTTAGTGATTCTCCTTATTTGCAGAATGTGTACAATAGCCATTTCTTAATCAGGTAGTAGGGCACACAGATTCCTCTGCATCCTTTTGCCATTTAGTCAATATGCTTTTTGCTTATTAATTCCTGCAAAATTGGGCACTTTTATATTTTCCCACAATATATACACCATTTACCAGATGTTTGCCTGCTCACTGAATCCATCTATATTGCTCTATGAAGATACAAGGAGCCTATAACTTACTTTCCTACTTTTTTCAGAATTAATAAATTTAGCAAACATATTCTTAGTGCATTTGTCAAAATAATTTATATGAAACTGTTGATAGTTGAGTTTTTATCTTCTGGAAATCTTAGTATATCCATCCATTTACCTTAATTCAGAAAAATTCACTTCCTTGAAGAACCCCAATAAATTGGTCTAACATAATTTTCCTTTCTATATTACCTCAATATTTTTTCCAAAATGTCCTGCAAAGTGTTTTTTAAGTTTTTGACAGAAGTTGAGATAATTAGCCATTAGGTTCCTGCTTTCCGTCTCCCTCCCTGCCTTACAAAAGTTCACCAACTTGATTGTTAGTTACATTGTGTTTGTAATCCAGAAGTCACATTTGGAAGCCTGCTTCCAAACACATTATTGATCCCCATGCAAAAATGTGGGAGTGTAACCAAATAAACACTCTGTATTTCCTTTTCCTGTTTGTTTTACAACAGATACATCTAAATTCCTAAAAAAAGGATCCAGTCAACAATTCAGAAAGTGTGCTTATGATTGACATTTTGCAAGAAAATTTGTTTGTCCTTCAGCAGGCTCATAATATGATGAACAGGATGAACACAAGTCCCACACTATAAACGGCTCACAGGAAGATCTAATCGATACAATATGTAGTAATACAACAAAATTGACAGATTAAAATTCAAAGGTTATACCACCAAAAGACTATATTGATTTACAGTATCCTTTTATTTCAAACAGATACGGATATTTCGGATGGGCATGAGACAAAAAATATTTAGAGGAGGGAGTTAAGCACCATTAAAAATACTTATGAGAAATCGTTTTTTTTTCCCCAGAAGTCATCCTGCTTTCTATTTTTAAAAAGTTTTTTATGCCATCAGCATCTATTACCTAACAAAACTCTAATCATATTTTCATACCCCTGGCCAGCACACATTCTTCCTATTCCCAACCAACCCAGTGGGGTCAATTGCATGTTTAAATTGCCACAGATAAGTTCAATGGGTACAAGTGTTTCAGATCAATCAGACCAGACAGATGCTATTGAGCTTCATAAATTGGAGTAGGGAATGCTGTACACTCAGTCAGCTCTGAACAGTTTCCGTTAATGCTCTTATCTTCAATAGAGTCACGCTGCCATGTGGATCCTCAAGCACCTGGCTTAATTTGCGACTAAGGTCTCAAATGTGAAATGTGGCCCCTTTAGTATGTCAAACCAGATGACAGATATAATTAAGGAGACTCATGGAACTGCAGATGCTGGAAAGTGGTGAAGGAACTCAGCACCGTGGCAGGAATGGATAAAATTGAATCATTAAAAATGTATTACTGACATCTTTCCAGGTGGACACGTTCCATTTTACTTTATAAATATATATATATTTCAAGGCACAAATTCAAACAAGGGATAATATAGAATCAATCCCTAATCTGTTCAAATGAAGTCTTGTTGGCTGACGGATCACTGGATCTCTTCAGAAAGTAAAAGTAACACTAGATTTGGAATATTATTTGGTATTGTCAATACAAATCATTCAGCAGTAATCCCCTTCCTCAGTGCTGGACGGACAGGTTGAGGAGCAGATTAGCCTGTTGTGCCTTGTGATGGTCTGATACATGTTTAGATTTTTTAATATATATGAATATATTTTCAATTTAATTGCTGCAACCATGGATCTTATAAAGCAAAGCAATCCTCAGCGATATTATGTTATGCGAGCTCAACCTTATCCCCGATACTCAATCTCAGACTGTTTTTGTTTGCTATCTTTCCTTTTTTAGTGAATTTTCAAATATGTGGGACCACTTCAAAAACCATTGCGGACAAGGAGACAGATTTATGGTTAAGAGTTTAAGAAAGAACTGCAGATGCTGGTAAAATCGAAGGTACACACAAAATGCTGGAGAAACACAGTGGGTGAGGCAGGAATTGGTGACGTTTCAGATAAAGACCCTTCTTCAGACTGATTTATGAAACTTTCATTGTTTCAGGAAACTCGCTGCAGAAGGCTTGTTTTTCTAACAGTGCCCCTGACAAACTGCTGACTACATTGTTTAGGGCTGTTTTCCAGCATGGAATGGATATTTCATGGTGATAGGGCTGATCACCAACGGTGATGAAACAAACTACAGAGCTGAGGTGCAGAACCTGGCGGACTGGTGCTCACGTAACAACTTGTCCCTAAACACCTCCAAGACCAAGGAGCTGATTATCAACTTCAGGAGGACACATAATGGGGAATGCGCTCCAATCTCTATCAACGGGGACAGTTGGAGAGAGTGTCCAGCTTTAGGTTTCTGGGCACACACATTTCAGAGGACCTCACATGGTCGACCAACACCGCTGCGCTGGTCAAGAAGGCACAGCAATGACTGTTCTTCATGAGAACATTGAAAAAGACTGGTCTGACCCAACAGCTGCTAACAACCTTCTACCGCTGCACCACAGAGAGCATACTAACATATGGCATCTCTGTGCGGTATCTCAGCTGCACGGAGGCAGAGAGGAGAGCTCTTCAGCGCGTCGTCCACAGAGTGCAGAAGATTATTGGGACACAGCTACCAGCCTTGCAGGGCATCTACTGTACACGGTGCCTCAGGAAGGCCGTCAGCATCCACAAAGATTCCGCACACCCTTGTAATAGTCTGTTCGAACTCCTACCTTCCGGCAGACATTACAAGGCCTTCTACACCCGCACCTCCAGACTCAGGAACAGCTTCATCCCCAGAGCTATAGCTGCTCTGAACCAGCCCTGCTAAGTGCCCCCCACCCCAATTAACTGTCTCCCTCGGATGGTCACATCACACATCGACCTATTTGCATTTTAGACTGTTTTACTGTTCTTTTTTATAAATCATGTTTCTCGGAGTATCTAAATTTTATTAGTTGTTTAAGTTATGACATTGGATGGAAGCTGCATACCAAATCTCATTGCACCTATGTGCACTGACAATAAAAGATATTATTATTATTATTTCAATAGCATTATTCCTGTGTCAAGGTATTTAGACTTCATAACACGATAGTAAATAAAAATGCATTAACATCAGGTGTTTTCTTTAATCGTCAATATAAAAAAACATGTAAATAAGTTGCTGGCTCATATAACTATTATGTTCACGCTAAATTTAATTTAAGCATGATAAATTTGATGTTTAGTATACCTGCAACTAGGCTTTTAACATCAAAAGGTACAGGCATATCCCCACGACATGTACCCAATCATCAACTATTCTCATATTATAGCTTGCTTAAAATCAGTCTATAGATTCAGAATAGTACTTCACAAAAACAGGCCAAGATGCCGAACTAAACTAATTAATTTGCAAGCATTTGGCCCATAATGCCTCCAAACCTTTTCTATTAATCTCTTGTCCATTTTTGTTTAGCCATTGTAATGGTATCCACCTCTTCCACTTCCTCTGGCAGCTCGTTCCATATATGCATCGCCTTCTGTTTGAAAACATTGCTCCTTAAATCCCCTTTAAATCTTTCCCCTCTCATCTTGCATTTATATCCTGTAGGTTTAGCCTAGGAAAAAGACCAATTACCTACTCAATCTATGTCCCTCATCTTATTATAAACCTCTGTAAAATTGCCCCTTAGTCCCTAAAGCTCCAGAGAAAACAGTTCCAACCTATCCAATCTCTCCTTATAACTCACGCCTTGCAATCTAGTCATTATCCTTGTGAATCTTTCCTGCACCCTCTCTAGCTTATTTACATTTATCAATGCACTGAATTCAGGCTCAATCCCAGGTTTAGTATGAACAATAAACTTAACAAGATGTCACTTGTTTTTTTCTTTTGTAATTGAACAAAACAGTCAAAACTTCTGAAAAGCCATTCACAATTCTTCCTACATAATTTATAAATCTGACCGTTTATTTTTCCATTATCCACCATCTAGGTGATTATAAAAAGGCTCAAGTCATAAACAGAGTCACAATAGTTTCTGTACAACCTGTGCACTATACTACAATAGCGATGAGTGTACATTCAGTGGAGCAAGGCACCAGAACAATACTTTTTAAAAGTCTAAACAGGCAACAAATGGATTGTAATTGTGTGCTTATTTCAGGTATGCATTTCCAGTAATCAGTTCCATTAAGCTGACAGTTTAAAAAAAAACATTTGGTTCAAGAGAGCATGACTGCACTTGTGATTAATTAACTGTAGTACTTGACAATCACATGCTCATGTTATCAACAATGAAAGCAATCTAATGAATTATTTATCAGCTACAATAAAATATTTTACCTCAAACATAATGTTTCTCATTATAATTTTATTGTGGCAAAAGCGTTTGGAATTGGTATAACACAGTATAATCTCTTACTTGAAATCTGAATCTTTACATTATTTTAATCATTTCTCAATGCCTCAACTTTGACCAATTCCCTCAATGGCCTTGCAATCCTTATCGTTCCACTTCAATATTTGGCAAACAATTTAAGATGGAAAGCATTGTGAGAACTCAAGATAAGATAGATTAATGTTGATGATAGGATTGGCAACAGAAATCCTACATAAAAAAAGATGTGCAAATAAAAATGAGAATCTAAAATATTGAATAAAGAACATTCAAGTTAATTGAGCTACTTGAAGAGATGGAGCGAGAAAACAAGGACAATGCATATACAAATAGCCAAATTTCCAAAGGGCAGCTGATAAATCTCCACCTTCCCCAAGCAGTCCCTTGGAATTGATGAGATTAAGCTTCCATCCCCATTTTGTGAGTTCCAGTGTAGCTAATGTGACCAGTTTGGGAACTGCAAACTCTCCTCGTGAGATAGATGACTGATAAAGCTGGGGAATAGGTAGTTTGTGAGATGGAGCATTTCTTCAACCACCTATTCAGCACTTCCATATGCTTCCAATGTATGCTTCAAGGTATTCATTATCATCCCAAATGTTCCTTCACCACTTTGAGTGGTCAGGAGGTTCCCAGGAGTCAGTTGGCATGTTGCTTTTCTTCGAGGAGGCTTTGAGTACATCCTTACATCTTTTTTCTTCATCAACCTGTTATTCCTCTCCTATAGTCATAGAGAATCATAGACTCATGCAGAGTGGAAACAGGTCCTTTAGCCCAAACTTGCCCATGCCAACCAACCTCAGGTCCTCGTATCCTGGCAACAACTCATAAATCGTATGCACCCTTTCCAGCTTGACAGCGTCTTTCCTATAACATGGTGAACAGAATGGAACACAATACCCGAAATGTGGCCTCACCAATGTCTTATACAACTGTACCATGATTTCCCAGGTTCTATATTCTCTGACTGAAGATGGCCAATGTGCCAAAAACCTTCTTGACCACCCAATCCACCTGTAATGCCACTTTCAAGGAACTATGTAACTGCATTCTTAGATCCCTCTGCTCTACAACACTCCCCAGAGCCCTGCCAATCACTGTGTAGGTCCTGCCTTATTAGACTGCCGAAAAAGCAACAGCTTTCACTTCTCTCTATTAAATTCCATCAATGATACCTCAGCCCACCTGCCCAACCAATCAAGGTAGTGCTGCAAATGTTGACAACCATTTTCACTATCTACAATAACACCCACTTTTGTGTCATCTGCAAACTTGCTATCATGCCATGTGCGTTCGCATCCAAATCATTGATATAGATGACAAACAGCAATGGGCTCAGCACCAAACCCTGAGGCACACCACTGGTCACAGTCTCCAGTCCATAAAACACCCTTATACCATCACCCTCTGCTTCCTTCCAAGAAGCAAATTTCCTAACAATCAGCTACCTCTCCTTGGATCCCATGCAATCTACCCTTCCAAAGCAGACAATCATGCAGAACATTGTCAACTGCCTCGCTGAATTCGATTCATACAATGTCTACAAATCTACTCTCATTAACCTTTTTTGGTCATATCTTGAAACAACTCACTCAGATTTGTGATACACAATCTCCCACATACAAAACCGTGCTGACTGCCTCTAATCACCCCCTGTCCAACTAAATCAAGGGTTCCCAACCTGGGGTAAATTTACTGCCAGGGGGTAAATTTCACCTACCCAGGGGTTACATTTGTTGATTCTCATTGACTGACTAACGAGGGTGAAATACAGCTTCTCCTTGACAGAAGCTGAACAATGATGGAAGTTGCGCCTCAGGAAGTTTAGGACACCTGTTGCTTTCACTGTTACACGATGAGTCTGACCATTCCAAAGTAGATCATTCTGTAATTTGATGCCAAGATACTTGGTTTGTTCGGATTCTTCAAGGGTGACACCAAGTATGTTGTAAAGGGCCTGTCCCACCAGCATGCAACTCTATGCGATTAGTGCGACCTAACGTGGTCGCTTGATCCGTCCGGCGTCGCGGGGCCGGTTCCACTTCGATTGCCGGAGCCGTGCGGAATTCGTCCCGCGTTCGTCCCGGACTCCGAAAAACTGACTGTGTCCAAAAATTCCGCGCGGCAACGGCTTGTCGGCTCGCAGTCGCCTGGACGTTTACACACCGCCCCGACATTGTGCCTCCGTGAACCTATCTGTAGGTGCCTCCGTAACCCTCTATGTGTGTGGCTCCGTGGCCCTGTGTATGTGTGTGCCTCGGTGCCCCTCTCTGTGTGCCCCTCTCTGTCCTGGCGAACTTACCTTAGACTTCGCTCCAGGTTCGCCTCACTTTGCGCCACTCACCCGAACACTGCGCGGCCCCTACTGCCGGTTTGGTTGCGCTTGCCGCATGCAGGCGTATGCTGGTGGGAACGGCCCTGTACAGGGGATCACCCGACCTCCGCGCAGCCCCCCGCTTCTAGTTTGATCGCGTTCATTGCATAGAGTTGCATGCTGGTGGGACAGGCCCTTAAGATGTGACGCCTGGATTCCTCTTTCTGGTGTTCATCATAAATAAGTGAAATAACATTGTTATGTGCTATTAAAGTTGCCAGGGGTAAACAGGATGAAAAAGGTTGGGAACCCCTGATCTAAATGCATGTATATCTTATCCCTCAGAATACTCTCTAGTAATGTTTCGACCAGTTGCTAAGCTAAGCTCAGTGGCCTGTAGTTCCCAGGTATTTCCCTGCAGCCTTTCTTAAATAGAGGCACAACATTTGCCACTCTCCACTCTTCTGGCACTCCACCCATATTTAATCATGACTCATAAACCTCAGCCAGGGCACCTGCAATCTTTTCTCCATTTTCTCACAGTGTCCATGGATATATCTGATCATGCCCAGATCGGTCTACCTTCATATGCCTCAGGACCTTCAGCATCTCCTTTAACTTAACATTTTTTAAACCTTAGACTTAGATGGACAAAAATCACAGCCATAAGTGGCAGCGTTTTTTCTAAAATCAATATACAGAACGGGAAGTGGTCAAAATCAGACATTTATTAATAAAGGTGTATGTGTGTGTGTACACTATAACTAAAACTCTGATCTTGTTATCTTCCGGTTTGCGTGTTTTTTCTATTTGCACAAAAACGGTACATAATAGCGCTCCGATCTTTCGCCATCATACTCACCATTCTCCTGTGCTGCAAGAGCAACAAGTTTTGATTCGATCGATGGTATATTTTAAAAGTTATTAAGGTTTAAAAATCATTAAAAATACGCACGCGCAGATTGTTCTCCTCTCCTCAGTCACCACAATGTAGATTGGTCTCCTCTCCTGTAAGTCACCGCCACGGCCGGGACGGCGACGCCCCCTTCCTGCACCATCGCCGCTCTGATTGGCCACGTCTGCTGTCAGTCACCGGAGAGGGCCGCGAAAGTCTCCCCAGCATGCAGCATTTGACGGCGGCGCTGAAGCTGGAGCGAGGTCTGGAGCGCTGCAATTCCAACCCCGCTTAGAGAGAGGGGAGTCTCTCACTCCCTCTCCCCATCCTACAACAGTGTATTGGAGAGAGCACCGGTCCTCCTGCTGTTTATTACCATCATGTCTGTGCCTTCATTTCAATTCTGCAGCTGCGGGGACAATCGCAATGATAAGGATCTCTCTAGGAGTGTAAGGCTGGGGGAAGGTGGTTGAATCGTTGACTCCTGCATCCTTCCATTCTTTTTCAAGCTTCCACAGTAATCAGTCCCTGCAATGCTATTGATCCACAGCAGAACCCATCCTGTGAGACAGAGAGAGAGACACAGACAGAGGCAGACAGAGAGAGAGAGACGCAGGG